>CM055097.1:37749105-38949105 GCA_029204225.1 Diphasiastrum complanatum | reverse complement strand
CAGTTTGTGAATATAGCTTAGAATCAATTGATGTTTTCAATTGATTAAGTGGAATTTAGACTTCCAGAGCCAATTAATTATCTCTATTTGATAGTTGATTATTGAGAGTAATGTTTTTGTCACTCGAGATAAGACATTTTATGATTTTGAGAAAAAAGTCTAGTTTGTAATAGTATTGGATACTCATTACTAGCTTTATTGAATCTTTGATATCTTATACATTGTCTCCTGAGAGCTTTTTAATCGAAATTATGGAATTTCTTTTAAAAGGGGGAGAAGAAAATGATAGGAGTTGCATAGATTTCTTTTGTGGAATCCAATATGTGTGCAATGATGGAACTATCCAGTGGGAATAGAGGAAATCTCTAGTGATTGTTTTGAATGATCTAGAACTAGAGAAGTTTTGGTTTGAGCTGTTAGATATTCATGGTTATAGATAGTGGTGGTAAAGATTAATTTAAGATTTTGCTGATTGGATCAGATGGAATAAAGTTTTAATCTTAACCTTATGTCCAAAGATGTCTGTATTAGTCATCGTAATCTTGGTTTGTGCACTAAGATCTGAAGTAGGTTGATTGGTTGAAGGAATTTTGTTGGTAAAAGTATGATGACTGGAAAACTTATGACGTGGAATTATTCACTTTAGAGATTTCCCAGATATGTTATTTACTCAAGAGAAATAGAATCTTCTGTAGCTGAGTTACAAGATTCTCAGTGAGATATGTGAGCAACATATGCGGATTATGGAGGAATGACATATGCGTTTATGTAATGGGTCATAGTAGAGTTTTATCATATGTGCACGATTAAGCTTGTTTGGATCTACTATGTATTCCTGGTTGCTAAGGTTATCTGGTGCACTTAACCTAGTCATTGAGCATAGACATATGATCAAGTATTGTGTTTGTGACAGTTACTTGCAGAGTTAATAGATCTGTGTTGATAGATCTATAAGTTAACTTAAAAGTGATTTGGATATGGATCTAAATGTGGTGTTATACTATACAATTAGGATCTACACTTAGACATTTAAGATTCTAAATCATGGGCAATTAACTTGAGTAGTTTGGTAGAACGGACAATGTGAAGAGAATTCACCGGAAATTGTTTGTTTTGTGTGTATTGCTTGTAAGACACATAATTTATGAGTCATTTGGATTCATCAAGGAATTGTGTGCATAGGATACTGAATCCTTAAACTTGATTAATTAGTGATAGTGTCCCTGTGAGCTCAATTGGATACCGGATCCTAATGGTTCCAAGAATGGTAAACTGAATTCAGTTGGAATTCAGCAGTACTTTGTAATCTCTAGATATTGTTCTAGGTAATTATATAAAGTTTATCTTGTTAAAGGCATGTGTATAAAATGGTCTTTAATTACTTGGTTGATTGTAGAATTTGGAACTCATAATCTGGTTAAGAATCGGGTTGGAAGAATATTCTTGAAATCCAATATTTTTCCTTGTGGAAAAGATTTCAGAATGATTCTTATATTTCCTAAGGTTGTATGTTGTGCATATACTCCAGTATCCTTCGAGAATTATGGTTTTGGAATCCTGTAAATTATGATTGACGAATCATAAGATTCTAAATGTTTATGATTGACGGATCATAAATTGATACTTAAAGGTCATTTGAAGATTATAAGGGAATGTGAGTAATTCTTAAGATAATGAATAATTCTTGGTCAATTGGGAGAGCTAAGGATTTACATATGTTGTCTGAACTTTAGATTTCTTTACTCCAACACATACTTGAGATTGTGTGGATCTCACAAGCATTTTCATTAAGTAATTGCTTACTTATGAGGAATTTGCTTACCTTACAAATTGTAGTCTATAAGTGTTTGTGTGCAAAGTTCAGTCTATATCTTTAGATTTATAGGAGACGGATAAATCTATCAAGATACAAATACTTGTTGATTTCTTGCATATGATGTTAGAAATGGGACTGTTAACTCATTAGAGTAACTGCAGTACTCTGGTTTGAATTATAATTGTCTGAGACTTGATAGATCTCCTAGAAATTTTTTATGACTGAATTGTGGTATTTTAGAATATTTGGATATTCTAAGAACATTTGTACCAAGAAGCATTATTTTTTGCAAGAAATTGGAATGAAATTTCTTCAGCTTTTGTATTTGATTTCTGAAATAAGGTAAATCACCTAGTGTTTCATATAATTGGGATTACATGAAGGTGACGAACTCTTCTTTTGGATAAGATTAATCCATTTGGAAGATTTACAGCTTAGTGTATCTTTGGGAACTTGAGTTAGTATTCATGAGTAGAGGCAAGCAATTTAAATATTGTTGCATCTTTGGATATTTATTTAGGTGGAAAGATCAGACTAAGAATAATGATTCATGGAAAAGACTTGAAAGCTAAAAGAATAGATTTCATGTTTTCTTTTTTTAGGTCAGAGACAAAACCTGTTTAAGGGAGGCAGAATGTTACGGCCATATTCCGTTAAGGACATGGAATAGTCCTAATATGGTAGACTGGCCCTCCAGTGTTCGAGATTATTGGTCACGCCTAGATTTTATTTCACATCGAGGCCTGTTGGTGACTAATGATCTTGAGAGGAACCTAACACTCTAATTGAGACATATGGAGTTGTGCATGTACATGTGACTGATATAGGTAGGAGGAATGCATGAAGAGCTGTGATCTATTTATAGTTGACTTGCATGGGGATTGCATGGGCTCATGCTCAGGATCCTACTCTCTATATATTGAGGTAGAGATTATCTCGTCGAAGACTTGGTCTAGGTTACCAGTTGAGCTCTTTTTCTCTTGCTATCACATGGCATGGCTTGGGGCCTAGATCCAGGAGGATTCTCCAGGAGGGATCTAGGTTTGGTTGGGTGGTTTTGCTCCACAGTCTCTCTTGTGTTTTCCTATCCTCATCTTAGGGGTTTTTCCCTAGTGGTCTTTACAAAAAGATTGGTTACCAAGGATATATGTGATCTATCATCCAAAGGAGGTTGTAGAAAAAAAGAGTTCGTGCATTCAAGTAAGTTAGTTTGGTTTAATATTGTTTGAACTGTTTCAATCATAATCACTAGTTTTGTTATTTATTAATTTTTACTCATAGTTTATTTGTTTATTATGCTGCTATGAATACTATGAGTGTCCTAATCTCTACTGACTTTTTTATGAACATTATCAAAAATATAGGAAGAGTACCAAGCACCAAATGAATTCCTATATCAATCTCTTTAGCATGATTATGAAAAGTCAAAGTGTGACGATCCAACATCAAATAGGAGAAGAGTTTTTTTTTCAACTTTTACTTCAATTATTTCCTTGTGCATGTGAGATCAACCACATTTTCCACAATGTACTTTCTCTTGTCTCTATAAGAAGATTCTCCGTTGTTTTGTTAAGGACTTTCTTTTCACATGGCCTCCAGGTTCACATCGCCACGTCCAACCACATCAAAGACATACACAGGTGCCATGGGACTCTCACCATATTTGCACTGGGGGCATGTTAGAAGATTTCCATGAAGATTCTTGTAACAAAGTCTGGCTATAATAATCGTATGAATGATCACAGAAAGCAGAATCAAGCCACCAAACTACAACAGAGAGTGTCAACAAATCAATGACAAGGGAGCTCCAGAATCTAAACCTACCGAGAGTGCCAATACCAAAGAAGTCGACAAGTAGAGGACTGGCCAATGAGCGAAAACAAAGCCCAACGCCTCTCAACCATATTTTACGGCGATGGGAATAAAGCATGGTCGAGTCGACAAAAGTACTAAATCTACCAGAAATGTAATGTCAAACACCCGTAGAAGGTGCAAGCCTATGGCGTGAGAATTAGAGATAGATCACCTCTCAAATGGGCCCAAAGTGAAAAAGGACCCAAGTAGTTAAAAATGCAATTTGGTTTTAAAACTTTGTAAAGTTAAGTTGCTATGGCACATGGTTTTGGGTGAATAAAAAACCCTAGCCCTAGAAATGTCTCTATAAGGGCATGTGACACCATTTTTGAGCCACCTTTTTCATTTGAAAAGAAGAGAGAGAGAGAGAGAGAGAGAGAGAGAGAGAGAGAGAGAGAGAGAGAGAGAGAGAGAGAGAGAGAGAGAGAGAGAGAGAGAGAGAGAGAGAGAGAGAATCTCCTCCCTCCTATCGTTTTTGCTTGTTTGAGGTCCTCCTTTTTTGAATGTGTGTGATTCTTGTGGATGATGAATGCTTGTTATGTTTTGTTAATCATGCTATCACAATCACAAATAATCTTTAGCACAATAAAATCAACACACAAGCAAAATAGGTGTTAGATCTATATTTTAGATTGATCACTAAGACCCTTAGGTAGTTTTCCTGTCATTGTTCACCTCCCTTGAAAAGATCAACCTCTTGAGGAGAAGATCTAGAGCCAAGGATGCCTAGATAAACCAAAAGCAACTACAAAACCAAGAAGAGAAGAAAAACCAAACCAAGAAGGAAACACACAAAAAGAGAAAATCCAAAAGATGGAAATCACCACAAATCTAGGCCCATTCCACATTTAGATCTAGCACTAAACTTGAACAACCTTAGTTGGCCTAGATTCCCATTCCTATCACTCTGTTTACTCCCTTCTCCTCGGATCAAAATCTAATACTACAAGCGATACTCACCTAAAATAGATCCATAAAACCCAATCTTTGCCATCTAGATCCATCTGATTAGGGAGGCATAGTAAGGGGCCAAGAACGTGGCAGAGATGCTTACACAGCCTGTGTTTGCAAGGATATTTCTTTGTGGGCATCCATTTTCATGCAAGCGATCATTTGCCACTAAAAGAAGTGTAGTCTTTAATGAATGATTTTTAAGCATCCCAGTGCATTCATCTCCTTCCATTTTAAAGATGTTTTTCTAAGCTTATATTTCACCTTAGCTGTTATGTGAAAGGATTAGTTACTAGTTAGTATTGGGAGTCATCAAATTCCACATTCAAGTATGTCAGTAAGATGATAGAATCGACCCTAGTACCACTCATCATGTCAATGCATGCAAAGCTTATTAATTATTGTTTTAAAAAACATGATCATGATTGTGCAAACGTTTCTAACGTGCAGGTAAGACTACTTTATTAAGATGGTGCGTCCATTCCTAGATCTCAGTGAGTTGCACAAGCCTTTTCGATGTTGTCTCACATATCCGAATGAGTGGGTAATGAGGATGAATGCATATAATTGTTAGCATCTGTGCTAACATAGAAAAAATAAGAAAAAGAGAAAAATAAAACTCCAAGGCATGTGTTTTGTAAGACCATGAGCGAGTGTTTGTTGATAAACTTCCGCCATGACATGTGTTTGTAAGCCCATGAGTAGAAGCTTTAAAAAATAATAAAATAGCTTAAACTTAGATTTAGAACTTAGACTTAGGAAACTTAAGATTAGAAATATTTTATCTTAAGTTTTCGTAAGTTAGAAAACTTTGAAGCTCTAAATCCTAAGCTAGAAGTTCTAGAAAGGCTAGAAGTAGATTAGTCCCATAAGTTAGTGGATACTTATGGAAGACCCTCCTTGCCATAAAAGGAGAGATATTTGTCTTGTAAACAACACTATGAGATTATGCTAAATTGCTCTCTCTTTGAGATTATCATTCTATTTCTTTGTGTTTCCATTGGAAGGTGCATAGCTTGAGGGAAGTTGCTCGGGCCTCCTCTTGCCTCCTTTCATTGGATTATTATGGCATGTTTCTATTGGTTTATTTAGTTAGCCGCAATTTATCTTTCAGCCCTCTGGGTGTTAATTTAGGTCTTAGTTTAGCAACCTTGCTAGTTGGATTTGCCTTAGCAAGAATTCTTATTGTTGTTTCTAATTAGCTTTATTTCCGTTTCGAGCACTAGTTGGATAAGCCTTAGTGCTCTCATCTTTATTGATTATTTTCGTATTTCCGTTGAAGCTTGTTGTAGAAACTTAGAAAGTGGACGATCCTCTACATCCCTATACTACATCCGTAAGTAGATCCAGCCAAACATTGACAAATCAAATTTACTTCCAACATTGGCGCTGTTGCCACTTTTTAAGTATTTTTTTACCTAGCTTCTTTTCCTTTTGTTTTCTCGCTTCCGTATTGTGTGTTTGCTTGTTTGCCTGTCTTCTATCTTCCAACAACAGCACGAGTCTTCTCTCCAGGTCTTACATGAGCTGCGAAGCAACTTATCAAGCCGGGGGGAAGCAACAAAAGAGTCAACTTGGGCATTTTCTTTGAAAAGAAGTGATCCGAGTGACCTTTTTTCGAACCAACCAGGTATATTAGAATTTGTCAGCCTGTCTGCAGCCCTAACAAACCTTGATCTTTCATTTTATCACCTCCACGCACAGTCAAATTCTAAGAAAACAGCCTGAGATGTGACATGGCCAATCTTGATTTTGTGTAGGAACTAACGAATCTTTATTATAATAAAGGAGTGTGTGTGTGTGTGTGTGTGTGTGTGTGCGCGCGCGCGCGCTCTTGAGCCTCTCTTTGGAGAAAAGAAAGGGTTTCACAAGTTTTTTTGAAGAGGAAGAGAAAGAGGAAGAGAGAAAAGTAAGGAGGAAGGAGGAAGGAGGAAGAGGAAGAGGAATAAGAGAAAAATGGGAGCTCCAAAGCTTGCGCATGCGGCGGTTTCTGCCTCCACTCGGGCCAGCCCCAGCGTGGTGAAAGAGCTTTGCTATGGCATGGCCCTCGGACTATTCGGTACACCCTCTTCCTTTCCCTTTTTCACATCTTATATCTTGTTTCTTTTCTTTTCACGGCAATGCTGAAGAGTTACGATCTTACGCTTGCGAATTCTTCATGCTTGATTAGCATTTCATCTAGATTAGGTCAGAAGAAGCTGTGGCTTTTACATCTTAAGCTTCTATTATGGATCTCCTTTGATATATTTTTTCACAAGTTTTAGGTCTCGGCAGGCATTTCTCTCTATCAGAGCACAATTTGAACATATATTTTAATCTTATAACTTCTTTGACCTTACCTTACTGTACGGAGACTGCATGCGGCATAGTCAGGAAATATAGATTGGGTCAGAAGCTGTGATCAAGCTTCTATGCTTGCAAGATTTGGATTCCTTTTGTTATTATTCAAAAGTTTTAGGTTTCGGCAGGCATTTTCCCACTGTCAGAGCAGAAGTTGAACAAGAGCTTAAACTTCTTTTTGACCTTAACTTGCAAATCGGAAAACTCTTTGGAGACTGCATGCGGTAGGTTTGCAGGGGAGGGCATGGTAGAATTTCGCTTTTTCTCTTATTATTGCTATTGCCACTATTTTTTCATTTGGGCTATTTTTTGTGGTATGATGTAGGAGGAGCATTGTGGAAGATGCATCATGTTAATGAGAAGCGAAAGATGGAAGAGTTTTACACTGCCTTAGAAAAGAATGAGATCAAAGTTGAAGTGAGCTGATTCTTTGAAACTTGTTTAGCAAATTTGAAGTTAGAAGCATAGGATGTTAGTTCTTATTAGAAGTTTAATATTATGAGATTTGAGGTAGCTCTTTTAGGATGGTGATTGTGTATCCCCTTGGGACACAAGTGTGTCATCTATCACATGGTAAGTCGAATATTCTAAATTAGACTCTCCTAAGACAAGCATTCTATATTCACAAAAAGCTGTAGCATGTGAGAATATTTGTTAGACATTTGAGTATTAAAGATCAGTTGCTCTAGAAATCAGAAGTGTATGTGAAGTCATTTCATGCAAGGTATAGATCAAAGTATATCAATCAACAATGTAGGGAATCATGACATTGTATGTGTGGTTTATTTGGCTAGTATTATGACTACATCTTTAAACTCCCTGTTCTCACAAGTTAATCTTATTTGCGATAAGTTAGGAAATGCAGTCAATACTTGGAAATTCTCTAGCATTTATTTGAATATCACGATTGGACAATTCTTTATTCCAGCTGGAAATGTACAAACACTTTTCTGACATTTTTGCTCTTGTATTACAATGTATAGTTTTTCTCCCAATCGGGGCTGATGTTCTTTTAGCTAGGTTATTGACTTCCATGTATTGCTGTTATCTTCATCATCCTGCTTGGAACGACTGGCAGCATGGCTTTGAGAACAAAAGGAACCATCACTTGTTGTTTGTTACCCACAAATGATTATGACTAACAATTGCTTCATAATATGTAGAATTGATACAATGAGTGAATCTTGTGGAGTATTGACATCAAGGAAGATATTCGAATTCTGATGAGGTCTTACTTCGATAGGAAGGTATAAAGTCCTAAACCAAGAATCCTATTCTAAGCATGCCAATAATAAGCAACACAAGGGAAACGGATGGTGGACAAACCAACCCAACCAAACCTAGATGATAGATCGAACGGATCTAGCCCCCAAGCTAAGGATCAATCTCAAAGAGAGGCATCACACCAACAGCATACGACTACTAGTCTCACAATCAAGGATACACTAGTGAGAGCTCAATAAGTATACTTATACCCTCCAAGGCCCTTGCACTACTAGTAGTGCACTGTAACACCTCTGTAGCCTATCTGGACCACATCATCCAGTTTTCCAATGACTCACTGATAGACCCATACAAATCCACCATCATGAGTTTAGGCCTACAACCATTAATTATGACCTTATACACATAAGGGCCCAAATTCCCTTGTAGTCATAACTAACTTACAGGTTGTTGACTTACAGGTTGTTGGTCTACCGATCTCTAGCGTGGACACGCTACTCGAGACCAGTCGTGGGCATGACAGAAGGTCTGTGTAGCTAGAAGCCACCTTGACCAATGTTCTATTAATGCTCCTTACTTTGGAAGAAGATTGGATTTTTAGCTTTACATAACTTACTATTCTAGTATCATCCGTCAATGTAGTTTGGCACATTCTTGAAATTTGTAAGGCAAGCTTTGGCCCATGGGCCCATGTTCATTGCTAAATTATTTGTTTGAAAGAATCAAGATTTGAATCTAAATCAAGCATGCCTAAAGTTTGAACGTTGTTCTTGTTAGGTTAACGGTTTCAATTGCCCATGAAAACTAACTTGCCACGTAGATACAAGTTGTCGGTAGTCAATAGTGAAGCATGGGACTTTGTACAAGTTTACTTTTTGGCTTGCACAAGTAAATGATGTCTTTTAATCTTTTCTAAGTATTGTGTGTAGAGACATTTTTGGTAATGATTTGGCATGCGATCTCGCATATGTTTTTCATTGTGTTATTGGGCTCTCATTTCGAATTTTATCCTTCATATTTTTTTCTAGAGGACTAGAAAATGGTAAAAGACGAAGCAACAATGTGGATCCAAGACTTGTGGAGAAGCTAGATGGATTGAGTAATATTAGAGCTGGAAAACACATATGCTCTTGGAAGAGAAAGGTGTAAGGGGAACTATTGATGGGCAACTAGGGGGAGATCCAAAATGATCGATTGTTTTCCAATTACCACACCTATGGTTTAGAAATGAGTTTGAGTGATGAAATGTGTCTGTTGGTTCCGATTCCAACCTCATGCACTATTTGGCTTTCCGTTAATCATTGGTAGAGTGTCTCATTTGCAAATGGAGTAGCATCATCCTTTGATGGCTTGTTGCTTGTGTCCATTGGTGTGCTAATTGGTTTGCTATCTTGCATGTTTAATCTCTTCGATATTTCTTGCTCATACTTGGCTTGAGGGACAGTACGACAATGTTAACCTTTCCAAACCTCATCTTCTAGACAAGAAGGCAACAAACCTAAAACTTTCATCTTAAAACCGGTTTGAAACTAATCTAGTTTTAGCAAGTTTTTGGTGCAAAAAGCTAGTATTGGAAGGGCGAGCTGGTATCTTGGAATTGGTGAGGGGAGTTGATCCCAAAATTCTTGTGGATCAAAATCCATACTGTTCACACGTGTGGTCAACTCTGAACCAACATTTAGACCTTTATATTCATTGGATCACTGTAATTTCATTTGGTGTCAGTTTGATGTAATTTTTGGTGCAAATCCTAGGATAAGCTACCAAGATCACTTGCCAATAATTAGTTTTGGATTTGATTCATGATAATTAATTAATCTGGGCTGATTTCAGACCTTCTTAAAGTGGAAAACAGGTCTTGAAAGTACATCAAAGTGATAGAGAGAGACAGAGTCATTCTATTGTTCAAAAATAGCCAAGATTGGCAAGATTTGCTTGAGAGTAGTTTTCATTTCATCTTATCTTCATTCCAGCTTTGTGAGGGAGCAATAGAACTGTGATTACAAGTCCATCTGTAGGATTAGAATTCAAATTTGAGTGAAACACTGCAAGTAAGAAACCTTTGTGAGTTTCAAGTTCAACCAAATCTATATCTTGTGTGTAGAATTTCAATAGTAAGATGGGATTAGTGGGAGCCTACCTTCTAGAAGCTAGTAAGAGGTTAAATTCTACCAATTATGCTATTTGGAAAGTGAGGATGGAGTCACTCATGGTGCTTCGGAATCTTTATGACTTTCTAATTGATGATGAAGATGAACCTCTAGGTGCACAAGAATTAGTGAGATACAAGAAGAGGTCTAGGCTTGCAATTCACTTGTTTAAGCAAATTTTGGCTAGGGATTGGTCCAGCCAAAATGCCTTAGCGAAGAAAGGACCCACACTGTCCTTACGCGAGTGATCAGAGTCTGACCGTTTCCAATCTCGGGCGCCCCACTGATCACCCACCGTACTCCCGGGTCAATGAGAGTTTCCAAGCTCTCAGAGATGTGACCAACGGTAGATGGGTTTCGTATTAGTGCTTATACAAATCCAAGGGCAGCTAGCATACTGTTGATTTGCAATGAATAGACAGCTTGTGCTACCCAACGATGATGTTCTCATATGTAAACAATGGTTAGTATGAGGAGTCCATGAGTGTTTGTCTCAACAGCAATGTCTCCAATACGAATCTCTCGAGTTGTGATGTCAAAGGATATGATATCTATATTGACAGGCCCTAAAACACGTAACACTAAATAGAATTTTCATGGACCAAAGTGTACTCCATTCATAACGTGGTTCTTCGAATGTTACTATGCCTGCCTAGATCGTTTACTAACGTCAAGTGTAGAAGTTGGCTCTTTTGTAGTTGGGGTTGGATCCTCTGAAGGTTGGGTAATACGTCTCAGAATTGTTGTCAAATTTTCATCGATAGAAACTGGTGGGGGAGGTCGACGGGGTATCATTAATTCTGTATATCGGATGGTTGTTAGGCCTACACACACCCAGTTCAGATTTTCTGCTAGCTCATGCATGCTTCAAGTACTTTCGTTGGCTCTATGTCTGATTCGAAATAATCGATCGCCTGGGATGAGGAAAAGCTGGACATAAGGGATATAGAAGTAGTAATAGGCTGCTCCTTGTCGCACTATCTAACAGAAGTCTCCTAGCAGGGGAAGGTCACGTAATGTCGTACTTGTCATGAAAAGCCTATTGGGGTCAATGCTTGCTCAATGGGAATTGTAAGGTCAGTGTGGTCACAAATATCCATTGCTGATTTATTTTGATGTATAGCATGGCCCTTATCCAAAATCCTTCGTTGTCCACCTCTAGCGCTAACTCTCCAGTTCGAAGACCATGTACTGTAGTATCGACTAGTCCTATTATGGTCACGTAAAGTCCGGTGAAGCGAAGTATAGGACAATATCGTCGTGGATCGGCGTTCATCATTCATGCCCTCATTATGTGATGTTATACTATGCCACTGTTCTAGTAGCAAAAATTCTCTCTCAGCTTGGGTGAAGTGTCTAAGGTTCTCAACAACTCTAGAAGGTGTGTGTCTTGTTCTAATTTAGTCTAGATTTTATTGAACTTTTAGAACATTCCACTCTCCAATCCATTCCTCTCTTCAATCAATAATTCCCTTGATAACATTTTTTTACCTCCTTACATTGAACACTCACTTGCTTGGATTAGTATGGGTCTAATTATGACTTATCATTGTGGTTCTTTCCCAAAGATGATTATAGGAGATGTACCACCCGTTCATCTGGATCTTACATATCATGACGTGGTTTTGCTGATAAAGGGAAGTAAATAAAGTTGACTCATTCAAAGTTTTGACAAATCCTCTCCTTAAAGTCACTAATGATAGCATCTGTTGTTATGTGATGTTTATCTATAGTCGTATCTTCTTGTGGAATTCATTCATACTATAGTAGAATAGCAATTCAGATATAATCAGTCTAAAGTGAGCCTTTAAAATATTGCAATATAGGGCTCTTAGGATGGTGTTATATGCTGACATTCTGATGTAATGGTATACAAACACTCACATGTAATTATGGCATGATTTCACATGTGCTTTTCTCAAAGAACTCCTAATGATGTTATTCCCATTCAAATAAACTCAAAAAAATCCTCCCATCAATGTTTGTTACAACACATGTAGGTTGTGATCATTCCATCATTTTCTCATTTTTCTCTCAAAATCTTTCACTTTTACGCACTCAAGCTAAGGGAACTTGGTACTCTCAAGAGGAATGCCATGTTCACAAAGGGCAAAACCAAAAGTAAGTGGTCTAAAGGGCAAGATCAAATGGATGCTTCTTCAAGTGGCAAAAATAAGGATAGATCAAAGCTCAAGTGCTTCTATTGTGACATCAAAGGACACTTTGCACGTGAGTGCTACAAGAAGAAGAGAGATCAATGAGAGAAGCAAGGTAATCTTACTCTTGTTGAGGATGGTTTGGATGTTCAAGATGCAAATGATGATGCTTCTGTGATGTCTTAGTGATTGTTGGTAGAGATGTCATTTTTGATGAGGGGAACAATCCAAAAGTGTCTTCAAGCATGATTGATGGTAGAGTGGGTGGATTTAACATTCTTGATATTGATGAGAAGGATCCTACTTTGGATGATGATGATGATGGACCTTCATCAAGTCAAAAGCCAAGGAGAACATCAAGAGAAAGACAAGTACCTTCAAGGCTCACATATGATCAAAAGAGTAAGAAAGTAGTTTTTGGAAATTATGTTGTTTTTCTAACCTCTTTGGATGAGCCTACAAGTGTAGATCAAGCAAGGAAAGAAGAGGAGTGGATCCAAGCAATGGATCTTGAGTATCAAGCTCTTATGAAGAATGGAACATGGAAATTGGTGGAGTTGCCTAAGGACAAGAAAGCTATTGGATGCAAATGGATCTTCAAGGTGAAGACAAACCAAGATGGATCTATCAACAAGTACAAAGCAAGGTTAGTGGCAAAAAATTATGTTCAACAACAAGGGATTGACTATGATGAGACCTTTGCACCCATGGCAAAGATGGTAAGCATTTGAGTCATCATTTCACTTGCTACACTTTATGGATGGGATCTATGGCAAATGGACATTTCAAATGCATTCTTGAATGGTGATCTTGAGGAGGAAGTGTACATGGAGCAACCCGAGAGCTACATTTCATCAACAAAGCCAAATCATGTGTGTCTTCTACAAAAGAGTTTGTATGGCCTTAAGCAAGCACCAAGGAATTGGTATGCTAAGCTTAACACTTTTTTATTCTCTCAAGACTTTGTTATGAGTGAGTATGATCATTCCCTTTATTATAGGTTTATTGGAAATGATGTTACCACCTTGCTAATCTACGTTGATGATATCATCTTGAGTGGTGGAGACAATCAAGATGTGGAGGATATCAAGAATGCTTTTAAGGAGTTTGAGGTGCATGATCTTGGTAATTTGCATTACATTTTGGGAATAAAAGTCATTAGATCTTCTCAATCTACTTTCATTTGTCAAGAGAAGATGCTAATTCTATTCTAGAAAGATTTCATATGGTAGATGCAAAAGCTATTGATACACCTATGGAGTCTCATGTAAAGCTAACTATAAGAGGTAATAAAATATCCTTCGAGGACATTACTCTCTATAGGAAGCTAGTTGGTTCACTCATATATCTAACCATTACTAGACCTGATCTAAGCTATTGTGTTGGAAGGTTGAGTCAATTCATGCAAGATCCTAGTGAGGAGCATTGGAAGCTAGGAAAGCGAGTTTTGAGGTACATCATTGGAACTCGAGATTTGGCATATTGTATGAGGGATCATCATCTAATCTTTTTGGATTTCGGACTATGCTGGAGATTTAATGGATAGGAAATCCATTAGTTCTTATTGTATTTTCATAGGTGATGGAGCTATATCATGGATGTCAAAGAAACAAGCCACTATCTCATTGTCATCTAGTGAGGTTGAGTACAAAGCTCTTACACATTGCGCAAAGGAGATGGTATGGATCAAGAGGATGATCAAGGATCTTCACTTGCTGGACTTTTCAGAGAGCCCAATCATCTTTTGTGACAATCAATCAGCCCAAAGAATGACATCCAATCCTATCTTTCATGCTAGGAGCAAGCATATTGAGATACAATATCATTTTGTGAGGGAGCAAGTCATTGCAAAGGAGGTGGAGCTTCAACATGTTCTTCCAGGGAATGTGTAGCTGATGAAGATCCTACTGAGAGTGATGCTGACAAAATATTAGAACTGGAATGGAACGCACCAGAAGAAAAACCTCCTAAAGTGCGAAACGCAGATGTATGTTTGATAAACATAGGAACATATGACAATCCAAAAAACATAAAAGTAGGGGCACACCTGAACAGCCTAGAGAAACAAGCATATAAAGGATGAGAAATATCATAACATATTTGCTTGGGACTGATGATTTGAAAGGAATACCCCCCTCTCTAGTCTCTCATAGTATACCACTCATTGAGGGAAGTAAACCTGTACGACAGAGTCAACGGAAGTTACCATTACACTTAAGAGTCGGAGTATTTATAGAGCTGGAGAGACTAAGGAAGGCCGGATTAATCTACCCAGTAGAGAATACTGAATGGTGCTCACCAATAGTACCCCATCCTAAGAAGAATTCCACTCAAATCCGCATATGTGCAGACTATAAAAAGCTGAACCAATATACCAGGAAGGATTATTACCCCCTACCATTAATCGATCAAGTACTAGAAGAGTTGGTAGGAAAAGAGATTTACTCGTTTATGGATTGTTTCGCAGGGTATAATCAAATAGCCATTGATGAGAGAGATAAGTTGAAAACTACCTTTACAACCACTTTTGGAACCTTTGCCTATTATGTCATGACATTTAGATTAACCAATGCCCCTGCTACGTATCAACGCTTCATGAATCAACACTTTGAGGACATTCTAGATACAAAATTGAAAATCTTTGTTGATGATCTTTGTGGGCCTTCGTCTCTTTCGGAACATCTAGTTGTACTAGAAAATTGCTTTGAGAAATGTGTAGCAACGTGTGTGGCTTTGAATGCCAACAAATGCATATTTGGAATCCCTTACGGAGTCTTACTAGGGCACGCAATCACTCGATATGGGATGGCTACTGATCCTGAAAAAATCGCAATGCTGTTAGTTATAATGACACCCACCAAAGTGGAACAATTGCAATCATTCCTAGGCTCCTCTGGTTACTACAAACAATATGTGATGGCGTATGCATCACGTATCTACCCCATGACTAGTTTACTTCGAGAAGATACAAAGTGGGAATGGACTAGTGAATGTGAACAAGCATTTAACGATTTAAAAAAAGCACTAGCTAAGGCACCAATCTTGAAACCACCCATGTACGACAGAACATTTCACGTGTTCACTAGCACCACGGTTACTTGCATCAACTGTTGTTTATCGCAAGTGTGGGATAAAGTTTATCACCCCATAATATTCACAGGGAGAAAATTGAAAGCTGCCGAACTAAACTATTCAAAAGCTGAAAGAATATGCTTAGGAATAGCCTATGCCGCTACAAAATTTAGACACTATTTACTGCATAGGAAAGTAACATTCTACACCAAAAGCAAAGCTGTGACCATGATGATGGACAAATTGGAACCACCAGATTGATTGATAAAGTGGATTCTGACTTTACAAGAATTTGACTACAAACTCGAAAGTAAACCACCACAGTTACAAGGGTTGAACGAGTGCATTTGCAAACTAGGCAACATAAAAGCTAAAGATAGTGACTGGGAGATTGACCAAGTGAAAGACTTGATGAGAATAGACACAACTATGATACCTGAATGGTACACCAATATAGCCACCTTCTTTCAACTCTTACAGTACCAGAATCCATGTCTCATCAAGAAAAGAGAAAACTACGCTTCCAAGCTCTGAGATTCTCATTAATAGGAGGTGTCCTATATAGACAAGGTATAGAAGGATTGTATAGATGATGTGTTACACCAAGAGAGATCGGTTTTGTTTTAAAAGAATGTCATGATTCAGCATGTGGAGGCCATTTCGCAGGACAATTGACAACACAGAAGGTACTTAGGGCGGGATACTGGTGGCTTACTATTTTTCGTGATGCTCATTTATATGCACGTAACTATGATATTTGCCAAAGGATTGATCCACATGCCAATCGAACACGTGCCAATACAAGTGATGCTACCATTTGAAAAATGGGGAATAGATTTCATGGGACCCATCCACCCTGCATCATCAAGCAAGAAGCACTACATAGTCGTAGCCACTGACTACTTTACTAAGTGGGCAGAAGCCAGAGCAGTAGCAAAAGATAATGCCAAAGAGACGGCATGGTTCTTATTAGAACAAGTGATAGGAAGATTCGGAGATGCACCCAAAGAGTTAGTGTCTGATAGAGGTACACATTTTCTTAACAAAACTATTAAGGCTTTGACAGAACAATTGTTGATCAGGCATAGAAAAAGTACTCCATATCACTCTATAATATGGTTCTCATACTTTGTGTGAATACTGAAGGCCAATCAGTTGCTGATTTGATAGGATGCCTATGTGCCCTTCTAGTCACTACAACAACGCATTGATACACTGCAAGAATTGGACGAACATTGATTAACGTCCTTGACCCACCAAGAAATGTACAAAAACGGATGAAAATCATACACGATAGGAAAATGCCAGAGTACAAATTCACTAAGGGACAACTAGTGCTGTATTATGATGCGAGAAATGAGTTGATGCCACAGAAGTTTGGAATGAAATGGGGAGGACCATACATTATCCAGAAATTGTATGACAATAACACCGTTACACTCACAGAGTTAAGTGGAAAAGTATTCAGGCACCAAGTGAACCTGAACAAGTTGAAAACCTACTATGTGTAAAAATTCAACACTCATGTACTGTGTATAATAGCCTTTTGTTTTTATTTCAGGTACCCAGTTATAATAGAATACAAAACGAGGATTTGAGAATATGCGACTATGGCACAAAAAACAATCAAGATCCATCAGAGTGATTCAAGAAAGAGGGCCTGAATTGACCGAACTGCTAAACAAGCAATTAATCCTTATGTACGAAGTTTTGAATGGGAACCCTAGGAATTAGACTTGTGGATAGAATCACGACTAATGTGGGAATAGAATGGGAATGAGGATCCAACATTTTTAGCATTTTTACGAGAACACCAAACGATCAGCCGTATATTCGTTAATTGTGAATACGATACGTCTTGTCATTCACATTATGACCTTGACTGTCCGTTCATGCATATAGATATCATAGATGAATGGGTCCTAGATGATATTGCCACAACCATTCCACCCCATCGGACAATCTATCTATATTTTTTACCACCTCGACACAACGTTCCCAAAAGATACTGATCACAGATCACTAATTTCTTTGGGGGATTAGATTGGGGGGAATCCTTGTCATGGCATAAACCACACTGTTACTCGATAGGGGCTCCACCTTAAACAACTAAAAAAAAAAAAAGAGGGGGGAGGAAAACTTCTTGTACATAATGGAAATCACATCTGAATTAGACATATACACCCTAACAGTTGACGGGGCATGTAGGCATCCTAAAAAAGGAGCAGTAGGGATAGCCTGACAGATTCAACAGAAACAGCGAAGTATGGGAGTATATTTGGGAATGCATTTTACAAACAATGCCATAGAGTTCAAAAGTGCCATATTAGAATTAAATATGGCAGAGATGAATGCAATCTTAACGGTGTGCCTACAGTGATTAATTAGTGTATGGGAAGATGCAAGGTGGATACATGATGACTCTTTTTACTTTGCTCTCCTTTTTCCTCTTTTTTTTTTTTCACTCTCCTTTCCCCATGTATTTTTCCAATCTTTCCTCTCCCTCTATATACGCTCCTAAACAATCACACATCTGCCCATTTTTACAATGCGAAAGATATGCCTATTTTCCTCTTCAGATTCAATGCATAATGCAAGGCATGAAGGTAGCTTAACACATGATATATACATATTGTGTCTATATGATGCATTAGTGAGAGGTAAAGTATGAGATCAAAACCGGCTTCCAAAGACTCGTTGGGATTACACCAGCGCTTCTGATGGTATCCTCCTTATGTAGATGAGGTTGGCAACTAGTAAATGGTAGTAACTCGAACTCCTGGTAGGATAACGGGGATTCCATAGCTGGTATATACAGAATGTAAGAGTCTAAGTCTTCAAAGCACACTTGTTCAGCAATCAACTCTTTCATCTTGGGTGGGAAATTAGGAATATGCCCTTTTGCTGTGCGAGTCTCCTCTAGTTCTCTAATCTTTTCTTGTGATTTGTAAGCGGCTACTTCCCTCGTCAATGAGTGGATTGAGACCTCCTTTGATGTTGCCTCTGAAATGAGCCGGCCTATGATTTTCTCTTGGTTTTCAATATGTGCAAGTTGTCTAGCTTGTTGTATCTTTTTTTCTTCTTCTATTTGCTAATGTCGTTTTTTCCAGGTATCTCTAGACTTCTCTAAAGTGAATATCTCATTACTTCTTTGAATAGTCAAATTCCTTGTCATTTTCAATTCCTTCTTCAGGTCATTGAGTTCTTTTGTAGGCCTCTCTCGTTCCTTAGAAAGAACGTGTGCCAATGTTTCCCATGACTTTGATGGCCTCTGGTTACTAGTAAATGCATCCCCCATGATATTGATTTCCTGATACATACAAGTGGTGTGCATACTTAGATGATTTTCCTAGTGTCAAGGTGTGTGCTGCTTCAAGAGGTATGCATTAATCCTTGTACTATGTCATGTTGATATGTTTTGAAACAGGTTTTGGCTAATTCTTGGCTCATCAGATGTTGTAGGTCCAAGGAGACGTTTGATCTAGGATAGTCAATAGATGTTCTACCCATCTGATGCCATACATGGACTCCGTCTTCATGAGTACCCATAAATCATAAGCCGTATCAGGAAATTTAGTGATAGATCTCCTGGGTTTGAAATTATGATAGACGTCTTGGCTATACGATAAGTTGGCTAGTTCATCAGCTCTCATAAGGGGGTGCCCTATAATTAGTAGTGGATTTTGGAAGGTTCTAGAACTTAGAGTTTGGAAGAGTCTAGGCCCTTGGAAGGCCTATTTATATGTACTCTTTGTTCATTTGTAATTCATTCCCTTTCAAGCATTGCTACTACTTTCTCTCTCTCCTTGAGGGCGCCTAACCCTCTCCCTCTTCTTCTTCTTCCTCTTTTTCTTCTTCTTGTATATGGAGATTGAATGTTAGAAGGATCTTGGCACTTTGATTTCCTACATGGTATCAGAGCCATGGATCTTCTATGCTTGATTTAGGGCGCCCTACCAAAAGAGATGGTCTTCACTTAGGGATCACAAAAATTCAGCACCTTTGCTGATTTTTTGGAGTGAAGATCCGTTTTTTGACTCTCTTCCGTTTTGCAGGAGGGCACCACACATCAAAGAAGATAACAGGATTTTGGGCGCCCAAAAATCAGGTTGTTGTTTGCTGATTTTTCAGGTTGCAGGAAGGCGCCATTAATTATCTTCTTCGAGGCTTCTTTTAGGTCACCCACATCCGTGTAGGTTTATCTTGCTTCCGTTGGTCCGCTGCTGCCCTATTTTTCAGATTTGCTCCTTTGCAGGAGGGCGCCTATCTACAAGCAATTTCTATTCTTCTGATTTGGTTGAAAAATCAGCACCCTTGCTGATTTTACAAAGTGAAGATCCGCTTCTTTTGCTTGTTTCCAGGTGTGGAAGAACGCGCTAATTTTTTTGTGATGATCCAATCACATTCCAAGGCTAAAAATTGGACAGCATAATACCGTTTGTAGGGTGTTGCAATAGCCCTATCCGTGTGTGTATTGTTCACACTTTTTGGCAAGAAAGAAGGGTTCCAAAAAAAGCTTTGTTGGAGGCTAACTTGATTCTTTGCTTGTTGGTTTTTGAGTTTGTAATGCAATTTTAGGTTGAAATTTTTAGCACACAATGCTTGTAGGAGGGTGAGTTCCTACATCCATCTAATGTGTGGTTTCGACACATTTCGGTGCTGATTTGTCAGATTTGATACTTGCTGGTTTTTGTGTCTTTTAGGGCACATTTAGGGTTTGAAAAAGTTTATCTTCTTGGCTGGTTCTTATGGCAAGAGATTTGGGAGCAATTCGTACTTGTTCAGGTGAAGATATGTTGGATGGCACCAACTATTTTTCATGGAGTTGCAAGCTGAGATTTTGCATCGACGTGATGATCAAGATTTTATTGGTAACAAGATCTATCTTATATCATTTGAGATTTTGCAAGACCTCTAAAAGTGCTTGGGAAACACTTTTAAAGATGTACCGAATAAAGGATTCATCATCATGCTTTCTCCTCTCTAGTTCATCCTCTTTGAAGGTAGAAGACCAAAGTCATGCAAAGTTTGATCATTGTCTTTCTACAAGTACAAGTTTGCATCAGAATGTTGGTGTGGTAAAGCATTCTTCTTCTCTTGAGCCATTTGTTGCAAATGATGGATGCATTAGTGAAGAACTTTATGAGCAAGCTTCTCAAGATAATGTTTTGGAAAAGGCTGAAATCAAGCATTCTTTGAAGCCATTTTGTACTAATGGAGGAGGGGAAAAAATCATGTCAATTAGTACATTGGTTCAAAGTGGCGTGTTGCTAGATTATTTGGGTGTTCAAAGTGGCAAGCTGTTGGTTTTTTTCTTGAAGATGGTGGAAACCAGATTTAGCCATGGTTTATTGATCATTTTCAGCTTATGCTACATCGTGAGCATCCTATTATGCATCGGAAACGGCCTGCGGAAGGTTTTTGGACAACAAGGTCCACATTTGGAACACTTTGGACAGCAAAGTGTTGGTGATTTTGTGGCTGTTGGACATCCTGCTACAGCCTCTTGTTGGTTGTCCGAGTCTTTGCGGGATAGCAAAGCATCTTTTTACCTTGGAAGAAACACACATGCCTCACCAAAATCAGTACCTTATGCTGATTTTCATGTTTTGATGCTTACTTCTTATGATGACGGTGTTGTCTTACCTAGTGTTGGTGAGCAGATCATTGATAGTAAGATTCGGGAGGATGTGATGGTAAAAGAGTATCATACTCTTCTTTATGTTTCTTGTGGTAAGAAGGCTTATGGAATCATGTGAGAACCATTGATGGATTGCAAATCCATATTTCGGCTTGTGGCTGATTTTTTGACTACCTATGTTGGATGGAGCATGCTTGTCTTCACTTTTTGACTTGAAGCTACCGCACTTCGTATTCTACATCTCTTCTACATCGAGCATGATTGGGGCTGAGATTTCGGCTACTTCGACTACTTCAAGCTGAAGTTTTTTTTTTGGCGGCATTAAGCTCGGACAACAAGCTGCATCTTTTCTTTTTCGGCTACATGGAGTTTTGGCAGCATGCAACACTTTGCATTTTTGTTGCAATTTTTCATACTTCATGTCATGTTATGTTTTTTACATTATCATTTAAGGAGGGTGTTAGAAGTAATAAATGATAATGTTAGTTTCCCATAGGTTACTTTGACCCAAAAGGTCGAGACTTGTGTAACCATGGGTTAGGTTTATTATTTAGACCATGTTAAGTCAGGCTAGACCCAATTTTGGTCCAATAGTAATTCGTGGGTCCAAGTAAAGTCTAATTATGTTAAGGGAACCCTATCTTGACTTTTGGGGGTGCCCTATAATTAGTAGTGGATTTTGGAAGGTTCTAGAACTTAGAGTTTGGAAGAGTCTAGGCCCTTGGAAGGCCTATTTATATGTACTCTTTGTTCATTTGTAAATCATTCCCTTTCAAGCATTGCTACTACTTTCTCTCTCTCCTTGAGGGCGCCTAACCCTCTCCCTCTTCTTCTTCTTCCTCTTTTTCTTCTTCTTGTATATGGAGATTGAATGTTAGAAGGATCTTGGCACTTTGATTTCCTATATATTCTACATAGGCTCATGCTGAAATAGCATTCAATGCTTTGGAAGAGACTGCTGAAGGGCTGAGAAAAGAAAGAAGGAAAACAAAATGGCAAAGTGTAGGAAATGGGTGGGCTCCAGGCCTATAAAAGTGGGCAGACGTTCTGTTGAATAAGGCTTTTGAAAAATCTGTTATGAAGTTGAGGTTATGGTGGTGTGCAATGGATTCAAGCTCTCTTTCTTTTCATTGGTTGCTGGAGGTTCTTGATGGGATCTTCACACTGCTCTGGTGTGTTCACAGATTGCATAATCTGCCTCTGTTTTGTTGATTCTCTGGTGATATAGATTTGGTAATGGACTTCCTGTGATTTTCAAGATTGTTATTCCCAAGTAGGATGTTACACTCTCCTCTGAAATCTGAGTTTTAGCTTCTGCAAGACTGGTTCATGTGTATGCTCTGGGTTAAGAATGATGGTGCTAGAATAATGAATACTGCTCTTAGATTATTGTGATAGCCCACTGTATATGCTGATAAACTAAGGCCCTTTGTTATCTTTAGGAAAATATTGGGTTCTAAACTTTCAAGCAGACTTTCTCTGAACAATTTCCAGTATTAGTTCCACCTATCATTTTGTTGAAATGGAGTTGAGACTAGGTTTCTTCTTGCAGTTGGGAGTATGCTGATCCTACTTGTTTCTTAAGGAGTTTAGACTGAGATTCTGTAGTACCTGCTCTTCCCATCCTCTCAAAATTTACATTATTCAATTCTCAAGAATGTAGTTAGAGAATGACTATGGAAACATCTCTCCTTATAAACTAATAGATAAGGATTACACAGAAGATGTAATCTGTGGCATCTTATGGAGTGTTCACTCATTATGAAGAAGGCTTATTATACTGATCAGTGCATACCCCATCGCTACCCACAGCGGAACTGAAGCAACCTCCAACGAGTGCATACTGAGCAGCAGAGGTCTTGCTTCATCTCTGAAGAACCTCAACGTTATTAGACAGCGCATTTATGTGGAGCGCAAAAATGATGTGAATCTATTTGTCAACACAAAACCATTCAAGGTCGCTGACCACACAGTCAGAATGGACTAATCCGTGCTTGAAATCAATGTTTGCTAGTGGGCACCATCTCTGATGATGCTCAATGGATAGCAGTACCAGCGAGGAGACCGTGTCTCCTTCTACTCTTTTGTGGGCCAGCGCATTATTATCAACCCTTCAGTTCGTTGGAATCAGAATAGTGCAGCGAGGGCACCTCCCTCTCATCTAAATTCTTACCTTCAGACAACAAAAGATGGCTTCACGGGTCATGCGCATTTTGGTTTCCTCTGGCAGCGGGGTACTGCAATGCACTCTCTCTCTTTTAGTGCCAAAGTGTTGAGAAGAAAGAGCAACCTTAATTGGGGAAGGGGCCACACATGCACTCTTGTCAAATGGTGCTTTGCTCACATAGTTGATGACTGAGTCTCCTCTACTTACTGAGTGCGAGCCACAAACCAGTATTGAGGTATAATTTCAAAACTTTTTTGTCTCTACTCATGATTGAAGGTTCCGTTCCGAATGATACGGTTATGTTAGTAGTAAATGTGAAGAAGTTATGACTAACAACTTGTTTGCTTGTGGTTTAGAAGGTTGCTACGTGTAACAAATGTCGGCTTAAAATATTGTCTATGAGTTCCATGGTTCAGTGTGATGTGTTGCACTAGAGGATTCACGGGCCCCTGGAACCCAGGTCCATGCATTAGCACAGACACATTAGTGATTGTAAAAAAATTTAGAAAAACGGAAAAAAAAATCGAAAAACAAGAAAAAAAGAAAATCTTCAGGAAGAGCAACGACAAGAAATGGTGAAAGCTAGACGTCAAAATACTGACGATCAGGCACTTGCGACACGCCAAAAACAAGGCAAGGGCAAGGGCAAGAAGAAGTCTAAGCAGCAATTTGCCAAGTATCAGGAGGATGAGAGATCTTCCAGTAAGATTAAGAAGAAAGACAAGTGCTTCCATTGTGGTAAAAAGGGCCACTGGAAAAGTGAATGTCGCAAATTCCTGGCGGAACAAGGCAAAGGGAAATCAAAGCAAGCAGGTAACCTTGTCGATGAGGGTGAGATTGAAGACTCTAGCATCTTCATATCTGCATTGTCATCTAATCAAGATGATCAAGCATGGTATATTGACTCGGGAGCCACAAGACATATGACAGGTAACAAGAATTGGTTCAGTAGCTTGAAAGTGTTGGATAATGGAACGTCCGTTTCACAAGCAAGTGGCGATATGTGCAAGATCAAGGGGATAGGCACCGTTTCAATCCAACTACCTGATGGCAAAAGCAGGATGATCAGGGAGGTACTTTACGTACCAGGTTTGAAGAAAAATCTACTTTTTGTTGGAGTCATTACTGATCAAAAGTTGAAAGTAGCATTCACCCATGATCGTTGCTTTGTGAAGGATGTGAACCAAAAATTCAAAGTTATTGCGGATCGAGTAAGGGAGCCAAATACTAAATTGTATAGGTTGAATGCTACAATCAAGAGGCAACATGGACTCGTATCATCCATTCCATCGCAAACTGAATTGTGGCATAAGAGGCTTAGTCACTTGAACTTGGGAAGCCTCAGTTTGTTGAGAAAATTGGAGATTGTAACAGGATTGCTTACTATAGAAGACCACTTGAAATCGATGTGCAAATCATGTGTATATGGGAAGCAGCATCGAGAGAAGTTCAATAAAGGTGGTGTTGCAAGAGCAAAGAACATCCTGGATTTAATCCACATAGATTTATGCGGGCCTATGAGGACCATGTCCTTAGGTAAAGCCTTCTATTTCATGACCTTTATTGATGATATGTCACGTAAGACTGGATCTACTTCTTGAAGAAGAAATCGGATGCATTTGACAATTTCAAGAGCTTCAAAGCATTGGTCGAAAATCAGACAGGTAGGAAGATCAAAGTCCTAAGATCAGATAGTAGAGGTGAATACAAGTCTAATGACTTCAATGATCTTTGTGATCAATGTGGGATTAAAAGACAATTTACGCAAGCTCATACTCCTGCTCTCAATGGTGTAGCTGAGTGCAAGAATCGTACCATTGTGAAAAGTGCCAGATCTATGCTAGTTGAGATGAAACTATCAAAAGATTTTTGGTCAAAAGCATGTAGTACGGCAATCTATCTTCAAAATAGAAGTATTGTTAGCCATATATTCCAAAAAAAACAAAATTAAAAAAAACCAAACAAAACTACAACAAAAATTCACCCATGGCCAATTTACCCGAAGAACTTATGGATGAATTCACACCACCCAATCATCTAAATGATGAGAACAAACCCTATCGCCTTCGATCTCAGGTTCACTAGACCATCTAGATGGACCCCTAACCCTAATGATCAACTTGTTTACCATGCTCACCATACCGCCCTCGATCTGATAAATGAACACCCCATTTGGAATTACCAAAGTTTGATGGTAATGTGGACCCTCATCGATTTTTACAAGTCTTTGAGAATGCATGTGAAGTATATGGAGAATATACTGATAATGCAAAAGTCCAACTTTCTTCGATGACCATGGTAGATAAAGTACGAGAGTGGTTATTCAACCTCGATCATGCCGATCGACAAGACTGGTCAGAGTTGAAAGAGTCTTTTCTTAAATGCTTCCAACCTTTCCGACTCACAAAAAGCCCACTTGTATGCCTTCGTAATATAAAAATCAAAAAGATGAACGCGTACGTGACTATATTGAGTGCTTTAAGCATCTCAGAAGTCAAGTCCAAGAACAACCAATTGATAAAATGTTGATCACATGGTTTATCGTTGGTCTTCCCAGATGTATCTGAAAAGAGCTTAAACCTAGCAAAGAGTATTTAACTTTTAAATCTGCTATGTTCGACGCCATTCGTGAAGAAGATGAAGGTTCTGATGATGAGAACCAGAAAGAGAAAAGAGCTCACTGTGTATTCTCTGATAACCATCCAAGTGAGCCCCGAGATTCCGACCAAGTCTGAAAATCTCAGTTTGAGTTGATGAATTAACAACATCAACAAAAAATGGAGAAACTCAACAAAGAGTTTTAGCAAGCCTTAAAATCTTTCCAAAGTCAGTTGCCAGGGAAATTGCCATCTGGTAACACTATCCATCGGCGAGAAGACACATGGTGCCCACAATGTCGTGGTCCACATACCAGTAATGAGTGCCCATTACACCATCCTTATGAACCACAACATTGTATATAGTGTGATACGACCACCCATACCACATCCAGCTGTAGGTACAACCCACGCAACATGCAATATTCTCGACCTCAGCAATATGTCCCACACGCACACCCACAAGCACCATATAACCACGTTATATGACACCAGTCCAAGTCCAGGAATTACCTAGACAACAACTACCTCCACAACAACAATGCTTGGCACTTTTAGGTCCAAGAGGATCTGCTCCACCCAACAGGCCAGCCCAACAGAACCGGCCTCCAGTTCCGGCCCATGTAGTGCAGAATACCTCCTATGACACACCAGCCTATGAGTCTACTTATGATGATGGTCATCATGTCACATACATAGATGAGGCATCTACGTCCTCTCCTAATGAGCCATATTATCCAGAGGAATCACCTAATGAAGTTGATCAAAATGGTTATGCCATTTTCCATCAACACTTCAAAAGAGGTGTTTTGTCTACGGAGCCATTCACTTTTAGAGTGAATATCGACTTCAATATGACTTTGTAGCTGAATCTGCTGGTTGTATTAGGAAGCATTGCTATAAAGATTGCCCTAACCAAACCAAAAAGACTGTTCCAGCATGTAAGGTATCGAAAGAGCCGTTGCATGTTGTCACACGCGCGCAACATCGGCCCTTAGATGAGAACAAGGACCCATCACATCCACACCCTCCTGCTAATATTTGCATGATTCCACAATCTTACCTTGACCCTGTAGAAGCTCAAAGGCAATACCATGAGTTTCGAGATGAGTTTGATAGAGCTGAAGCTAGAATTTTTACTCCGCGATCCACCCAGTTACATATGCAAGGGCAATCACCATGAGGAATAGAGGTTTTTTCTGATCTCTTACAAGCTCAAATCACCATCCTCTTCCACACGGCCGTCAAGTTTTCCAAACCTAATAGATAAGGATTACACAGAAGATGTAATATGTGGCATCTTATGGAGTGTTCTCACATTATGAAGAAGGCTTATTATACTGACCAGTGCAGACCTCGTCGCTACCCATAGCGGAACTGAAGCAACCTCCAACAAGTGCATACTGAGCTACAGAGGTCTTGCTTCATCTTTGAAGAACCTCAATGTTCTGAGACAACGCATTTATTTGGAGCGCAAAGATGCTGTGCATCTATTTGTCAACACAAAACCATTCAAGGTCGCTGACCACACAGTCAGAATGGACTAATTTGTGCTTGAAATTAATGTTTGCTAGTAGGCACCATCTCTGATGATGCTCAATGGATAGTAGAACTAGCGAGGAGATCGTGTTTCCTTCTACTCCTTTGTGGGCCAGCACATTACTATCAACCCTTCAGTTCATTGGAATCAGAATAGTGCAGCGAGGGCACCTCCCCCTCATCTGAATTCTTACCTTTAGAGTGCAAAAGATGGCTTCACGAGTTAGGTGCATTTTGGTTTCCTTTGGCAGCGGGGTACTACAACGCACTCTCTCTCTCTTAGTGCCAAAGTATTGAGAAGAAAGAGCAACTTTAATTGGAGAAGGGGCCACACATGCACTCTTGTCAAATGGTGATTCGCTCACATAGTTGATGATTGAGCCTCCTCTACTTACTGAGTGTGAGGCACAAACCAGTACTGAGATATAATTTCAAAACTTTTTGTCTCTACTGATGATTGAAGGTTCGGTTCTAAATGATACGGTTATGTTAGCAGTAAATGCATAGAAGTATGACTCACAACTTGTTTGCTTGTGGTTTATAAGGTTGCTACGTGTAAGAAATGTCAGCTTAAAATATTTTCTATGAGTTCCATGGTCCAATGTGATGTGGTCACAAAGCATAATCATGAATTTTGTACCACCTCATACACTCATCGTAATTCTCATCTAGAGTTGAGATTAGATATTCTTTTGTCTGAATGGTAGGAATGTGCATAAAAGCAGTTTGTGTTCAAGGTTTATGTAGTTACCTCTTTTCTGAAATGCTCTTTGGATTTTGGTGGTAAATAGAATTGGTTTTCTATCTTATTGTTGTCCCAATCTCTTGGAACATAGAGAGAGGGCTAATTAAGACCCAAAGAGGCGGAATATCCTCTTGGGTCTAGGAATTAACTTTGGAAGGAAATTTTTTGCACATAGAAAACAATCCTTAGTGTGCCGTTGGATACGGGCACTAGAGGATTCACGGGCCCCTGGAACCCGGGTCCACGCATTAGCACGGGCACATTAGTGTATGTAAAACTATTTAGAAAAACGAAAAAAAAAAAAAAAAAACCTCGAAAAACAAGGGAAAAAAAAAAGAAAATCTTCAAAAAACACAAGATACATCATTGTTTTGACTAAGAGTACCAAGTTCCCTCGGCTTGAGTGCGTAAAAGTGGAAGATTTTGAGAGAAAAATGAGAAAATGATGGAATGATCACAACTTACATCTGTTGTAACAAATATTGATGGGGGCTTTATTCTGAGTTTATTTGAATAGGAATAACAACATTAGGAGTTCTTTGAGAAAAGCACATGTGAAATCATGTCATAATACTTAGAATTTGCTTCAAACATGAACAAAGATCATGCTACACATTAACATAGATAGAAAAACATTCACAACAAGCTCACATAGCAACTGTATTTTTCAAAATAAAATTACACTGTACATATAATTGTTCACTTAGGAAACCATGCATGACCCAAGTTATCGTTGGCGGGATGCGTGTCCCGTTGACTTGCCTCGTGGCGAGGCCAACTGATCCTTATCAACTGATAGGACCCACAGTACAGTTGCACAATGATTCTACTTTAATTCTAACTCTCTCCCTCAAAGTAGAGTCTACTTTTTATACAGTCATATACATAGCTTTAAAGTCAACAAATTTTAAGTACAGAAAGCTTTGATCTAAACTTATCAAACTTTTCTCCAACAAGTGGCTTAGTGAAAATATCAGCTAGTTGTTCTTTTGTGCTACAATGAACAACATGAATTTCACGACTCAGCAGCCTCTCACGTATAAAGTGATACTGAATCTCAACGTGTTTAGTTCTCGCATGGAACATTGGATTCTTTGCTAGTTGAATGCCACTCTGACTGTCACTGTGTAATGTCGTGGGATTTTTCTGCTTCATGCCAACTTCTTTCAAGATTTTTCTCAACCATATAGCTTCCTGTGTTGCACTACACATTGTCTTATATTCTGCTTTTGTGGTGGATAGAGCAATTGTACTTTGCTTCTTACTAGACCAAGAAAAGCAACTACCACAAAATTGGAATACATACCCTGTGGTGGATCTACGATCATCATAGTCACCTCCCCAATCCGCATCCACATAGCCACACAACTCAGGTAAACCATCATGCTTCCTGTAAATCAAGCCATAATCTGAAGTGCCTTTCACATAACGCAAAATGCGTTTAGCTGTCTTCCAATGCGTTTCCGTAGGTGCTGCCATAAACTGACTTACAATGCCAACAATATAGCATATATCTGGTCTAGTCATGGTAAGGTAAATCAAGCTCCCTACTAACTGCCTATACAGTGTAGCATCAAATGACTGTGACTCATCAAGCTTAGAAAGTTTTTTACCTGGTCACTTCGTGTCCTTTTTGCCACACTTCTACTCCAAGGCAATAATGCATTAAGCTGAGATCTGTCATCTCGAATTGTTCCATGAGGTCTTTCTTGATCATATCTATTATCTCTTGATTATTTCTCGTAATAATCAAGTCATCAACATAAAGAGCAATAAAAGCAACCATACCATCAAAGTATAAGACATATAGATTTGGATCCAAATGTGTTCTCACCATCCCCTCTGAACAAAAGTAGGCATCAATCCTGCTATACCACGCACGTGGTGCCTGTTTAAGACCATAAAGTGCTTTCTTCAAGCGACATACTTTATTTTTCTGTCCCTTCGCTACAAAGCCTTCAGGTTGATCCATGAACACCTCTTCTTCTAACTCACCATTTAGAAAAGCATATTTCACATCCATCTGATGCAAAGGCCAACCAAAATGTGAAGCTAAAGCAACAAGTAGTCGTAGAGTATTCCACTTACATGCTGGCGCAAAGGTCTCCTCATAATCAATGCCTTTACTTTGAGCATACCCTTTGATTACCAATCTTGCCTTATGCTTTGCTATACTTCCATTTGCATGGTACTTAGTCCTGTATACCCATTTGCAATCAATGGGTTTCTTGCCAACTGGTGATTCTACTAAGTCCCATGTGCTATGCTTAGAAATTGACTCCATCTCCTCTCCCGTGGCCTTGACCCAAATGTCATCATCCTTCACTTCACTATAAGTTGAAGGTTCTTTGCTTTGAATAATGCTAGATAAGAGAGCATAATTTGCTTCATACCTTTCAGGCTGTGTTTTCTCTCTTGTTGATCTTCGTAGCTCTCCCTGGCTAGATGATCTTGGAAAGTCATCTATGTCGCGGCTCTCCAACAATCTCTCAAACCATTTAGGGAGCTTCCTGTCAAGTGATCGACTTCCTGGTGAAAATGTATCCCACGGTACATACTTCTCCTTGCGTTTGTCACCTGCAACTTCAATCCTTCTTGCACCAAAAGGTTTATCTCTACCTCTCCAACCTGTTTCTTGGGGTTGAGTAGTAGTAACTTGAGATGTATCCTCATGCTCATCACTTGGAAGGTCAATGAATGGATCATCATCAGGAAGTATCCTCACTATACCATCTTTCCCACTAGATGTATCTATCTTCTCAGCATCCTCGTCTTCATACATCTTGGATTCATCAAAGATTGTCACAGCTTACATGGATTTTGTTTTCCGCTGGATCAAAACATCTATAGCCCTTCACACGTTCATCAAATCCTAAGAATATACATTTGATAGCTTTCACATCAAATTTACGTCTCTCTTCTCTGAAAAAGTCGAGAAAAATGCCAGAACCTCTAAAATTTAGATATAGTTGAAAAACTCGAAAAAACTAGTAAACTCAAAAAATTCAAAAATCTAGAAAACTCGAAAAATTCGAAAATCGAAAAGCTCGAAAAATCGAAAATCGGAGAACTTGAAAAAAATTGGAACGCGAAAATTCCTTAACTGGAAAAATAAAAAAATTCAATAATATGGAAAATACCAAAATCTGTCGGATGGAAGCATCAGACAGATTTTTGGTAGGTCATCAGATGCAATCGTCAGAGAAAGTCTTTTTGTGCAGTTCGTCGAATGGAATCGTTAGATTCATTTTTTTTAAAAAAATTGGAGAAAGGAAATAGACTTGCCCATCTTTCCAAAATAAAAGCACTTAACGTTCTTTTTACTCTTAGAACTGCTTTCATCACTTTTAGATTTACTAGTCTGATTAGCTTTCCACTTAGTAAATCAAGCGACTTCATCTAAAGAGAATATTGTAACAACAGAATGTTGCATTCTACGTTCTTTTCAGTCAAGTAATGAAGCTATCATCATCTCTAATGACTCTGATTAGACAAGTTTTCGAGTGTGAAAATGACATTATTATACTCAGCCGACATGCTATTCAATAGCACTGCCATAACATCATCTTCGGAAACATTAGAACCAATTCTAGCAAGCTGATTCATTATTGATTTTATACGATTCACATGATCATTCAAGCTCATTCCACTTTCTAGCTTTAGAGCAAAAAATTGCTGCTTAAGAAGAATCTTACCATTTTTAGAACGTGCTCCAAATATAGCTTCCAATGATTGCCATATTTCACGAGCAGTCTTAGATAGGTCCAAATGATGAATTTGAGAATCAGCCAAACCAAGACCAATGTAAGCAGCAACTCTCTTATCACGCAAATCAATACTAGAAGAATCACCGAAATCTTCTTGCTTAACTTTGGAACCGTCAACAAGATCCCACATATTTTTCTCAGTCAATAATAATCTCATCTTGACTTGCCATGTATGAAAGTTTTTACCGTCAAATTTATCAAATGAAGTTCTTTGATCTATTATAGTCAACTTGAATGATGTAAATGAACTGATCAAATCAATTTCAAGAATTTTTGCAATTGTTTTACTTAGCTAATTAATGATAAGTGCACGTAATCGAGGGAGGGCATAAGACGTCACCTCGACTAGGCTTATCACTTGGTTAGTTCGTAAAACCAATTTGAACTCTTAATTCCTTGAAAAACATCCACTTCAATTTACATATATTCTGTATTTAGCATGACAATCAATTACTAGCTTTTGAACAACTTTTAACAAGTCTTACATTGACATTTTTCTGTAAAGTTTATGTTGTCCCTTTATTTTTTTTTTCCATCTTTGATAATGGAAGCATAAGCTCAACATTTGTTTTTCAATTTGATAACAGAAGCACATGGAAGACATTTTAATTCTGCATTCTATTTCTCCATCTGATCTTTTGTCTCAGCCTTCATCCATAAGTTCAGATAATAAACTATCTGATAAATTTTTGCATACAAACATCGTTGAGATTTTGTGTACATTGACAATTGAAAAGAAATCCACAAATATATTGAAGAAAATAAACCAACTCAATCTGATTGTTTTTGATCCCGTGCTCATTTTTAATGAATTTTTTACATCATTATATATCTTGCAACGAAATGATTTCGAAACTGTAACATCTGGTGCAATCCATTCATGACTTTCAAAGCTAGGTAATGGAATTGGTACTATCTGTCCAAAATTTTCTTTTGTGTCAGAAATGTACATTGATTCATAAAAAAAAAAATTTCATTATTAGCTAGATCTTTTGCAGTTCTACCTCGATATTGCAGCTGTCCAATATCAGTGTGAATAACATCTAACACACCTGTTAAAGATCCACTCGGCTCCCATTCATTTATGTTGGATGGATATAAATCTGCAAGAGAAAAATGATCAGATTAGCAAGTTTACTATTAGATATTTATGAATAACAAAAATCAATGTAGCAAAAATATCAATACTCACAGTTGCTTTTTTTGTGATCCTGACGGTTGAATCCTTGCACATTTATCTCTGAATGCATATATACATGTTGGACTAGAAATTCAAAAATAGATTTTCCTCTTGATGATGTTTTGAAATCCAAAATTTTGGCTTTCCAATAAGATCGAAATGATAGTTTTGACCTTTTCCTTTTTCGAAATGCTCCTCTTGATGATGGATGCATCAAAACCCAAGAGTTTTTTGAATATTTTCTTGGCACCCATAATCCATTATCATCTGTCTCCTTGAATAGAAGCACAGAGTCGATTGAGGAGCACGACTTCCTTGATGGCGCCATTCGTAATTTGCATGCAAAAATCTGAAACAATGAACTATGAATCTGAAAATTTGCGTAGACAAAAAACCATGAATCTGAGAAAAAGTGTTGGCGAAAATTTGAAACACTGATCTATTTGGCGCCACAAATTAACTCTGGTTATCCCTTTTAACCATGGTTTGACAATGCATATACATTAATGGTACATCGATTTTCTCATCTCAACCATCTGTCATATTCATTTTCAATATTTTTGGGTCTCTTCGGGCAGTGATGAGCTGGAAGGGCAAGCCTCATCAACCAATAGCATTTCCACATGTTGTCCGACGAAACAACAATATATTTAAAAAGTTTTTATTTTATTTAGATTTGGAAAATTCTACGTTACGTAGAACCCCGAAACTAAGGTTTCAATTGGTCCACATGGCAACAAAAATAAGAAAAAAAATAAAAAAGTATTTTTTTCAAAGCCCTCGTCGGGCTCTAAGTTTCTCTAATGACTTGTGCAACTTAATGGTACTTGATGATCATGGTAACTTTGTTCAAAGCTTTTCTATTCAAAGAACTTTTTCAAGCATGGTGGATTTGCAAGAGATCTTGGTGAATGAAGAATATAGGCTTCAAGCAAGAGGTGGATCTACATCAACATCTCAATATGAAGATGAGGCCATGTTCATCAAAGGCAAATTCAAGGGCAAAGGTAAAAGCTATTGAAGTTTAATCTATCTCCTACTCATCCTAACTGCCCTCCAATTCACTCATGTAAATTACTCCCTCAAAGCAGTCTGCAGAAATGAGCTGTTTTCGGATAGTTCGCATTTTTTGGGAAATCCGACAAAGTGTCCTACTTAACTTTTTGAGCAATCGAGCACCAAAGTTTTTGCGAGGAATGTGACACTATTCATATCTCAAAAGCCCAGAAGCCGAGACCCTAAAATGGTTTTGTGAAGAATGCGACCAACTGCAGATTTACACAGGATTTCATGTACAACTTGTTTACGTCTTCACGCTCTGTCAATAACCAATCTATTGATCAAATAAATAGCTGTTAATGATCTTGTAATTGTAAAATAGAATTATACAATATCATCCAATAGCTATATAAGAAAATGAACATTAGAAAAATAATGAGATGATGCATGAAAATACTCCAACAGAGATTTTATGACCAAAATTGGTCTCATAGTATCTGACTTCTCAGAGTTAGAGAATATATATATATATATATATATATATATATATATATATATATATATATATATATAGAGAGAGAGAGAGAGAGAGAGAGAGAGAGAGAGAGAGAGAGAGAGTAAAATATTCAGAACTATAACAATTGATTTGTTTATGTAAGTAGGATCTCGCGCTTATCAATGCAAATGTCTTGTGATCTGATAGTTGTTATTACAACATTGAATATAAAAATTTGCTATTGTTCCATCTCATTGCATTCTTGTTGAATGTTCTATAGCTCTCACACTTCTTCCGCAAGTATCATAAACGAAGTATTGCATGGTTGTCTCATACGCCTAATTGTTTCTACAATCTCTCTTTATGGTTGTCTATGACACCTACACTGCTACTCATAATCAATACAACAGAACTACTCAATCACTCCGTTTTTGTAAGTAATCCATATCCTTATCACAATTATCACTGTTTGTCATTTTTTCTAATTTGTTGGTGTGAGGACAACCTTACTCATCTTCGCTAAGGCCCGTTCGTTCGTTCATGTCAAAACCCGCCAACAGATTGGTATCAGAGCAGGTTTTGGATCTACTAGAGTCTAGGATATATAAAAGAACCTAATATGTTCTCATTTTTTTAGAGCTAATTTATATTCTGTTTGTGTTCAATCTTTGTTCATTGATCATAATGGAAGATTCAACCTCAGAGATCCGTTTGATTAACAAGTTCAACGGAGATGATTTTCACATGTGAAAATTCAAGATGAGGATGATCTTGATCGAAAAAGAGCTATGAGGATACGTAAATAGTGCAATAACTAGACCAGTAGAACCTAAATTGCTCCTAGCATGGGAAGCAATGGATGGCAAAGCTCTTGCCATTCTATCCTTGAATCTGAAAGACACTCAGATTGCTCATGTATCAAATAGTACCACCTACAAAGAAGCGTGGGATTATGAGACTTCATATGTATCGACTCGTCTCTTTATGAGAAAGAAGGTCCTTACACTCAAAACGAGCGAAGGCACCTCGGTTAGTGATCAATTGAATGATTTCAAGCAGTTGCTGAATCAATTACCTGTAATAGATTTTTCTATTTCAGAAGAAGACTCTACAATCTCTCTTCTTCCTAGTGTTTCACCCTCCTATGACAATTTGGTATTGCTTTTAAGCAGTACTTCTGTGCTATCACTCTAGAAGCTGACAACAAGTCTATTGCAGCAAGAAGTCAGAAGAAAAAACTTATCTACAATGAGTAACAAGTCAATATTCTTATACTCCAATTGTTGAAAGTACAGTACTAAGGACCATAAATGGATCTTTGAATGATCCACAAGGTTGATTGTGTGCTTGTTGAACAATCTATCAGATACTACTCAACAGAAAACAAGATCTAGTTTAGCAGCTTGATAGAAAACAAGTAGAGACAATAAAAAACTTGTTCCTAAACTATAATCCAAGTTTCCACGTGTGAAAATCAGGCTATAGTATGGCCTGTAGACAAATTTTAAAGTGTGCCAAAGCTTAGTTACATTGGAATCAAACACAATCACCATACATAGAGAGAAAATCCGAGTTTCTCCTTGAGGCTCCAAAAAATTTCTATCTTCTCACTATGGAGAATGGAAATACATAGTAAAAGACACTTCCTTTGCAAATTTAGGTGAAAATCCAGCATGTAATAAGGAAGTAGACTCAACTCTCTTATCCTATAGTAAAAACCCTAGCCTAGATCCAAGAGTCATGCTTGGTAGGTGCCTAATAGGTACAAATCTCAACATAAATCATGGTCTAGATCCTACAAAGTAGGAATCACTACCAAATGGACACAATCACTCCTCTTGACTCGTGGTTACCTACATTAGGTGTGGATTGACAAGTGGCACTTTGGCCATTCAAGTGTCTAACGAAAAAATATTGACAAAATATACAATATTCTACATGGCTAGATTTGCCAATGTAGGCAATTTTTCACACTCCTCCTCAAATCTAACCTTGGAAACAACAATACTTTTATCAATCACTCCAATTGAAGATCTAATCTTGACAAATGAATCTTTAGGTAAAGATTTAATAAACAAATCAGCCAAGCAACTTGATGATGACACATGTTGGAGCTTGATCTCTTTGGCTTGCACTTTCTCCCTCACAAAATGATGAGCAATTTCGATGTGTTTGCTCCTTGCATGGAATGTAGGATTAGTTGCAAGTGATTGGGCTGATTGGTTATCACAATAGATGATAGAGATCTCCTCCTCCATGACATGAAGCTCCACCAATAGCCTTTTGAACCACAAGACCTCCTTGCATGTTGATGTCAAGGCCTTCTACTCGGATTCTATGGAAGATAAGGAGATGGTATCTTACTTTTTGGAAAGCCATGATACTACTCCATCACGTAGAAAGGTGGCAAAAGCACTTGTTGATTTTCTATCCACTTTTTCACCTACAAAATCCGAATCACTATAGGCTCTTAAGCCAATATTGGTTCCTCTATACAAAATGCCAAAATTCTTAGTAGATGAAATGTATCTAAGAACTCTTTTGGCCATTTCCAATGTGAAACTAGAAGACTTTGCATGAATTGGCTTAACTTTTCAATACTAAAACTAAGATCAGGTCTATTTAGAGTTAAATAAATCCAGGAGCCAATAAGCCTTCTATATAATGTAATGTCCTCAAAGGATGTTTCATCACCATCAATAGATGCTTTTACATGTTGCTCCATTGGTGTCTCAATGCCTTTACAATTCTTCATTCCAAATCTATCTAGGATGGATGTAGCATATTTAGATTGACAAATAAAGCTAAAGTCACATCCTCTAATAACCTCTATTCCAAGAATGAAGCTTAAGAGGCCGAGATCTACCATCTGAAACTCTTTTGCCAAAGCAATTTTTACATCTCTAATTCCATCTAGATCATTACCACTCAAGATAATGTCATCTACATACAAAACAAGAATAATGATCATGCCATAATGTACAATGATGGATCATAGGCACTCACTACAAAATTGATGAAAATGAGAAAAGAGTTTAGCCTAGAGTACCATGCTCTAGGTGTTTGCTTGAGCCCATAAAGGTTCTTCTTCAAGAAACACACCTTTCTTCATGCTTTGCCTTGATGAAGCCCTCGAGTTGCCTCACGTAGATCTCTTCTCCAAATAACCATTGAGGAAAGCATTTGTGAAATCAAGTTGGAATAGCTCCCAATTGAAGGTTGTAGGAAGACTATTGATCAACCTGATAGTAACAAGCTTAGCCACGGGAGCAAAAGTCTCATCATAATCAATGTCTTTGGTTTGTAAAAGACCTTTGGCTACAAGCCTAGCTTTATGCTTGCTTATTGATCCATCTTGATTATACTTCAATTTAAACACCCACTTGCAATCAAGTGGTTTCTTCCCTTGAGGAAGATTCACAAGATCCCAAGTATGATTCTCAATGAGAGCATCATACTCTACTTGCATAACATCCATCCAACTTTTAGATCTACAAGCATCTTCATAGCATGTTGGCTCATTTAACATTGAAGTAAGAAAGGTGTAATATGTGAAAGATGATGAGCCTTCCCTTTGATCACCTTGACCATCATAGGTGAGCCTCAATGGCTTGGTCCTTGCCCTTGTAGATCTTCTTGGAATTCTCGGAGTTCTTGCATCTTGAGGTGGATCCTCAAGTTCTTTTTCATTTGGAAGCTCCTCCTCCATCCTAGCATGATCCTTGGCATCAAGATGATTAGTAGCATTATCATCGAAATCCCAAGCATGTCCTTCATAAAAAATAACATCCCTACTCACTATCACATTGCTAGTGATGGGATTGAAGACTCTATATCCTTTGCTATTCTCACCATATCCCACGAAGATGCCTTTGATGGAGGTTGCATCATCCTTCTTCCTTGTATCCAAGGATTGGTGTACATAGCAAGTGGATCCAAAAACTTTGAGATCCTTGAGATTGGGCTTCTCTCCAAATAGAGCTTCAAATGGTGTGATTCCTCCAATGGCTTGGTTAGGCAATCTATTGCACAAATAATTAGCACAAGTTATTGCTTCACCCCAAAATGGTTTGGATAGAGATGCATCTAGCCTTAAGGCCTTAGCACACTCACAAAGAGTTCTATTTCTCGTCTCACTCACTCCATTTTGTTGAGGGGTGACAACTCCCTCTTTATGCCATTAGAATTACAAAAGTCAATAAACTTATTGGAGATATATTCACCTTCATTATCACTCCTTAATACCTTAATCTTGGTACTAAGTTGATTTTCTACCAAATTCTTGAACTCTACAAAAGAATCAAACACCATAGCTTTGCTAGACAAGAGGTACATCCAACAATATCTAGAATAGTCATCGATGAATATTACATAATATTTGGCACCACCATTAGACTCATGTGAAAAGTTATGAACATTCGAGTGGATGAGTTCAAGAGGAGAGCTTGACCTTGATGTAGATCTTGAGAAGGGTAGTTTGTGAGCCTTTGAGAGGCTGCATGCTTCACATATCTCCCCACACTTTGACAAATGCTTGGGGAGTCCAACTGCAAGTTCCTTTGCAACCATAGATTCCATGGCTTTGAAGTTGGGGTGGCCCAACCTTTTGTGCCATAGTTTCACCTTTGATAACTCCACCTTTGCCAAGTTAACACTCTCCAGCACAATATTGGCATCAACCTTAAACAATCTACCTTGCTTAAAGCCTTTGGCTATACATTCATCCTTTCTAAGAATGGAACAAACTCCACGCTTAAATTGTACATCAAGGCCATTATCCATTAATTGGCCAACACTAAGAAAATTCTTGGTTAACTTAGGAACATAAAAATTGATCTATGTAAATCATTCTAAGAAAGTAAAGTGGAGAAAATGTCTGGAGAAAATGTCCTTTTGATATTCATAGTGAGAACTAGCCCCACTATCAATCCACCAAGAATCATTGGTGTTGCTTTTGGATGATGGTGGTTTGTTGGAAACCATCAAGGATGACTCTTCTTCATCCTCCTCCTCCTTATGTGCAATGCTGCTTTGTTTGCTCTCTTGTGCCTTCTTCTTCTTGAGACATTCTAATGCAAAATGTCATTTCTTTCCACAGAAAAAACATTTGTACTTGGACTTGTCTTTGATCTTGCCCTTTGAGCTTGAAGCCTCATCCTCCTCCTTGGTTCCCTTGAAGTGCTTCTTCTTGCCATTGGTCTTCTTCTTGCCTTTGAATGAAAAGTTACCTTTCTCATCACCATCCTGCAGAGAAATAACATTCATTCTTGCATTGGTATGCATCATCCTACACTCTTCAGCCACTAATACACTATGAAGCTTTTCTATAGTGGGCAAAGTGTCTTGGATTGCAAAGCTTTGGACCAAATTTGAAAAGTCACTTCCTAGACCATTAAGGACAATCTGAACAAGCTCACCACCTTGAATCTTCTTTCGAATGGAAGCTAACTCCCTATTGAGAGACTTGATTCTGAGCACATAATCCTGTGCACTCTCATCACTCCTCTTCATGCTTTGTAAAATTTGTTTTGGCCTTAGAACTGGCCTTTAAAATTTTGACGGCCTTTAAAAAATCGGCCTATAATATAGTTCCAGCCACTATGCCAAAATATTGTAATGTATTGTGATTTTCGATACTAATATAAAAGCCAAAGTACTGTGTTTTCAGGTTGTTGCTCAATATGGGGAGGGGGCTCAGTTACCACACACGCAAGCAAAAAACAAAAAATTCGACAAAGTCTAAGAGCAAGGTAAAGGGGGCTTACAAAGTGAAAAATTAAAAGGAGGGCCAATGACAAGGGAAGAGAGTATGACTTGGTGACCATTGTACCAAAAGCTAAAAATGCTATGGGTCTCCTAATAGCCACATGGATAAAAGCAAAAGGAATCTCATTAAGTAGCTTAAAGGAAAAAGAAAAAGAAAAACACATGGCAATAGGCATGAGGCCAAACTTATTAGCCACATGCCAAAAAGGCCAAATCACTTTTAATACAAGAGGAGGCCTTATTTGGGATTTGGGGGTTCAAGTGGTTGAAGACCTCATATCAAGAAGACTAATAGGCATGAGGAGCTATTCTACATAGGCTCATGCTGAAATAGCATTCAATGTTTTGGAAGAGACTGCTGAAGGGCTGAGAAAAGAAAGAAGGAAAACAAAATGGCAAAATGAAGGAAATGGGTGGGCTCCAGGCCTATAAAAGTGGGCAGACGTTCTGCTGAATAAGGCTTCTGAAAAATCTGTGATGAGGTTATGGTGGTGTGCAATGGGTTCAAGCTCTCTTTCTTTTCACTGGTTGCTGGAGGTTCTTGATGGGATCTTCACACTGCTGGGTGTGTTCACAGATTGGATAGTCTACTTATGTTTTGTTGATTCTCTGGTGATATAGATTTGGTTATGGACTTCCTATAATTTTCAAGATTGTTATTCCCCAGTAGGATGTTACACTCTCCTCTGAAATTTGAGTTTTAGCTTCTGCAAGACTGGTTTATGTGTATGCTCTGGGTTAAGAATGATGGTGCTAGAATCATGAATACTACTCTTAGATTATTGTGATAGCCACTGTATATGCTAATAAACTAAGGCCCTTTGTTATCTTTAGGAAAATATTGGGTTCTAAACTTTCAAACAGACTTTCTCTGAACAATTTCCAGTATTAGTTCCACCTATCATTTTGTTGAAATGGAGTTGAGACTAGGTTTTTTCTTGCAGTTGGGAGTATGCTAATCCTACTTGTTTCTTAAGGAGTTTAGACTGAGATTCTGTAGTACCTGCTCTTTCCATCCTCTCAGAATCTACATTATTCAATTCTCAAGAATGTAGTTAAAGAATGACTATGGAAACGCCATATTGCACAGCTCCCAGCAGTCTGATGTACCAGATGAGTCAAGACATCCGAAAAACGCTGAAGTGGTTCATACTATTGACATGAGATTACTTCATATAGGTGTTGCTAAAGGTAACAACATCACTTTACCAGTGCATTATTAATCTTATCCATCCGTACAAGCCATTCTTGATAGTGGCTCTGGCGTGAATATTACCGTCCTATCCTTAGCAAAGGCATGGGGAATATCCACATTGGAAAAGTCTAAGTACAAATTACGTAGGGCTGACCAATGAATGACGACACCTGCCGGTCACATAAGCAATTTGCCGATCAAAATTGTCGGTTTGATTTTTACCATAGAGTGTGTCGTACTAGATTTTCTTGATGAACCGCACACTTATAAATTCCTTCTTGTAACACCTTGGTTAGAAATGGCCGGTGTGATTCAAGATTGGAAGAAAAACAAAACTATTTTTGGCAACAGAGATAGACGAATCTCTGTCGATGCCACTAAAAAGATAAAGGTTGCACCTGTTGAAGATGATTGGTCTTCAACTACCTATGATGACCCCGATAGTATCGATTCCACCATAAAGGGTCATTACGTGCAAAGTACCGATATCATCAATTGGGGACATGCCTTAGCAACCATTGATTGTGTCAATGCCACTCCTTGTGCGCCAGAAGTTCAAGAAGAGGACCCTATTGAAATCACTATACACTCCACAGATATCAACACTCCCATCTTGCCCTTGGACATGGTAGACGCACTCCCTATTGATTGGATGCCTGACGATGCCTTTGTTATGAGCATATCCACCAATGAGGATGGCATTCTTACGGGGGGCAAAATGAGTTATATGACGACCATCTCATTCAGTTGCTGGATCCCGAGCGCTTAGGAAGGCATCGTATACCGAAAGAGATTAAGCTTGCATCACCATTGGCTTATGTGCAACATCCACAACCAGTCCACACTCGTGTATACCGACCCAAACTCAAAGTCTATCAATGGGATGTACACAATGATGAAATCTTGAACACCATTGACGAAGACTTAGTTCGTGAAAAAACACCAAAACATTCATGCATGCCTACTATTACCAATCCACAAATATCCCGCATGATAGATGTGACTCTCTCTCTCTCTCTCTCTCTCTCTCTCTCTCTCTCTCTCTCTCTCTCTCTCTCTCTCTCTCTCTCTCTCTCTCTCTCTCTCTCTCTCTCTCTCAACTCTATTCTTTTGCAAATGAAAAAGGTGGCTCAAAAATGGTGTCACATGCCCTTATAGAGACATTCCTAGGGTTAGGATTTTTTATTCACCCAAAATCATGTGCCATAGCAACTTAACTTTACAAAGGTTTTAAAACCAAATTGCATTTTTAACTACTTGGGTCTCTTTTCACTTTGGGCCCATTTGAGATCTAATCTATCTCTAATTCTCGTGCCATAAACTTGCGAGTACAATGCACCTTCTACGGGTGTTTGACATTACATTTTTGGTAGATTTATTAGTTTTGTGGACTTGGCCATGCTTTTATTCCCGTCGCCGTAAAATATGGTTGAGAGGCATTTGGCTTTGTTTTCACTCATTGGCCAGTCCGCTACTTGTCGATTTCTTTGGTATTGGCACTCTTGGTAGGTTTAGATTCTGGAGCTCTCTTGTCATTGATTTGTTGATGCTCTCTGTTGTAGTTTGGTGGCTTGATTCCACTTTCATTCATACGCTTATTATAGTCGAAATTCATTACAAGAATCTTCATGAAAATATTCTAACATGCCCCCAATGCAAATTTGGTGATAGTCCCATACCAGCTATGTAAGTCTTTGACGTGGGCGGCATGGCGATGTGAACCTGGAGGCCGTGTGAAAGGAAAGTGAAAAAGAAGATAGGGAGACGAGAAATGGCATAAAAAGTATGGGAAAACATTGCGGCAATAATTTATGCATAGAAGAGGGAACAAAGAGGGTGTACGTACAAAATAAATAATGAAAAATAAAAAAGGAGAAACTGAAAGAACAGTGAAAAACAAAAAATAAAAATTAGTCAACAAATGTTTTTTGTTGAATTTTTTTTTTTTTAAGGATACAGATGCTAGATCGATAGCTCATTGAGCTTGTTCTATCTATTTGCTCTTCTTATCTTCAATATCTTGATTTTGGTGGTGGGTCGCAACGACCAATCGGACAAACCATGGGCACAATGAGCTACGCTTTAAGGATTGTGCATAGATTGGGCCGAACAACGGTTGCATGTTTTCGATAAAACCCATCATATACCATTGTTCCGACCTCGTTATGTTGACAAAGGACGTTGTAGACAAGTGATGGTAGGTCTGGTATAGAGGGATCTGATCCTCTATAGCCATTGATTTGAAGCTTTTATTCAGATTGAAACAATACTTGCCGAAGCAAAGATCCCATCTAGTATCCACTTTGGCCGCAATCATGATAGTCTCCACATTATAATAGGCTTCCAAAATGATTGAATTTGTAGAATTAGTCGCGTCGATGAGAAACTGGTTGAGGGCCGACAATAGTTTTCCAATCATGTTCTCATTTTATGGGCCAATTATAAGCTTCGACGTTGGGAGTTGTCAGCGCTGACTAGGCTCGTTTTTTGGGCATTGGACGGAACAATGGATCTGCCCTCATTGTTGCCAGAGCCATAAGATATTCCTTAAGGAGCTCGAGGCTGCGTATGAGCACCGCCTTCCACCAATCTGGTTGAGGATGCAGAAGGGCTATTAGGTTGGAAGGTGTCAGCTTCAGACGGTCTTCCACTTTTCTTGGTAATGTATAATCGCCTCTTGTCGTGACATCTGGATATTGTTTGACGAAGAGTGTCGGTCGTTCTACATCAGGTACAACATAGATTTTCTGGAACCAACATTGATGTATCGCAGTAGGTCCACCACAAGTGTCGTTAGAGTGGGGTAGGTGGAGGAGATGAGGCGGTGCGAGGCGGAGAAGCAGCGGTGATTGGAGGTGGTGAAGTAATGGTGGTGCAAGATGGTGAGGCGTACTTGAGACCAAGCATGGTGGGATCAGCTTGGAAGGTGCAGGTGGTGGCTTCGACCTGCACAACATAGTGGATGTCTTGGTCAAAGGTGCGGACTTTGCCATTTTGGAGGTTGAAATGAGGGAATGTGAGCTGGAGGTATTTGTGGTCGATAGTGGAGGTGGATTCGATGAATAGATAGTCGAAAATGGCACAAGGATGGCAGATGGAGGGATCTTGGACAATGGCATTATAGTGTGCCATTGCTGCATTGTAGTAGAGGATGAGGGTGGCGGGGTGATACTGGTAGTAGTGGTAGTAGAGCACGCGAAGGTGCAGTCGTGGGGCAGTGGTTGATGTGCTCTACCAAGACTTATGATATTGGCTCAAATGACACTGCTAGTTTATACTCGAGCGTGCACTGTACATGTGCTTGTTGTGAAGGTGAAGGGAGGAACGAGGGTGGAACGAAGAGGGGGGAGATCTTGCATGTGATCTAGCTATAATTGGAAATGTCAATCTTGAAGAAAATTTATAATGGCGCAAAGGAAAATATCATAGAAATAGCCAAAGTCCTTAACTTGGATGAATCTAGTAAGGATGACAAGAACAAAAATATTCTTATTGGCCTCCGAAGCAAGTTGATAACATTGAAGAATTTCAGAATTTGAGATGGGGGGAGCCAGGAATGGCAAAGAAAAATAATAGAAAGCTAATCTAATTGAACACTGAAAAATAAGAGGAAGATTACTATCTAGAGTAGTGGAGAACTCTAGAATGGCCGTGAACTACTTCTTGATCACCTTTAGCTTGTCTTCAATATCCTTGAGGGACTGCTAGCATGGTATGTAGAATAGCCACCTCCGTATCTCGTGTGGCTAGAGCAGCCTCATGGATAGCTTGTTGACCCTTGTAGAGTTGGATTGACCGAGTTGAAAGGAGCTTCTAAGTGGCCGATGTGTCTTCTTTTGTAGCAATAACCACTTGATTTAAGATGGCCTGGAGTGCCTGCGTCTGCTACTCAGCCTGCTGGACCTGAAGTTCTAAGACAACCCGTTTGGATGAAAAGACTTCCTACTCGCTAGCTATCATTAGCCTTTCTTTGAAAATGTTGCGCACTAGGTGATAAATAATATCTTTAAGAGCGCTAGCTCTCTAGATTTCAGCACGAGGTACTAGCGATCTGCTTGGTAGGTTTGACGAGCTTTCTGTCAGATATAAGTGAGTAATGGAATGCAGAAACTTCCTACTTCCAATGCATGACTACGCCTATCAAAAATTGAACAAAGCAGTAGTGATGGAAATCACGTTCAATCGTTAGCAACTAACTTTCGCTAGATACTAAGTGATTACGTAGCCAAACATAAAGTATTGAATTCTCAGACAATTTCTATTAGCTACAAAAGTAATACAGAGATGCATGCATTTTGACACAAACTAAACCCAATAAGAAAATAGTATTGATTTAGAAAACAAGATCAGATGCTAATGAGTGCAAGACAATAGCGGATAGAAACCGCGCACTCTAAAGCTATCTCTAACTAACTGAGAATAAGTCTGAAATAAGCAACTTTACTGATAAGCAATAACGCAATAGCAACTCTAAAATAAATCTCTAAAAGACTGAGCTAGAATGCTCAAGAGAGTTCAAGCTTGAAAGCTTGATAGAGAGCTAACAACAATACTTTCTGATTGTGAACGATCTGCTTGATGAGAGCACAAGAAGCATCATGTAATAACACTCAACTCTTTCACAATTCACAATGACATTCAAGACTTGATAATGAGATGTATGAACAGTTGATTTATACTAAGTAATTAGGTCGTCAAATGCGATTGCCATTGGCTGGAGTCCGTTGGCATTCATCCAGTTCTTCTCAGAAGTTACTTTCTGATAAGCGGTGACAATTGGCCATAAACAGTCTGTCTGCATAAATGAACGTAAACTATCATTCTGCATAAATAAATGTAAACTGCCACATGCAAACAATGCGACACTGCATTTTTACTTGTGATTTCTGACAGGCGAAAAATGCGAAAAAGATGACACTGCATTTTTGCACGTAATTCCTGACAGGCAAAAACTGCAAAAAAGACGACACTGCATTTTTACACGTAATTCCTGACAGGTGAAAAAGGCGACACTGCATTTTTACACGCAATTCCTGACAGGCGTAAAATGCGAAAAAGCCGACACTGCATTTTTACACGAGATTCCTGACAGGCGACACTGTCGGGTTTGCAGCGGCTGACTATCTAACCGTGAAGTCTGGTGAAAATAAATATTCTTGGGCATAAGATTGAAGTGCTCGATGGAAGTCCACTAATATGGTACAACTGAATGTCTTGGCCAATTCAGTGTATGGATGGTAATTTTATCCAATGGTACACCGCAATCCTTCCATTTGTTCCTTCATGGCATAGGCACGTAATATGGATCAATACGCAACTGCCTAGGACTAGCCACATAACTCCTTATTAAATCGGGAGCCTTTTTGAAAACAGTCTTCCTCCAAGGGAGTTGCTCATCCAATGTTGGCAGCTTATCCAATTCCTTCCCCTGTTCAATTTTCAAAGTTTTGAGCATGTGGTTGCCAGTGTAGTATGGACACCGAGTGGACTCTCTTCAAGGATGGGTGGATCCAGGTTGCAAGCCTTTCAGTTTTTGATCAACGGCTATGGTAAGGTCAGTGGAGAGCTTTCTAAACTACTCATTACTCTCTATGTGTGCAACTTCTCTATGGTAGATATGATCGTGTCAATACTATTGGCCATAGAGGTGGAAGCATCATCATGAAGCTTATCCTTATGCTTGGCCCTTCATTCCTTTCAGCATCTTCTTTCATCATCAAAGTTATCGTCAAAGCTAGTGCTCTCACTATCATTGATTCTTTTGATGGCGGCGTCCACACAAACTGCTTGAAAAGAGACATACTTGTCTCGTCTCTTCATCTGCTACCTAATTCTCTTGGGTATTCTTTCCATGAACCATGTTAGGACGCTATGGTCTGGGACACTCTTAAGGTCGCAACCTCCATTTAATCTTTTGATCCATTCTATATGGTTGTGGAGGGACTCGTGCTTCTTTTCCATGCGCATTCATCCTAGTTGCAGGAAGGGATCGAAAAAAAAATGAGTGGTCTTGAAGCGGGTGATGAACTCAGCTTGCAAGATATTCCAATCATCGCGTTTATGCTACTCCAGATTGAAATACCAATATTTCGTAGTATCGGTTAGGCACATGTTGAAATATCTTAACAACTCTTGCAGGCTGTCGTCTTCGTAGGCATCTTTGTAGGCTCTATACACCTGGGTGTAGATTTGTAAGAATCATCGTGGATCTCCCTTTCCATCAAGCCTTTAAAAATCGATTTTGGGAAGTTCGTGATTGCATGGAGTATGAATGGCCTAGGATTATCCACCACAGGTGGATCTATGTTAACATTTTTGTGGGGTATCTCGATAGGTACGTTAATGAATCCTAAATCAGGGGGATCCAGAATTGATAATTTTCTACCAGATTTGTGATGCATAAACTAAAACGAAAAGTGTGGCTATTTTTTGTATTGTGTTTTTTTAATTTTTTCAGATTTTTTCTGGGATAAGATGATCAGAGAATGGATGGTGATGTAGATCAAACCGAGATGAAATCGAGACTAGATCAAGATCAAATTGAGATCAAACGGAAAATCAAGGAGAAACAAAAACAAGCAATTGCAAAACTAAGAAGCAATTAAAAAAAATAGATGGATCCAAGTCTACATAGAGAGTGTTGACTCTAAGAAGACAAATCTTTTAAGGCATACAAAAGAAAGAAGAAAGTCCTAATACTTTTGTTTTGAGAGTGAAGGCTTTAAGTGATGAATTAGCTTGCATTGATGAGAGCATTAAGAAAGGAGAGCTTGTTCAAGTTATTCTTAATGGTTTGTTGGATGCTCATGCTAACATTGGACAAAGTCTTACTATTCAAAAAACTTTTCCAAGTTTGGTGGATCTTTAAGAGATCTTGATCAATGAGGAATATAGGCTTCACGCAAGAGGTGGATCTACAACAACATCTCAAGATGGTGAGGAGGCAATGTTCATCAAAGTCAAGTTCAAGGGCAAAAGTAAGGGCAAGTGGTCTAAAGGACAAGACCATGTGAGTCTTCTTCTTTTGGTAAGAAGAAAGATAGGTCTAAATTGAAGTGCTTCTACTGTGGCATCAAAGGTCACTTTGCTAGTGATTGCTACAAAAAGAAGAGAGATCAAGGAGACAAGCAAGGTAAGCTAACTCTTGATGAGGATCGTGTTGATGTTCAAAACACAAATGATGATGCTTTTGTGATGTCTACGTGTTTGAGTTCTATTGTTGGAATTATTGATCCATGGTGGATTGATTGTGGAGCAAGCTCACACATGACTTTCACAAGGAGTATTTCACTTCTTTGTTGGCATATGGAGATGACAAGAGGGTGATCTACATGGCCAATGATGATGAGTGTGCAATCAAATGGATAGGCAAAATTCTTATTTCTCTCTCTACAAATAGGAATGTTTATTTGAAGGATGTTTTGTTCATTCCATCTATTACTAAGAACCTACTTCGTGTGAGTCAATTGCTAAGAAAAGGCCTTAAGGTGGAGTTTGATGGAGATGCTTGTATGATCAAAAGGAAGGACGTCTTGATTACAAAAGGTCAAAGGTAAGGGAAGTTATTCAAACTAGATGCTTGTGTTATTGCTAACCAAGTTGGATGTGTGGCAAGTGAGCAAATATATATGCAAGAGGTTTGGCATGGGGCATCTCAACTTCAACGCATTAGAGGAAATGACTAGAAAGCAAGTTGTGATTCGCCTTCCAAGTTGTGTGCTAACTGTCTATGCAATAGGTGGCCAAGTGCTCTATTGGATGGAAGGACACCTTTTGAGATGCTATTCAAGAGGAGGCAGAGTGTCAAGTTTTTTAGAACTTTTGGATGTACGACATATATTGATAAATATAATTTCATGACATTTTCTCCCAAAAATTAGGCATATGCATTTGTGGATCTTCTCTTCACCTCATCAGTTGCATAACTTGATGGAGTCAATCTAACTCCTACCCTTTGAGGACTTCTACTGATATGTATATACTCATTCATGAATAAGCTACTCGAACATTTTGAAAAAGTACACGAATATTTGAGACAGAGCCAAAAAGATGAGTCCAAACGTTCTAAAAATTTGAGCAATATTTGAATAAAATTCAAAGAAAATCAAATGAATTTGATTGTTGAGTCTTATTCAAAACATTCATGATACCACTCACAATGGAACTTTTTCTTTGTTTGATCAGTTGTTGACATCATCATTACAATTGTAATTTTCTAAGCAAAAAGTCACCAGTATTGGTTATCTCACTAGTTCATAACTTAAAAGTTTAATTCACATGGTTTTCTAAACACTTAGGTGGAATAAATGCATTGTTTATGAGATTAGATTAAACTTTTATAAAAGGTCACCAAAATTTCAATGAAATAATTTAAAAATGATAGTAGGATCATCGTGCTTCTATTCAGGCATAAGAGCACAAGGTTTGCAAATTGCAAGAGGCTCTATATGGTTTGAAATAGACTCCAAGAGCTTGGTCTGATATAATAAATTCTTTCTTGTTGCAACATCAAATCGCTTTCAATTCAGTAGACTCCAATGTATATGTACAATGTAGAGGCTCAAACTATGTTATTTATAGAACTTTATGTTGATGATGTTTATTATCAGCGATTCAGAGTAGTTATTACATGAAAGTAAAGCCTTACTTTTGAAAAAATTTGAAGTGATTGATTTTGTGCTAGTACATTACCTACTTGCCATTGAAGTCTCAAGAGAGCTAATTGCAAGAAGAATCACTATAAGCCAACAGAGCTATATAATCAATGTGCTTCACAAGTATGGCATGGAATATTGAAAAGCCATAGACTCTCCTATGGATCCAGACTTTAATCTATCAAAAGAAGCTTAGTTTGCACGGCTTTGTGAATGCTCAATTAGAATAAACCCATTGTTTACAAGGTAAAACAAGAATGATGTGGTATTATACCACAAAGGCCTTGCCATGTCATGATGTCGCATTTTTAGTTTATGCGAATCCTACAATTTTAGCATTGTGGAAAGGCATTTGAGACATAATATGACAATCATAAGTTGAAAATAAAACCTAGAAATGTGTGAAAATTTATTTTATGCAATGGATTTATGTTTTGGTTATTAATTTGTTGTAAGTTTAGGATAGACATTTAAAAGCTACAACAAATTTAGAATATTTGTTGATGATAATAATTTTGATTTATTGGACAACATAATCCATGATGGATTATGGATGTGAATGTATATTATTTCTTCAAGATGGTTGTAGTTGATTTTGTTTGATATGGAGTTCATGATCTATTTTGTGACATGAGAGGCTTAATATGATGTTGATTTGATAGAAATAGAACTTATCACACAATGCAGTGAAACGCAACAAGTTGGTTGCTCAAACCAACAAATCAACTACATATTAGATGCAAGGATGCAATGTAAAGAAAGCAATATACTTTCTTCATTTATGAGCAATGAGTGTTGTTTGGTGGCTTTTCATTTTGTAGTAGAAGTATATTGGAGAGTGATCAGACCAATATGCATAAGTTGAACCAGATTGGCATTCAAGATTGTTGCAATTTGTCCATATGTGGTCAAGTTGGGAGTTGTATAGTATTTTTGCCTCTTTGAAAAGTATTTCTAGTCCATGGTTGGCCATGAAATTATGAAGTAATTGTGTAGGTGAGCTGGGCTTTAGAATATCAATATTTATCACCTAATTGCAGTTGTAGAAACATTTGTGGGTATTGGTTCGAGCATGTTGTGGAGAAATTGTAACTCTCATCTTTAGGAAGTTTATTAGTTCAGTTCCTTGACTTCTTTGTAGGAGACTCATCTGCAGTTCCTTGGAGAGAAGAATCTATGATTTATCTTATGCTCAATTCTTTGACATTCATATTGTGATCTTAGTGGAAGATTCTTATATGATCCCTTAGTTTGGCGATATTTCTCATTTTGTTGCTTCTGTAATATTGTGCTCATAGCTTGCAAACTATCAAGTTGGCCATGTTGTGTTACTATTGATACCGTCAATATTGACATTCATATTATAGTTTTCCTAATGTGGCAGGCCTTAGAAGAATCTAGTAGGTGAAAGGAGAGTCTATCAACCATTTGCATATACAAAACCAAGGATAAAAAATTATGGAGCATTCTACAGGCAAACTTTTGCAGAAAAGATAATATCACCCAAAGCAATCCAACTCTTAACAGAAGGACTTGTAACTTATGATCAAAGTTGCAGCCCACGATCCGGAACGCATTCTGGATCACGTTCTTGGATTTCCCATTAGGGTTTTCCGGAACGCTGCTTTTTTTTTTTGAAATTTTTTTAGTGCCAATATGGGTATCAAACGGAAGGTTTTTTCGAGAGCAATTCATTTATCAAGTTTGCCATCATATTCAAGACCATTGTCGTCCATTTTCGAACCATTGAGTGATTTTCTACCATTAAGTTATTTTCCACCATTAAATCATTTTCTACAGTATTGTGTGAAATGAAATCATGTGCAGAGAAAAGCATTGAAAGCATATTGAATCTCTCTCTCTCTCTCTCTCTCTCTCTCTCTCTCTCTCTCTCTCTCTCTCTCTCTCTCTCTCTGCATGTAGAAATTAGAATGTGATAATTACCTCGTTGCTGCCACCGTCTTGATCACGCACGGTTCGATGCTCCACGCTGCCCATAATCCACCATCAACTCCTCACCTTCACTCTCTCTCACTCTCCAACTCTGAGAAGGCAAATGTTTTTATGTGGGCCATGGGCTGCCTGCTCGCGGCCTACATAAAAAAATTTGCAATTTTTAACGCGCTGCGGGATAGCGTTTCTGGTCCCGAAATGCGCATGATCCGGATCATCCAGATCATGCGATCCGGAACAAAATCCTTCCGGATCGCGATCCGCTGTAACATTGCTTATGATATACCCCAAGTAACTCAATACTTAGAAAAACGATACATAGCACATTTCAGACAATACCAAATGTGATTGGGTCAAGCACTTGGCACCGTATTTTGAAAATTGTAGATACAAATACATAGAAAATTATTCAAGGAACAAAGGTGTAAAAGATACTATAGAGAGGTTTGAAAGCCTTATTTCCTCCTGGGCTGTTAGACGTCCGTGCGGTAGATTGTACCAATTCACTGCCCGCATATCTAAGGGTTTTCCATACATTTTAATCAGCTGATCTGCTTCATCTGACCATATTTCAGATTTCTCAACTCCAGAAAATCTTGGTCTTGTCATTCTCTCTCGGCCAGCGGGCTTTACAATCTTCTCGAGGTGGGTTTTTTTGCAAAGCAGTTCTAGAAACAAGGTTAAGTTTTCTTCCACCCTTTCTCCTATTTCTAACTCTAGTAACCATTTCATTTTTAGGAGACACGGGATGGTTTAGATCTGCAAATAATTCCTCAGATTTGTCACCGACAGCAGGCTCGTGATTAGATTCTTTCCAATTATCATGCCATGAATGTATATCTCTATTGTGAGTAAGAATTTGCTCACTTGATGCAACATTGTTCTCTTTTCTAATAACATATTGACTAGCATGAGTCCTCTGGAGAATGTAAGGCTCACAGCTAGGCTTTTCATAAGGGGACTCAAGAATAGTTGCGAAGCTTTCTCTAAAAATTTGTTCCAAGGTGGCAGTAGCATTTACAAGGTTTATTTGGTCCTTTGCAAAAGTAATGGTGTTGGAAGGGTTGATTACTGCAGCTGGCAAATGCACAGATTTTTTTCTAATTTTTGATGTTTTTTTGCATCTCTCCTCTCTACTTCCTAGGGATGCGAACAAAAACAAATGGCATTTGTACTAGGCCTGAATGACTTATTTTTGCAGCCTCCTGTACACCTTATGGCAGAAGAAAGTGGAGATAATAAAATGCTATCTACTGCTATTCCCAGACTTGTGAGTTTACCAAACCCTGGACTTTTGATAGTCAAGCCCCTTCCAAAGCTCAACGTCTTCTAAGAAGGGATTGTTCCTGTTCCCACTAGTCCATCCATGGCGGTCACGTCCAAATTTCCAACCACAGGTTAGACTTAGAACGTACTCTTTGGCTAATTTTTACCCAAACAAACATCAAGCAATCGGATTGAACTGCTGCAATCTGGGAAATGGATAATGAACTACAGATTAAGCTGTAATCTGACAAATGGGATAATGAACTGCAGATTAAGCTGCAATCTTACAAGGGATCATAAACTGCAGATTAAGTTGCAATCTGAAAAATGGGATAACGAACTCCAGGTTAAGTTGCAATCTTACAAATGGGTTATAAACTGCAGAGTAAGCTGCAATCTGAAAAATGGGATAATGAACTGCAGATTTTCCAGAAACCGTGGCATGTGTGACAACCGCCACCCTGAGAATGGCAAGTCACGTGAAAATGGAAGACGAAACCCGGAATCGAAAATCTGAACAAATCTGAACCCAGGTGTCAATCTCTCCAAATTGAAGCACCCCCAAATCTGAAAAGGAAAATATTTTAACAAAAAGTCAAAAAAAGAAAAAGTAATAGGTAGCCAAAAAACTAGAAAAATAGGCAATTTATATTTAAATGCCAGATGTCGTAATCACAAAAACCAGGGAATAAAAAAAAACACATTCACCTGAGTCATTTGAATTAAAACCAAAACACAAGCAGGTTAACGTTTGAAATGAATGCTAAGTCCTCCTTGCAAGCAAGGCAGGGCCAAAAAACATGCCTAGTTCATAAATGCCAAATATGCGCTTTATGTAATGAGGTTCACACCACTTTGACACAAAAGTAAGTGCTTATTTATTGATATCTATAGGGAAACATAGAACTAGTTCACCTTCCTTAAACTCTCTAAGTTGCACATGAAAATAGTGCCAGCTTCTTTGGTTGCCACACTTGACCCACTACAACCATGCTTCTTGTCACATTTCATCTGATGTCTCTGATTGAATCAAGCAACTTTCAACATTCAAATTTGACAAGAGGTTAAGTTTCCTTTCAATGTGTAATGCTATGGCTTCTTGGCAGGATACGAATTGGAAAGGTGTTTGATTGCTACCTTCTCTGTAGTCCAATAGGCCCATAATATTGCTTGGAACATTTTTGGTCATGGTTAGGTTTGAGGACTTTACTAGTTGCCTCAATTGTTAGTTACCACGATGATACACTGGTGATGATACCAACTTTTCAATCCTTTAGTGGTCAAGGTCTTATATCATGTAGTAGGTCTTTTGATTGAAACTTAACTGCTACATCAGAATATCTGGATCATAACCTTTTTTAACCATTTCTTTAAGAAGCTCCTCACCCTCGTCTACTTTCCCTGCTTGTTGCAGGCCACGAATCATGGTGCTGTATGTGATTTCATCTGGTTTGCATCCTATGCTTTCCATTGACATAAAAAAAAATTTGGCCTCATCTATTTCGTCTGCCTTGCAATATCCATTTATAAGCGCGTTACACGTGATGACATCTGGAGCACAACCACATTTCTGCATTTCCTGTAGCAGTTTAAGAGCCTCATCCATTTTCTTGGTTTTGCAGAGCCCATGAATGAGAGTGTTGTATGTGACAACATTCGGGAAACAACCCTTCTCAATCATCTCATTGAGAAGGTTCTGAGCTTCAGCTAACTTGCTTGACTTACAGTATCCATCAATAAGGATATTGTATGTGTTAATGTTCGGAGAATGACCTGAATGCTCCATCTGAGTAAGAAGAATCTGTGCCTGGTCTTCCATATTTGCTTTGTATAAACCATCAATGAGAATATTGTACGTGTAACGATTTGGGCTGCAACCTTTTTGAAGCATCTCATCCAGAAGCTGGCGCCCCTCATCAACCCGGTTTGCTTTGCATAACCCATCAATTAAGACATTATATAAGATCACATTTGGTCTACAGCCTCTTTCTACCATCATGCTAAAAAGTTTCTCAGCATCGCTCAGTTTTTTCCCTTTACATAGGCCATCAATGAGCAAGCCATAAATCGACACATCTGGAGTGATATCCCTTTCAACCATCTTGTCAAATAGCACACATGCTTCAGCCAATTCACCAATCTCACAGAGACCACCAATAAGGCTGCTGTATGTAACAATGTCAGGATGGCACCCAGCATGATGCATCCGTTGTAGAACCTTCAGAGCCTCTTCCAATTTTCTTGCTTTACAAAGGCCGTCAATGATAGTTGTGTAGGAAACAACATCAGGTTTGCAACCTTGCTCAACCATATCTCGTAAAACCTGATCAGCTTCATCTATCTTGCCTGCCTTGCAGAGTCCATAGATGAGAGTATTGTATGTAATCTCATTCGGAGGATGCCCATTATCACTCATTCGTGTGAAAACCTTGTTAGCCTCAATAAATTTCCCTGCTTTCAACAAACCACTAATAATGGTGTTGTATGTCACCTTATTAGGAATATAACCTTTACGTATCATATCATCAAAAACCAACTGTGCTTTATCAAGTTTATTTATCTTGCATAGGCCCCCAATCAAGATATTGTATGAAACAACGCCAACTCCACAACTTGCTTCCATCTTCTTAAAAAGAAGAAAAGCATCATTTATTTGTGAAGATTTGCAGAGGCCATCAAGAAGCATGTTATAAATGGCAGTATCTGGGCTGACTCTACTCTGTTTCATTGCTTCGAGGAGCTTGTAGACTTCATCTATCTTCCCCATCTTGCTATAACCTCCAATGAGAATTCCATAAGTGAAAAGGTTTGGAGGCAATTTTGAAGCATACATCTCTTGAAAAATATCCTGTGCTTTCTGGTAACATTGTGCCTTAACAAGCACATCTAATAGATTATTATGAGTACGAATGGAATGCTTAAAGCCAAATTGTTTCCCAGCCCAATTAAAAAAGCTCAACGCAATATTTGGATCTCTTATAGACTTCAGGACCTGTGCTGCGAGTTGCTGGCTCAAAACTCCCCGAGCAGACTTCAGCTGCTCCTCTAAAGTTCTTTCCCAATTCTCTTGTCCAAGAATATGAACAAATGTTTCCACATTCAACAAACCATCAGATGCTCCAAGGGACTTTGGATGATCATACGCATAACTGTTTAGCTTTGGCGAATGACTACCAGAAAACGAATGCCTTAAACCATCTGAATGCTCCAGTGCTGGAGTGCAATAGTGGGCAATACATAAAGCAGCCTGATTCAGTGACTTGTATTGATCAATAGCCCCCAGTAAATAAACAGCACTTTTCTGAAATCGTTTTAAGGACATCCCCCGAAAACTCATTCTGCATCAAGTATATCTCTAATTTCAAGTTGGAAAACACATCTGCGTTAGTATAAAAACACCATATCAGATTGAACACGAATAAGTGATAGCAGCACTTTAAGACCATTAAGCTCCATAACTATTTCTGGATCGACTGTTTTGAGATCTTTTAGACAAGAGGGAGTAGATTACACCCTAAAAATACAGAAAACAAATCATATGTCTATGAGACAATCCTAGATAGCAGAAAATCCTAAAACTTCCTCGCTTAATCCATTCAGCCTGCAAGTGTCATGTGGAACAGAATAGCTGAATAAGCAATGAGAATCAGGTTAAGCCACAAAATGTGAAGCTGAAATGCAATGTCGGTTTTATGCATGTTCTCTGCATAAATAACCATCATTGCCTAGGTTCACATCTCAGCAAGAATTTGAACGTAAAAAAGTAGCAAATCAAGCAATCCAAAAATTTGCATATCCTGATTTTTGAATCAAATTAGAGTAAAATCATAAAATGTAAAAGCACGAGTTCTTATGATTAATCCTTTTTGTTGTTGTGGACTCTCCTCATGATACTGAGAGATACGCACAGGTGTGTGATGGGGATAAAGAATGATCGATTGCATGCATAAAAGCTAGTCTTCTATGTAAGCCTTTTTATATCAGAATGCATAATCAAAAGCAACTTTTGTAAGAAAACACCTGGATGTTAAGAAAAAAAGGGAACAGACCATGTCTAAGCACTTTGGAGGCAGAATAGATAGAGCAATGCATCATAATTTTCCAAGAGCATGTCAAATGCTGCATAACAATGTAGAAAACTAAAGTTTGCTCATGCCCACAAAAGGTTAAATTGCAAGTATTCAGAGAACGAAATGGAACGAGTAGAAGAAAGGAACAGGAAATAACCTTTTCAGACCAAAGAAGACGGACATGAAGGGAAAATTAAGCATACTTCCATCTTATAGTTTTTTCAATGGGTCAAACTTGAAAAAGTTATGCATAATTCTCATGTGTCCAAAGACCGTGGATATGATGAAAGGAACTTGTATGTGCTAGCTAGAGTTAGTCTACGAGACAGGTCAGTGGTTGGATCTAGCCAAAACAGTCACAGTCTCACTTAAAGAATATAGCTTGCAACAAAGATATGAGCTTATAGCCTTATACATGTGCAAAACTACAGATATCTGAAACCTTTATAAGCTGCGTCAGCCAGAACTGTCAGAAAGAACATTCTTCACTAACAGTGCTTAGTCGGTATCTAGCCTCGGGTTAGGGGAAGCCCAGTGAGGTTAAGTTCTAACTGGTGCTAAGCACCCGATGATAGTTATGAGTCAGCTACAACTAGCGTAATAACTCAGGGCCACTCAGAGGACACCCGGACGGACTGGACATAGGGGTACCCAACATATATGACAATGGGCTGTCACTAAATCAGAGGTACTCAGGGCAACAGATGGGGCATTTGAATCAGCCATGGCCTGAACTGATGTCTTAGTGATCATCCAGACTAGACAAGGCATCTCTTACATGGATTGCCTATGGTGGTATGAGAAGTCATAGCCAGTAGCTACCACTTGATGAATTGATTGTTGTTGCAGGCATTGCGCCTCAGGCCAGGTGATGAGCACAAGCTTGTGCTCTATGGTTGGGTGGTGAATTATATGCTCAGAATCAAAGTCACCGTCAAGGGGGTGAACAATTGGCAGGCTCTTAAAGGCATCTCCGTAATGGAGACATCCTGTCGCTCAAAAAAGAGGAAAACACTTGAAGTGGAATATAAGGCATTTCCTAACTCAAAACAAAACATCTACATATGCAACCAGACATGACAGAAGTGATTCTGCATATTTGTCACAGTTATTGAAGCATCTCTTGTAAACATGTGAAAGGAATGTCACCTCCTAAAGTCTTACAAGGTACATAAATCATTTGGATGTGTGAAGGATGGAAATCAACTCACTAAAGAAAACATATGTACCAAACATTGGATCCAAAAAAGTATCTAAGAGTCACATTAAACTAGAAAAACGGTCTTAAAGATGAGGCAGAGCCAAAAGGACAGATCACAGAAATAAGCCTCATTTGGGCATAATCATAGAGCTTTTATAAGTTCCATAGCTCCAAATAATCACAATTTGAACCTTCCTGAATCAACTTGAATCTTGAATTGCAATTGAAGCACTCGTTATAGACAAAACCGAAGAAACTATATCAAAATGAGCAGGGTGAGACTATATGGTAGTCCTATGAACCAAAAGTAGATTTTCACAAACTCGTCAATAAGATTAAAGGAAAAATTATTCAAGAGAATCTCAAAAGTTGACAGTCCATTACAAACCAAAAAGCGAAACTGTGCACTTGCAATGACTATTACAGATACAAAAGGCAGTTTCAACTTGCAAAATGCAAATAAAGCTTAGAAATAATAACAAAACCACTCAAATTATCAAAAAAGTCATCAATACAAGGAATAGAACGATAATATATCTTGCTCTTGATGTAAAATGCAAATAAAGCTTAGAAATAATAACAAAACCACTCACATTATTAAAAAAGTCATCAATACGAGGAATAGAACGATAATATATCTTGCTATCGATGTGAAACTTATGATAAGGACAACAGAAGTACCACACACAAAATAAATATGATGATTAATATCAATTGAAGGAGGTACTGAGGCACCTAAAAAAACATAAGATACTTTTGAAGGAAAATCATAGTAGGAAGCTAAGGGCCGTTTAAGACTAGCAGCAAGTCCCTTTGCCTAGCCCTTTCACTTGCCACCCAATTTTTAAACCTTGGCAAGTGAGTTGGCAGGCAATGGACCACCACCCCCCTTTGAAACTTGGTAGGTAAGTGTTAAAAGGAGGGCCGCAATCTAATTTACCCGTTTGAATCCCTGCCATATCATTGATTTATTTTCCGTGAGTTGCCCTTGGCAACTCAACATCCCAAGCGATGTCTCCAAGTCCAAAAAATGGGCTTGAATTGCCACTGCGCGGCACGGGTCCCATGCCACCTCATCTACCGCAAGGTGGCAACTCAACGTAAGTCTAAAGGGGGAAACCCATGTTTTTCCATGGACCAATGTGAGAACTCGCTTTTGTAGGAACTTGCCAGGCAATGTAACCCAAAACCAGACTAAACCTTAACTAAAAAAGGAGTCTAAACGTAAGAAAGAGTTAAAATCAAGGAAAGAGAATCAACAATAGGAGGGGGAATGGACAAAACTTGCCAAGAAATAGTGAGAAACAAGAGAAAGAGTATCAACAAGAAAATGAGTAGCACACCCAAACGTAGCTACCTTGGAAAAGAAAAAGCAGCAGATGTGATAGGAAACCCTAAGCACCAAATTTGAACAAGCAAGAGGAATAACATAAAAATCAGCACACTTCAAAAAATCGCCATTACATAAAGAAAATGGATTAAAGACTCAATCTGCAATTATGTATTGCCATTAACAACAACCACCTTGAGAGAAAATGACATAAAACTAGTAATAGTAAAGAACTGGGAACAATAGGTGCACTAACAATATTAGGAGTGTTGCCTATGTCAATGCCATTTCCCTATGCAAGCTATAGTATCTCCTACATATTGTGCATGAAATCAGCCACTTTTTGGAACTTTATTCCTCCTGCTTGTACAACAATGGATAGTCATAGTTGTTGGATGATAGAATTTACAATCTAGAGATGAATCGTGAATTATGATACTACTAGCTAAACTCCATATACTAAATCCAATTACTAGAGTACTCTTCCCCTCATTAGCGCTCTCCTTCTCATCCTCAACCTCCCTCTCTCTCATACTATTATAATCTACGCCCTGAATAGCAAGCCTAACCAGAGATTTGTGTAGGCTAAGTCCACCTTTTGAATCTTTCCATTGGATTAATCACACACGTTACAGATAGATAATCTTTTTCGAATCCATTAGTACCTCCTCGTCATCCTCTCTCATCTACATATCTTCACCCTACTCTGAATGTAAGAATACACCCTCTGGTTTCCATGCAACCTAGACCATGCTATAATGCAATTCACTTTCATCTACCAGATTCTTCTACATTCTATGTAAAGGACCGAGTGGCGTTTTATTCTTCACTCTTGAAAAGTATTAAATATGGTAGAGAATGGAAGTTTCTTAAAAATTTGTGGGACTATGCATAGAATCGGCAAATTCTGTAAGTCCATTCCCCAATGCATAAAACCATCACTAATGTGCCTTTCACTCACCTCAAGTTACAATCCGCCTGGTGGCATGTTATGGGCAGTGCATGTATGAGCAAGAACTATCTTCGATCCAAGATCCTGCCCTCAATATTATTATGGGCGCTGCGGATTTGGAGCAGCAAACGATTGCTTTGAGTCCCAAAGAGGTGGCAATCTCCAAAAGGAGGCGGATATGCTTCAGGATGTGAAGGAGTACGAGAAGCAGCCCCTTATATCTCAAATTCCTGTCGTATCGATACCATACCTCCATCCACAAGTGTCAAAGCTTTGTTCTTGGATAACGGGGATCATTCTCACGATTTACGAATAAAATCTGTTCTCTCAGGGTTCACCATTTACATATAATCTATCTCTCTCTCTCTCTCTCTCTCTCTCTCTCTCTCTATATATATATATATATATATATATATATATATCTCCCTTTTCTCTGTCACTGCCTACACACTTGCTATTTTTCATATCTAAACCCTAGAAAACCTTAACCCTAAAAAAATCCTAAATTCAAAAAAATATTTCTCTCTCTCTCTCTCTCTCTCTCTCTCTCTCTGCTGTCACGACTTGTCCTCCTAGCACCACCCTCTCTTAAATCCCCCCCTCCCCCGCCGCGTCTCCGTCCCCCCCCCCCCCTCTCTCTCTCTCTCTCTCTCAACTCACATTATTGCTATTTTTCTTCTTGTATAGCCTATAAAACCCTAAAAGATTAAAAAAGAGCGACTCTCTCTCTCCTATGCACGCCTCTAATTCTCTCTTTCTTGGCCTTTTTACCTCTCTCTCTCTTTTTAAAAACTTCTATTTCTATGAATTTCTAAAGTCACATGTTATCTCTCTAAAAAAATTTAAAGTCACATGTTTTTTCTCTATAAATTTTTAAAGTCACATGTCATTTTCAAACATTTCAAATGCACTTCAAGTGCCCTTCAAATAAACTTTAGGGCAAACGTGACCCAATCAAATGGCAATAAACTTGTTTTCTCCATCACTGCTGACATTCTCTCTCTACCCCTCCTCTCTCCTATCATTCACCATGTACTCCCTCTTCCTTATATGTAGGATTCTAAAGTGTTGGCTTTTGAATATATAGGATGCATATACATCATTATAATATTTCAAATAAACTTTAGGGCAAACGTGGCCCAATCAAATGGCAATAAATTTATTTTCTCCATCACTGCTGACATTCTCTCTCTACCCCTCCTCTCTCCTATCATTCACCATCTACTCCCTCTTCTTTATATGTAGGATTCTTAACTGTTGGCTTCTGAATATATAGGATGCATGTACATCATTATAATACTCTAGGGACTCTTGGGAAGTTTTACCTTGGAGGTGCTCTACCTTTTGCACAATTTTTTATACAAATTATATTTGTGAACCCATTGATATGTGGCTAATTTCTAGTTTTATAACACATTGTACCATGAAAATTATTGTTGGAGCGAGCTAGGTTGATGCTCAAGAAAAATAGTTGGATGCCAACAACGTTTGAAATTTTTTTATTATGATGAATATAATTTAGCAGATCAAAAATAATTTTATTTAATTTAGCATATCAAAAATAATTTTATTTGATAAAGTGTGTCTGCCGATGGTGAGCGGTCGATGGGGGGTGTGTGTGTATGTGCGCGAGCGAGAGAGAGAGAGAGAGAGAGAGAGAGAGAGAGAGAGAGAGGGAGAGGGAGAGAGGGGATGAGGGAGCGCCCTCTCTACGCCCCCTCCCTGCGTGCCTGCCCTTTCGCCCACCATGTGTGCCCTCCCCACCTCCCTCCATGTGCCCTTCCTACACCCTACCGGCACGCCCTCCCCAGGTGGTTTCAGTCGAGACTAGTGGCAAGTCCTATGCATCTCCACATGCATTCTAGATGGTGGGCCTCGAGTTTGAGAACTACAAGGTTAGGGTGGTTTCAGACTAGACTAGTGGCAAGTCCCTTTGCCTTACCTTTTGAATTTTAATTGACAGGCAATTGAACACCCCCACTCACATTTGACTTGTAAGTGTTAAATGAAGGGTTACAATATGATACGACCTTCAATTTTCAAGAACTTCAATTTATTGACTTAAAATAACAAAAAAGAGGGCCCAATATTTCATTTGGACCCCCATTTTGAAAAGAAATTCAAAAAAAAAGTAGGGGGAAGGTCCTCACCCCCCCCCCCCTTCCCCTCTCGCGTGAGTGTGCGCAGGCCGATGACCCGCGACACACCCCTCCTCCCCTCCACGTCGGCCGGACAACAAGGGTGGGGGGTGGGGTGGGTCCCACCAGGCCTTGTGCCCTCAATTGGGCCAGTGGCCCGGAGGGGGGGGGGGGGGGGGGGGGGGGGGGGCTGGCTGGGAGGGGGTATTCTACCCCAATCCTCCCTTCCCCCTAATTTTTTTTTGAATTTTTTTTCAAAACGGGGGCGCAATGGCCTCTCTTTTTTGTCATTAAGTCAATTAAAACGGCTTTTGAAGGCCGTGAAAGAAATAGCTATATTTTTATTAATTTTAAACTTGAGCCATGTCCTATCATCATTAATATGGTTTCAGGAATGAACCTCTTCATCTTTTGTTCGTGACTCAATAACATTTATCTTGTCCCTTTTGTTCTTCCAAATTGATGGGATGAGCTGAATGACTCTTTTTCTTGCAATGTATGCAAGGTATATCTAGGTTAAACCAACATTTATATTCAGAGTGTCCACTCTTTTTGCATGAGAACATGTAGTATGGAACTTATGTTTCCATTTCTCTCATATTGTTTCTTGGTTTTCTTACCAAGATCTTGTTGGCTCAAGTATTTATCCTTCTTTTTGCCTAATTTTGCAAAAAGGGCTATCTCGGAGCTTTCAACGCTATCGTCTTCATCTCTCATTAGCTTCTCATCTGCAACCAAACTTACTGCCTTGTCAAAGGTCATTTTAGAGTTGCCCATAATGAGCATTCCCATAGGATGATAGGAAGGCGGCAAAGACTTCATGAAATGCATTAGCTGTTGTGCTGCCGGTGTTTCATGTGCTTGCCCAACTGTTGACAGTTGTGAGTAAATTCCTTTCAGCTTCTCGACATGATTATCGAGATTGCCTCCATCCCATTTTATGTTCTGTAGTTAATTGTGCAGATGCATCAGCTACAAACTTGACTTCATATTTGTTTTTCAGTTTTTGCCATGCTTTTAAACCGGTTTCACAGTCTTCAAGCTCAAGCCTGCTTAATGAGGATGCAATGATTGACATTGCTCTCTCATCTCTTCTTTCCCAGTCTGCTTTGTTCGGATCTCCCTCTAGGGGTTTTCGTGATGCGCTGTCTACGATAGTCCACACTCCTTCTCCTTTGAGAAGTATTATTGAGGCGATAATTTTCGCCGCCAAGGACGATGCTAATCCTGGGTTGTATGGCTGCTAGAGCCATGATAGCTCCTTGAATTGTTGGATTGAATTTCTGTTAAGCGTTGTAGTAGAATCAAATCTGGTATGCAACCCACTTTGATACCATGAAAAGAAATGTAGGAAAGTGCAGAATGCAGGATCTAAGCATACATTACTGATTCTACCACATACACATTAACTTATTTAAGAATAAGACAAGCGAATGCTAATTGAGAGTGATAGACGACCAAATCATGCACTAAGTCTGGGCTGCTCTGTATATCTATCTTGGAGCCAAAACTGCTCTATTTGTACATGCGCCTGATCAAGTCTTATATCTCTCTATATTTTCTTCCTCTCTATATATATTTTTGTATGACTCTTTTCAGCTATATATAGCCTAGTGAAGGGCTGAAACACGAGAAAGGACTACATTATTGTACTTAGCCTTATGTGCTTCCCACTAGTTTCATTTAACAATGGTACTTCTTCCGCCGTTAGCAGTTACTGCAATGATAGTTCACGAGGCCTCATGGCCATTTGGGATGTCAGTCCATACGCGGGTACGTGTATTGTCCCGTAAGACGTTTGTTACGTCCTTTGGTCCAGTCCCGTAATCCCACAAGGTCTGCAAGCTCCTATACCTGCTTTGTTTGCAGGTTCTTTCGTTTGTTGAAAGGGTGGTCATGGTCGCCTCTTCCAACACAGTACATGTGCTTTGGTAGCTGGTGAAGCAAGCAACTCCACCATTCTAGATCGTGTCGCTAACTGTAGAAAACAGGTTTCTTGTAAGTTGCTCGCTTGGGTCTATGATTCCATTGGCAAAGGCTATTTCCAAAGTCCACAATAAAAAATACCGCCAAAAAATCAGTCACTGATATCACTAAGTTCTAGCTATCCCACTAAGGTTTTATGAACTGGCCATGTAAGAAGCATTACTAAGATGATGATGGGCAGTTCTTTTTAGCAAATGCCTATTACTTGTGCTTGAAAGGACATTCCTTAATCTTTCTAAAATTGTAATAATGTTTTTTCTTCTTCTTTTCCATTTCCTTAATGATGCATGGCAAAGTTGATGAGGATCACATGGATGAGCAAAAAAATTGTGCTTTTTTCTCCTAATCTTGTTATTTTAGAGGAGAATGATTCTAGATTGGCTATTGACTATAGTTCTACATCTGTGACACATGAGATCCAATTCAAGGAAAACTATAACTGGCCTAATTGTGGTAGGTTGCTTCCTTCTTTCTAAGGTTTGGAATTTTGTCGCACTCAACTGCAGTAGCCGTACAAGAGAAAAAGAACTTAAAAATTTGTTGACTCCATTTCATCGTTTTTCAAGCTTAGACAATCATTAATTGGGCATGCAGTAGATGGAGACAATTGTGGAGATATAACTGTAAGCCTGGAAAAACATCGTAGACTTAAGTGAAAAACTATCGCTCTTGCAATTTTTTTTAAGACAAGTTGTCTACTTCCTAGCAGAATGTCATTCTTTGTCTAATGAAGTTCCTATGTTCAAGATTTTTGTTATGCTATTTCAATATAACCGCTCGTTTAATTTTGTTTCAATTTTCAAATTTTATGGACAATGGTTTAGTTAATCATTTATAGTCAATCTTATATTTTTTGTAGTCATTGTTATCTGTTAATCTTAACTTCTTCAATTTATTCTTATATGCATATTATGTTTATATTTGAATATACGGACCTTAAGATACCATAATCTCATAATTTTTTTAAATAAATAAAACTACTGAAAAAAATATAGTAATCAAAGTTGTATTATACATATTTATATAATACGTTAATTCTACGGTATTTTAATATAAAATATGCATTATTGTTGGAAGTAAAATCTAATTTGTCAATGTTGGGCTGGATCTACTTACGGATGTAGTATAGGGATGTAGAGGATCGTCCACTTTCTAAGTTTCTACAACAAGCTTCAACGGAAATACGGAAATAATCAACAAAGATGAGAGCACTAAGGCTTACCCAACTAGTGCCCGAAACATAAATAAAGCTAATTAGAAACAACAATAAAAATCCTTGCTAAGGCAAACCCAACTAGCAAGGTTGCTAAACTAAGACCTAAATCAACACCTAGAGGGTTGAAAGATAAATTGCGGCTAACTAAATAAACCAATAGAAACATGCCACAATAATCCAATGAAAGGAGGCAAGAGGAGGCCCGAGCACCTTCCCTCAAGCTATGCACCTTCCAATGTGAACACAAAGAAATAGAATGATACTCTCAAAGAGAGAGCAATTTAGCATAATTTCAGAGTGTCGTTTACAAGGCAATTACCTCTCCTTTTATGGCAAGGAGGGTCTTCCATAAGTATCCACTAACTTATGGGACTAATCTACTTCTAGCTTTTCTAGAACTTCTAACTTAGGATTTAGAGCTTCAGAGTTTCTTAACTTAGGAAAACTTAAGATAAAATATTTCTAATCTTAAGTTTCCTAAGTCTAAGTTCTAAATCTAAGTTTAAGCTATTTTATTATTTTTTAAAGCTTCTACTCATGGGCTAACAAACACATGCCACGGAGTTTTTTATTTTTTTCTATGTTAGCACAGATGCTAGCATTATCCCCCTCCTTATTGGATTGGTGGTCCCACACCAATCGAAGCCTTTTTGTCCTGGGTCTTCTGTGCTTCTTGGAGGCGAGACTGTTGTTGTCGGGAGTGGTAGATTGTAGTGTCGATGCCCTCCATCATTTGCCACCGTAGTTTGTTTAGGAAGTGCATGGGTTTGTAATAATGGAGCATACCCTGTAGAAAGTTATGGGTTTTCCATAGCTCCACCATATCAACGTGCAGGACGGAAGTTAGTGCAGCGCGATAATAGAGCCTTGCTGCGCTGATATGGTCGTCTTGCGTTAGCAAAGATTTATTGATATCAAGGGCTTTGAAGTTTAACAATTCTTTAGCATCAAAGATTTGAATCTACTATTTCATATTCAGAAAAGTAGAATAGGTATATGCGGATGGTTTGTGTACAAAAGACTCTGCAATTCAAGTTCAAGGTATTTGTTTTTACCCGAAACATTCGGCAACCTACATAAATGAACTGCTCTTAATAAATGCTTTAATTTGATACCCATAAATATGCCAACAGAAAAAAAAAATTAATTTTTTTTTTCAAAAACTCGTTTTCAGAAATGCAGTGCAACTGTGAGCGGAATGTATTCTGCTGCATCTTATGACATATACATAGCGCGTGCGCACACATGCACACACATGAACGTGAAACACAATCTCTTTTTAAGGAAAAACCATAATTTTTTGTAATAAATGTAATTGTTCAAGGCTCCTCCTAGTCCCTATTGCCCAGAGGTCTACTAGCTAGTAACACCCTCTGCATTCTATGTTTGTAAATGTGTCCTTTCGTTTGTTGACATGTGCATCCTTATTTCCATAGTTAGTACGTGAAAACTTCATGCTGGTGTGTTCTACAAAACTCTTGATTGTGTGGGACCAAAAACAACATTTGGTTGCAAAGCATGTGAGCTTCATTTTTAACATGATCAATTGAGCATCCTTTTTAGCATGCTATCAGAGTATGTTAGCTTGATAGATTTTCAATATAGCATCAGAGCCTTATGTGGTCTTGTGAGCATGTGTACTATGCCTAACAAAGCCATTAGGTATCTTGAATGTTTGTGAGCTGTGGTGTGGAATTGTGACAAGGTGAGACATTTCCTAAATCCTTCATACAGTCCAAAAGCCTTGCAATAAATGTCTCTAGGAAAGTTAGTACCGAATCTTGTTTGTAAAAAACTCATAATTTAGGAAGTTTATGTGAGTTGGAGCCCTAGGAAGAGTTCACTAGCCAGACTCAGCTGGAAATTTTTTATGCAATTTACACTATTTTTAGGAGTTTTTCTGAATTATACTAGCCATATCAGCCATTTTCAAGTTCAAGCTACCCATTTGTCATCGTATCAACTGTTTCCAAACTTGAGGAAACATTATGCCAGCAAAACAAATCATTTACAACCCCATTTAGGACAGTTTGGATGGTTTAGTAGGCTGGAATTCACATCTATCTAGCAGCTCTAATCGATCAGCCTGTAGGCAGTAAAAAAAAGTTTGCAAAACATATCACCAGTTTGCATAAAATCAAGCTCATTCAACTCAGCTACAGCCTAATTGCAGGCTGAGCATGAAGGTTAATTGTGAAAAACAAACTTGCAACCAGTAATGTTAGTTTTTAGAAATGGCAGACCTGCAAAATCGATTGAATTGGCAGACCGAGTGAAAAAATACAATGAAGCTTCAAGCATCTAAATTTTTGTTTTATTTTTATTTTTATTATTTTTGTATTTTAATTATGTCATTGTAGTTTTTAGAAGGAAATCAAACTCTTGGTTTTACGTAAGCAATTAATTATCCATGCTTTTCCAAGAGAAACAATTTCTTATTTATTATTCAACGAGGATGTTTCCTAGTTTGCGGGGGAGGAGACACTATACTTTGAAGTTTTGATTTTTGAATTTTTCGATCTATTGAGCTCTTTGTGTATTTCGATTGTGAAGAATTGCCAAAAATTGGCAAATCTAGCTTGATCAAAAACCATGAAGAATAGTGTAAATTTTGTACATAATTGGGTTCCACACGTGTATGGCCAAAATGCCATGTGGCAACCCACTTCTAATGTAGGTTAGGTCAAGTCAAGAGAGTTGTTCATGTCTATTTGGTGGTCATCCCTACTTTATAGGACCTACACCTAAGTTTAAGGTGAAAATTTGACCAACTAGCTACCTACCAAGCATAACTCTAGGATCTAGGCTAGGGTTTCATTTTAGGGCAGGAAGAGTGAGTTAACTTCCTTACTACATGCTGGAAATCCACCTAATTTCAAGAAGGAAGTCGAATTTGCTATGTATTCCAAGCTCCAATAGTGAGAAGATAGAATTTTTGTTTTCGGAGCTCATTGGCAATCTCAAGCTAGTTCACTATGTACATTGAGTTTTTGTGATCCAAATGAAACCAAATCAGTTTATACTTGTTTCTTAGTTTGAAGGCCATACTACATCCTGTCATACGCACGTGTGGGCTCGGATTTCAATGTTTATCAATGCTTTTGATTGTTAATGCTTGTTGCTTGTCAAATTGCCAATCTAGATCAACTTTTTTGTGTCTAGTTTTTTGATAGATTGTTAAGCAAGCATCCAATCACTCTTGTGGATCTATTGTAGATCCATTTATGGTCCTAAAGTATAGTACTTTCACATGGTATTAGAGCCAAGTACAAGAGCATAAGCCATTGATCTAATGCAAATCCATTTTTAGCAAGTTCTGGTGCTAAAAACTAGTATTGAGAGTGCAAGCTAGAATCTTGACTTTGGTGAGGAGATTTGATCCCAAACTTGGTAGGGGTCCAAATCCATACTTTCCACATGTATGGGCACCTATGAACCTTCATTTAATGCATGGTATCCATTTGATCCAAAGAAATTCAATTTCTTTTGATGTAATTTTTGGTGGAAATCTTAGGTTAGGCTACCAAGATTGGGTGCCATTGTATTTGACATAGGTTTATGAAATCTAATTAATCTAGGCTGAAATCAGGTCCTCTAAACTTGTTTTACAGGTCTTGAAAATACATCAAAAAGTGTGAGGGAGATTTAGTCATGTTACTATCCAAAACTAGCCAAAATTGGCAAGATTTGATTGTAAGTAGATTTCACATCATCTTATCTTCATTCCAACTTTGTGAAAGAGTGCTAGAACTGAGATTATAAGTCCATTTTTTGGATTAAAAATCTAATTTGAGTGAAACACTACAAGAGAGAGACCTTAGTGAGCTTCTAGAGACAATGAAATCAATTTCTTGGCAAGATTTGTTTGAAAGTAGTTTTCACTTCATCTCATCTTCATTCCAGCTTTGTGAGGGAGTCATAGAACTATCATTATAAGTCCATTTGTTGGATTAGAAATCAAATTTGAGTCAAAGACTGCAAGTGTGAGACTTTTGTGTGTTTCAAGTCAATCAAATCTATTTCTTGTTTGTAGAAGTCACTAGTAAGATGGGATCTATTGGAGCATACCTTCTAGAAGCTAATGAGAGATTGAATTCTACAAATTATGCTATTTTGAAGGTCAAGATGGAGTCACTTTTGGTGCTCCAAGACCTTTATGAGTTTCTGATTGAGGATGAACATGAGCCTCTAGGTGCACAGGAATAAGTGAGATACAAAAAGAGATCTAGGCTAGCATTTCATTGTGTGAAAATGAATGTGAACAATGATCTTTTGAGGGAATTACCATCTTGTAAAAGTGCTAAAGAGCCTTGGGAGTCTTTAAAATCAATCTATGAATCTAGTAATACTTGGAGGGTTCTCATGCTTAGAAATCAATCTCATGGGAGTCTACTATCTTTGAGTACTTGTTGGATAGTATTAGTAGACATGGAGCGACTTGTTGCTTATCTTTAAGATCTAAGGTGTTTAGTACTCTTTATGACAAGATAATGAAATTAGATGCTTTCAAATCTCCATTTGTTGTTGATAAAGCAATTTCATTGGATAACTATTTTTGTAATAGTTTGAATAGAATCATAAAAGATGAAACACCATTTGTATTGGAAATCTTGGGTCCACATGCTTTGAGCATGATCAATTTAATGTAAGGACCAAAGATTATCCTATTTCAATCATAGGAATAATGGTAGTGTTTTGCTCTTCACGTAGAGATTGTAGAATCAACTTGTTTTCCACCAAAGAATTTGTCAATGGTGGAAATGTGATCTTTCAAGAGTGGAAGATTTGTAAACTTGAAGAAGCACATTTGGATCAACACCTTATTCAATTCATTGATGGTTTGGAGTCAAGTCAAGTGGAGGAGCAAGCTCAAGACCCGAGGACTCCAAGAAGAACCATGAGTATCAAGATGGAGCCATCAGGGTTCAATCATGTGGATCATGGCAAGGCAAGTTGTTTTTGGAAACATTGTGTATGCACTTAATTTTTTAATTGATATATCTTCAAGTGCACAAAATGCCTTGGAATCCATGGCTTGGCATGATGTTTAGTTTTGAAGTGTGCTACATGTATATAGACACATTCATGGAACATCTTGTAAGGTATCCTTTAAGAGGTGGTGAAACATCCTTCATGGACATCATTCTCTATTGGAATCTCAAAAATTCCTTGTTTGTAGCTGGTTTATTAGACACTTCTAAAGCATTCATTCATCTGGCAAGAGAGTTGTAAATAGATCAAGCTAAATTTGAGGAGGAGTGTGAAGAATTGCCAAAAATTGGCAAATCTAGCTTGATCAAAAACCATGAAGAATAGTGTAAATTTTGTACATAATTGGGTTCCACACGTGTATGGCCAAAATGCCACATGGCAACCCACTCCTAATGTAGGTTAGGTCAAGTCAAGAGAGTTATTCATGTCTATTTGGTGGTCACCCCTACTTTATAGGACCTACACCTAAGTTTAAGGTGAAAATTTGACCAACTAGCTACCTACCAAGCATAACTCTAGGATCTAGGCTAGGGTTTCATTTTAGAGAAAGAAGAGTGAGTTAACTTCCTTATTACATGCTGGAAATCCACCTAACTTCAAGAAGAAAGTCAAATTTGCTATGTATTCCAAGCTTCCATAGTGAGAAGATAGAATTTTTGTTTTTGGAGCTCATTGGCAATCTCAAGTTAGTTCACTATATACATTGAGTTTTTGTGATCCAAATGAAACCAAATCAGTTTATACTTGTTTCTTAGCTTGAAGGCCGTACTACATCCTGTCATACACACGGGTGGGCTCGGATTTCAATGTTTATCAATGCTTTTGATTGTTAATGCTTGTTGTTTGTCAAATTGCCAATCTAGATCAACTTTTTTGTGTCTAGTTTTTTGATATATTGTTAAGCAAGCTTCCAATCACTCTTGTGGATCTATTGTCGATCCATTTATGGTCCTAAAGTACAATATTTTCACATCGATCTTTTTGAATAGGAGGTATCGAATAATTCTCAATATTGAAGTATCAAAAATATTTTAGAATCGGGTCAATCTGAGTTCGTATCGAGTTTTTTTGAACATTTTTTCGATCCATAAAAAATTCAATGCAAGTCAAATCAATCCTATATTAGAAATTTCTAACTATTCCATAGGGTCCAATCTTCCAAAAAAAAGTTATTCCACGTCATTAATTGCTATTGTACTTACCTCATAAATACAAATTTTTTGGAGTTAATGTTAAAAAGTGAGCCATCCCTTCATTGACACGTGCCCTTTCCTATTTTTTGAGTCGTGAAAAATAGAACTTAGCAAGTTTTCTTCACTTTAACGGACATCTTCTCTTCCCTTCTCTTAACGCATTTTGTTACACCGACATAACGCTCATTTAGCTATCATCCGTGGTTGCTCTACATACTATTTGCGCACTTGTTGGATCATTATAATGTCGTCCACTTGAGTCTGGAAGTCGCGAATTGAAATACTTTACGAAGAATGGTAGATAGGCACAAAGGTGTTCAAGTTGAATGACATCAGATATGTAGATAACTCAGTTTTGTTGACCGACATATGTAACAAGTTGATGGATGGCCTGCAAATCAGAGGCGGGTCTTGTTTCTTTACTATTAGAAACTAGACACTTGAGCTAACAAAAGATATGCATGTAGAATGTTTCAAATTGCCATCTACTAGAAGCATGCAGAAATGCAAGAAAATTATCGATTCCTAGAAGCTCGCACACTGGTTCGACGTATCACAAGGTGAAGTAGTCATCTATCAGGATACGAAAGGAAACAAATTGACTTATTTGAAAGATTTTGGATGTGTTGCATTTATCAAGTGATATTATTTATGGCATTGATAAGAATCAGACTATCTCTCCCTCCAACCTATAGTACCTTATACAAATCTTGAAGAAACAAAACCTTTCTATTATCAAAGCTTTGCTAGCTTTCAGCCCTCTGCCTGACAAAAATGTTTGCAAACGCGAAAGTCAAAAGACACATGTGAAAATGTTCGTGAAAACCTTGACGAGAAGATGCAAATGTGAAAGATTTGGGAAAGAGAAATTTTTGAGGTACAACAGGAGAAAGTCAGATGACGAGAAAGTCAAACGACTCAAAAACAACACGGAAATTGTTGCGACACCCTTTTCTACCCTCATGCTCCAAAAAAGGACTAGCAAGATCATGCAAGTACCCAGAAGTACACATATCTAATCTGATAGCATGACGTCAACAGATACACTCTAGGTCATGGCTAATCTCCACTCTTGTAATTCGTGATTAGCTATAGATGTTTAATCACTCTAATCTAGAAGGTTACAAGACGCGACTATATACTTTCTGGATGATACTTGATACGCACACATGAAATTCTCTATGCTAGTAAGCAAGACACACAGACAGAATATGCGTCCACCTTCGTGCGAGACAATTTTGCATAGGATCTGTAGATCCACAAGTCCACTAGTAAGCGAGACATTACTCGTGGGAGAACCGTATTTCTCTCATGCCCAACACACTGCGTGGATCTGCATGCAGTGCTTGAAGAATCAGAAGAATCAATAGATGATTTCTTATCTTGTCTGGTCTTGAATGTAAATTAGTCTGCTGCTATTCGTGTGTCTGATTCACTTGTTCATTTAATTTCGCACCTTGATTTGAATTTTGTTGAATGCTACATTAATCAATTAATGTAGTACAGTGGTGTCTGTCTACATTCTGGAGGACTGTAGGAATGATACAGCTGGCAGTGACCAACAATCATATATGAAATCCATCCGAATTGTCTTGCTTTTGTGACTGTTATTCGTATCAGTGGTATCAAAGCCCGTCCTGTCATAATCTGACATAACCAAAGACTATCAAATCCAGAAGGCCAAGCATTCAAACGAACAACCATCAACAAGAGAATGCACATCAAAAGCAATGGCTTCAATCAGCAGCATACAGAACAAGATCTGTATAGTTCTAGATTCTTCCAGATCTAACTTTCTAGCCTAGAAAGTTAAGACATCATTGATACTCAAGGGTGAAGGTTTATTCTCCTGGGTGGATGGCACAAAAGAGATGTCTATGACATCAGGCAAAGAGCTATGCGAATGGAGGGAGAAAAATGACAAGGCAGTAGTCTTGCTATCTTCATCCAGTGACGATAGTCTCACACTTGACCTAGCAACACTCTCCAAAGTGAAGGAGATGTGGGATACATTGCTCACGAGATTTCAAATGAAATCAAGAAGTCAAATATTGATGTTGGAAGATCAGCTGACAAATCTATAGTGGGATGGAAAAGACCTCACTTCTTTTGTACGGAAGATGAAGGATCTAGTTCTATCACTACATAACTTCGGGGTAGAGAACGCAGTGTCGGCTAAGAAGTAGCTCACTTACCTGTTGAGAGCCTTACCCAGAGCTTTCTAGAAAACCAAAACCCTGCTTGCGAAAGATCCTACCATGACCCTCAAGAAGGCAATTGTCGAGATTCGAGAGGAAGTTGAGTCTTGAGAACACCTTGATCACAAGGATGGTTTTGACCAAGCCCTCTATGTGTGGGTCTATTTTATTTGATAGAAATTGAAACCATTTAAATACGTCAATTAATGAAAGGTTTTGGTGGAGAATTGCATGACAAAGAAGTTGAAGGCTCTTAGGTCAAATGCATGTGGTGAATGCATTTCTGATGAGTTCAAAAATCTTTGCAATGCATGTGGTATAAAGAGACAATTTGCCATATACACCAAAGCAAATTGGCTTGGCTAAGTAAAAAACCAAGTCTAACATTGAGTGTGTGAGGAGTTTGCTTGAGGCAAAAGGCCTTTTGAATTTCTTTTGGGAAGAGGCAACAACAATTGTTGCCTTTCTATGGAACAGAAGCCCAACCAAAGTGGGTGGAGAAATCACAACTAAATAAGCATAAAGTGGTAATAAGTCCAAAGTGGGGGCAACTTTCGAGTATTTGGGCACGTAGCATACACATGTATACCTAAAGACTTGCAGAAGAAGCTTGATCTAAAGTTCCTAAATTGTATCTTCCTTGGGTATAGTGAAGGCGAAAAAGCCTGTTTGTTGTATGATCTCAAAAATAAGAGAAATATCCTCCTAAGTCGAGATGTGATCTTTGGCGTAGATCCTCCACCAGAGTACACAAGCAAGAGAAAGATGGAACGGATGAGTTTCTAAGACAAATTGATTCCAAATATGAGGAACCTAGTCAAAAGTTTTGAGAGCCTCAAGTAGGAGCATGAGTAGGTACTTGAACATGATTGTTTGAGACCTTTGCACCTATCGCTAAGATGACATCTATCAAGACCATGTGGGTTATCTAGGTGGTATCGGGAAACAATCAAATAGGAACACATTTTAGAGGAAGGAGAAAGCAATGAACAGGGTGCCAGAAGATCGCTTACGTCTCATGAGAGACAAGTGACTAACTTTGCACTTATGTCCACGATTCTAAAAGCAGATGAGCCATTGTTCTTTCATGATGCCATGAAGGAAAGCAAGCCATCCAAGAGGAGTCTGACTCAATTTTGAAAAATGGCACATGGGAGCTTGTTGCATTGGCAAAAGGAAAGCAACCAATAGGTTGCAAGTGGGCCTACAACACCAAGTTCCGTGTTAATGGAGTTTCATGGACCTTTTTGAAAAGCTTTTCCACAACGTGTTTGAAATGTGTTTGAAACGGGAAAGAATCGGCTCTATCAGGAAGAAAACGACGAAATGTTTTAAGGGTTTTGTCTTTTTGCTTGTTTTTATTGCTAGCCTTTTGTTAAAGGAAAGCCGATTGTTGTTTAAGTGTCTTTACAATGATTATAGCTCTATACGATGACATTATAAACAATTGGTAATCGACACACTTGAATGACTAAGGACTCAATGAGACATTGAGATACATCACACAATGCACATGCACAAGGTATTCATAATTCTACTATTCCATACTGAGTTCTAATTAGAATTTTATATGCTGAAATTTACATATTAGGAATTTTTTTTCTTTTTGCTCTAATTTTAAAATCTGTTTCAAATGGTCCATTTGAAACGGACTTTTTAAAACGGAGTTTCATTGAATGAAACATGTTTCAACGAAACATTGAATGGAACTATGGATAAGTACAAGGCAAGGTTGGTGGCAAAAGGCAGACCTTTGCACCTATCGCTAAGATGACATCTATCAAGACCATGTTGGCATTAGCCTCATATTTTGACTCAAGCATCCATCAATGGATATCAAGAATGCCTTTCTCAAAGGGCAACTTAAAAAAGAGGCCTACATGGAATAATTGTAGTATTTTTTAGATCACGAGCAAAGAACATCTGGTATATAGCCTTAGAAAAGCTTTGTATGGACTGAAATAGGCACCACCAAGGGCTTGGTGTGGCCGAATTGACGAGTACTTTGCAAGGAAAGCGTTTGAAAAGAGTATGTCTAATTGTAATTTGTATTTCTTCAAGGAAGGTGAAGGCAATGTTGTTGTTGTGCTCTATTTGGATGGCTTGGTCATTATAGGAAGTAATAAGAAACTTATTGATTGTGTTAAGAAAAATCTTTCTTGGGGCTTTGAGATGAAAGATTTTGTTGCCTTCTTGTCTAAAAGTTGAGGTTTGGAAAGGTAAACATTGCAACAAGCCATCAAAGGATGATGGTACTCCATTTGCAAATGAGACACTCTACCAACGATTAATGGGAAGCCAAATAGTGTATATGCGGTTGGAATCGCAAAACCAACAGACACATTTCATCACTCAAATTCATTTCTAAACCATAGGTGTGGTAATCAGAAAACAATCGATCATTTTGGATCTCCCGAGTACATCATATAATATACAAATCTCCCTTTTGTTCTTTCTTCTATCCATTATTTCCAGTCATCACAATGTTGTCTACATAGATCTCCACTATTGTTGTAAAGTGATTCTTTTCAACATAAGTGCTTTCGCCTGATTGCATCTTACAAATCCCATGCTAATGAAGAAATCAAATCTCCTCTACCACAATCTGGGCACTTGCTTCAGAGCATACAAGAATTTGTTTAACTGAATTTTTTGATCCCTTGCTCAAATAATCTAGGTGATTGTGTCATATAGACATCCTCCTTGAGCTTATTGTTTACAGAGGCAATTTTAAGTTAGCTAAAAAACGTCAAAGTTATGAAGTATATGTAGCCACCTCGCTCTTTTGTCATTGGATATTTCTTAACAAACTCCTGAGAGGCGTGCAACTCCTTGCTCGGTTCTATGGACATGATTCTGTGCCCGGATGGTTGGTGCTTCAGAGGCAATATCGTGTTGAATTTGGGGATCAGGTTTAGGAGAGAGAGGAGGCGAGGGATTAGCTTTAGCAATTCTTTGTGACTTAGGAGAAAATTGTCGTGGAATAATTGGGGGGTTAGTGGTGTCGAGAGGGTTAGAAGTGGTGGAAGGAAAAAGATAATGTTGGGAGTTGGTACTCCCAGAGCCTGATGAATTGGTTGGTGCTTGAGCTCCTTGCCCCAGGGGTTGGCCTTGAAATGAGGAGTCTTGAGTTGCAGAAGGAGGCTGTTGGAATCCTGCTCCATCTCCACCATCTGGTCCATCAAAGTTGTGTCCCGAATCATGGAATTGGGCGTGCTTTGCATGAACAAATAGTGTTAATTGGACAACTGCCTTTAAGCGTTTTTCCAGGGTGGCTATGTGCTGGTTCAGGGCCTCGACGGAAGTAAGGTATGATTGTTGTAATTTTGTGTGCTGCTCCATCGTGGCTTTCAACTTTTGGGCCAGCGTTTGATAGGCCACCATTGGAATGGCAGTTCCCTCAGGAATAGCTAGTGGTGCGAAGTCGTTGAAGTCCACCAATTCCTTTGGGACCTGAGATGGTTTAAGGCTCCCTCCGGATTCAGCATACTCAGTCCCGATGTAGCTGGATAGAATGTCGTGAGGGACATCAGCTTCTATGCTGATCGCCTTCCCTTTCTGCTTCTTAGTAGGTGGGGCTGGTGAGACTGCTTCTGCTGTCGGTTGGGGGCTGGCTGGCTTTTTTGTGCTTGGATAGAGATCATCCAGCTCTTTGATGGCAGCAGCCGCCCTAGACCCCAACTGTTTGGTGACCAACATGTGGAGGAGATATCCACATTTGGTAGTTGGTTTTCTAGCTTTCAAAGCTCCGCACAGCTTCTCTGCTACCTTCTTAGCCCACTTGTAATTTTGAGAGGGCTCGTCCGTGGTGAGGGTCAAAGAGAAGAGGTCGCTTGGTGGTATGCGATCCATCTTGGCAGTATGCACTTCGACCATGGTGACGAGGATTTCTGAGGCGGCCCGTAGATAGGGATTTGTGATGAGTCGTATAGCAATCCCGTCATTGGTTTGGGCAATGGTTTTGTCATCCTCTGTCAGAAACTTTGTAAAGTACTTGGCATCATAGCTTGTGCCCTTGCCATGGATTGTCTCTCCGAGATTAGGGAAGCCAATGCTCTGGAGATGCTCAGGAGAGACGTTGATGATTGTATAGCTGCCACTCTTAGATGTAAGCTTAAAAGTTTGGAATTCATCCGAATAGGTGGGGTAGGCCGCTTGGATCAGGCTCTCGCTCTACTGGTCATGGAATTGAGTCAAATCAAAGCCAAGGGTTGTGAGGATATCCTTGGCCAGGATGAGCTGCTCGGCATAATTCTTGATGCCAATCATAAAAATATCCCCTGAATAAGGCTGAGGGGGCTTACAACGATGCAAACTAAGCGAGGAATTGCGTGAGGCCATAATAGCAGTGATTTTAGATTGTTCTGAGAATTTTGAAAAATTTGAAAAATTTTGGCATTAACTCAAGAGCAGGAATCTAAAATGAATTCATGGAGAGAAGGATAGAGGTCTATATATAGACTTTTTTTGGCAGAAATTCGCAACCTTACTCAAAAATTGTCCTCAATGTCCACGATTTGATAATGATGGTTGTAAATTTTGAGGCAACGTTCTGGTCAGCTGGCAACAGTGTTCATGGTCTTCATGATACACTTTGATCTCAAAAGCTGCCGAGTCATTGGGGAAACTTATGGCCTGAACAAGATGAACTTGTTTTTTATCTTTTTTATCTTTCTTAGTGGAAGGCCCCCTGAGACACTGTCTGACTGTGTGTCCCTTGCCCATGCACACAAAGCACAAACGTTCTCGTTTGGCTTTCTCAAAATATTCTGGTTTTAAGGGTTGTATGAGCGATGGGCGTTTTGAGGAGCTTCACTCTTAACTTTATCTTCTTTCTTTCTTTTTAAATTGAAAGTCTTTCTGAGGAGGCTGCTCAGAAAGAGGTGGATGTCTCGCCCTCTTCCTACCCACTGAATTATCATAGATTTGAGCATATCTAAGAGCTTGCTCTAGGGTAGTAGGCGAGTTTCTCTGAACCTCTACTTTATATTCATCTCTGAGGCCATGGACGAACTTATCACACAATGTAGTGAAACACAACAAGTTGATTGCTCAAAGCAACAAATCAACTATACATTAGATGCAAGAATGCAATGCAAAGAAAGCAATATACTTTTTTCATTTATAAGCAGTGAATGTTGTTTGGTGGCTTTTCATTTTGTATTAGAAGTATTTTGGAGAGTGATCAGACCAATATGCAAAAGTTGAACCAAATTGGCATTCACGATTGTTGCAATTTGTCCATATGCGGTCAAGTTGGGAGTTGAATAGTGTTTTTGCCTCTTTGAAATGTATTTCTAGTCCATGGTTGGCCATGAAATTATGAAGTAATGATGAGTTAAAAATTGCATTTTAATCCATGCGTATCTCATATTTGTCTCTTGTCAAAGATATGGATTTGCTCAACAGAAAGGTAAAAAGCAACAAGAGAAAAAGTGTTACGGCCATATTCCATAAAGGACATGGAATAGTCTTAATATGGTAGATCGGCCCTCTAGTGTTTGAGATTATTGATCACACCTAGTTTTTATTCCACATCGAGGCCTGTTGGTGACTAATGACCTTGAGAGGACCCAGACACTCTAATTGAGACATATGGAGTTTTGCATGTACATGTAACTGATATAGACAGGAGGAATGCATGAAAAGTTGTAATCTATTTATAGTTGACATGCATGGGGATTGCATGGGCTCATGCTCAAGATCCTACTCTCTATATATTGAGGTAGAGGTTGTTGTTGACAGATTCGTTTCGTTGTCGCGAACAATTTTGTTTCTTTTGATTTTTCTTTTGTGCGGAAAACTATAGGAGCCTAGACACGCGACTCCACATCACAGAACACATTTTATTCTGGCAATTGAGACAGCAAAAAACAAGGAGATGCATGAAAATAGAGCAATGAAACTATCAGTTTGTTTTCAGAGCAAGATCGTCAATGTCTCGCTCGTTGGCGGCCTGACGCTTTTGCTCTTTCACTGTGTTTTGCTTGTTAGCAGACTTTCATGCACAGCTGTTTTTTGTTTCTAGTCCTTTTCTACTCTACACACGCACACTCTCTGTGTCTTGCTATTTTCGCTGTATTTTCGCTATATATCTTTGATCTAGAAAAAGGAGTTTATATCTCCACTGTGTGGAGTTTACAAGATAGTTAAAACAGATAATTACAAGAGTAGTTAACGCTAATCAACTAATCAGTTAACTCTCCATCGTTGCTATCTGTGTCAGCTAGGCGTGAAGTTTTGAGACTCCAAGCCCGTTGAGCCGCCAGTTGGCAGCGCGAAAGATTCTCTTTTGTTTCTTTCATTTGCTTTCATTCCTTTCGTTCCTTTCGTTTTGCGTCGCTTTGCGGCTTCTTACAGTTCTGCAACGCTTTGCGGTTTTGTGGTCCTGCAAGCTTGTTTGATTTTCACGAACGATTTGTGAATCGTTCGACCTTCGAGTCAAAGTTTGTTGACTTTTCTAGTTGCGGTAAAGTTGCAGGATTTCACCATATCTGACAGAGATTATCTCATCGAAGACTTGGTCTAGGTTACCAGTTGAGCTCTTTTCCTCTTGCTATCACATGGCATGGCTTGGGGGTAGATCCAAGAGGATTCTCTAGGAGGGATCTAGGTTTGGTTGGGTGGTTTTGCTCCACAGTCTCTCTTGTGCTTTCCTATCCTCATCTTAGAGGTTTCTCCCTAGTGGTCTTTACATTGGTATCAGAACCCGCCGACTAAGATGCAGTCTTGGATGGGATTGAGACAAGCTTTACATCAAATCGGAATTGGAACGCACTTGGATTCACATCCCGGATGGAGTGCTATTTTTTCAAGGAAAATTGCTGGGGGTTTGCGGATGCCAAGGCAACCCTAACCCTAGTTAATAAATGAGAGGGATTTGGCACCCTGCGTGTGTAAGTCCAACCCGATGATCACATAGATATTTGATAATTAGAAAGTCAATAAAAGGACTTTAGGCCTTTTTGCGGGACTTTTAATGTCGTAGGCCTAAATGTCAAGTTAGTCAATATAGTTGGGGTTCCTACCAAATTTCAAATTCAAATTAGTTCCCTCCAATTTTGAATGGATTCCCACTCTTTTTTAAAGGATCTTATTTATTAAATTTGATATGTATGTGTGTGTGTGTGTGTGACATCAAAACAATCTTACATCCCAAAAGAAAAGAATTTCAAAAGTTTTAGGAAAATTTAATTTTTCAAAAGAAAAAATCAAGATGCCTTGGAGAATAGGTCATTAGTTAATCTACTTCAAAAGGATATACTTTCTAAGGAAAAAAATCTATATTTAATATGAAGAAATCAATTTCATGGTATCGTTGACAATTTAACTCATGAAGGTTTTGACAAACTTGTTAGAAGTTGTTACACAACTAGTATTTTCACTTCATGGGCTTTTCTCAACACATCATTTTACTCATCTTGTGGACCTGTGAAAAAGGCCAACACGAACTTGTTTTCATGCATTTTATCTATTTTATTGTCATACAAGGAGTACTTTGCTTATCTTCAATCTACCCTCCTATGATCTTCTCAACTTGCCCTCTACAACCCTCCCCATCTGATTTGGGTGGTTTTAGGTCACACTACATTCATATCTAACTTATGTTTACATACATTCTTAGTTATTCACATGTGGTCATATAAAAATCTATCATAGTGATAAAGACTCACAAGAGACACTCAAGAAATCAAAATACAACAACTTGGAAATTCCGAAACAAAATCTTTTCTCAGCTTAAGAACTGCTGGATAAAGATAACCTAATGTATTTGTTGCAATTCAGGATATCACAAAGCACAGATGGTAACTTAGTATTCCAATCTGTAGAATGCTGGTCCGTAATTTTATTTAAAATTTTACAAAGTATATCATTAGCTCTCTCAGTTAACTCATTAGCTTTTGGATTATAAGGTGTGGTGTTTCGATGGTTGATCATGAAATATTTTAGCGATTCTACAATGGTTTGATTGATAAAATGAGTGCCCCTGTCACTTACCAACTCCAGTGGACATCCATACTTGGTAATTATATTTACAAAAAGAAAATTAGCAACTGTCTTAGCATCGTTTCTTTTTGTTGCCTCAGCCTCTACCATTTTAGTACAATAGTCCATGACTACCAGTATGTATCGATTTTTCTTATGCCTTGTAGCTGGTTTGATAGGGCTCACAAAATTGATCTCCCATATTTCAAAGGGTGCTATTGGAAAAATTGGAAATAAGGGCCAATTACTGAATGTTATCAGTTTACCAACTCATTGACATGGATCATAGTTCAAAATAAACTGATGAACATCTTGATACATCGTTGTCCACTAGTATTCGTCTTTGCTATATTTTTCATTGTATAATGGCCTCCAACATCTTCTACATGAAAGGATCTGATCACTTGTCGAATTTGATCTTTTTCCAAGCATCTTCTAAGTTCCTCATCATTTCCCATTTTATACAAAATGCCTAAGATTATGGTATAGAGAGCGACTCGATGTTGGAAAACATTTTTCTCCTCCCTAGTCATTTTTTTCCTCCCTAGTCATTTTTCTCCTCCCTAGTCATTCCCACTAGATATTGTAAAGTCTGCAAATATTCAATAATATCCAAATACCATGAATCATGAGCTACTAATAACATTACTTCCTCATCTGGAAGCTTATCAGAAACTAAATCTTTTTGTTCTGTAGTTTTGAGTCTTGATAAGTAATCAGCATTTGAATGATGTTTTGCAGGTCGAACTTCAGCTGTATAATCAAATTTTGATAATAAAAGAATCCATCGTGCTATTCTTCCTAACAAATTGGGTTTATTTACCAAGTATTTGATAGCATAATGATCAACATAAAAGGTAAATGCGTAGCTAATCAAATAATATCGAAACTTTCTAACAAAATATATCATGCCCAAAGTTTCTCTTTCAGTTACTGAATAGTTCTTCTCATAAATAGAAAGATGTCTACCCACATAATAAATTGGGCATCATCCTTTTGACTTAATACACTTCCAATTGCAAAGATGAGGTATCCACATAAACATGAAATTTCTGATCCCAATTGGGAGGCCTTAAGATTGGAGCTGATTTTAATTATCTTTTAAAAGCTCGAATGCTTTTTAACCGTTCTCCTCCCATTCTTCTTCAAAATCAATTTTGTAGGCAGCTACAGAGCTTCAATTATCTTGACTTTATCTTGGTCTACTTCTATTTTTCTTTTTGATATTTGATGATCAACAAGTATGCCCTCTGACATTTCAAAATAACATTTTTCAGCATGTAATAAGATCATTGTTTTCTTGTATCTTTGTAGAGCCTGTCTAAGTTTATCAAGATGATCCTTTGCAGAATTGAAAACACAGAAATCATCTATAATATTTCAAGGAATTTGCCTAGAAAATCCTGAAATATAACGGTCATCATCCTTTGGAATGTCGCTAGTGCATTACAAAGTCCAAATGGCATTCTGCTGTATGCAGAGGTTCCCCAATCAGTCGTGAAGATAGTCTTGTCTTGATCTTCTTTCTTTATCTAGACTTGATTGTATCCTTAAAAACCATCTAGGAAACTATACTTCTCATAACCTGCAACTTTATCAAGTATCAAACCTATAAAAGGTAAAGGATGGTAATTCTTTTTAGTTGTCTCATTGAGTTTTCTAAAATCCTAGCATACCCAAATTTTTCCTGTTTTCTTCTTTGGTACAATGAAAATGGGCGAAACCCATTCATTGCTCAAGATTGGATATATAACACATGCTTCCAAGTATTTATCGAGCTCTGCTTTCACCAATAAAGAATACTTTGGGTTTAATCTATATTGCCTTTGACGAACTGGAAAGACTTCAGGCTTCAAATCAATTTGATGGATGAAGTATGCTTTGTTTTTTTAGAGGAAGAATGTTTAATAGATCTACGACTTCTAGATATTCAAGAGGTTTCATAACTCTCAACCGTTATAATAACATATTCCAGTGTATCAGTTGGTCCTTGCCTACAATATCGATCTATTATTTTAGGTAGCCCTCCCAAGAACCATTCAATCTACATAGCGACATGATATTGTACTGTCAATTGACCAATAAGCTTCTTAACCCTTCTCATATATTTCCATAAGGACTCTTTTTCTTTTTTTCTTATTGAATTTAATTGAGAAAGAATCTGAGAAGTGGTCCTTTAAGTCAGTCCAAGTTGAAACCAAGGCTAATTCAATCTGACTGAACCATGTTCTTGCCTCCTTCCTTAATAAGTTAGGAAAAATTCTTAGCTTGTCCACATCCAAACTTTCCTTATTGCTAACGGCTCTTGATTCGAACTCGGACACATAGCTATCAACATCCTCATAAGCTTTTGCCTTAAAATAGTCATACCAAATCTTTGAGGAAGTTGATTTGGAGACGCCATATCGTCCAGATCAACGTCACGTTGGTCTGAATGGGGTGGGCTGGATGATTTCTCATTTTCAAATTCGAGTTCTGATGTTGGAGATTCCTTGTTATCGAGTTTTCTTCTTCAATCAGTAGGAGTATCTCTTTTTCTTTCTCTACATCTCTGTCTTTCTTTTCGCTTTCCTCTGTCTTTCTCGTCGATCTTTCCGCTCTTGATTTTCGGACATAAAAATACAAAAGAACCATTGTTAAATATCCAATCATAATATCAGAGTTCGTATAGTCGATCCTTGGCTCACACAGTTGCATATGTCACTGGTTCCGTACACACGAGTAGTATCTTTACTTCATGCTACTCACATCTTTTAAGGTATGATGAGGTCTTATCAAAAAGACTAATTGCATGAATTCAGATCTTCAAATATTTATCTAGAATTAATAGCTCTTCCATTACAAATCCAGCGATTCATCCATAAGATGTTACAATTCGACCTTTTGCTCATTCTTTTCAATCTGTCAAAAAGGCTGAACACTTTATGGGCAGAGGTGGTCGACTCATTTGAAGACGAGTAATTATGTTACTTGACGTCGATAAAGACTCCAAGATTACGTTCGAAGATTCTCCTCCTATGAATTGTTTTACGAATGTTGAAGAGGTTTCCTCTAAAGAGCCTGAGCCGCGTATGCCATCAAAAGCTGGTAGTCCATCACTTCAAGAACTTCTAGCTGTTGTAACATTGTTCTTTTATGGCCATGCATAATTTGTGATTGTTTTCACAATAGTTTGGTAACAATCTTCATGTCACCTGGTCCATCAAAATTTCCCTTCTACTTTTAAAAGATTCCCAAGAATCGCAAATTCTTGTTCAACCAAAGGAATGAATCTTCTAAAGTAGCGAACCTGTCCAAGAAATAATCAAAGCGAATCTCTGTCTTGTATGCTTCTAAGAAACATTTTGAATCACGTTCCTTGAACCATTACATATGATCTTTATCATTAGTAAAACCACTTCCAATCTCCGACAATGCCGCCAAAATCAGATCATGTCGTAACTCACTGAACTCAATGTTCTATATATTGTGTAGTATAAAGGATATCGTTCCCCACAAGGATCTAAATTATGGTTATTTCTTTGTGTAAAGCTCTTATGTAGTGAAATAGATAGCAACAGATTTTTAATCAGATAGTCACATTGTTCAAATTTTTAATGTCTATTCAAATTGCACATATTTCCAATGCATCTACTTATCTCACGCATACAACTTTGCATGATCGACACTGTATCAAATTGGATAGATTACCAATTACCCAAGACATGACAACAAATCCATATAGTTCCGATGTTATATGTGTAATGAGTCGATTTAGTAGTTAAGCCACACTTGCAAATGTATCAGAGGACCTCACCACCAAACATTCTACTCATCAAATCATAAGCATATAGTTGTACTATATAGGAAACACTAAAATGCTTGTTGCAACTTGATTTAGATTAGTAAATCTATGTACTGTGATGTGCATTCATCACGTTATAATCAGTAACACCCAAATGAACCATAGAGATTCTACTTAATACTCGACATCATAAGCATAATTTTGCATAATTCCTTACAAGGAGATCTTCTCGATCAATGTTGTCTTCTGCATATAGTATGCATGTGAATTTGAGCCATACAACCATCTACTTGTTCATTTGTAGGCTTTGCATATATGAATTTTCATTGTAGAAAAGAACATCATCAAGGAAATGTCCAAGGTTACATATTCAGTCTACAAAATAGGGTGCAACGAAACACATCAAGGCCAAACATGCACCTTGCGATGTCGATTGCAACAACATGCAAATCTTGTAAATTCAATGGCATATTGGATTTGAAGAGATGCAAATTTTAATAATTCTCCTTATGGCATGTTTATTTCTTAGTCTCACATGTCTTTGGAGTATATTTGCTAATTCAAATTTTGGTTTGCTTATGTTCAAATTTGGATTATAGATCTTTTCTCTCTCTCTGTCTTTTTTTTTTTTTAATCTTGCAACGTTGTTGATTCTTGTTGCAAACTTTACAATGTGTCACTAGATCGTTTATTAAACTCAATGCAAAGCGTAGCTAGCTTTAAGATCTAGATCATAAATATGCAAACCTTTTTAAAATTCAATCAAAGCAAGCAAGTTCTTCTTCAAATTCATATCATATCAGTTGAGTTTTTTTCTTTAAGGAAATGCCTAAGAAGTGAGTGTTTTGATACTTCATCAAAACTTTACTTACCAAACTTTCTTTGACTCAATCTAAAGGATCATCTTTCACGTATATTTCATCAATAGATGATGAATCCATCACCTACTCCTCCACTTGATACATCTTTCTTCGATTGTAATCATCAAATGCTACATCTCAACTCCCAGTCATAGTTTTTTAGGCATGATTGCACAAAAAATAAGCCTTAGAGATGTATTGGCGTACCCAATAAAGATACATTAAATTCACTTATTCTTTGATATTATATGTTTTCCCCTTGGAACCAAAGTAGAGGTTTTACAACAAAAAATGCAAAGATGTGAAGTCTTAGCCTTTATAAAGTGTTGGGAAATGACCTAATAAGTGCAATGATGTATAAAAATTTGTAGTTCCAAAATGAATTTTAGTTATTCCTACTTTTTAGCATTGCATCACCACAGTCCAAAATCATACAACTCTCAAACACTTCTTTTTTGAAGTGTAAGCTTTGCTCAATTTAATGAGACTTGAAAAACTCTTTCAACTCTCTTGGAGTAAAATATCCTCCATGAGCTATGTGAGGAACTTGATTTTTTTGTCACATTCACTTCTAGTATTATTTTGATCCCACAAAAGCATGAAAAGTGTCTCACTTGTTTCTATGAAAATAAACCTTAAATCCCCTAGAATAGTCATCAATGAATGTAATAAATTGGTTTGAAACCCCAGAGACATGGCTTGCATTGGCCAACAAACCTTTACATATAGAATTTCAAGCACTTTTTGCTCTAGCAATTGCTTTTGCAAAATGATGCCAGTATCACTTCCCCCTACCATGAGTCACACACATGTACATTCATTCATTTTCACTTTTGATGTTAAAAAACGGAGGAAATTTATCTTTGAAACTCCTTAGAATTGGAGAGAGCCCCCCGATGCAAACTACAGAAAGAGATCATTATTAAAAAGAGGACAAAGTTTCTCAAGGATAGAGTAGACTATTTAGAGCCACCAGTGAGAGAGTAAAGAGAAAATTATGTAGAGTATTCTAGTCCCTTTAGCTTCTTTAAGGGTCAACTTGATGCATACCTCTACATATGACTCTTTCAATAGAAATCTTCAAAATTGGGCAACGTTTGATACAAAATGTCTTACAATGTTCATGAGTGTGTGGTGAATTGAGACTAGAATATCCAATTTTTGGTCATGTACTTCCTGTTAAAAGCAACCATGAAGTCCATTCCATAGCAAGTTGTCATGTTCCTACGGTAGGATGTTGCAAGTTGTGTTTGTATATTTAAGATTGAGAGTGATAAATTCACATATTTATTGTGTTGAATGTAATGTGCCTATGTAGGTACTTTGTTCCATATGTAGTAAGCAACTAACTATCATTGTTTGTGTGTTCACAAGAGGACATGCTAGACCACAAGTACCAATGATAAGCAATAAAAATCCCATGGCGAAACCCATCATCACATGTTAAGTGTTTTATGTTGAGCATTAGATAAAGATGTCAATATACATCCCTAAATCAGAGAAAACAAATACAATCGATAAGTTGTACTATATGAAAGTATCTATTAGTTATTTTTATGGAATCATTGTGCACTCAAATATTTAGAGCAAAATCTATCAAAAACTCTTGCTTGCAACCATCAAAAGATGGATTTGCATGCCTACTAACCCACTTAATTTAATGCTAATTTTTTGACACCAAGTCCACATGAAAGGATTAAACACCATATAGTTTTTATCTCAATATTAATGGAACTTTGTCTTTCCATATTGTATATGCGAGATTATATTTGACATGTTTAAGTCTTTCTTATTATCCAAGTGCATGATGTGAGTAATTACTATCTAGCTACAAATGCATTTATAGCATAAATACTTAAATTTATTGTAACAGACCAAATTGGTCTCATACGTTAGACATTATCCATCCTTTTTGCATGTGTTTAGATAATACGACTATGCATGTTGTTGTAGTAATAATGTGTATCATGATCTACTAAATAATTGCATTATTACATCATTGTAATCTCGAGATATTGGAATGATTCTTTTGAAACTAGCACAACTACTTGTTATATATAGCTTGAAAGTTTGATTCTTTGCAAATCTTTTGGAACATATGCAACACAATGAGCTCCTTTGATTGTATTCAAGTATGGTAGATGTAAGAGCTAACAAATATGTTAAGGACATATTGAGGCCACTACAAAACTTTAAAAAATGATCGAAGCATGAGGTTTGGTTCATTTAATAGTGTTAGTCATAACTCTTAAAAGGACCGACTGGATTTTATCAACAATAAAAATTGATTCCCCGTATATAGATCAATCAAAATTTTAAAAGTAGTGGATGTAAGTTACTTGTTTATACCATGTATTGGGCATTTGGTCTAGTGGTATGATTCTTGCTTAGGGTGCAAGAGGTCGTGAGTTCGATTCTCACAATGCCCCAATACTATAGGTATGAGAAGACATTTTTCTTTTTTAAAGTCCATAAGCACTACGATGGGAGTGAGCTATTGTGCCTCCATCTATAACATTACTATTGAACCAATTCAAATCTAATACAATTACCTAGTTGTTAATTTATTTCAAATATCATATAAATACCTCAAAGTTTTGGTGGAATGAATAACTTGAGAACCAGGCTCATGGAATTTTTCTAGATTTCATTGAGTAGTTATTAAGTGTAAGTAGTTTAAATTAATTTGGCCCTTTCTAGGGGGTAAAATAAATCATATATTTAGTCTAGTGATTCTACTCACGGAGAGAGAGAGAGAAATGAATTGTCCACATGAAACTGAGAAGAAGTAATGGATAGTCCAAATCAAATAGATTAAATTAATCTAATTGGAATTAATTGTGTGCAATAACCATTGGCTAGTTTGGGCCACACATAATTTATGGTATTTGGCATTGATGGCCATCACCACTCATTGTCGTGTCCCATATTACTTGTTGTGTTGCCTCTCGCAATGGCCATTACCTACTACTCAATTCATATATACCAAGAGCACTAATAAATTGGTGTAAATAAACATATTTTGCTAGTTAGGCATCAATTGTACATATTAAAGAGTGTTTTTCTAGTAATGTTTATTGGTAGAGCATATTAGGGCAAGGTACAGGTTCAAAATGACTTGAATAACTAGAAAAGGTCACTAAATGTTTTATTGCCTTACCCAAAGTTGTTGTGAAATCTGTTGCAAGAACTTTTAAGAGCTATATTCTACAAATATACTTTTTACCAACAATTGTTTTTTTCTAGTCCATAGGCTCTACTTTTTTTTCTTACAAGTATCTATAGCTCGCTAGGGAAACCAACATTATTAGATATGGCATTGTCACACAAGAATGGATTAGTCAACAAATACTTGAGAAACATGTATTTTTACTTGGGTGATTGGAATATCACATAAAACACCTACAACAAAAGCAAAATTTAAAATGTTTTGCTGAGCTTATATTTTAATCAAAAGATTATATTGGAGAATATGCACATTATAAGCACGATACACAATGTGAAATACATTTTTTGCACTTCATCTAACATAGGCCATCTAAAATTTAATAGGTTTTCTAGGTGATAGGACCTAATATAATCTTGTAGCCTCTAGAATAGAAAATGAGCTTAAACATAATGTATTTCCATGGTGATTTTTTATTTTAATTGGACACATTGTAGGACCAAAAAATGACTAGCTTTAGTCTTTAATCAACTAAATGTCAAACATAGTCCAACTATTGTTTCCAACTATTGTTTGACTGAATCAATTTTATAATGAAACTTGTACCTAAATTCAAATCATCATCTAGGCAAGTAGTGCTAAATAAACTAAAATCCCACAACAATCATTCACTTCAACCATCTAGGCAAGTAGTGTTAAATAAACTTATTTTCCACAACAATTGATCATTTTTCAACAATTTCAAAATATTTAAGCTTTCAAATGTCAAGCAATTAGATAGCTTGATTGATTAAATGCTTTAAAACAATAAATGCAATTATCAATCTTTGTTTATACATAGCCAATTCATCAATCTTGTCTTTTGATAGCATTTTGAACTTCATATTGACTCTATATATGCTATTAAATGTTCAGAGGAGTCAATAACAATGCCCATGAAAAAATTTCTGATTGTGATAGTTTCAAAAACCACCCACTAGCTACGATCCATCTACATCATGCTATAACTTCAGCTCCAACTCAAAATATCTAAAGCAATATCAAATTTGAGATAAATTCAAAATTGTATTAAGGCATTTTATCACCCTCATAAAAAGTCTATGACTATCACTATTTTATCAAATATTTATATCTGTAAACTATTCTACAAAATTAGGGGCAAATCCATGCCATACCACCATTCATATCTGTAAACAAAAATTGTCCGGTACTCGTGACTTCTTGAGCAAATCCATGCTATCCAAGAGTCCGCAAACTAACTTCTCGTTCTTAAAGTTTTAAACCATAGTCATGATTTACACACTAACCAAAAAACTGCTACTTGTAAGTGCAAATTAAAAAGTAAGAGTTTGCGACTATACATTCATAATCAGCTCGGGGCAAGTCTATGTCATTCCGATGTTATGAATGTATCCGTTTTTAGCACAAGTCCATGTACTCAAAAGAACTTACAATAACTACGCAAATTCTTGATAAACGAATCATGAAAAAACCGATATAAGAAACATGGTTATCATAATACCGATGGTAAAAAGTGATATAGCATTATTTGTTGGAACCGGAATATTTTTAATATTATCATTACAAATCATTCTGCATTTTTGTAGCACTATTGTCAAAAGTAATGGTTGCTTACTCTGTCACCCTGCATTTTACGCTTTATCAAAGAGAATCGAAGCATTTGTGTGTTACTAACCTGAATGGTAGAAGATACCAATTCTTGTGAGGCAATCACATTTGCATTTGTTTGTAGTTGAGATACTTGACCTTCCGTATGCATTTCTACGTATAGTCATTGCATAATTGTATGTATAAGAGACATCCCGTTAGTGTGGTGTATCATCCAAACGAAGTTATCATTTAACAAAGCATATTATGCAGCATAGCAGTTGAAAGTGCCATACGTACCTTAACCTTGTTGTCTACTATGATTTGAGCAGTATGTTTAAGCCCTTTGTGTTATTTATGTTGTAACACTGTATGAAACAGAGATAGTAACGAGCAAAATCAACAAATTAGCTTCCGTACAGAGCTCTTTTGATAATCATAGACGTAAAACATCATATGGCATATGATTAGGATCATTTTCATCAATAACCATTTGCATTTCATCGTTGGAAGCTTCCCTTTAAGAAAAGGCTAATTGCCCATCAAAAGATTGCTAATATTTTTAGGCAAATCAAATAACATTCCTTCATAATGGTTTTGTAACCATCAGTACCTTTCAAAGAAATATTTTCATAGCATTTGGAAATATATGTTGCTTTCATTGTATATATATGCTCAGGTAAATATAGATAGAAGTGAACTGATGAATCACATGCCAAAGTAAAGATGTATCCCATTTAGGACACTCTTGTATGTTTTTGCCTTCAAGCCTGCATCTTTCATAATGAAAGGATATAGCATACCAAGAGCACCTATTAGGAATTTTGCAAGTCTAGAAAAACAGCAATCATGTGCATTTGTGATCCATCGAAATGCTTCCTTATGCACCTTATAGGTGCAAAGTAGGTAAGGTAATTCTTTTGAATATATGAAATCATCCGGTAGTAACTCACTCATAGAAGTGCTAATGTATTCCAAAAAATTTAAGACAAAATTATTTGTAGGATCAAGGAAAGGAATAAAATTCGGGCTATCAAGTCTTTCTATAGCAAGCTTACGTACAAGATATATGCAAATAATACAAGGGTTATGTAGTGCTTTATCAATTCCATTGACATGTAAATGCCTGGTAATCCATTTGTGTTCATCGTTGGCAGCTTCTTTTTTATGTAATGGGACAGTGTTCCCTTGAATCCATATTTTGTTCTTTAAAAAATCTAGGGCACTTTTCCTACAAAATTCAGCATGCATTTCTATATCTGTATCAGGGTACGTAGGTAAGAGTTTCATGAGTTTGAGCCCTTTATTATGTAATTCAGTAGCAATACTTTGAATATTAGTATGTTGCAATACTATATGATTGAGTCCTTTTTCCAATCAACGTTTAAGGACCTTACTACTGATAAAGCAGCAACTGTACAACATGACCGAACTTATTTGAAACAAAGCCTTTGAAACGTTTAAAAGTAGAGCATGAGCAAACTTGAAACTTTTCAATTTGAAAATTGCAAAAAACTTCATAAGGAAAATACCACTACATATTGACATTTGGCATGTATGACCAACCAAATACTATATCATCAAAGGACTCATGTATAAAACCGAATAACTGTAGTAAGATGTGAGAATAAAACTTCTTCACATGAACGGTCTCAAACATTCTATTGCCATAAAGTAAATGTAAAAAGAGTTTTCCCTTTTTTTCATGTGTAATGAGCTGAAGGCAATCCAATGTATCAAGATTTGAGAGTGAAAATCAAGGCTAAGAAAGTGACAAAGGATCTTGACTAGCTTATAAGGGATATTGGAATCAAGAGCGGACAAAATCATATTTATTTGGATCTGAAAAGTATAGTACGGACTAGTGTGCTCAAAGAATGTGTGGGATATAGTCGTAGAGGTGTGTTTAACTCATGCATAGTGTGTGATCCAAATTATCTTTGAGTTCCTTCATGTGTGAAAGACAAAATATAGTAACTCAAGTTGATTGACAATGGTGGAGAGATTGATCTCTCCTTTGTGATCAAGATCTTACTAAGTGGATCTAGCTATTTGATGTACACATCTTAGTGAGAGAGAAGAATCACACTTTTTGAGACTTCAAATCCAGCCCAAGGATGGAGGATGAATTGAATGTATCAAGCTTGATGTGAAAAATTGCTTTAAAAAACAAGATTTTGAGAGCTAGTTTGCACATAGTTTGCAATCAAGTGAATTTTGAGATCAAAAGGGATCAAAATCATGATGAATTTAGCCATGCTAGGTAATATAAAAAATTTGGTTCTTAGGCACATTTTAGATCACCAGAATTTGGCTGGTTGGTGTTTCTCCAAGGTAGATCCAAATCTAGTGTATGATTACTTGTTGGAAAGTAGTGAAGTCTAGTTTGTGATGCAATTGTTTTCAAGACAAAAGGAATTGTGCTGAAAAAGTTATTGGAATTCAAATGAATTTGGGTAGGGCACCCCTGGTGAGACATGTCGAGGATTGCTCATATGTAGCTTAGATTGTCAAAAATTCATGATTTTGCATTGGCAATCTAGTTTGTGTTTGATCTAGATGAGATTTTGGAGCCGTAGCCACATAGTTTCACACAAATCCATTGTGTTTGAGTTGTTTGTGGATTCCTTGAGTGTTTAGAGGGAGTTGCCTCAAAGTCTTGGAGTTCTTTATCTTTGGTGTGAGGCAAGATCTAGACACAAGGAGAGATTGACATTGGTTGTGAGATTGATCTCACATTGTGTCTGCAAGATTTCATAAGGAGTTGAATTAAACTTGAATTATCATTCTTATAGAGAGATAAGCAAAACATTTTAGTGTAAAATAGGAAAGTCCTACTTTTTTGTCCAAGAATCTCAAGTTATGAGAGATATAATCAAGATTGGTGGAAAACTAGGATGTTGTTTGTAATCAAATATTTTCAAATCCATTCCAACTCTCAAGAGGTAGAGTCATTGGTCTTGGTTGAGTCCAATAGGTGTTATTGGGTCTGATTTTGGTGTGATTTGATTCAAGTTTAGTGTGCCTTAATCTTTGTGATCTAGGCAAGGTCCATTTTCCAAGGTGACTAGTTTGTTGGGTGAAGATTGATTCTTAGATTTGTGATCTACATCTTTTGTGGATCTTTCTAGATTTTTGATGTGTTCAAATCTAGTGTCTTAAGAGTCACAAAATAAATTTGAAGAATCATTTCACAAGTTTGTAATTTGTGTACAAGTACTTCTTACCATGGCCAAATCAAAGAGCTACTATTGTGGCAAGATGGGGCATTTGTCCTTTCCTACAAGAAGAAAAAGGATGAAGGAAAGCAAAAGGAAGGTCAAGTATGTTGCAGCAATCAAGGTGGAGATGTTTTCATTAAAGAGGAGTCTCTCATGGCATGCATGGATGCACCAACAATTTCTATGGAAGAAAATCTTTGGTGGATTGATATTGGGACAAAGTCACATATCACTTGCAAAAGGGAGTATTTTTCTTAATTCACATCATATTCAGATTCTAATGAGTCCATTCTTGTTTCAAATGTGTTGAATATGTGATTCATGAAATAAGAACCATTCCTATTTGCTTGAATCAAGGAAGAAATGTCCCTTAATTTTCTATAAATGTGTTGAGTGTGAGTCAATGAGTTGACAAAGGATGTAGTGTCAAGTTTGTTTGCATCAAAGGATGGAAAGTCATTGCAAAAGGGATTAGAGATGGTAGGATCTTAAAGCTAAATATTTGTGTGAGAACTAATCACATGAAGTGAAGGAAGCCGAGGGAGAGCTCATTTCTCAAGAGGAGAGGATGGAGCACTCGAATTTCAATTCCATGGATGATGACTCTTATGTTCACATCAAAAATGATGTTTCTTGTGCAAATTATTTTTTCTCTAATGGTGATGATGTCAAGGAGACTTCAAGGATTAGGGAGGAGCATCAAAAAAATGATCTTGAGGAGCCATCTCAAGGTTCAAGTGTGCCAAGGATTGAGGAGGAGAGTCATTCTTCTCAAGTTATGATTCCAAGAAGAATCTCAAGAGACATCATGGTTGAGCTTATGTGGCTCACATATCAAGGAAAAGAGGAGCACATTTCAAGTGGTATACACCTCAGAATATTCATGCTTTCTTCTCTTATGTCATTTGATGAATCAATTTGCTTTAGTGAGACTCTTGCATCTCAAAGTTGGAGTAAAGCCATCTAGTTGAGTATGATGTCTGTATTGAGAACATAATTGATGTTCTTTCATGTGTTGAGGCCATTTGTAAACACATTATGAGAAAAAGTGAATCATCCTCCAAGGACACTTATATCCATAATGATGTATTTAGCCTCATTAGATCTGAGATTAGCATGGTAATCAAGCATGAAGATATGATGCAAACTCTTTGTTACTATAGCATGCATAGTCTTGCCAATCTTGATGTTGCTAATTCTCAAGATCTTAGTAACATGATGATAGATCTTTGTGATCTATTTGATTCAAGGAGGAATCTTGATTTCCTTATGGAGTTTCAGCTATCTTCAGAGAGGAGGAGATTTTGTACCAACCCTATGCCTCAAGGATGGAAAAAATCAATGGGGAAAGTGCTCAAGTGGTAGAAATCTTCTCAAGAGTCAAGATGCTTGGAGATGGTTCCCATTCAAAGAAGCCTTGTCATGGCTATGGTGATGCTACTACAAAGTCAAATTTATTAGTTGGTTTTTCTCAGCAAAACCAGTCCAAAAGATCTATTCAAAGAACTACACTCATGTACTTAAATTTTTTAGTAGATCTAAGATAGTAATCTAGCTAAATTTTGAGGAGTGTGAAGATTTTGCAAAATCTAGCTTGATTAGTTTATACTTTCATGTACATATGTAAATCTCAAATTTGTGGAGAATATTCCCACATGTGGAGGGTAGGCCTAGTCATTTTAGTTTATTTATGTGAGTTTGAATCAATAGGCCTCAAACTTGAGTTCTAGTGAGAGTGACCTTTGTCACATAATGTTAGGATTAGAATGCATCCATTTAGCCCAATAAAATTAAGGGGTATAGATCACAAGGCCAATCACTTTAAGAGGTGCATTACATGTGAAATCATGATGAGAGGTGATGTAGAAAGTCAATCAATGGGTCCAATCATTCTAGAGCATTTCCTCAAGCTAGAACTATATGGTAGTGAGATCTCATTGTACATACTTGGTTTTTTCTAGTTAATCACAATTTTGGAGTGTTTGGGAATTAGTTTTTTCCATGCTAAGTGTTTGGTTTGAGTGAAAAAGTGTGGATGACCATTAATGCATACTTGTGTGCTCTTGTCTTCAAAATTGTCTAGGAAGATTGCTTGTACAATCAAGTGATTTGTGGAGAGAAAATCATGATTTCTCAACCAAACCCTGTGAAAGATTCAACTAGTTTCATCACATTTTGCAATATTTCCATATTTGGCATATTGAGGCCAAAAATTGTTTTAGACTTAGAAGTTGACTTTTCAAAGTTCATTGGTCTAAATTTTATTTGAATAAACACTATTTGAAAGTGTGGGAAAGATAGAATGCGAGTTGAGTAGATTCAATTTGAATAAGTTGGGTACATTGAATCTAGACCCAAAATTGGTAGGGTTAGCATTTTGGTGGGAAAGCCAAGTGGCCAAATAGGATTTGGACCTGCTATAAAAGGATGTAACTCGTGGAGAGAGTCATCTTCTCTCTTCTCTATCTCATTTTATGCTTATACATGGTTCTCTTGGGTTCTACTATCCATTGGTGCACTATCTTGGTGATTGCTTGCAATTCTATGTGTAGAATGATCTATATTTGCTATTTTTGGATCCACACGTGTGAAATACAGTAGCTTGCTGGTTTTGTACGGAAAGCAACAGTACATAATCATTTCATTCAAGTTTGATCAAGTTCTATTAGTGTTTGCATCTCAAATTGTGTGTAGATGCTGATTTTTCTACATTGGTGAAATTGGTAGTGTATTTCTCTTTCTAACCAAAGATCATTCAAGTAGACTGGATCTTAAGGATCTGAAATCTTTCACATGGTATCAGAGCTTGTGTTTCAGGTTATGAAGGAGGAAATCAGATCTATCAATGATTTGGTGAAGATATCAAGTTCAGAGCATGCTAGAGAGGATTCTACACCAAAATCGAATTTTTTGCTTTTGTAGATTGGATCTTTTGTAGATCAAAACACTAAATAGGTCAATATACTTGTTCAATTCCGTTTTTTAAATTCACATGCTGGATTTGGCCAATTTTTGGATCATTGATTCAGCCTAAGTGGTGGCTTATAGATTGCATATCAAATTTTCAGCATTTGCATGTAGATTTGGAATAGTCAATTTTTTGTGATTTTGTCAAAACCCTAATTTTGATTGGATCTCTAGATAGTGAGGTTGCTGGACTTCATTTGAGTGTGTTTCAATCTTAGGAAGTGGCAAAAGTCATTAGATTGAGGGTAGATCATAGGTTGATCAAGATTCCATGATTCTATGTGTTGATTTGCTTGGATAAGTGCTAGAAGAGAATTTGTGAGATAGTTTCAAATCTTGGTGATTTCTTTTGAAAGAATTTGTTGTTGTTCAAAGGAGTGCTTTGTGCATTGAAGCAGGTTGAAAGAGAAGATCAGGTCATTGCTACATGGCAGCCTCAATTGGAGTCATGTTGGAAGCCAATGATAGGCTTACCTCAAGTAACTATTCATTATGGAAAGCGAGGATGGAGTCACTTCTTGAGATGAATGATGTTTTGGATATTGTTGTAGGTTTGGAGGAGAGACCAGCAACACAACAAGCTCAATTGAGGTATGACAAGAGGGCCAAGAAGGCTCTACACATGATAAAGATGAATGTTACCAATGAACTTCTCAAGGAAGTTGGTAAGTGCACATCATCTTTGGAAGCTTGGAATTCATTGAAGAAGCTTTATGAATCCAAGTCTACTTCTAGATTGTTGACTCTAAGAGGGCAAATCTTTTCATGTTTGCAAAAGAATGAAGAAAGTCCAAGTACTTTTGTTTTGAGAATGAAAGCATTGAATGATGAGTTAGCTTGCATAGATGAAAGCATTAAGGAAGGAGAGCTTATTCAAGTGATTCTTAATGGATTGTTGGATGCTCATGCTAACATTGTTCAAAGTATTGCTATTCAAAAGACTTTGCCAAGTTTGATGGATCTTCAAGAGATCTTGATCAATGAGGAATATAGGCTTCAAGCAAGAGGTGGATCTACATCGACACTTCAAGAGGATGCTATGTTCACAAAGGGCAAATTCAAGGGCAAAACCAAAAACAAGTGGTCTAAAGGGCAAGATCAAGTGGATGCTTCTTCAAGTGGCAAAAAGAAGGATAGATCAAAGCTCAAGTGCTTCTATTGTGGCATCAAAGGACACTTTGCAAGTGAGTGCTACAAGAAGAAGAGAGATCAAGGAGACAAGCAAGGTAATCTTACTCTTGATGAGGATGGTTTGGATGTGCAAGATGCAAATGATGATGCTTTTGTGATGTCTTCATGTATGCTTGCTAATGATGGAGATCTAGATCCTTGGTGGACTGATAGTGGAGCAAGTTCACACATGACCTATCACAAAGAGTACTTCACTTCTTTGTTGGCATATGGAGATGACAAGAGGGTGATCTACACGGCCAATGATGGTGAGTGTGCAATCAAAGGGATTGGCACAATTCCTATTTCTCTCTCTATAAATAGGAATGTTCATTTGGAGGATGTCTTGTTTATTCCATCTATTACCAAGAATTTGCTTAGTGTGAGTCAAATGCTAAGTAAGGGCCTCAAGGTGGAGTTTGATGGAGATGCTTGTTTGATCAAAAGGAAGGATGTCTTGATTGGAAAAGGTAAAAGACAAGGGAAGTTGTTCAAACTTGATGCTTGTGTTATTGCTAACCAAGTTGGATGTGTTGCAAGAGAGCAAATTTCTATTCAAGAGGTTTGGCACAAAAGGATGGGACATCTCAACTTCAAGTCATTGGAGGTAATGGCAAGGAAGAAGGTTGTGATTGGTCTTCCAAGTTCCTTAAGTAATGACAAGCATGTTTGTGAGTCTTGTGCTTTGTCTAAGTCACATAGACTACCTTATACTAGATCTATTTCTAGATCTACAAAGCCTTTTCAACTTGTACATTCGGATATTCATGGATTTACTACAATTAGCAATAGTGGAGCTAAGATGTATGTAACATTCATTGATGATTTTAGTAGATTTTGTTGGATCTATCTACTAAAGAGCAAGGATGAAGTGTATGATGTCTTTGTCAAGTTCAAGAATGCAAGGGAGAGCCAATTCTCCACAAAGATCAAGTGCTTGAGAGGTGACAATGGTGGTGAGTACATATCTAACAAGTTCAAGGCCTTTTGTGATGAGCATGGGATCAAGAGGGAGTATACAACATCAAGGACCCCACAACAAAATGGAGTGGCTGAAAGGAAGAATAGAACTTTATGTGAAAGTGCTAAAGCTATGAGGTTAAGTGCTAATCTTGACAAACCATTTTGGGATCAAGCTTTGTTGTGTGCCAATTTCTTGTGCAATAGGTAGTCGAGTGCTATTTTGGATGGAAGGACACCTTTTGAGATGCTATTCAAGAGGAGGCCGAGTGTCAACTTTCTAAGAACCTTTGGATGCACATGCTATGTCAACATTACTCTTGATGATAGGACCAAGGAGGATCCATCTTCAAGAAGAGGTATTTTTGTTGGATATAGTGAGGTGAGTAAAGCCTACAAGGTTTACATTCCTTCTACTAACAAAGTGATTGTTGGTAGAGATGTCATTTTTTATGAGGGAAACATTCCAAAGGTGTCTTCAAGCATGATTGATTGTAAAGTAGATGGATCTAACATTCTTGATGTTGATGAGAAGGATCCTACTTTGGATGGTGGTGATGATGGACCTTCATCAAGTCAAAAGCCAAGGAGAACATCAAGAGAAAGACAAGTACCTTCAAGGCTCACATATGATCAAAAGGGTAAGCAAGTAGTTTCTGGAAATTATGTTGCTTTCCTAACCTCTTTGGATGAGCCTACAAGTGTAGATCAAGCAAGGAAAGAAGAGGAGTGGATCCAAGTAATGGATCTTGAGTATTGATCTCTTATGAAGAGTGAAACATCTTTTGGAAGATCTTCTTGTGTACATGGAGCTATGCAAGTGGATGGATGATATCTTGTTGTAAAGTCAAGTAATGGATCTGGAAAACAAAGTTTGTTCAATGACTTTGATGGTCAAGTTGAAGATCAAGAGGTTGATCTCAAAGCTCTTCAACTAGTCAAAAGGGAAGTTGGCAATTTGGAGCTAGTCAAGAGCATCAAAGGAGAGGTAATTGGCAAAGTTGTTATGGATCTATTTTTGCAGCATATTTAAGACTCAAGTAAGGTCAAAGGAGAGCAATTTCATGTGGATGTGTGCAAATTGTCAAGATATGGTAAAACTAGCTACATTGGTGGGCATTATTTTGATGTTGGATTTGTACTAGCATTCTTGGCTGATTTTGCTGATGGAAATGAAGCTATTGGAGGTTCATTATGTCACTCATCCATGGCTAAGTTCTCAAGTGTTGAGCTACTTGGTGCCAATACTTGGAGATTGTCAATTTTTGGTGAATTCATGGTCATTTTCTTGTGTCAAGTAGATCTTGAAGATGGACTAGTGCAAACTACTTGGTTTATGGAGTCATGTGGTGCTAGATTGGCATCATTAATGTACTCACCTACTCATGGATTTCCAAGGTTTGATGGTTTCTTGTGGCAAGATGAAGATGGAGGCTCATTCATGGAGTATCATGGTGGATACAAGGCAACAAAGGACAAAGGAGGAGGAGACATGCAAGCAAAAGTTGATCACTCACATTTATTGTTTGTTTGCTGTATTTTTCCAGAGAGTTCAGAGTTGGAAGCATGGTGGAATCATTTCATTTACATTCTATTTGATTCTTCATGTTCTAGTCACATTTTTACAAGGAAAATTGATGTAAGAAATAGTGAAGCATCCCAAGTGGACACTATTCTCTATATCAATTATGGTTGTTTCTATTTTGAGCATTACATGATCATTGAAAGGAGATATATTCTTAGGAAGAAGATCATTCTTATGATGGATCAAAGCTCTATTGGCAAAAACTATGCTAGGAGCATTGGAAGCTAGGAAAGCGACTCGAGATTTTGGCATATTGTATGAGGGATCATCACCTAATCTTTTTGGATTTTCAGATTCGGACTATGCTGGAGATATAATGGATAGAAAATCCATTAGTACTTATTGTATTTTCATAGGTGATGGAGCTATATCATGGATGTCAAAGAAACAAGCCACTATCTCATTGTCATCTAGTGAGGCCGAGTACAAAGCTCTTACACATTGCACAAAGGAGATGGTATGGATCAAAAGGATGATCAAGGATCTTCACTTGCTGGATTTTTTAGAGAGCCCAATCATCTTTTGTGACAATCAATCAGCCCAAAGAATGGCATCCAATCCTATCTTTCATGCTAAGAGCAAGCATATTGAGATACAATATCACTTTGTGAGGGAGCGAGTCATTGCAAAGGAGGTGGAGCTTCAACATGTGCCTTCAAGGGAATGTGTAGCTGATATCTTCACCAAAGCATTGGGAAAAGACTTGTTCATGAAGCATAGGACTTCACTTGGAGTATTATCAAAGTCTATGCTAAAACTAGTTGAAGAGGGAGTGTGAAAGATTCAACTAGTTTCATCACATTTTGCAATATTTCCATATTTGGCATATTGAGGCCAAAACTTGTTTTAGACTTAGAAGTTGACTTTTCAAAGTTCATTGGTCTAAATTTTATTTGAATAAACACTTTTTGAAAGTGTGGGAAAGATAGAATGCGAGTTTGAGTATATTCAATTTGAATAAGTTGGGTACATTGAATCTAGACCCAAAATTGGTAGGGTTAGCATTTTGGTGGAAAAGCCAAGTGGCCAAATAGGATTTGGAACTACTATAAAAGGATGTAACTTGTGGAGAGAGTCATCTTCTCTCTTCTCTATCTCATTTCATGCTTATGCATGGTTCTCTTGGGTTCTACTATCCATTGGTGCACTATCTTGGTGATTGCTTGCAATTCTATGTGTAGAATGATCTATATTTGCTATTTTTAAATCCACACGTGTGAAATATAGTAGCTTGCTGGTTTTGTACGGACAGCAACAGTACATAATCATTTCATTCAAGTTTGATCAAGTTCTATTAGTGTTTGCATCTCAAATTGTGTGTAGATGCTGATTTTTCTACATTGGTGAAATTGGTAGTGTATTTCTCTTTCTAGCCAAAGATCATTCAAGTAGATTGGATCTTAAGGATCTGAAATCTTTCACAAACCCTAGGTAAGGTGAACTCACACGTTGAAGATTCTAACAAAGACTTGTAGTTTGAATTGACCCTACTGAGAGCTTTAATTAGATACAATTTGCTTGCCAAACAACTAAGAATTGGTGAAGTTATAGCCAATTCTCAAAATCTAGCTACTAGCTCAATTTTAAGTTTCTAGAAGTATGAGTACTATTTTCTCTACCCTTCATCAAATTGAATGTCATTTCATTTTAGAGAAAATCCCTATGCCCTGCTAGCTCTCTATACAGTCTTCTTGTGCTCATAATGGACTCATGTAGCTCTTGAATAGGCTATACAAAACAAGATTGAAAATAATATTGCTTAAAATTTCTTCGCAAGTGAGGCTTTGATACCAAACTAATAGAGATGAGAGACTCCAACTTGGATATATCACCTATACTAATGATCATGCATCAAATCCTTTTGAATACGTCGCACACCCTACACAACAATAATGAAAGTGAAAATATAGTAGAAGAGATAGTAAAACATTTCACATAGTTCCTCTTGACAAATCAAGACCAAACCTTTGAATCCCTTCTCCTTTAAGCTCCATCTTTGTTCCTCCTCCTTCACACTCCTCCTCATCTTGCTCATTCTCGTCCTTCACTCTTTCTCCTCTCCTTCATTTCTATTATCCTCTTTCTCCTCTCCTTCACTTTGCTCCTCTTCATTCAAGAAATTTCTCAAATTCCCTCTAACTAGGAAATACCCAAGGTTAACTTTATATAAAAAATATTGATATATGTGTGCAATCTAAAATTGCTCATGGCGAAATGGTTATAGGTTGCTTCTCATTCTTAGCTTAGTTCAAAATTGAATTGCCAACTAATTCAAACATCATATAGGTGATGAGAATGTGCTTAATGTTTATGCTTCTAGTTGCAGAGGAGAGGAGTAGGGAGATTCATATTGGTAGATCCTAGTTTGTAATTTCCAATTTTTGTGAAATTCACTATCGAGGTATATACATATTGCAATTGCTAGGTTAAATTCTTTCTTTGTTTCCTTACAGCTTTTTTTTATTATTAATGGCACCTTTGTCACCAAAGGAGATGAATATGAAAATTCCAATGTAGAAATGATAGCTTTGTCAAGGATGATGCACACAAATTATCTATTGAGCTTCTTGAAAAGCTGTTATCTCTCACCAAATATTTATGCACCACATTTAGCACATATAGATCCAAAATAGTAGCAATTAGTTCTCTTGCATTAAGGATGAGAATTACATACAATGGGCTTCCTTTTATAGAAGCTTTGGGAGTTCACTTTCCACATTTACATATGGGACAAGACATTCCAAGTCTCAAAATACAATGCAATCCCCTTCTTGGAAGCTTGACTTTGACTTTCACATACTTTTTTAACACTAAGTTTAAACCTTGAGACGTGCCAAAATTGTTTTCTTGCCCCCTAGTGACCAATGGCCCCCACAAGTTGTACTTACACTTGTAGGATGTCGAACTAGGGTCTAACATAACTAACTACTGATGGGCTCTTCAAGATGGGCTTATACACTCAAGATGCCATACTTGGGCCATTAATTACACAAAATTATTATATACACAGGCTCCTTCCATGCAAGGTGCTCCTTACCTCAATTCTCTCAGGCTCCATTGAAATGTCCCTTTGGCCTTGTATTCCAGCCCCCGCACTCCCCTAATACTACTTGGTTGCCAGTCCCATGGCAATTCATTTGAAGAGCGCTTCTTGTTGTTTGGCATCTAGCTCTTCATTTTGCTTTTGGATTTCTTGATGAGTTTTCCATAGCCTTCCATCGCCTAGGCCCATAGGGTTGTGTCATCTTTAAGTGGCCCAACACATCTGAGCCACGAGGCAACCATTGAGTGCATTGTCACTCTTCCACATATGATGCATACTGGGATGTCGTCATTGCTGCGAGGTAATAGATTCTTGCCACTGTTAATTGGCCCAAACACATGTGAGCTACGAGGCAACCATTGAGTGTGTTGTCACTCTTCCTCCATGCGTGATGCATGCTGGGATGCCATCATTGCTGCAAGGTAATAGATTCTTGCCACTGTTAATTGTTCCTGGCATTTGAGACTAGGGAAAAGAGGTGTCAGGGTCGAAAAACAAAGGACCAAAGGAACGGTCCCAATGGAACTCACAAAAACTGAGAAAAGCAAGTTCCTTGCAGTTGAGGGCCATTGGCGCACCGTCAACTGATTGGTGATGCTTGGTGTGGAACTGTTCCAAGGCGACTTGGTTGTTCCAGTCCTAGAGTTTGAAATAATTGGCCAGTTTGATGGTGCACAAACATCTTTCTTTTCTGGCCATGGTTCTTGCCTGGGAATAGGCATATAGTGGGGATCCATGCACAAATACCTGAATATTTTGAAACATTCGGATAGGATCTTTTTGTCATCCTTGAAGAGGATGTTGCACCATGTGGATTCGGGTGCCAACTACTTTATAATCTGCTTCTCTTTTCCCTTGATATCGGCTGCAGATCATGGCAAGACGCATCCTCCCTACATCTCTTCTCTTGTAAAAGTCGCCTAATACTCTTGGATTGATTCCTCAAGAGTCTTCGGCTTCTGGAAGATGGTTTTAGCACTTGGTGTGGTTGTGCCTTTTCTTGGCCCCCTTGAGTGTGATTCACTGGGGGGTGGAGTCTTGTGCGAAACTACAGCCCCAAATGATTCACCTTAGGGGGCATCCATCTGCTCTATAGAAAAGTAGGTACCAAATTCAAGCACGGTTTGGTTGGACTGGTCCTCCTTGCTTGTTGTGGTTGGTTGAGCGCCTTGAGGAATGGTAGAAGGTCCTTGAGTTGCTAGCAGTCCATCAAGCTCATCGTTTTGTTGTTCCAACTTGCTGATTACATCAATAAAGGGTTTGGTGTATTTGGATTGCTTTGTTTCAAAATCTTGTAGCATGTTCTTACAAGTTTGAAGTTTGGCGATTACTGCATTGTATTTTTTCATGGGACAAGAGAGGAGTCTAGCAGTGGTGGAACGTCCAGATAGAAGTCGATAGGCGGTCTTCTCACCATTTCTGCCATGCCCTGATGACCATCTCCTTTTTGAGAGCGATGTTGATATGTCCCTATGTCCTCTACCTCTCTGCTTGGAGTTGTGATTGGAGGGGCTTCTGAGATTGCTGCAGAGTAGGAACCGTGGCTTAGTAAGAGTTGATATTGGCCCTCATGGAATCCATTTCTTGCTGCATCTTGGCCATTTGTTGCTTGGCCTGATCTGCCTCTTGCTACAATTGTTGGCTTTGTAGATCGACTACCTGCCTAGCATTTTTCTCTGTCTCGGCCAAGTGATGGTGATGGAGCCGATCCCTTAGCAGCCAATTGAGATCTTTGAGGAGGCCATGGATATGGAAAAGAGCACTGGTTGTTGGGATATCCACCTCTTCTAGGGCTTTGCCAAAATTTGGCACTATAGGGATGCGAGGATGGAGTGGCATGAGTAGAATATGTCCTGGTGGGTGGCTCTTGGGCTGTAGTGTCGCAAGAGTCCGCCTTACCATAAACATCCAGAGGTTGGGATCCATCGAGGTACGCCATATAGGTCGGTTGTGGCGACCTGTATCCTTGATCAATGATGATTATCTTGGTCCCTTGAGTTTCTTGGGCCCTTGAGTGTCTGTTGCCATTGTAGTTGCCCCTCTTCTACTGCATCCATTGGTGGCAAACTGATTTCTTTTGGTATCTATGGTAGAGGGGGAAGCTTAAAAGGTGGCTTTCTCTTAAGTAGATCTTGTATTTGTTTGCGCATCCTGGAAGGGCGGGTTGTAATAACAAGTAGTGATGGTTGTGGAGCTATCCCATCCAATAGCATTGTCTCCAGCTGCGTCAGAAAATCATGGAAAGGCGAGCTGGGTGTGGCTTGTACCATGGATTGGATTGAGAGGCGTTACATTGCTTGTTTCCAGTCCTTATCATCTTGCTTGGGCCTCTTGGGGTTTTCCTTGGAGGATGTGGCCTCGGGTGTAGGATCCGCTGGAAAAAGTGAAAAATCGACGAGGTCATTGCCAACTAGGTAAGGAGAGGTCCTACAGTGTCTGCTTCTTCAGGGATAGCAGAACCTTTTGGATCAATGTCTTGAGTGAGCTTGATCTTCTTAGCTAGCCTAGTAGGATCTATTGTGGCTTTGCCTTTCTCCCTAGCGTCCTTCACCATTATGGCAAGTTTAAGCCCAAAAAGTGCCTAAATTTTTCAGAATAGTAAGTTCAGAAGCTAAAAGGAGCAAAATAATTTGCTAATTTTAGCTAGTGAGCTTTGACAATATTTGGATGGCCTCTGTGAGTGCTTTGGGTATGCTTGAAAACGCTGAAATTTTTTTGAAAAATTTTGGCAGCATCTCTTTAGCAAATGTGAGCTTTAGTATGTTTGAAACAGTGGATTTACTAGGCTTATCTACTTGTAGAGCAAGTTACATGCTCTCAAGATGGAACGAAAGACACCAAAATCTTCATGGATGATGACCCTCCTTATATAGACCCTCCCCCCTCCAAATTTGGGGAACATAGATGTTAGGTATCAAATTACTAAAAAATACATTCTAAGACCAAAAGTGATAGTGTCGAACTCAGATGAGGTCATTCACACGTGTGGCAAACTCAAACAGGGCTACAAATGGTCACAAACCTTAGTTCAACTCAAAAAAATCACTTAAATTTAGTTTTTGGGAGTTTGGCTAGGGATCTGGGTTTGCCTATTTGGCAGTAGATCAAGCATACTGAGATGTATAAACTATCAAGGGGGTTAACCTATATGTCAATTCCACATGGGTGGGAAGCCTGTTTAGTGATTTTCTAAAAATAGGTCTGCCACAAAAACTAGCTAGGAGTCTGGGTGTTTGCCTACTTCACTGTTGATAGATCATGTTATGAGGAGTCTAACTTGAAGAGGGCGAACCTAGATGTCAAAAGTACAAGACTGTAGAGTGGTTTAGATGATTTTTGCTATTTTGGGTCTAGAGGATTGGAATTTAAAGTTCTAGCTTTGCCTAACTCAATTTAGACGTATCATGATGTGTTCTAACAATGGTCAAACAGGCGAATCTAGACAACAAAAATTGGGAGAGATATTGAGGTTTTTCTCTCCTATAGTGCCTTTTGTTGTTGTACTTGGCTAAATAGTGAAGGGTATTCGAAATGTTCAGATCATTGGCAAATGAAATTTCCTTCATCGGCACTATTTTCAAGGATCTTTGATGAATAAATACTTTTCTCTTTTCAGCTTTGTTGATTCACTTTGTCGCACATTACTATATTTGATGGTATTCAGTTTCTTTACTTGTAACCTGTACTGACTCCATGAATCACTTGAACTAATTTTTTGTCCCTAGGAGGACTCTATGAAGAATAATTAGATCACTAAGATCCAATATTTCCCTTTGATCTTTGGTTATGAATGACAACACATCTAGTACCATTGACAATGTAGAAATCTAACATCTACTACACATACAAGATGAATATCTTGATCAAACATCAAATATACGATATAATGAAGTCGTTGTCCATACAATAACATTAAGGTACAATAATTGTATTTCACGTGTGGATCCAATAATCAACATACAATTGCATTCTACACACAAAATTGCAAGATATCAACACTATAATGCAAAAATGGATATATGAACCCAAATAGAACTCATGTATAAGCATGAATGAGAGATATATATACCCTCTTCCCATGTTTGTAAACTATTTATAATAGGTCCTTGACCTATTTGGATGTCCTTCTCCAAGCTTATCAACAATAGAGAACTTCTAGAACTATTCCAAGCCCTAGATGTAAATGGACTAGATTCAATGTACCAGATATTCAAATTTGAATATTCCCAAACTCAACCTACTTCCTTTCCCACACTTTTTAAAAGTGGTAATTCAAATGAACTTAGACTAAAATAACTTTAGAAATTTTATCTCTAAGTCTAAAATGCATATTGGCCTATATTGCCAAATGAACTAAACATGACTAAACTAGTTGATATTTCTCACACTCCCTCTTCAACTATTTTTAACATAGTTTTGACCATACTACTTTGATCCAACGTTAGGATGACCTCCATCCTAATTATAGACCTCCTTTCTAAGGTTTTAAATTAGCTTTCACAATTGATATAGAGAATAGCGTCCAAATTGGATGCTTCATTATTTCTTACATCAATTTTACACATCAAGATGTAACTACAACATGAAGAACCAAATAGAATGGAAATGAAAAGATTCCACCATGCTTTCAACTATGAACTCTCTGGAAAATAACAGCAACTAGATAATAAATGTGAGTAATCAACAAATGCTTCTCCATCCTTGTCCTTTCTTGATATGTCTCCACCAAAAAACTCCATGAATGAGCCTTTATCTCCATCTTGCCATAAGATATCATCAAAACTTGGAAATCCATGAGTAAGAGAGTACAATAATGATGCTAATCTAGCTCCATATGACTCCATATAACTAGTATGTGACATTAGTCCTTTTTCAAGATCCACTTTACACAAGCAAATGACCATAGATTCACCAAAAATTCACAATCTCCAAGCATTGGCACCCTATAGTTCAAACCTTGAGAACTTAGGCATGAATGAGTGATATAATGAACCTCCACTAGCTTCATTTTCATCAGCAAAACCAGCCAATAATTGCTAGTAAAACTTCAACATCAAAATGATGTAAAACAATGTAGCTAGTTTCACCATATCTAGACAATTTGCACACATCCACATGAAATTGCTCAAACATGAGATAGAACAAGTCAAGTAAACTTGAACAACACTTCCTTTCTGTTTCTTTGACCTTAATTGGGTCTTCAAGCACCATATAGATCCATAACATCTTTGCCATTTGGCTCTCCTTTGATGTTCTTGTCTAGCTCCAAATTGCCAACTTCTCTTTTCTCTTGTTGAAGCCCTTTGAGACCAACCTCTTGATATTTCTCTTGACCATCAAAGATATGAATATCCTCTGACCTAAACCTCTGAAAATACTCCCTCTCAAACATATGATTCAGATCCAACAAGATCTCATCAATGCTTGATCTCGTGCACCATCAGTTCACAACCAGCTACACTCCACAACAGAATGGCATAGTTGAACGAAAAAATCGAACATTTTTGGAAGCTGCACAATCCATGACAATCAATGCTCAGTTACCCAAGAAATTTTAGGTTGAAGCAATTTCTACAGCCTGCTATTTGCAAAATTATTCTAGCACAAAGACAGTCGACTCCAAAACTCTGTTTGAAGCCTACTATGGTTACAAACCAAGCCTTAAACACTTTCGTGTGTTCGGATGTCTCTGCTATGTTCAAATAGCGTCTGATTTGAGAAAGAAACTTGAGCTAGTTGTTAAAAATTCACAATTCTAGCTTGACTAGTTTTGGTCATATGACTTGTAAATAGTTAGATGGTCATGATGTGGCTTGTCACACGTGACAAATAGCATAGGATTCCATTCATAAGGATGATCTCAAGTAGACCTAAGTGTTAGAACCTTTGGAATGAGTCCAAATTATGCTTAGATACAAGGGAGAAAAAATAGGAGCTATTTTTGGTAATTTTTGCATTGTTGAGGGATCTCCAAGATTCCAACCCTAACTTGGTAGGGATGAAAGATCCACCAAAATTAGCATTAGGGATAGGTTTAGGGCTACTCATACCTGCCCAAAACCGTGATGGATCATGTATATATAGGTGATGATATCTCACCAAAATCAATCAAGCAATTTCATGTTTTTTCTCTCATAATGGTGCAATTGCTCTCTATGTTCATAATTGTTTGAGTACTTGTGATTACTAATGATTATAGGATTGAATGTAGGTCTGGTGTACAGTACTCAGACTGTGGGAGGCCGTACTTTCACACGTGTGAAGCCTTCTTCAAGGATTTGGGCCATTTAGTGAGGTTCAAGCATAGATTTTTGATGGATTTTGATGGTTCAACTTGTGCTAATCTTATGAAATCATAATCTATTGTTTCCCTCATCATTTCAAGTGTTTTAGGATCCTTATTTGCTGTAATTTTTACATGGTATCAGAGCCTAAAGGCTGAAATGAGCTAAATCCTTGGTTTTCATTCAATTTGATCACAAGTTTTGATCTAAATCTTGTGTAGATTGGATCTTAGCATCTAGTATTGATTCTAGAACTCAAAGTGAGTCAAATACATTGGAGATTGGGAAGCTTTAATGTTCTTTATAGAAAGAGGGGCAATTCTACTAGTATTGTCTACTTCAATCAAGCAAGTGCATTGTTTCTAGTATTCTATGATTTGATTTTGTTAGAGATCATTCTTAGATCTTTATAGGAAGTCTATTACTGATCTTTTCAGGTCCCTAAGAAGTGGGATAAGGTAGACCTTCAATCAAATCAATAGAAGTAACTTTCATTTGTGTCAAGTCCTTGATTAGGAGACTAGATGGCATCTATAAATGCATATCTTTTGGATACTAATGAAAGGCTCAACAAAACTAACTATTCCATATGGAAAGTTAGAATGGAATCTATCATGATCATGCAAGATCTGATGGAAATTGTAAATGGTAAGGAGGGTGAACCTATTCATCCTCAAGAAAAAGCCAAATACATCAAGAGGTGCAATGTTGCACTACATTGCATAAAAATGAATGTTGCAAATGAACTCTTAAGAGAGGTAGGAGATTGCACTTCAGCTCAAGATGCTTGGGAGACTTTGCAAAAGGTCTATGAATCCAAGAACCAAACTAGAATGTTAGCTTTGAAGAATCAAATCTATAGAAGCTATCAAAAGAAAGGAGAGAGTGCACATACTTTTGTCCTAAGAGTAAAAGAATTGAACAAAGAGCTAGCCTTTATAGGTGAACCTATCAAGGATGAAGAGCTTGTTCAACTCATATTGAATGGACTAAGCTTTGAATTTGACAATTTGGTTCAGGGATATGCAATTATGGGTAAGCTACCCATACTTGAAGAACTCCAAGGCACGCTCATGGCCGAGGAATCAAGAAGGAGCCAAATGCAAGAGAGGATGGATAGGCTTTCCATCCAAGGTGGAGATGACCAAGCTCTCTTCACCAAAGGCAAAGGATCAACATTCAAGAATTCTACAAAGCTTGAGGATCAAGAAGGACCCCCAAAGGCATCTCCATCAACCACCAAAGTCAAGAAGGACAAATCAAAGGTGAAGTGCTACTATTGTAGCAAGATGGGGCATTATGCCTCGGAATGCTTCAAGAGGAAGCAAGATCAAAGCCAAGACAACATGAGCAAAGAGGAGGAGGAGGAGAGTTCACGTGAGGACTCTCTCATGATGTCCATATTTTCTTCAACAAGCTTCAAAGGAGAAGATCCTTGGTGGATTGACTCGGGTGCTAGTTCACACATGACTAGTAAAAGGGAGTTTTTCTCTTCTCTCTTATCTTATGATGGACCTATAAAGTCTACCTATACAGCAAATGATGAAGCTTGTAAGATTGAAGGAGTTGGTAGCATTCCCCTTTGCTTAGGATCTTCCAAAAAGATCAACATAGAAGGTGTTTTGTACATTCCTACAATAACAAAGAATCTACTAAGTGTTGGCCAAATGGTAGACAATGGTTTCAATGTTGACTTTGCTTCAAATGAATGTTTCATCAAGAAGAAGGGTAAGATAGTGGCTAAGGGCACTAGACTTGGCAAACTTTATAAGCTGGATGCATTTGTGGATACTAATGTTGTCATGTTGGCCGAGAAGAGCAAGATATCTACCTTTACTTTATGGCACAAAAGACTTGGACATGTCAACTCGGGTTCCATGGAGGCTATGATCAAGGAGGAGTATGCTTTAGGCCTACCAAGGTCTATTGGGAAGGAAGACAAGGTTTGTGAAGCTTGTGCCTTATCCAAGGCACATAAGAAGGTGTTTCCTAAATCCATCACAAAGTCATCTCATCCTCTTGAACTCATACACTCGGATGTGCACATTGCTAGCACCAAATCTAATGGAGGTTCATCCATGTTTTTAACCTTCATTGATGACTACTCAAGATATTGTTGGGTGTTCTTACTTTCCTTCAAGTCTCAAGTATTTGATACTTTTGTAAAGTTCAAGTTGTTTGTGGAAAAGCATCATAATCATAGCATCAAGATTCTTAGAAGTGACAATGGTGGAGAATTCATCTCCAATGAGTTCAAGGCCTTTTGTGAGGAGGAAGGGATCAAGAAAGAGACTTCTTGTCCTTACACTCCTCAACAAAATGGAGTTGCTGAAAGAAGGAATAGAACATTATGTGAATGTTCTAAGGCTTTAAGATTAGATGCTTGTTTGCCCAAATCCTTTTGGGGTGAGTCTCTTGTATGTGTGCAAACTACTTGATGAATAGGGTGTCTTGCAAAGCAATTGAAGGCAAAACTCCATATGAGATGTTGTATGGAAAGAAACCCAATCTTAATCACTTGAAAGTTTTTGGGTGTATATGTTATGTGCATGTGCCATTGGAAACAAGAACCAAGGAGGATCCATCTTCCACAAGAGGGATCATGCTTGGATATGCAAGCTCAAGCAAGGGCTACAAAGTCTATCTCCCATCCTTGAAAAAATTTGTTGTTTCAAGGGATGTCATCTTTGATGAACATCATATGCATATGCTTGAAGAAGGCTCAAGTGCTCCAACAATCAAGAAGAAGATGGCCGAGGAGCAAGATCTTGGTTTTGAGGAGGAGCTCATGGAGGAGCAAGCACCAAACCCACCTATCACACCAAGGAGATCTTCAAGGGCAAAAGTGGAGCCATCAAGGCTCACATATCAAGGCAAAGGACAGCAAGTTGAGGGTATATCATCCACTTCTTATGCTTTATCTAGTTTTGAAGAACCGTCTAATGTTGAAGATGCATTGAACTCCAAAGAATGGTATAAAGCTATGTTGGATGAGTATGATGCCTTGATTGAGAATGAAACTTGGTTGCTTGTTGAGAGACCTCAAAGGAATGTAATAGGATGCAAGTGGGTCTTCAAGCTTAAGTTGAATGCAAATGGGAGTGTTAACAAACATAAAGCAAGATTAGTTGCAAAAGGTTATGCTCAAGAGAGAGGGATAGACTATGAGGAAACTTTTGCACCCGTGGCCAAGATGGTCACAATAAGACTAATCATTGCACTTGCATCACATTTTGGATGGATTCTATGTCAAATGGATGTCTCTAATGCTTTCTTGAATGGTTTTTTGGAAGAGGATATCTATATGGAGCAGCCACAAGGGTTCATCAAGCATGGAATGGAGAACAAAGTATGCCATCTCCAAAGAAGCATCTATGGCTTGAAGCAAGCCTCGAGATCTTGGAATTCAAGACTACATTGCTATCTTATTTCACTTTCTTTTGTTCAAAGTGAATATGATCCCACTCTTTACATTAAGTTTGATGATGTTGGTATTGTACTTTTACTCATTTATGTAGATGACATCATCATTAGTGGAAATAGTGTTGATGGTATTGAAAAAATCAAGATAGATCTATCCTTAGAGTTCAAGATGGTAGATCTAGGGTGTCTTCACTTCATCTTAGGCATAGAAGTACTTAGAGGGTCTGATTTTATCTTTATAAGTCAAGTAAACTATGCTCAAAGTCTTTTGAAGAAGTTTAAGATGGAAGTATGCAAAAGTGTTGACACACCAATGGAGCAGGATGTAAAAGTGCCAAATGAAGATGATGAAAGATCCTTCATGGACATCACTTTGTTTAGGCAACTTATAGGTTCCTTAATGTGGATCACTATAACTAGACCAGATCTTAGCTTTAGTGTATGTAGGTTGAGCCAATCCATGCAAAAGCCATTGAATATCCATTGGAAAAAGGCTAAGAGGATTCTAAGATACATCTCGGGTACATTGGATTTTGGGATTCTATATAGAGGAGATGTGATTAACCTTCATGCATTTAGTGATTCAGATTTTGCAGGGGACAAGAGGGATAGGAAATCAACAAGTGCCTATTCAACTTTCATAGGAGAAGGTGTGGTTTCATGGCTTTCAAAAAAGCAAGAAACTATATCTCTATCTTCAACCGAGGCCGAGTACAAAGCTTTGACAACCACTACAAAGGAGGTACTTTGGATCAAGAGATTATTGGTGGAACTAAAGATCATGGATTCAGAGGAGGCACCAATCATCTACAATGACAATATATCATCCCAACACCTTGCATCTAACCCAATCTTCCATGCAAGATCTAAGCACATTGAGATATGCCATCACTTTGTGAGAGAAATGGTGCAAGCCAAGGAGATTGCTTTGGAGCATGTTCCAAGCAATGAATGTGTAGCTGATCTACTTACTAAACCACTTCAAAAGACACCTTTTATGAAGTTCAGATCATCACTTGGAGTGATTAGTAAAGCAATGATTGAACCAAGCTAGATAGTGAGGAGGAGTGTTAAAAATTCACAATTCTAGCTTGACTAGTTTTGGTCATATGACTTGTAAATAGTTAGATGGTCATGATGTGGCTTGTCACACGTGACAAATAGCATAGGATTCCATTCATAAGGATGTTCTCAAGTAGACCTAAGTGTTAGAACCTTTGGAATGAGTCCAAATTATGCTTAGATACAAGGGAGAAAAAATAGGAGCTATTTTTGGTAATTTTTGCATTGTTGAGGGATCTCCAAGATTCCAACCCTAACTTGGTAGGGATGAAAGATCCACCAAAATTAGCATTAGGGATAGGTTTAGGGCTACTCATACCTGCCCAAAACCGTGATGGATCATGTATATATAGGTGATGATATCTCACCAAAATCAATCAAGCAATTTCATGTTTTTTCTCTCATAATGGTGCAATTGCTCTCTATGTTCATAATTGTTTGAGTACTTGTGATTACTAATGATTATAGGATTGAATGTAGGTCTGGTGTACAGTACTCAGACTGTGGGAGGCCGTACTTTCACACGTGTGAAGCCTTCTTCAAGGATTTGGGCCATTTAGTGAGGTTCAAGCATAGATTTTTGATGGATTTTGATGGTTCAACTTGTGCTAATCTTATGAAATCATAATCTATTGTTTCCCTCATCATTTCAAGTGTTTTAGGATCCTTATTTGCTGTAATTTTTACATGGTATCAGAGCCTAAAGGCTGAAATGAGCTAAATCCTTGGTTTTCATTCAATTTGATCACAAGTTTTGATCTAAATCTTGTGTAGATTGGATCTTAGCATCTAGTATTGATTCTAGAACTCAAAGTGAGTCAAATACATTGGAGATTGGGAAGCTTTAATGTTCTTTATAGAAAGAGGGGCAATTCTACTAGTATTGTCTACTTCAATCAAGCAAGTGCATTGTTTCTAGTATTCTATGATTTGATTTTGTTAGAGATCATTCTTAGATCTTTATAGGAAGTCTATTACTGATCTTTTCAGGTCCCTAAGAAGTGGGATAAGGTAGACCTTCAATCAAATCAATAGAAGTAACTTTCATTTGTGTCAAGTCCTTGATTAGGAGACTAGATGGCATCTATAAATGCATATCTTTTGGATACTAATGAAAGGCTCAACAAAACTAACTATTCCATATGGAAAGTTAGAATGGAATCTATCATGATCATGCAAGATCTGATGGAAATTGTAAATGGTAAGGAGGGTGAACCTATTCATCCTCAAGAAAAAGCCAAATACATCAAGAGGTGCAATGTTGCACTACATTGCATAAAAATGAATGTTGCAAATGAACTCTTAAGAGAGGTAGGAGATTGCACTTCAGCTCAAGATGCTTGGGAGACTTTGCAAAAGGTCTATGAATCCAAGAACCAAACTAGAATGTTAGCTTTGAAGAATCAAATCTATAGAAGCTATCAAAAGAAAGGAGAGAGTGCACATACTTTTGTCCTAAGAGTAAAAGAATTGAACAAAGAGCTAGCCTTTATAGGTGAACCTATCAAGGATGAAGAGCTTGTTCAACTCATATTGAATGGACTAAGCTTTGAATTTGACAATTTGGTTCAGGGATATGCAATTATGGGTAAGCTACCCATACTTGAAGAACTCCAAGGCACGCTCATGGCCGAGGAATCAAGAAGGAGCCAAATGCAAGAGAGGATGGATAGGCTTTCCATCCAAGGTGGAGATGACCAAGCTCTCTTCACCAAAGGCAAAGGATCAACATTCAAGAAGTCTACAAAGCTTGAGGATCAAGAAGGACCCCCAAAGGCATCTCCATCAACCACCAAAGTCAAGAAGGACAAATCAAAGGTGAAGTGCTACTATTGTAGCAAGATGGGGCATTATGCCTCGGAATGCTTCAAGAGGAAGCAAGATCAAAGCCAAGACAACATGAGCAAAGAGGAGGAGGAGGAGAGTTCACGTGAGGACTCTCTCATGATGTCCATATTTTCTTCAACAAGCTTCAAAGGAGAAGATCCTTGGTGGATTGACTCGGGTGCTAGTTCACACATGACTAGTAAAAGGGAGTTTTTCTCTTCTCTCTTATCTTATGATGGACCTATAAAGTCTACCTATACAGCAAATGATGAAGCTTGTAAGATTGAAGGAGTTGGTAGCATTCCCCTTTGCTTAGGATCTTCCAAAAAGATCAACATAGAAGGTGTTTTGTACATTCCTACAATAACAAAGAATCTACTAAGTGTTGGCCAAATGGTAGACAATGGTTTCAATGTTGACTTTGCTTCAAATGAATGTTTCATCAAGAAGAAGGGTAAGATAGTGGCTAAGGGCACTAGACTTGGCAAACTTTATAAGCTGGATGCATTTGTGGATACTAATGTTGTCATGTTGGCCGAGAAGAGCAAGATATCTACCTTTACTTTATGGCACAAAAGACTTGGACATGTCAACTCGGGTTCCATGGAGGCTATGATCAAGGAGGAGTATGCTTTAGGCCTACCAAGGTCTATTGGGAAGGAAGACAAGGTTTGTGAAGCTTGTGCCTTATCCAAGGCACATAAGAAGGTGTTTCCTAAATCCATCACAAAGTCATCTCATCCTCTTGAACTCATACACTCGGATGTGCACATTGCTAGCACCAAATCTAATGGAGGTTCATCCATGTTTTTAACCTTCATTGATGACTACTCAAGATATTGTTGGGTGTTCTTACTTTCCTTCAAGTCTCAAGTATTTGATACTTTTGTAAAGTTCAAGTTGTTTGTGGAAAAGCATCATAATCATAGCATCAAGATTCTTAGAAGTGACAATGGTGGAGAATTCATCTCCAATGAGTTCAAGGCCTTTTGTGAGGAGGAAGGGATCAAGAAAGAGACTTCTTGTCCTTACACTCCTCAACAAAATGGAGTTGCTGAAAGAAGGAATAGAACATTATGTGAATGTTCTAAGGCTTTAAGATTAGATGCTTGTTTGCCCAAATCCTTTTGGGGTGAGTCTCTTGTATGTGTGCAAACTACTTGATGAATAGGGTGTCTTGCAAAGCAATTGAAGGCAAAACTCCATATGAGATGTTGTATGGAAAGAAACCCAATCTTAATCACTTGAAAGTTTTTGGGTGTATATGTTATGTGCATGTGCCATTGGAAACAAGAACCAAGGAGGATCCATCTTCCACAAGAGGGATCATGCTTGGATATGCAAGCTCAAGCAAGGGCTACAAAGTCTATCTCCCATCCTTGAAAAAATTTGTTGTTTCAAGGGATGTCATCTTTGATGAACATCATATGCATATGCTTGAAGAAGGCTCAAGTGCTCCAACAATCAAGAAGAAGATGGCCGAGGAGCAAGATCTTGGTTTTGAGGAGGAGCTCATGGAGGAGCAAGCACCAAACCCACCTATCACACCAAGGAGATCTTCAAGGGCAAAAGTGGAGCCATCAAGGCTCACATATCAAGGCAAAGGACAGCAAGTTGAGGGTATATCATCCACTTCTTATGCTTTATCTAGTTTTGAAGAACCGTCTAATGTTGAAGATGCATTGAACTCCAAAGAATGGTATAAAGCTATGTTGGATGAGTATGATGCCTTGATTGAGAATGAAACTTGGTTGCTTGTTGAGAGACCTCAAAGGAATGTAATAGGATGCAAGTGGGTCTTCAAGCTTAAGTTGAATGCAAATGGGAGTGTTAACAAACATAAAGCAAGATTAGTTGCAAAAGGTTATGCTCAAGAGAGAGGGATAGACTATGAGGAAACTTTTGCACCCGTGGCCAAGATGGTCACAATAAGACTAATCATTGCACTTGCATCACATTTTGGATGGATTCTATGTCAAATGGATGTCTCTAATGCTTTCTTGAATGGTTTTTTGGAAGAGGATATCTATATGGAGCAGCCACAAGGGTTCATCAAGCATGGAATGGAGAACAAAGTATGCCATCTCCAAAGAAGCATCTATGGCTTGAAGCAAGCCTCGAGATCTTGGAATTCAAGACTACATTGCTATCTTATTTCACTTTCTTTTGTTCAAAGTGAATATGATCCCACTCTTTACATTAAGTTTGATGATGTTGGTATTGTACTTTTACTCATTTATGTAGATGACATCATCATTAGTGGAAATAGTGTTGATGGTATTGAAAAAATCAAGATAGATCTATCCTTAGAGTTCAAGATGGTAGATCTAGGGTGTCTTCACTTCATCTTAGGCATAGAAGTACTTAGAGGGTCTGATTTTATCTTTATAAGTCAAGTAAACTATGCTCAAAGTCTTTTGAAGAAGTTTAAGATGGAAGTATGCAAAAGTGTTGACACACCAATGGAGCAAGATGTAAAAGTGCCAAATGAAGATGATGAAAGATCCTTCATGGACATCACTTTGTTTAGGCAACTTATAGGTTCCTTAATGTGGATCACTATAACTAGACCAGATCTTAGCTTTAGTGTATGTAGGTTGAGCCAATCCATGCAAAAGCCATTGAATATCCATTGGAAAAAGGCTAAGAGGATTCTAAGATACATCTCGGGTACATTGGATTTTGGGATTCTATATAGAGGAGATGTGATTAACCTTCATGCATTTAGTGATTCAGATTTTGCAGGGGACAAGAGGGATAGGAAATCAACAAGTGCCTATTCAACTTTCATAGGAGAAGGTGTGGTTTCATGGCTTTCAAAAAAGCAAGAAACTATATCTCTATCTTCAACCGAGGCCGAGTACAAAGCTTTGACAACCACTACAAAGGAGGTACTTTGGATCAAGAGATTATTGGTGGAACTAAAGATCATGGATTCAGAGGAGGCACCAATCATCTACAATGACAATATATCATCCCAACACCTTGCATCTAACCCAATCTTCCATGCAAGATCTAAGCACATTGAGATATGCCATCACTTTGTGAGAGAAATGGTGCAAGCCAAGGAGATTGCTTTGGAGCATGTTCCAAGCAATGAATGTGTAGCTGATCTACTTACTAAACCACTTCAAAAGACACCTTTTATGAAGTTCAGATCATCACTTGGAGTGATTAGTAAAGCAATGATTGAACCAAGCTAGATAGTGAGGAGGAGTGTTAAAAATTCACAATTCTAGCTTGACTAGTTTTGGTCATATGACTTGTAAATAGTTAGATGGTCATGATGTGGCTTGTCACACGTGACAAATAGCATAGGATTCCATTCATAAGGATGTTCTCAAGTAGACCTAAGTGTTAGAACCTTTGGAATGAGTCCAAATTATGCTTAGATACAAGGGAGAAAAAATAGGAGCTATTTTTGGTAATTTTTGCATTGTTGAGGGATCTCCAAGATTCCAACCCTAACTTGGTAGGGATGAAAGATCCACCAAAATTAGCATTAGGGATAGGTTTAGGGCTACTCATACCTGCCCAAAACCGTGATGGATCATGTATATATAGGTGATGATATCTCACCAAAATCAATCAAGCAATTTCATGTTTTTTCTCTCATAATGGTGCAATTGCTCTCTATGTTCATAATTGTTTGAGTACTTGTGATTACTAATGATTATAGGATTGAATGTAGGTCTGGTGTACAGTACTCAGACTGTGGGAGGCCGTACTTTCACACGTGTGAAGCCTTCTTCAAGGATTTGGGCCATTTAGTGAGGTTCAAGCATAGATTTTTGATGGATTTTGATGGTTCAACTTGTGCTAATCTTATGAAATCATAATCTATTGTTTCCCTCATCATTTCAAGTGTTTTAGGATCCTTATTTGCTGTAATTTTTACATGGTATCAGAGCCTAAAGGCTGAAATGAGCTAAATCCTTGGTTTTCATTCAATTTGATCACAAGTTTTGATCTAAATCTTGTGTAGATTGGATCTTAGCATCTAGTATTGATTCTAGAACTCAAAGTGAGTCAAATACATTGGAGATTGGGAAGCTTTAATGTTCTTTATAGAAAGAGGGGCAATTCTACTAGTATTGTCTACTTCAATCAAGCAAGTGCATTGTTTCTAGTATTCTATGATTTGATTTTGTTAGAGATCATTCTTAGATCTTTATAGGAAGTCTATTACTGATCTTTTCAGGTCCCTAAGAAGTGGGATAAGGTAGACCTTCAATCAAATCAATAGAAGTAACTTTCATTTGTGTCAAGTCCTTGATTAGGAGACTAGATGGCATCTATAAATGCATATCTTTTGGATACTAATGAAAGGCTCAACAAAACTAACTATTCCATATGGAAAGTTAGAATGGAATCTATCATGATCATGCAAGATCTGATGGAAATTGTAAATGGTAAGGAGGGTGAACCTATTCATCCTCAAGAAAAAGCCAAATACATCAAGAGGTGCAATGTTGCACTACATTGCATAAAAATGAATGTTGCAAATGAACTCTTAAGAGAGGTAGGAGATTGCACTTCAGCTCAAGATGCTTGGGAGACTTTGCAAAAGGTCTATGAATCCAAGAACCAAACTAGAATGTTAGCTTTGAAGAATCAAATCTATAGAAGCTATCAAAAGAAAGGAGAGAGTGCACATACTTTTGTCCTAAGAGTAAAAGAATTGAACAAAGAGCTAGCCTTTATAGGTGAACCTATCAAGGATGAAGAGCTTGTTCAACTCATATTGAATGGACTAAGCTTTGAATTTGACAATTTGGTTCAGGGATATGCAATTATGGGTAAGCTACCCATACTTGAAGAACTCCAAGGCACGCTCATGGCCGAGGAATCAAGAAGGAGCCAAATGCAAGAGAGGATGGATAGGCTTTCCATCCAAGGTGGAGATGACCAAGCTCTCTTCACCAAAGGCAAAGGATCAACATTCAAGAAGTCTACAAAGCTTGAGGATCAAGAAGGACCCCCAAAGGCATCTCCATCAACCACCAAAGTCAAGAAGGACAAATCAAAGGTGAAGTGCTACTATTGTAGCAAGATGGGGCATTATGCCTCGGAATGCTTCAAGAGGAAGCAAGATCAAAGCCAAGACAACATGAGCAAAGAGGAGGAGGAGGAGAGTTCACGTGAGGACTCTCTCATGATGTCCATATTTTCTTCAACAAGCTTCAAAGGAGAAGATCCTTGGTGGATTGACTCGGGTGCTAGTTCACACATGACTAGTAAAAGGGAGTTTTTCTCTTCTCTCTTATCTTATGATGGACCTATAAAGTCTACCTATACAGCAAATGATGAAGCTTGTAAGATTGAAGGAGTTGGTAGCATTCCCCTTTGCTTAGGATCTTCCAAAAAGATCAACATAGAAGGTGTTTTGTACATTCCTACAATAACAAAGAATCTACTAAGTGTTGGCCAAATGGTAGACAATGGTTTCAATGTTGACTTTGCTTCAAATGAATGTTTCATCAAGAAGAAGGGTAAGATAGTGGCTAAGGGCACTAGACTTGGCAAACTTTATAAGCTGGATGCATTTGTGGATACTAATGTTGTCATGTTGGCCGAGAAGAGCAAGATATCTACCTTTACTTTATGGCACAAAAGACTTGGACATGTCAACTCGGGTTCCATGGAGGCTATGATCAAGGAGGAGTATGCTTTAGGCCTACCAAGGTCTATTGGGAAGGAAGACAAGGTTTGTGAAGCTTGTGCCTTATCCAAGGCACATAAGAAGGTGTTTCCTAAATCCATCACAAAGTCATCTCATCCTCTTGAACTCATACACTCGGATGTGCACATTGCTAGCACCAAATCTAATGGAGGTTCATCCATGTTTTTAACCTTCATTGATGACTACTCAAGATATTGTTGGGTGTTCTTACTTTCCTTCAAGTCTCAAGTATTTGATACTTTTGTAAAGTTCAAGTTGTTTGTGGAAAAGCATCATAATCATAGCATCAAGATTCTTAGAAGTGACAATGGTGGAGAATTCATCTCCAATGAGTTCAAGGCCTTTTGTGAGGAGGAAGGGATCAAGAAAGAGACTTCTTGTCCTTACACTCCTCAACAAAATGGAGTTGCTGAAAGAAGGAATAGAACATTATGTGAATGTTCTAAGGCTTTAAGATTAGATGCTTGTTTGCCCAAATCCTTTTGGGGTGAGTCTCTTGTATGTGTGCAAACTACTTGATGAATAGGGTGTCTTGCAAAGCAATTGAAGGCAAAACTCCATATGAGATGTTGTATGGAAAGAAACCCAATCTTAATCACTTGAAAGTTTTTGGGTGTATATGTTATGTGCATGTGCCATTGGAAACAAGAACCAAGGAGGATCCATCTTCCACAAGAGGGATCATGCTTGGATATGCAAGCTCAAGCAAGGGCTACAAAGTCTATCTCCCATCCTTGAAAAAATTTGTTGTTTCAAGGGATGTCATCTTTGATGAACATCATATGCATATGCTTGAAGAAGGCTCAAGTGCTCCAACAATCAAGAAGAAGATGGCCGAGGAGCAAGATCTTGGTTTTGAGGAGGAGCTCATGGAGGAGCAAGCACCAAACCCACCTATCACACCAAGGAGATCTTCAAGGGCAAAAGTGGAGCCATCAAGGCTCACATATCAAGGCAAAGGACAGCAAGTTGAGGGTATATCATCCACTTCTTATGCTTTATCTAGTTTTGAAGAACCGTCTAATGTTGAAGATGCATTGAACTCCAAAGAATGGTATAAAGCTATGTTGGATGAGTATGATGCCTTGATTGAGAATGAAACTTGGTTGCTTGTTGAGAGACCTCAAAGGAATGTAATAGGATGCAAGTGGGTCTTCAAGCTTAAGTTGAATGCAAATGGGAGTGTTAACAAACATAAAGCAAGATTAGTTGCAAAAGGTTATGCTCAAGAGAGAGGGATAGACTATGAGGAAACTTTTGCACCCGTGGCCAAGATGGTCACAATAAGACTAATCATTGCACTTGCATCACATTTTGGATGGATTCTATGTCAAATGGATGTCTCTAATGCTTTCTTGAATGGTTTTTTGGAAGAGGATATCTATATGGAGCAGCCACAAGGGTTCATCAAGCATGGAATGGAGAACAAAGTATGCCATCTCCAAAGAAGCATCTATGGCTTGAAGCAAGCCTCGAGATCTTGGAATTCAAGACTACATTGCTATCTTATTTCACTTTCTTTTGTTCAAAGTGAATATGATCCCACTCTTTACATTAAGTTTGATGATGTTGGTATTGTACTTTTACTCATTTATGTAGATGACATCATCATTAGTGGAAATAGTGTTGATGGTATTGAAAAAATCAAGATAGATCTATCCTTAGAGTTCAAGATGGTAGATCTAGGGTGTCTTCACTTCATCTTAGGCATAGAAGTACTTAGAGGGTCTGATTTTATCTTTATAAGTCAAGTAAACTATGCTCAAAGTCTTTTGAAGAAGTTTAAGATGGAAGTATGCAAAAGTGTTGACACACCAATGGAGCAAGATGTAAAAGTGCCAAATGAAGATGATGAAAGATCCTTCATGGACATCACTTTGTTTAGGCAACTTATAGGTTCCTTAATGTGGATCACTATAACTAGACCAGATCTTAGCTTTAGTGTATGTAGGTTGAGCCAATCCATGCAAAAGCCATTGAATATCCATTGGAAAAAGGCTAAGAGGATTCTAAGATACATCTCGGGTACATTGGATTTTGGGATTCTATATAGAGGAGATGTGATTAACCTTCATGCATTTAGTGATTCAGATTTTGCAGGGGACAAGAGGGATAGGAAATCAACAAGTGCCTATTCAACTTTCATAGGAGAAGGTGTGGTTTCATGGCTTTCAAAAAAGCAAGAAACTATATCTCTATCTTCAACCGAGGCCGAGTACAAAGCTTTGACAACCACTACAAAGGAGGTACTTTGGATCAAGAGATTATTGGTGGAACTAAAGATCATGGATTCAGAGGAGGCACCAATCATCTACAATGACAATATATCATCCCAACACCTTGCATCTAACCCAATCTTCCATGCAAGATCTAAGCACATTGAGATATGCCATCACTTTGTGAGAGAAATGGTGCAAGCCAAGGAGATTGCTTTGGAGCATGTTCCAAGCAATGAATGTGTAGCTGATCTACTTACTAAACCACTTCAAAAGACACCTTTTATGAAGTTCAGATCATCACTTGGAGTGATTAGTAAAGCAATGATTGAACCAAGCTAGATAGTGAGGAGGAGTGTTAAAAATTCACAATTCTAGCTTGACTAGTTTTGGTCATATGACTTGTAAATAGTTAGATGGTCATGATGTGGCTTGTCACACGTGACAAATAGCATAGGATTCCATTCATAAGGATGTTCTCAAGTAGACCTAAGTGTTAGAACCTTTGGAATGAGTCCAAATTATGCTTAGATACAAGGGAGAAAAAATAGGAGCTATTTTTGGTAATTTTTGCATTGTTGAGGGATCTCCAAGATTCCAACCCTAACTTGGTAGGGATGAAAGATCCACCAAAATTAGCATTAGGGATAGGTTTAGGGCTACTCATACCTGCCCAAAACCGTGATGGATCATGTATATATAGGTGATGATATCTCACCAAAATCAATCAAGCAATTTCATGTTTTTTCTCTCATAATGGTGCAATTGCTCTCTATGTTCATAATTGTTTGAGTACTTGTGATTACTAATGATTATAGGATTGAATGTAGGTCTGGTGTACAGTACTCAGACTGTGGGAGGCCGTACTTTCACACGTGTGAAGCCTTCTTCAAGGATTTGGGCCATTTAGTGAGGTTCAAGCATAGATTTTTGATGGATTTTGATGGTTCAACTTGTGCTAATCTTATGAAATCATAATCTATTGTTTCCCTCATCATTTCAAGTGTTTTAGGATCCTTATTTGCTGTAATTTTTACACTAGTAGGCCGTAGGTATTTTTCGTTGGCTATTCAACATCACATAAAGCATATCGCATTTATGATGATGAAAGAGGTCAAATCTCAGTCAGCCAAGATTTTGTCTTTCTTGAAGAAATTTTTTATGATTTTAAGTAGAAGCAGCAAATGCAGGAGATTGTTCCAACAACTCCAGTCACCGTCGATAGGCCCAAACCTATGATTGTTCAACCACAAGCTGAAGATATCCCTGTCATTCACCCAGAAGAGACGTCTACTCAAGAACCTGCAATTCGAAGATCTACACGACACTGACAACAATCTCATCGTTCCATCCCTCAGGCGTTTATCAGTCATGATGAACTGCCTCTGTTGTAAAAGCATTATCAATGTTAGATGTGGACAAATGGAAAGTTGCCATGGACGCTGAGTACCATTCATTCATGAAGAACAAGACTTGGAGTGTTGTTAATCCTCCTGCAAGTATAAAACCTATTGACTCTAAGTGGATATTCAAGCTAAAGCTTAAGCCATATAGATCTATATCCAAATGAAAAGCTCGTTAAGTGGTTAAAGGATATGAGCAAGTATATGGAATAGATTACACTAACACTTTCAGTCTAGTGGTTAAGCATCAATCTATTCGCACCTTGATGGGTATAGTTGCTGCAGAAGATCCAAACATTCACCAGATGGATATCCAGACAACATTCCTTCACGGATACATACAAGAAGAAATATTCATTTATCAACCATAAGGTTACATCCTTCAAGTCCAAGAACATTTGGTATGGAAACTGCATAAGGCACTTTATGGCCTCAAGCAAGCTCCTATGGCCTAGTATAAAAGAATTAGTCACTTCTTGTTGTAGCTGAATTTTACTTCTTGCTCCGCATACTCAAATGTATATCTCAAGTGTAAAGGGCCAAGCTATGTCATAATAGTATTATATGTCGATGATTCTTTAATCATCAGCAATTCAATCAGTTTTTACTTGAAACCAAATCTTTGCTTTTAAATGAATTTGATATGACTGATTTAGGCCTAGTTCATTACTTACTTGGTATGGAGATCGCCAGAGATCGTGCAAGCAAAAGTATCGCTATAAGCCAAGAATCCTACTTAACCAATGTACTTCGCAGATATGGCACGGTTGACTATAAGTCGATAGATTCTCCCATGGATCCAAGATCCAAGCTATCAAAAGACATGTGTCCCAAAACTCAAGCAGAACAACAAGAAATGTGCAGATACCCTTATCAGTCAATAATCGGGTCTATAATGTACTCTATGGTCTACACATGACCTCATCTAGCATATGCATTAAGCACACTATCTCAATACATGTCCAATCCAGGCTTACAACATTGGAAAGGCTCTACAAAGAGTACTGAAGTACATTCAAGCTATGAAGCACTATGCTTTGTGCTACAATGGTAATACAGAAGCTACACTTTCATTAGTCACTTATTCATATATATATTGGGCAGGAGACATGGACACCAAAAAGTCCACATCACGTTCTATTTGTTTCCTTGTAGGAGGACCCATTTCATGGAACAACAAAATGCAGAAATGCATTTCGTTGTCCTCAACAAAATCTAAATATGTTGTGGCTACATTAGCAGTGAAGGAGATTATTTGGCTCAGAAGGTTGCTACAAGATCTACAATTTCCATAGATCGGTTCTGAAGAAACAAAATGCTTCTGTTTACAAAGCCTTGCTAGCTTTCAGCCCTCTACCTGATGAAAATGTTCGCGAACACGAAAGTCAAGAGACACGAAGCACGAAAGATTCGCGAACACTTGACGGGAAGACACGAACGCGAAAGATTTGCGAACGAGAATCTTTTGCGGCCTAGCACAAAAAGTCAAACGATGGAAACGAAACCAATGATGCAACACGAAAATGTCATGAAACCTTTTCTACGCTCATGCTCCAAAGAGTACCACCAAGATCATCCAAGTACCCAGAAGTACAGATGTCTGATCTGATGGCATGACATCAACGGATACACTCTAAGTCGTGGCTAATCTGCCACTCTTGTAATTTTCTTATTAGTTGTAGGCTTAATTACTCTAATCTAAAAGTTATACAGAGCGACTATATACTTACTAGATGATACTTGATCAATATGCAGATATAGAAAACTGTTTGATGCTAGTAAGCAATTAAGACAAAAATTCAGAATACATGTCCACCTGTGTGCAAGACAATTATGTTTAGGATCTGAAGATCCAACAGTCCGCTAGTAAGCGAGACAATCACTCATGAGAGAAATGTATTTCTCTCACGCCAACGCATTGCGTGGATCTACATGCAGTGCTTGAAGAATCAGAGAGAAAACTAATAGATGATCTTGCAGTTGTTGTGCACATGTCATTTTTATACTGTATGATCTTGAATGCAAATGTGTCTGTTGTTATTCATGTGTCTAATTCTCTCATTCATTTAATTCTGCACATTGGTTGAAACTTTGTTGAATGCTATATTAATTTATAAACGTAGATCAGCAGTGCCTAACTACATTCTGGAGGACTGTAGGAGTGATTCAGCTGGCAGTGTCTAGTGATCGCATCTGAACTCCATCCGAAAGATGTACAGACAACAAAGTGAAACAGATCTGGACATATCAAGGTGGTGAATACATCTCGAATCGCTTTACTGACTTCTGCAATGATCGTGGCATCATTCACAGAAGGACTGCAGCCTACACACCATAGCACAACGGTGTTGCAGAAAGAAAGAACAGGAACTTGATGGAAGCAGCCAGATGCATGATGGCCTACTCGAAGGCTCCAAGGGTACTATGGACTGAAGCAATACCTATAGCCTCATACATCTAGAACAAGACAGAGAGGTCTGGTGTCCCTCACATGACACCACACGAACTATGGTGGGGTAGAAAGCCCAACCTGTCTCACGTTAGAATCTTTGGTTGTGCAGCTTATGCACATATTCCTGATAAGCTTCGAAAGAAGCTTGACGAAAAAGCCGAGCAGGGATTTTTGGTAGGTTATGACAACAATTTGTCATACTAAATGGTCTACAGGCCAGACACGAACACTGTGAAAACAGTGAGAGATGTTAGATTTGATGAGAGCAGGACAATGGCCAATGACGATCCTGTCAGCTATGAAGTTCTAGAGAGACAGTACTATGACCTGCCACCAGTGACAGAGGGGGCAGAGGACAAACACAAAAACAATGATTTTTGAGTCGTCTCCCATTCGAGTGACGAATTAGAAGACGAAAGATTCGAGAGGCAGCCCATTGCTACAAATCCTGTAAACCAAGATGGTTCCGGACCTAGCAGAGCAAACAAAGGCAAAGGCATTGTTGTCCAAGGAGGTCGACAAGACCACGAAGAGCGCCAACAAGATATGTGCTAGGCAGCTCCGCTTTTACATCAGAGGAGTTCTACGGATTCAGTGATGAACCACAGACTTTTGAGAAAGCGATTGAATGTCTAGAGAAGGACAAATGGATCCAGGCCATGAACGAAGAGATGGAATCCATGAGGAAGAACGAGGTATGGACGTTGCAGCCATTACCACATAAGCACAAGACTGTCAAATGCAAATGGGTGTTCAAGATCAAATACGGACCAGATGGAAATGTGTCAAAATACAAGGTGAGACTGGTAGCAAAGGAATTCTCTCAGAGATATGGTATTGACTACTCTGAAACCTTCTCTCTTGTTGTCAAACATTCGTCCCTACATCTATTATTTGCATATGCAGTAGCTTATGACCTCAGGATCCACATTGTGGATGAGAAGACAGCCTTCTTGCATGGCGAATTAGACGAAGAGGTCTATATGGATCAACCCCCAGGATTTGTCTCGCATTCACTTCCTGACTATGCATGCAGAATGCATAGAAGTATCTACAGTTTGAAACAATCAGCTCGACAATGGTACAAGAAAAAGGATCAAGCCCTGAAATCATTAGGATTCAAGCCACTGTTGGCTTATTCTAGTGTATATGTCAGAGTTACAGATGCACAGATCGTCATTGTGGCTGTATATGTGGACAACACTTTGATACTTTGCAGGAGTGACCAAGTAATTGCTGAAGGGAAAGGAGACATCTCGAAATATTTCGAGATCGTGGATCTGGGAGAAGCCAGGTGTTACCTTTGGCTTGCATATTGAAAGGGACTACGAGGGAGGTAAGTTATACCTTCACCAATCTAGATACACCCAGAAGATCCTAGAGGATTTTGGGATGCTGAACTGCAAAGGAGCGATACTCCAATGGTCATAGGGACGGTGCTGACAAGTGACGATTGTCCGAAGACTGAGGAAGAGAGAGAACAGATGCAGCTCACACCTTACAGGAAGCTGATAGAATCACTGATGTACCTTGTAGACAACACACGCCTTGACATCGCTTATGTAGTGATCAGGATGAGCCAATTCTGCATGAATCCAGGCTCGACACATTGGAAGATTGCAAAATGAATTTTGCAATATTTTCAATAAACGAGGGACTATGGCTTGTGTTATTGTAGTGATGCAGGTTTCAAAATGCTTTTCTACATTATGCTAGCTGGGCATCCCTTAAGGACGTCTGTAAAAGTGTCTCAGGAGGATGCACCATCGCATCAGGAGTAGCAGTTCTCTGGGTCATCCTGCAAAGCAGAGTACGTTGCAGCAGCAAAGATGGCCAATGAGATAATCTGGCTGAGGCAGTTTTTGGATAAATTGGGCAAAACAAGGAGAGAGTTTCTAGTCTTCCAGATGAATAACACCTCTTCAATACATCTGACGAAAAATCTCATGTTCCATTCCAGAACAGCATATTGCGATCAAGTATCACTTGATCAGGGATCTAATTGAAAAGAAGATGTTGCAGACCACCTTCATCGGAAGGACATGGTTGTTCACATCTTCACCAAAGCCCTGAACAAAGGACTTTTTGAGAGATAGAGGAGCAGTCTCGGGATCGTAAAACTATCATGCTTTGAGAGGGAGCTGAAGAAACAAAACATTTCTGTTTACAAAGCCTTGCTAGCTTTCAACCCTCTACCTGACGAAAATGTTTGCGAACACGAAAGTCAAGAGACACGAAGCACGAAGGATTTGCGAACACTTGACGAGAAGACACGAACGTGAAAGATTCGTGAAAGAGAATCTTTTGCTGCCCAGCATGGAAAGTTAGATAATGGAAACGAAACCAACGACGTGACACAAAAATGTCACGAAACCTTTTCTGTCCTCACGCTCCAAAGAGTACCACCAAGATCATCCAAGTACCCATAAGTACAGATGTCTGATCTGATGGCATGACGTCATCAAATACACTCTAAGTCGTGGCTAATCTGTCACTCTTGTAATTTTCTTATTAGTTGTAGGCTTGATTACTCTAATCTAAAAGTTACACAGAGCGACTATATACTTACAGATGATACTTGATCAATATGCAGATACAGAAAACTGTCTGCTGCTAGTACGCAATCAAGACAAAAATACAGAATACATGTCCGCCTGCGTGCGAGACAATTATGTCTAGGATCTGAAGACCCAACAATCCGCTAGTAAGCAAGACAATCACTCATGAGAGAATTGTATTTCTCTCACGCCAACGCACTGCATGGATCTACATGCAGTGCTTGAAGAATCAGAGAGAAAACTAATAGATGATCTTGTAGTCATTTGTGCACATGTCATTTTTATACTGTATAATCTTGAATGCAAATGTGTCTGCTATTTGTTGAATGCTATATTAATTTATAAATGTAGATCAGCAGTGCCTGACTATATTCTGGAGGACTGTAGGAGTGATTCAGCTGGCAATGTCTAGCAATCGCATCTGAACTCCATCCAAATTGCATTGAATCATTGGCTTTGCCTTCTTGACTATTTCACTTTCACGACTGTGACTGCATATTTGTCATCAGGTCCAACTATACTCCAATGCAACAATCAGAGTTGCATAGCTCTATCTCTAAACCCACGAACTCATACAAGAACTAAGTATATAGAAGCTCAATTCCATTTTCTTAGAGCGAAAGTTTAGAATAAAGATGTTATACTAAGTTATTGTCATATAGACAGAATGTTGGCTGACATTTTGACAAAGAATTGTCAAGAGATAAACATTCTACTTTAGTAGATATATTAAAACTCAATTTTAGTTCAGATTCATAGTAGTAAGCTTAAGGGAGAGTGTTAGAGTTTAATATTTCTCCTACTCATCCTAACTGCCCTCCAATTCACTCATGTAATTACTCTCTCAAAGCAGTCTATAGAAATGAACTATTTTTTGAATAGTTCGCATTTTTGAGGAATTCAACAAAGTGTCCTATTTAACTTTCGAAGCAATGGAGCACCAAAATTCTTGTGAGGAATGCAACACTATTCATATCTCGAAAGCCAAAAGCTGAGACACTAAAATGGTTTTATAAATAATGTGACCAACTGCAGATTTACACAAGATTTCTTGTATAGCCTATTTACATCTTCACGCTCCATCAATAACCGATCTATTGATCAATTAAATAGCTACTAATGATCTTGTAATTGTAAAATAGAATAACACAAGATCATCCAACAACTATATAAGAAAATGAGCATTAGAAGAATAATGAGATGCATGAAGATACTCCAACAAAAATCTTACAACCAAAACTGGTCTCACAGTATCTCTCAGAGTTAGAGAATATAGTTGTTGTTGTGAGTTTTGAAAATAGGTTCTTACATGGTGTCATGTGTTGTGAAGCACCTGAATCAAAATACCAGTGACATAGGCATCTCTACTTGGTTGATCTTGTACCATCAGCACCTTCTCATCTTCTTGGGAATTTCTGACAGAGTCAAAGCCTCCTTCTTGGTGCTGCTGCATCTTCTTTCTCGCTTCATTGTGTCTGAGGATAAGACATTCCTTGATGTCGTGATTAGATCCCTTGTAGTATCTGTAAAAGAGTTTGGTCTTGTCTGGTTGTTGTTGACTGTGTTGCTACTGTTGTTGCATTGAATTAGACTGCTCAATCTTTGTCTTCTTATCCTTGAAGTTCTTCTTCTTGGACTACTGCTTATTGGTGTGAAAAATTGCCTACATCGGCAAATCTAGCCATGTAGAATATTGTATATTTTGTAAATATTTTTTGTTAGACACTTGAATGGCCAAAGTGCCACTTGTCAATCCACACCTAATGTAGGCCACATGTCAAGAGGAGTGGTTGTGTCCATTTGGTAGTGATTCCTACTTTGTAGGATCTAGACCATGATTTATGATGAGATTTGTACCTATTAGGCACCTACCAAGTATGACTCTTGGATCTAAGCTAGGGTTTTCACTGTAGGACAAGAGAGTTGAGTCTACTTCCTTATTAAATTTTGGATTTTCACCTAAATTTGCAAAGGAAGTGTCTTTTACTATGTATTTCCATTTTCCATAGTGAGAAGATAGTAACTTTTTGGAGCCTCAAGGAGAAACTCGGATTTTCTCTCTATGTATGGTGATTGTGTTTGATTCCAATGTAACTAAGCCTTGGCACACTTCAAAATCTGTCTATAGGCTGTACTACAGCCTGATCTTCACATGTGAGAACTTAGATTATAGTTTATGATCAAGTTTTTTATTGTCTCTACTTGTTTTCTATCAAGCTGCTAAACTAGATCTTGTTTTATATTGACTAGTATCTAATAGATTGTTCAACAAGCACACAATCAACCTTGTGGATCTGCCTTTGCCTTGCCAAGCTCAGTGGTTGCCATCCTTTTGAGTCTATCAAAATTTTCTTGAAACCCCGCCAGTGTAGTACGATAGGTTTCCACTTTTTGGAACAAGTAACTGATTTTGTCCGGTGTGATTAGACGATCACGCACTTGGGTCTGCAAGTAGAAATTGCATTTAAGGGTGGTTGTGTCCAATTCACCTTGAAGTCGTTTGCGTTCCAATTCCGCTAAGTCCAATTGACCTGCCAGCAACAAGACCTGTTGTTTTGAATCTTGGGTTGCCTTGTCAACCTTGTCTTGTGTTGTTAGAAGTGCATTCTAAAGACTGGTCACGTAATCTTCTAGTCGTTGGGTAGACTGGTTGGCCTTCTTTAGCTCAGTTTAAGATTTTGCCTCATGTTGTCTGGCAATCTTTAACTCATGGTTTAACTAAATAACCTTTTGGCTAATCAGTGTGTTCTCTGTCCCAAGATCGGCTATGCGCTTGAAGCTCACACCTTACAGGAAGCTGATAGGTTATTTTCGTGATGCAGGGCTCAACATGCTTTCCTACAATGATGCTAGCTGGGCATCCCTCAAATATTATTGTAAAAGCATCTCAGGAGGATGCACCATCGCGTCAGGAGCGGAAGTTCTCTAGGTCTGAAATAAGCAGACTGTTGTGGCTCAATCATCCTATTAAGCAGAGTACGCTGTATGAGCAAAGATGGCCAATGAAATAATTTGGCTCAGGCAGTTCCTGGACAAATGGGCAAAACAGGGAATGAGCCTCTGGTCTTGCATATGGATACCACATCTGCAATACATCTAACGAAAGATCATGTGTTCCACTCAAGAACGGAACACATCGCGATCAAGTACCACTTGATTGGGGATCGGATTGAGAAGAAGATGCTGCAGACCACCTTCATTGGAATGAAAGACATGGTTGCTGACATCTTCACAAAGGCCCTAGACAGAGGACTTTTTGAGAGACAGAGGAGTAGTCTTGGAGTCGTCAAGCTTGAGAGGGAGCTGAAGAAACAAAACGTTTCTATTATCGAAGCTTTGCTAGCTTTCAGCCCTCTGCCTGACAAAAATGTTCGCGAACGTGAAAGTCAAAAGACACGAAGCGAAAATGTTCGCAACACCCTGACGAGAAGACATGAACATGAAAGATTCATGAAAGAGAATTTTTTGAGGTACAACAGGAGAAAGTCTGATGACGAAAAAGTCAAATGACTCAAAAACAACACAAAAATTGTCGCAACACCTTTTCTGCCCTCACACTCCAAAAAAAAAGGATCATGCAAGTACCCAGAAGTACAGATATCTGATTTGATAACATGATGTCAGTAGATATACTCTAGGTCATGGCTAATCTGCCACTCTTGTAATTTGTGACCTAGCAGAAATTTCTTATCAAGTGTTTCTGAAAGCCATGAAAAAGCCTTAGTTAGCGAGACCCTGGGAAGCACAGTTCAGTTACATAGCGGTATATTTAGGCCTCCTCACTGATAAAGAAAAGAAAATGTTGAAGAAGGACGATGCTAGGAATCTAGAAAGCATGTATGATGTTGGAGAGACAAGCGCCAACACACAGGATCAATAGAATATCATTGATGACAACCCGATCATTGCTAGCTTCACTAGTATCACTCAAATCCTTTGATGGGTAACAATTGGCCATCACTTGTCCAACTTCATAACCATTTTGGATTTCTTTGAACTGTGAAAACCACTCCTTCCTTGAAGTCATGTGCTTGGATGCTCCATTGTCGATGTACCAGGTATCTTTGGCTTCATCGCTTGTCATTAGTACTGTAATGAAAAAGTTTGAGCTCTCACCTATATCATCCTTGTATTGATCATCATCTAATTGATGTTCATCAGCATAATTGCCTACCTGCCATTTTCCTTTCCGTTGTGCTAACTTCTTTTGTTTCTTGAAGCACTCCCACTCCCAATGACCAGGTTTGTTGCAATATTGGCAATTTCTAGGTTTTTTTGATAAGGAAGATATTGCATTTTGAAGCTTTAGCTCAAAAAATGGCTAAAAAATAATCTCAATGCTCAAAAAATGGCAATCATGATAAAACTATTTTTTTCACAAAAAATCTACATCATGCACAGATCTCCAATTTCAAAGTTTTTTTTTATATCAACATGTAGGTAATTACACCGAGATAGCTCTTGTCTCGTCAAATCTACAAAACAGTCATGATCTCCATGCTCAATTATCACTCTCAGTTTTTGCTTTCCTACAAAAAAAACACCAGTAGATAGGGCCCTAGAGAGAGAGAGAGAGAGAGAGAGAGAGAGAGAGAGAGAGAGAGAGAGAGAGAGAGAGAGAGAGAGAGAGAGAGAGAGAGAGAGAGAGAGAGAGAGAGAGAGAGAGAGAGAGAGAGAGAGAGAGAGAGAGAGAGAGAGAGAGAGAGAGAGAGAGAGAGAATCCCTAGTTTAAAGTCACAAGAGTTGGGACCCTTCAATGTGAAATTTTTTAGTGAAGAGTTGATTTTTTTGCCCTTCAGTTCTTTGGTAACTAAACTTCAAACACTTCAAATTTAAAAAATATATGAAGTTTAAGGGCTTGGTCATTGATCTGGATCCATGATCAAACGATCTCCACTGCTAATCTCAACAAGATCACCATCTGACAATTTGGAGCATTTTTTCTGTAAAGAAGTGGATTCTTGGAGGCATGAAACACCTCTGTACACTCGCCACACATTCACATTGAGAGCGCAAGCCTGAACATGATGTGAGAGAGAGTGAAGCATTCACATAGTTCCTCTTGCTTAAGCAAGACCAAACCCTTTCAAACCTTTATTCATAAGTCAACAAGGTAAAGTATAGCTAAAAAGTCAATACAATACAACAGCACCATAAAGCAAGACTTATTTCAAGACATCTAGTTGGTACCTACCACCATCCCGCAACACAAAATCATGCGAGTTACTATGTGAGGAAGACATGTGTCAATGTTGAATGCTAGTTGTCCAATCTTCCCATTCACTTATAATTTCTAGTGATAGGCTAAGTTGTCATATTACCATATCAGGGCAAAAGCCATGCTGATCACTGTAACAAGCATTAGACCATATTAGTAGTTATTCCTTATTACAAATCAGATAAATGAAAGGATGCTTACTAAACATATGCAAATTGGCTTTACAAGAATATTTAAAAAGTTGAGCAGGGGTACACGTGCAACGGTATCAGAGCAAATCCATGCTATGCTAACCCGTGGACCCATAAAAGAGTCATGGGATGGTGTCAAACCCCTTGAGCATATCCATGCTTTCCAAAGGATGTTCAAGCTCGATTACTACTTTTAATTACCATGTTTTACATATACAAGTAAAGAGTCAATGACATGTAGAGTCTCAATGAATGTGTTAGGGCAAATCCATGCCATTCTAACATCAGTAACTATAGTAACCCTTGCGCAAATTCATGCAATCCAAGAGTATAGTAAGTCAAAGATGGGTACATTTTAATTTATTGGGTTAGTTTAAAGATCAATTGAAACACATTGTTTAAGACAACAAGAAAGCTTCATTTGAAGGAAGAGTGATAATAGGTAGAATACTCGTTTTTGTAATTTTTTTGATAAAGTCGAGATGCTGAAAAAAGTTTTAAAAAAAAATTAATCTCATACCTAGTGGCAGTGTAATCTTGAGAAGATGATGCCATGATATATTCGGTACTATCGTTTCTATTACCACAACAAGGCTTATTGATGAGCAAAAAAACATAAGAGTGCCAGTTAAGATATAAGGAGGCTTTTAATCACGTTTAGTATACTTAATCATAGCCAGTATGAAAAAAATGATGATATTATAGTTAGTTCCATAAGAGCTTGAGTGGTATCATACATGTGATCGGTATAAACTTTGCTATTATCAAAAGATAAGAGTAAAGCTCTGGAAATGTACACTGCAAGAGATTATCATGAAAGAATTACAACTAGTAGAAAAACCTCACAGCAATTACATGGCTAAGTAGAGTAATTGAAGACAAGATATCTATGTTATCAATTGCATAACTATAGTTTAGAATAGAGAGTAAGTATATTAAGGTTTGATAAAAGTGTATCTAGTAGTAGTACTACTATGTATGAGCAAAAGATGTATATGGTTGCTAGCATGTGTTCCTTTCTCAAGAGATCATAATGTACTGGAAAGAAATGTATAATCTCAGTGTGGTTGTTGTAAAAACCTCAAGCAATCAAGCAAAGAGAAAACTAGTTTGCTTATTGAGTTGCTATGGAAGCATTGTTGGGTTACTTGCGCAATTACATAGACAGAAGTTTATAATGAGAAGCAATACTTCAAACATTCATGCATCATGCATGAAGAAACAAAGTGTTTCTGATTACAAAGCCTTGCTAGCTTTCAGCCCTTCACCTGATGAAGATGTTCGCGAACTCGAACATCTGGAGACATGAAACATGAAAAGTTTCGCGAACACGAAAGTCAACGAAGACGAATGGTTCGCGAACACGAAGGATCCATGAATGAGATTCCTTTGCAGTCCAGCAAGAGAGAAAGGCAGATGAGGTAAGCGAAACCAACAGTGGAAACAAAACCCGTTCTGTCCTCGCGCTCCAAGGAGTACCACCAGAGATCATGCAAGTACCAAGAAGTACAGAGATCTGACCTGATGACATGACGTCAACAGATACTTCCTAGGTCGTGGCTAATTGCCACTCTTGTAATACCCCGATTAGCTGTAGATGTTTAATCACTCTAATCTCATGTTTACATAGAGAGACCATACTTACTGGATAATACTTGACATATATCAGAACAGGATACACATAGTGTAAAAGAAGTAAGAAAAAAAGGAAGTCTGATGCTTGTAAGCAATCAAGATGAACATAGACAGAAGGTCCGCCTGCATGCGAGTAGATAATTCTGTCTAGGATCAGAAGATCCAATTGTCCGCTAGTGAAGCGAGACTACTATTCGTGAGAGAGCCATGCTTCTCTCACGCCAACGCACTGCGTGGATTCACATGCAGTGTTGAAAATTGTCACTTCTCACTTGACATTGGTTCATGTAAATATTGATCAAACATTAGAATATGTTGATGATCTGATTTCACACGTGTGGAGCCTGTTCCCACGTGTGAAAGGATGTACTTTTCATGTTTGTATATATCCAAATTGATTTTGTATCATTCTAGTTAGTGTGAACATGAAATGACTAGTTTTTAGTCAAGTTGACTAGTCACCTACAAATTAGCTTGTCCTTGCATGTGCATGAGTAAATGCTCCCACATGGCAAGTGGATGTTCACACGTGTGTATATAGTACTAGAAGATAAGAGTTGACCATTTTCCTTAGATCCTATTTTGTAGGGAATATTTCTATATTCTAGGAGACTAGCTTTTTGGATTTTAGTCATATTCTAGAAGGTCAACTATTGGATAAGGATCAAGGATGGATCAAATGGATAGATCTGAGTGATGTGGCACTCTTCACACATGTGAAGGCCTGCTGGACTGTACCAAACTCATGGATGTACTTGATTCATAAAAGGATCATCATTTTGCTAAGAAGATTGATGAGACTTTTGCACTCTACACTTTTGTGAGGTTTCTATCATTTGTCTTGTGATTTTTAGTTATGATTGCTATCTAGTATCATTGTACTTGTTGTTTCAGGTGTAGGCCGTACAGTGGACAGTACTCCACACGTGTGAGGCCGCTCTCACTAAAAAATGATGTGTTGACTCTCTATGATTGTAAAATACAATCATTATTGTCCTAAAAACTGTAAAATTTATCATAAAGTGCCCCCTGAAAAAATCAAAGAAAAATCAATATAGATTATTTTTTTGATTGTGTTTGATCTTGGATGTTGAATGCTTATGTTGTTTTATTTTTGTATGTCTGAGTTTTCTTGTTCCTTTAGAATTTCGCACCTTGGTTGAAATGAAGTCGAATGCTGTATTAATTTTATGAACATAGATCAGTCGTAACTGACTACTCTCTGGAGGATTGTAGGAGTGTTTCAGCTGGCAGTGCCCAGCGAACGCATTTGAACTCCATCCAAATCTCGAAAGAGAGTCGTGAATGTTTCGTGAATTTTCTTCTCACGATTCTCATCAGTCGTATCGGAGCAATGCACGACTCCCAACAGTGGTATCAGAGCCACCCTGTCATATTCTGACATAGTCGAGAAGCTAGCAGATCCAGGAGGCCAAGCATTCAGACAATCAACCATCAACAAGAAAACAGACTTCAAGAAGCAATGGTTTCAATCAGTAGCATGTAGAACAAGATCTGCACTATACTTAATTCTTCAGGATCTTCTAGCTGCAGGGTCGAAGATCTTGCGTAGTATAGCCCTCCCACCTGTCAACAAGGGTTAGATCATTGGATAGGTACCTAACTATGCATAGATGCTAGATTTAGTTAGTTTCCTACTTCCTTCCTAACTCTATTCACCACTAACACTACTCTCCCTTAACTCTACTCCTCTACACTAACATTCATCATGATTTGGGTGAAGGAAAGGGATAGAAAAGGAGAGGAAGAGAGAAGAGAGAGAGAGAGAGAGAGAGAGAGAGAGAGAGAGAGAGAGAGAGAGAGAGAGAGAGAGAGAGAGAGAGAGAGAGAGAGAGAGAGAGAGAGAGATGAGATGGAGGTTAGCTCAAATGCTCAATGTCATTGCTTATGGAAAAACCTTAACTAGCATAACCAAAAAGCATGGGAAATGAAAATAACAAGCAATCACAACAATAGCATAAGCAAGATTGATTAGCAAATGAGAATGCTTGAGCTCTCAAAATGGTAGAGTCTCCTCCTCTCTATTAAGCATGAAAATAGTGTACAAATGGTGTCTTTTTATAAAATGGGAAAGGCCCTTGCCCCTCAATCCTATTGGCTAATATTCACATTGATCCTATCCATCATCTTGGACCCAACTTGATCCAAGGGTCCACAAAAAGTACATTGGAAATCACAAGATTCATGTGAGTCCAAAATTGGACCCAACTCTAAAAAGTAAACTCTAAGTCTAGAATTGACTTTGGGCCTCAAGTTTTATTTTAATTACAAAGGGCCCAAGTCTATTATTTTATTTACAACTTCACTTGTGTGCTCATTGGGCCATGGGCTTATACACGCAGGATGTCATGCCCTAGCAACACATTTTATTGGATGATTTTATTTATTTACACTTTGTTGGGAATACCCCCAATAGGACCCACGGCCTGAAGTAGTGCCGGTCCCTTGGCACTCTACTGGTTTAGTAGAGCATTTTCTTCGCCCGCCTTTGCTAGATCAGGTAGGGTGGTGACGTCCTCCGTAAAGTTGAGGCAGTCCAGTTTCTTCAAGTCCTTGGACATGTGAAGGGACTTGTGGACTCCTCGCAGCCAATCTTGGTCGACCCATGTTTGGAATCTGCATGTCCATGGATCGCCCAGAAGCGCAGCTCGGTAATACACACGAGCGATTGGCAGCTGATCTTTGACTTTGTCAGAAGGTACCTTATTAACATCAAAGAATATGGATGGGAGAAAATTGTCCCATTTAGTCTCAATCCCCATTAGATGTTCTAAGTCTCGGGTGTAAGTGGCTGTCGCACGGACTTTTGGATCAGGGCAATTCATATAATGGGTTGCAAATGCAGTGAGAGCCCTTCTGGCATCTACATCCGTAGTCCACCCATATTCTGATTGTATGATCGGCCAATTAAAATTCTGAAGTGTGATCTTGTCCAGAGGGGTGCCGCATTCCGCCCGTTTGGATCTTTGTGTACATGGCAGGAAGTGCGCGTTCACCCGTATTTGTTGTGGACTCGTCATGTAGGTCCTGATGGCCGCAGGGTCTCTTTCGAACAACGGCTGACACCACTCTAGTTGTGGTTGGAGGGTGGGTAATGCTTGCAGTTCTTTGCCCTTTATGGTTTGAGCTGAAAACAATATCTGCCAGCCGCCTCTTGATGACTCGTGGAAATACTTTGATAGGAATATGTTGATTTTCTCCTCCACGGACTTGGGTCTTTGAAAGGACCGGCTGGCAGATATCATGCGCGAACCTCTGGATGATGTGTCTTGGCTTTGGCTGATATCTGCACCTTGGCCCTAGTCTCGCGTCTCAACAGCCGTATCTGTTTGCCCTTGATCTTGGCCTTCAAACCCTTGATCTTGGTTAAATCCCCCTGCTGCCTGTTGGCTTTGCTCTTGGCTGGTACTGGCCTGTGCAGCATCAAAAATCAGTGGTAGTGGAACTACCATGGGGGTGGGCTGGGCCTTCATGTCCATGAATTTTTGGCATGCCTTGAGGGCTTGCTTGGCTTGGGCGAGCTGGTGAGTTGCGCTTGTCCGATATTTGTTGAACTCTGTCTGGTAGCTGTTTAAGGTCTGGCTATAAACCTGCACCTGATGCCGAAGAAGATTCATTTCTGATTGAGAAAGCGGCCTTGAGTCTGGTGCAAGTTGAGCTAACCAGACGAGCTTTTCATCTTATAGGGCTTTGACATCCATCCCCAGGCACGTATTCTCTGCTTCCAAAAGGTTTAGTTGCGTCTGGATGGGAGCAAGCCATTGAAACTCTTCAGATTGAAGCTCTTTCACCTTTGTAGAGGCCTCTGTCAGCGCTTTGGAGAGGCTTTGGATATATTTGTTGAGGCCCTCCTCCTTCTGCTGCAGCTTGGCAATCTCCTGGTGCCCTTCTCGTTCATGTTGTTGCATTAGAATCAGTTCGTGCTGCAGCTTGGTGAGGTATGCTCGCAGCTGTGTGTTACTCATCGCCAGGTGTAGTACCCTACTTTCCAGAATGGCTTTGGCTGCTACCGCATCCAGGATGTATTTTTCCAGAGTCTGGTACATCGTCGTTAGGTCTGTGGGAGCAGCCGGTACACTGGCATTAATAGGGGCTTGTGTTGTATCGACCCCGACGACTTGCGGAATATCGTCGTCATTATCTTCTATCAAGTTCTCATTGGACCTGATGCCATCTGGGGCGGTAGGATTTAGTATGATCGGATAATAGCTGGTAGGAAGTTTGGTCGCAAATGGAGAACTTGGTAATTTCAGTGTAAAAGCTGACAAATGACTCGCATTCAGCCCTTATATAGCAAAATTTAGAGTGCATATTAGGGGAAATCCACTTTCCCTTGTTCATTTCCACCCAAATTTTGGCAGGCACCTTTTTCACAAAATTCTAAGACCTCAAGGAAGTCTGCGAGAATTCAGAAGGTGATTTGACTGCTACGCAAAGGTTTTGCGAGGGTTCAGGCTGTCTGCGAGGGTTCAACTCTTGCAGGAAGTGATCTCTTGCACAACTTCTTTCTGTGATTGGATTTTCAAGATCAGACCATGTAGGCAGGCTAATTTCACTACTCTAATTCCATTTAGGCACCTTGTGAGGGTTGGTAAGTTGATCTTGATGCTCTGCAAGGGTTCTGAAAATTCAGCTTCTGGAAACCCTCGCACACTCTAAAAGATGGTGATTCCTCCATCTAGAACTTGCGCAGAGATTTTCATGGATGCATCTAAGTCAGATCTGGTGACTGACCAAGTTTCAAGAGCTATCTCCTAGGGGATCTTAAAAAATCATGAAAAAGTGCTCTTTTAGAGTGTTTTTTGATGAGATCTCAGAAGTTTCTGATTTTTAACATTTGTAAACTGGTAATTTGTGAGTTTGTAAATTGGTCGGGCTAACTTCGCAAAATCAAAAATGAATATTCTATAATAGTTAGCATGACCCATGAAGATATAGACTTCGCGGATCGTCCCCGGTGGTAGTAGATCAATAATGATCCTGATCTTTGATAGATCAGTGGTGATCCCATGTCTTGACACTATATGGCCGAGAATCAAGCCATGTGTTATCCAGAATTGACATTTTTTTGGATTCATGGAGATTTGGTAGTCACGACATTTTTGTAACACCTTCTCCAAGTTGGATAAGTGTTCTGAGTCTGGTCCATGCACTCACAAATTGTCCAAGAAATTTCCAAATTTTTTTGCAGATAATCTTTGAATGCCACGTGCATGACTTGCTTTGGATAATAGTTAAGTAGTACCTTAGGCTATGCTTGCATGCAGTATAAGCATGTGTGTTGCATCCTAGTATGGGATAGGATGTACATGCACTGTGTCTATGCATGGGTCTTTGCTATTATGAGTTAGGGGTACCTACATGCAGTGGACATGCATGGGAGTTAGGCATGAGTTGATAGCACGCTTACATGTGGATTCATTGCATGGACAGACAGGGGAGGGGCTTCTCTCTATATATACCCACTCATGTGTCCATTTGATTCATTGAGAGTCTGCGGCCGTTATGCTGTCGGATTGGTAAGCACTTCCTATCATAGAGATTTGCCATACTCCCTAGTGCTCGGGGGCTAGATCGGACGGTGTAGGTTATGTTGGGACGGTTTTAAGATGAAATCTAGAACAATAATGAAGAATGAATATAATTGCCCAAGTTTTCAGATGGCTCTCCTTGTGAACCCTTTTCTTTCTTTTTGTGCATGCAAAAAAGTTGAAGACTGCTTTGTGATTGAAGCTTGTCTTCAGAGAAAACTCTGTTGCATGTACAAAATCTAGAGAGGGGTGCTTAAATCTTGAATCCCTGCTAGGTTGCAAGAGATCTGTCAATAGTAGGGCTATTGGTGGGCGGCCATGGTGCCATTAAACCCTGTTTCTTCTTCACCTAACCTGCAAAGAAGAAAAAACCCTGATTCTACACCAATGAATCCAAAAGAACTAAAAACCGCATGGCTGTGGGCGTTATCCAGCGTCTCAAGAGGAGCAGCTGCAGATCCGGGGAGGAGGAGGTGCAATAGCCTGTGTTCGGGCTCTCTCTCTCTCTCTCTCTCTCTCTCTCTCTCTCTCTCTCTCTCTCTCTCTCTCTCTCTCTCTCTCTCTCTCTCTCTCTCTCTCTCTCTCTCTCTCTCTCTCTCTCTCTCTCTCTCTCTCTCTCTCTCTCTCTCTCGCTCTGGTGGTGGATCCAGCCCTCTATTTGCGATCTGACTTTTGGACTGGAGGGCGCGAGTTAGGTGAAGAAAAGGGGGGGGGGGGGGCTTTAACATGTATATATATATTTTTTAGTGTGTATGTTGTACACAATGGAAATTTTTTTGGTGCATGTTGGGTCTTCATGGCCTCCTCGGATGGCCATAGTCTATGTGAAGTTTTTACGAGTTCTTAGAACATTTTTTTAATCCTAAGTCAAAAATTAGTCTCTGGCTTATTTTGTAAGTGTAAGATGACGATTGCTAAAAGAATTGTTTTTTGTGGGGTTTCAGACGGTTTCCACAATTCTTATTGCAATTCTTTGTTGTGTTGGCAGTTATGGCCGACATGGAACAAGAATTATTTGGTAAGGGAGTTCCGTCACCGGTTTGAAGGGTGGGAAGCCCGAACAATGGTCTGCAGTCTATTTTGGATGTGATAGGCAAATCACTATTAGAAATCCACCAGAGTAACAAGCAGCGGGACGAGCAAATCAAATTTCTTTTGTCTAAGCATGATGCGACACCTTCTTCACACTTAGATTTTCAGCCGAAAGTTTTTTCGGGGGACAAGAAATTTGAGCAGCCGGCAGCAATGGAGTCTTGGATTAACATATGGAATAGCTATTTTGGTCTGCATGGAGTACCTGAGGAGAAATGAATTTTTTCAGTACTAATTTTTTTAAAAGGAAAAGCCATGTTGTGGTGGCGAGATCTCGATCCTAAGCTAGTCACTTGGGATGCTTTTCGGGATGTATTCTTGAAAGCATTTATTGTGAAGTTTTTAGCATGTGTGAACTTCACCACACACCCTACAGGATCTTACTGAGGTGTTGTGATTGCAGAAGATTGATCAAAGAACAGTATGTTTGAAAAATCTAAGGCAAGAGCACAATGGCATACATCTGATGAAAAAATCTAACTCTTCACTATGATAAATGAATGTCAGAAATAATTCTGAGTGTTCAGTATGGGAAAAAGAGGCTGCTCTCGGGTAGAGAGAGAAAATCATACACAGAAAACTCGGGTAGAGAGAGAATGAGTCCAAAACACCAAAATCTCAATATTCACAATGTGGCAAAACATGCCCAGCTTTCCCTACATGAGAGAGACTCGAATTCCTACAGTGGAGTTGCATGGAGAGTCCACTTAACTGAACTAATTCACCTACCAGAGATCCACATGTGTAACTGCATGCATGTATGTTGCATGTACTGCATGTCAACTCATAAAATTGCCTAGACATGTGTAGATCACAAAAACTACTTTGCATGTTGCATGCACTGATTGCATGTGGCTTGCATGCATACAGTACTAAACATCTGCATGCCATCATAATTGAACCTATCTAACTCAAATCCGAACTACACTAGAAGGATATGTGCTCAATTCACACTCCTTATATGTACAACATGAAATCTAGTGGAAATCATCATGGACATGACCCCAAACTCGAGAAAGGAAGATAATATTTTAATAATATTCACACTCCTCAAAATTTATGTTCCTATCAACATAGATTTTGAAATTAGGCCAAGGTTTGACCTCATCTTCATAAAGACATTCTTGAGTAGAGGCTTCGTGAGAAGATCTGCAACACAATCTGAAGATGAAACATGCTCCAATGAGATCTCTCTTCCAATGACTTTTTTCTCTTACAAAATGATGAGCCACTTCAATACGCTTGCTCCTTGCATGAAAGACTAGATTATTTGCAAGAGCCTGAGCAGAAATGTTATCATTCTTGATAATTGGTAAATCTTCATCTGCATAACATTTAAGCTCCAAAAGTAGCCTTTTAATCCATAAAATCTCCTTTGTTCTGGTTGTAAGAGATTTGTATTCAGCTTCACAAGATGATAAGGAAATAGTTGCCTACTTCTTTGATAGCCAAGAAACCAAATTTCCTCCAAAAAATATAGTGTCAGCGCTTGTGGATTTTCTATCCAACCTGTCTCCTGCAAAATCTGAATCTGAGAAAGCAATCAAAGTCAGATCTTCTCCTTCATAGTATATTTCATAATCCAAGGTAGAAGATATATACCTCAAGACTCTTTTAGACAACTTCCAATGATATAACTTTGGATCCTGCATGTGTTGACTTAGCTTATGAACACAAAAGCTTAGATTAGGCCTAGTCACTGTTAACCAAATAAGTGAGCCAATAAGACTCCTATAAAGAGTGATGTCCTCAAAGGATTTTTCATCATCTTTAATAGGAACTTTTACAGTGTGCTCCATAGGTGTATCTATGCCTTTACAGTTCTCCACATGAAATTTTCTGAATATGGAAAGTGCATATCTACTTGGCTTATAAATGCATGACCTTTCCAAAAATCTATTTTAAGGCCTAGAATATAGTGAAGAACTCCTAAGTCCTGCATCTTAAACTCAGTACCAAGTGCATGCTTAGTTTCTTCAACTAACTTCTCACTATTTCCACAAAGAATGATATCATCTACATAGATGAGAAGAATAATTACAAAGTTATCTACAAACTTATAATATAGAAAAGGGTCATATCTGCTTAGACAAAATCCGAGTGATATGAAATAGTAATTGAGCCTTGCATACCGAGACCTTGGTACCTGTTTCAGTCCATACAGAGTTTTGAACAAAAGACATATTTTTTATTCATCACCTTCCTTCACAAAACCTGGAGGCTGCTTCATATAAATCTCCTCCTCAAGGTAACCATTGAGAAATGCATTAGAAACATAAAACTGGAACATACTCCATTTGTGAAAACATGCAAGAGAGATGAGTATTCGAATTGTTACCATCTTTGCAGCTGGTGCAAAGGTATCTTCATAATCAAGACCTTTGATTTGTGAGTAGCCTTTGGCACAAAGTCTTGCTTTATACTTATTGATAGATCCATCATAATTATACTTAATTCTGAATACCCACTTACATCTGATCACATGCATGTTGTTTGGTGGCTCCACAAGCTCCCATGTGTTATTTGACATCAAGGCTTCAAATTCTTGGGTCATTGCTTCAACCCACTCCTTGGATTGAAAAGCTTCTTGGACATCCTTAGGCTCTTCATTTGATATAGAAAGTGCATGATAGGAAGTTTCACCTTCCACTTGCCTTCCTTCTTCATCATATGTGAGCCTCCTTGGCTCACGTGTAGATCTTCTAGGTGTGGTAGCTTGAATCTGCTCCTCCTCAAGCCTCGGCCTCACCTCTTCTTGAACAACATCAAGATTGATGATGTCTCTTTGATCTGTGCATCATCCAAGTTAAATTTCCGATCTTCATGGAAGACCACATCCTTTTACTGCACTAGGATCTTCCTTCTTCCTAGTTTCTAGAGGCACATGCACAAAGCATACACAGCCAAAATTCCTAAGATGATCTACCTTAGGCTTTTTCTTATACAACATCTCAAATGATGTCTTTCCTCCACATGTGTAACTGCATGCATGTATGTTGCATGTATTGCATGTCAACTCATAAAATTGCTTAGACATGTGTAGATCACAGAAACTACTTTGCATGTTGTATGCACTGATTGCATGTGGCTTGCATGCATACAGTAAGACTTTGCATGCTATCTAAACATCTACATGTCATCATAATTGAACCTATCTAACTCAAATCCGAACTACACTAGAAGGATATGTGCTCAATTCACACTCCTTATATGTACAACATGAAATCTAGTGGAAATCATCATGGACATGACCCCAAACTCGAGATAGGAAGATAATATTGTAATAATCTTCACATTTATGACTGTGGATGAAAGAGACTCGTATCGGCATTTTGTAGAGCTTAAGATGGGGTCGCGTGACTTGGACACTTATGTCCAAGAGTTCATGGATCTTCTTACTAAAGTGCGGCATTTTCCGAAAAAAGTACGTTGAGTGGCAGTTTGTGAATGGATTGCCAACAAATTTTCAGAATGAATGCAAGCGCAATTCTTTGAACTCATTGGAGGATGCCATTCGGATTGCATGTGTGTACGATCAGACGGTGGTAGCTTCTAGGAAACGGGGGCATGAGAAAAGCTCAACAAATTTTCGACCGCGAAAAAAGTCAAAAAAGTTTATTGATGAACTTGAGAGTATGGCTTATCATAAACCCAAGTCAGTGAAGAAATCGAAGAAAAAATCTAAGTCATCAGTCAGAGATGCCTTCAAACAAGGGTTGTGTTTCAATTGTGGCAAGGCGGGCCATCTGGCTAAAGAGTGTCCGTTAAAAAACAAGTCCTCATCTAATCTTATGACAATTGATTTGCTAGCAGGTAAAATGGAAATTGATGTTATTAATAGTACTTGTGAATATCAATTCAGTACATTGTCTTTTGGTCCTCACAATTTGTTTCGAGTAAGGGGCAAGTTGTTAGGGAAAGATGTGAATGTATTGTTGGATTCAGGCAGTACTATGGAAGATGCCATCAGGGAAGAGGATGAGGGATCTGACGACGAATATCCATCCACCTACACCCCCCTACTCCCTCGTTAGCATCATCATCATCAAATGCATCTGCTCTATCCACCAAAATGACAAAAAAGAGTAAAAAGAAAGTGTTGGATTCCTTGAAGTCAATTAACATGGACTCAGATACAGCGTCATCTTCTACACGGGTGATAGAAAATCAAAAAATGACCAGTCGGGCTAAGATCAATATGCTGAAAGAGGAATCTCAATGAGCGCTAGTTCATGAGATGCCTGAGACTTTCAAGAATTACAATTTGGACGACGTGTAATCATAATGCCGCAAGCCCAGAGAGAACCTGATCAAAGTCAGGCACCAGCGAAACAAGTCTTTGAGAGACCTGCGCGGACATAGCCAATGAATCTTGCCGAGCCAGGTGAAGAAGAAAAGATAGTGCATGTGGGAGAGCAGTTAACACCCACACAGTTCAAGAGACTACGATTGTTGTTGGTGGAATATAAAGGCTATTTTGCCTGGAGTTATAGTGACCTGAAGGGCATTCCACCAACAGTAGTCCAACACACCATACCCTTGGTGGATGGAGCAGTCCCCAAGGTAAGCCGTTATTACTGCTGCAACCCGAATTATACTGAGTTGATCAAGCAGGAGTTGCAGAAGCTGATGGATGCAGATTTCATTTATGAAATCAAGCACACGGAATGGGTTTCACCGATAGTTATAATACCCAAGAAGAACAACAAAATGCGGATTTGTGTGAATCTGAAGGCGCTAAATGCAGTCACCAAAAAAGAACATTTTTCTTTACCATTTACGGAAAGTGTCCTCGACAGAGTAGCCGGTGCCGAGGCCTACAGTTTTCTAGACAACTTCAGCGGCAACAACCAGGTGAAGATAGCCCCCCAAGACCAGCACAAGACAGCATTTGCCATGGAATGGGGAGCCTATGCCTATAATCTAGGTTAATTTTCTATTGGTTGACACACACATGATCCTATAGATCGAATGTTTAGCACTTTCCCTAAAAAGTTATCGCGTCGAGATGCATTTACACTTCCTATAATGATATTCATCATAGAGGAAGCCTACACTCCTAGGCTGAGCATATTTCATCTCAAGGAGGCCATTGACTTCAAGGAGTTTGTGAAGTCTTCAAGAGAACTATGTTTGGCAAAATTAAATGACATTAGCTACCAACACTGCTTTCTTATTAAAAAAAATATGGAAAAAGAGGTTGTGTTAATGTATGGAAAACAATTGTCGACATGTAAACAATGGCTTCTGACAGATGGTTTGAAATTCTTGATACATGTACAGTTGTTCAAATGAAGTTTGCAAAGCAGATGCCTATGTTACTAGCCAAAGAAATTAGAGATGCTGAAAAACAAACAAGACCTATTGATTATCAAAAGTGCATAGAAGAGCATAAACTTCTAATCGAGAAAGCAAAAAAATATATGGGAGATCAGGATACTAAATGGTGGAATACATTTCATGAGGAGCAAATGGTGATATTGAGTAAAATTGAGGATGACAAATGGGAACTCCCATTTGACTTCGTGTGGCCTGTCCGTCAAAGTAATCCAAAGCAGAGCAAGTACAAATAACAGAACATCATGAATCTGTTAGAGAGACCAGAGAGATGTATCTTGGAGCAAGGCGGTCAACAAGTAGGAGGGACAGACTAGCCCAGATGTGGAAGGGTGACCCGCAAGATATCCAAGAGGGTACTTTGGTACACTGGCAATAGATGATGATCTCGGTCACCCCTTTTGGATTGGAAAAGTACTCACAGTTCATTGAGACGACATCACATCTAAGATTAAAGACATAACTATGCATTGGTTTAAAACAGATCACATTGATCCATTCAAAGGGAGGTATAGCCTCGAGATGGTCCGTACAGTCCATGGTAAAAGGAAGAAGCAAAAAACAAAGAATACTCCAAATTCTTCTTTATTGTCTTTAGAGGAGGTGGATATTTTAGTGTACAACTGCATGCTCACCGCAACATGTCATTTGAAAAAGTCCACTATTGACATCCTAAAGCAAAAAATTTCCGTGACAAACGATGTGGGATCGTCCTCACGTATCAGAAGAAGTATGGGAAACTATGAAAATTACGGCTTGCATCGTGAGGAAGGCAATGTTTTAGTACATAGTGAAGAAGAGGATGCTTCTCCCACCACTTCATGATCATCAACACCTATAACTACTAATAGTGATGGGATTGATAGTGACTAGCATTTGAAACTATATGAGTCCAAAGAGTTTTGAATATCGCGTGTGTCACAAAATATAAGTAATTACTTTCTTTGTTTGTCATTTTTATATCGTAAGAGTATGAGCATTTTAAAAATGTGCTTCTTTTTTAAACTTGGTACTCATGAAAATGTTCTTGCAAGTGGTCTTGAGAACCTCCAAAAACGGTATAATTGTTATTCTTGTCAAGAACAAAACAAGTCTTTTTTTTAAATGTATTTTGAAAAAAAACTTTACGCATGCGTAATGCTTTTTTGTTGACACCCATAAAAAGAGGTCATTTTTTGAAGTATCTTAGGAAATATTCCAAATGTTTTCCCTTAGCTGGAAAAATCACCTATTCAATAGAAAATTGTGCTTTTTGCTACAAGTCTAGCGTTATACTTGTTTATTGATCCATGTTTATTATACTTCAATCGATACACCCACTTGCAATCAAGTGGTTACTCCCCTTGAGGAAGATCAACAAGATCCCAAGTATGATTCTCCATGAGAGCATCATACTCCACTTGCATAGCATTCGTTCAACTTTTTGATTTACAAGCATCCTAAGTAGAGAAACGTGAGAAGAGCGGATCTTACCATCAGAATACTCATCCTATGCTTGTACTATCTTTTGAGTATCCATATCCAAGCTAGCTGGGAAAGCCTCAGTGAGGGTTAGTTGAGAGAAGCCATAACTCGTACTAGATGGAGTCATAGCTGGTTGGATGCTAAAGACCTAACATTGGTGTCGTTGCCGCTTTTTTTTGCTTTCTCTTTTGTTCTAGCCACTCTTACTTGCTTGCTTGTTCCTTGTTGTTGCTTGTTGGTTTCTTGCTTGCTGCTTTTCCTTGTTGCCTTCTTTGTTTGCTTGTTGGTTTCTTTTTGTTACTTGTTATTTTTTTTGCTTTTTGCTTTCTTTCTTCCAGCACCCTTTCTTTGCTTGTTTTTTTTATATAAGAGAGCAAATAGAGGGTTTGGAGCAAAAAAAGCATCATTTAGGAGAGCTCATAGAGGGTTTTTGGACTCTTGCAGTCCAGTTGGTGCAGTTGAAGGAGATTTGGTGCAGCAGCGCATTTCAACAGGGTGAAGGAGGGTGAAGGAGAGAAGCGTGCCATGTGCTGCCTATTTTCGAAGGTGTGAAGGGGACGCTTCATCTACAGCTGCCCTAGCGTGTTTTTTTAGGTGTTAGAGGTATAATTAGCTGCTCGTTTTGCCTACAACAGCGTGTTTTTAGCAGGGTGCAGGAGTGACGTTTTTAGGTGTTTTCAGGGTATTGCATAGCTCGTTTTTTCAGTCTTTAATTTGCACCCAGCCACGTTTTTAGCATCCCTCAGGTTTTCAACGGCCATCAAAGGGCGCATCAGCCGCGTCTTGGAGCAAGCCCTCATCCATGCTATTCTTCCTCAAATCAAGTTTGCACATCAACTCCCTCACGGTTTGTGAAACTCCAGGATTGTAAGTGAATTTTTTGAGTGAAGTAACTAGGCAAGTAGGCTCCCAGTGAAGAATGGGTAGTAGATAGCGCTTCATCAGCATTTTTTCAGTCCATGGCAGTTCTTCTATCTATAGCCCACCGCCCACTTGAGTTCTCTTCATCAACGTTTAGTTTGGTGTGATCTGCAGGGCTGGAGTTCTCTTCTAACACAACCTTCTACGTTTTGAGCACGTCTTCCACTCGTTTTGAGCACACCAACAGCCCATTTTTTGTTTACACCATCAGTCTGTTTTTAGTTTTGCGTTCTTTTCTGTTGCCTTTGATATGGTTGCATGTGCAATCGCCAAAGCTGCAGGTTCTACATAGCCGAAATTTACTACAGATTCATTTGTTGATTGAGATTAATGTAATGTCGACAGAAGAGCTTAAGCTGCTTTTTGCACAACTAGCTTTCAATTTTAGTCATCTGCTCATTTTTGAATGATCACTTACATCTGCTCTTAATAACCAGCCATCTCCCTCCAAACACTCAGCCTTCTTTTTCAGGCTAGTTTAGTTTGTTAGATGCTTCATGCATGCTTGCATCTGCAGCACTTCTTGTTATCTTTTCACAGTGTTTTCATGCTTGCATCCTCCCTCAGCCCTGTGCGCTTAAGTGGTGTTCATCCACATTTTTTAGGCATTTTCAGCGGTTTTCATAGACATTTTTCCGGCTGTTTTTCCATACTTCAGAGGTTTTGCGCATAGTTTTTCGGCTGTTTTTTCCGATTTCAGAGGGTTTTGTCATCCGTAGTTCCGCCGTTTCTAGCCATTATTCAGTCATTTTGAGTGGTTTTCCGGCAAATTTTTTACAACTTTAGCAGTGTTTTTTCTATTGTTTTTCTTTCTTTGCTATTAGAAGCACTGAATTTTAAGTACTATTTATACATTTCTCATTGGCGTTTATAGCCAGTAATTTCCACGGTTTCCAGTTCCACGGGTCCAGGTTTGTGTGAGTCATCTTTCATCGTGTGCGAGTACGTCAGTTCTTGCATGTGAGTCATCTTTCACCCTGTCTGTGCGAGTCATCTTTCACCCTGTCTGTGCGAGTACATCGGTTCCCGTGTGCGAGTCATCTTCCACCATGTCTGTGCGAGTCATCTTTCACCATGTGTGACTAAGTAAGTTCCCGCATGCGAGTCATCTTTCACCGTCTGCGAGTAAGTACGTTGCGAAAGATTTCAGATCATTCAAGGTCCAATCCATGTCCCTGACCTTTGGTTACAATAAGGAGCAAACCAACAATCTTGCCAATGTAGAAAAATTAGCATCTACATACAAAATGAGATGCAAACTCTAAGAGATATTGATCAAACATAAACCAAAACATAAAATATGTTGTCCATACAATTACAATACCCTACTGTATTTCACACATGTGGAACTGAAAATAGCAAAATATGAGCATCTTACACACAAGATTGCAAGATATCATCAAGAGAGTGCACCAATGAGTGGTAGAACCCAAAGAGAACCATGTATAATATGAAATGAGAAAGAGAAGATAGAAGATGTGTCTCTCCATGAGTTACAAACACTATGTGGCATCCTTTTATAACTGGTCCAAACCCTATGTGGCCGCTTTCCCTCCAAAATGTAAACCCTACTATTTTTGGGTCTAGATTCAATGTACCCAAAGTTCAAATTTGAATCTCTCTCAAACTCGACTACCAACTTTCCCAGACTTTCAAAAAGTGTTTATTGAATGTATTTTAAATTAATATAACTTCAAAAAGTTTATCTCTAAATCTAAAATGAGTTTTGGCCTCAATTGACAATTTACCAAAATATGACTCAACTTGTTGAAATCTCTCACACTCCCTCTTCAACTAGTTTTGGCATAGTTTTAACCATACTACTTTGATCCAACTTTAGAATGAGCTCCACCCTAAGTATAGATCTCCTTTCTAATGTTCTAAAGTATCTTTCGTGTCCAAATTGGATGCTTCACTATTTCTTACATCAATTTTACACATCAAGATATAACTAGAACATGAAGAACCAAATAGAATGTGAATGAAATGATTCTTCCAAATTTCGAACTTTGAACTCTCTGGAAAATTACAGCAACCAAACAATAAATGTGAGTGATGACCATTGCTTGCTTGTCTCCTCCGTCCTTTCTTGATATGTCTCCACCATAAAACTCCATGAATGAGCCTCCATCTCCATCTTGCCACAAGATATCATCAACACTTGATGACTTGGCCATGAATGAGTGATATAATGAACCTCCAATAGCTTCATTTCCATCAGCAAAACCATCCAAGAATGCTAGTACAACTCCAACAATAAGATATTGCAAGACAATGTAGCTAGTTTATCCATATCTTGACAATTTGCACACATCTGCATGAAATAGCTCAAACATGAGATAGAACAAGTAAAGTAAACTTGAACAATACTTCCTTGCTACTCCTTTGACCTTACTTGAGTTTTCATACACCTGCAAAAATAGATCCATAACATCTTTGCCAAATAAGATTCCTTTGATGCTCTTGACTAGCTCCAAATTGCCACCTTTCCTTTTGTGTTGTTGAAGCCCTTTGAGACCAACCTCTTGATCTTCCTTTTGAACATCAAAGTCATTGAACAAAATTTGTTTTTCAGATCCATTGCTTGATTTTCCAGCATGAAAACCATGAGAACCAATATCCACTTGCATAGCATCATCTACACAAGAAACTTCTCCAAAACATGTGAGTAAAGCAAAGTGAGTCGCTTACACTTGCTTACCTTTCTCTTGAACATCAAAGATATGAATATCTTCAGAGCTTAACCTCTAGAAATACTCCCTCTCAAACATATGATCTAGATCCAACAAGATCCCATCAATGCTTGATCTCGAATTTCCACAAAGGTTAGTGAAAACAATGTCATTGGTGGCACCATCATAAATCAAAAGATAGATTCCAAGCTTTCCATCCAACATGAAGTAGAGTAGGTGAAGATGAGTATCAAATCTAATAAATCCAGCCCTCTTGAGTCCATAATAAACCTCAATAATCTTACCAATGAGATCTCCCTTGCCTTGAAAAAATTGTCTCTTGATTTGCTCCATGTAATCTTCTCCAAACAACCTTTTGCCATCTCGATCATGAGTGATCAGTTCATAATCATAGAATCCTTTGAGTTGATGAAGAGATGTGAGATCCATGACTTGGATCTTCCCAAGAAACAATCTTCCATTGCTCTTTCCTTCATAACACTCCCTCTTAATGATTGCATCATAAGAAGTAGAAACCTCAAAAACATTAGAAGCCATGAAAAAAATGATTAGTAACTTCAACATAAGGATTATTGAAATACTCACTTTTTTCAAACAAGAACTTCTACTCAATGTTTTAGGTAATGACTCATATGATAATGATTCTTCCTCACCAAAAATCCACCATCGGCAAACTAATACTACCACCTTTAGTTGGAATAAGCCATAGGCATATCTAGTAGGGTACCGGCCTTAGACATGACCTAGATGGAAGCCATAGACTAGGGAGAGACCTTTGCCCTCATCCATCCACCCAACCATTTGTCTGGTCTTATGATAATCCATTCAGATCAACATGGCAGGACCATCCCATCCACCGCCCAAGTTGGAGAAACGACTTCCTCGGATTGACGCACCTAAGTACGATGACAAATCAGATCTGACACGATTTCTCCAAAATTTCAACAATGCTTGAAAATTCTATGAGGATGAATCTAACACCGAAAAGGTACATTTATTTCCCATGATTTTACAAGGCGACGCAAAAGAGTGGTTTGTAAACCTTGAAGGCCCAGACAACACGTCTTGAGAAACCATCACCGCAGCATTGATGAAACGGTTCAAACCCTCCAAACTGACGCAGAGTCCTTTCATCCAATTGACGCATATCAAGATGTGAAGTAAAGAATCCGTGCGCACCTACATTGAGTGCTTCAAGCATCTAAAAGTAGAGTGTGTCGATGATCACATAACTGAAAAAATGGCCATTAAAATTTTTCTATCGGTTTACCCAAGAGAGAATTGAAATCCCCCGACTCGTACGAGCGATTGAAAGACACGATGGATGACGCCATCTGTGAAGAAGATGAAGGGTCTAACGAGGACTATGACTTTCGCGACAAGAGGGGAAAGGGGCTAGTCAAGTAGGAGACTTCCCACATGAAAGGATCATCCTCATCTAGTGAGGTTGATATCCTTCAACACCTTGAGGGGTGGCAAAAAGCACAACAAGCTCAGATGGAAAAAGCTAACCTCAGAATTCCAAAAGATATTGAAGGATATTGCTGAAAAAACTTTTCCAGTCCGTGAGAATGTGTAATGTCCTATTTGTTCTCAAAACCACACCGCCAATGAGTGCCCACACGTAAGAACATATCACAAGCGGCACGACCTATGTATCGCCCCTATAGGCCATGTAGACCTCAGCAATATGCACCAAATTACAATCCAAATCCATTCATGCCCAGGCCAGGACAATACCAACCCAGGCCAACGGGCCCAGTTCCTTATCAACCCAGACAACCATTTGTAGTCAATCAGCTTGCGCCACATGTACAATCTCACATGGTTGATACTACCTAGCTACTATGTAGAGGATCCCAATGCCAATGTTTATCAAGAAGAGATGAGTTACTCTTATGAGATGACATAGCCTGGATACGACCCCAATCAAACTCAATATCATACACAACCTATAGCATATGCTGCACAACCAATGCCAGTATTACGTGGTTGTTTTGTGTGTGCGGGACGACATCCTAGCATTCATTGCCCTGATAAATTACAGTATCCACCTCTTTGTGAAAATTGTGGCATAGAGCACCATATCAAATAATGTCCAAAACGACCTAGTCCCACAACTCTTGATAACTCTATCCAAGTCAAGACAATCTCAATTAGGGTCATGACTCAAGTCCAACATCGGTAGGCTAGCGAAGCTGCAACAAGACGACCAATAAGCTCTCGCCCGCTCTGTCCAATGATAGAACCACACCAACTGCCTATCCTAACCCCAGCGAGGAGATCCGTTTGAGAGACAAATATCAAAAGCTCATCCACAAAGCTGATAATAAGGATGAGACTGCAATTGCTCCTAAAGATCAAATCCGAGATAACCCGACCGTAGAAGGAGCCGAGATATGGGGATATTTGCTTCAAGAAAACGTTACCCTCCCATTTGGAATACTCTAGAAGTACACCAAAAAATGGCGAAAAGAGTTGTGCTCAATTGAAGATAACATCACGTCATCAAACCTCCCTGAGGTGCCCCTGCATCTGACTAATCCTACAATCGACAAGGAAAATATATGCATTCCCACAACTTACGGACATTCCCGCATTGTCTTGGTAGTATTAGATGGTGGATCAAGAGTCAACATAATCAACATCCTTGATGAAGGAGTGAGGTCTTCAAGCTTCCATGAAACGGCTGGAACTGTCAACTTCAAATGGCAGATGAAAGTGTGGTAAAACCATTAGGCCTAATACCAGACATAAGGCTGAAACTAGGAGGTTTGAGCTTCACGCTAGATTTGGTAGTGCTAGATATCCCTAGCAACGCCTATTCCTATGAATTACTCCTAGGTAGGCCATGGCTCTCTAATGCACACATAGTGCACAATTGGAATAGAGAGTGCATTACATTTGGCAATCGAGAAACACCAGTCACCATCGACTCTGCTAGTAAGATCAAACCCGCACGAATCACCGAATATGGATCCTCTACCATAGAGTCTATTCTTGAAAATTATCATGACATCAAAGAGAAGGGCCACTATACCAAGGCTACAGATATCATCAACTGGAGCCACAACTTGGCAACAATCGATTGTGTCAATGCAGAACATTGCGAGCTCAATACACATCACACTAATAGTGATGAATCCACCGTTGAACCAACTGATTTGAATACTCCTATCTTCAATGTCAATTATGTTAACATTCAGCCCCACAACGAGGACTTGCTTCACGTCACTTGGCTACCTCATGACAAATCAATAATCTTGTATATCGACGACGAGAGTGTTTTACGCTCTTAAGAGTTTGATATTGACTCCGACATGGCCGATATTACAAATTTATCTATTCTGCGTTTCAGGACGCCATTCCCCCTCGGCTACACTCTGAGAAGGTTTGAGAGATAGAGCCTAAGGCTAGCATTGATGCAGCCAAACTGGACCAAAGTAAAATATTTCGTGTCAAACGACCAGTATACGAATGGGAGATCCATGATAATGAATCTATCTACGCGATAGGTGACGCAATTTTAACCGAAGTCCCTCAAGCGTCCAAGCCACACAGAAACATCATTCACAAAGTGCATGTGAAACCAACTAGGAAGGAAGCTATCTGCGAGAAAATGAAAAAGATTATAGAGGTGGAGCCTCCTCGCGATCTCATCATAGCTCGAGAAACCCCAGGCGAAGCACAATCCTCTACGTCCACAAGCCACACAGCTAGGACCCCTAAAAATCCACCTAAGGCCAGGACTAAGAAGCCTTACAAGCCTGATAAAATTAATGTGCCCAACCATTTCAAGGACTTCACCATTGAAGATGTAACTATCCACCTGCCTCAAGCTCAACGAGAGCCAAAGGGGAATGAGCCATATGATGGCCCCGCTCAAACCATGAAGTTAAGCGCCTAATGAGACAGAGGACAAGTCTGTCCATATTGGAGCACACCTCAACACCGAACAACGTCTAGCCTTAGAGAAGCTCCTTAGAAAATATCGTCATAACTTCGCATGGAACTACAAGGACATGATGGGGGTAGATCCTTCGGTTGTTGTGCATAGAATCCCATTAAAGACGAATGCTAAACCCAATGCTAGTAGACCTTATCATTGTAATTCCAAAAGCTCTTGGAGGCAGGTTTCATCTACGACGTGGAACATACAGATTGGGTATCACCTATTGTTGTGGTCCCAAAGAAGAACGGGAAGCTTCGTATCTGTGTCGACTATCACAAATTAAATGCTTTCACAAAAAGAGATCATTTTCCAATCCTCGATATAGTGAATCCATATTGGAGAACCTAGTTGGGGATGAAGTTTACTCCTTGCTGGATGGCTTCAGTGGATATAACTTAGTTGTTATCTATGAAGAAGGCCAGCCAAAAATGGCTTTTGCTATGGAATGGGGTATCTTCTGCTGGTGAGTTATGCCATTTGGATTGTGTAATGCACCATGCACCTTCCAATGCATCATGCAAGCAGCATTTTATGATCTCATCGATGACAACCTTGAGATCTATCTTGATGACCTTGGGGTGCACTCGGAAGAATCCACGCACCTGGCCATACTCAAACGTATTTTCATACAATGCCAGAGGTATGGTATTTCTCTTAATCTTGAAAAATGTCAAATATGGGTCACCCACGGCATCGTACTTGGTCACATTGTATCGCGTAATGGAATTGCCACCGACTTAGAGAAGATCGAAGTCATCGTTGAGTGGCCAGAACCTAAAATGGCTCAAGATGCTTATTGTTTTATGGAAGACGATGACACCTCCATCTACAACAATGACAGTTACGCCGTCAAACTCATCTCGGATCCAGGACTTAGGGAAAAGGCGGACCTACTTGCATTACTCACTGAGGACTCTATGAATTTGTCCAGGGCCTCTGAGCTGTTGTGGATAAAGTACACAGCTGAAAACTTGCTGAAGTCGTCAATAAAAGTGATGTAGTACTTTGAACCCTTTGTTATAGACATCACAAGACTTCAAGCATGCTGCATCTTTGATATTGACTCCAGTGTATGCTCCACTCTGGCTAGCGTTGTATAGAGCAAATGTATTCATGTGATACAGCCTCCAGTGCCATATAATATCCATCGATTCGTTTCCCCTTTCGCTTTCATGTGGTGACAAGCTGAGTGGTTGCGGATTCAACCACTTCACAAGTATCGCCTTCAAAGGTGATTGTTAGTCCTACATCTACCATCTTAGCAATAGATAGTAGGTTCTTCTGAAGAGTGGGCACGTATGGAGTGTCATTGAGCCTTTTGTTTCTTCCTTTGGTGCTTAACCACATCGCTCTAGTTCCGCTGACTTTGTGTCTAGAACCATCTCCCAAGATTATATATCTGGAAGATTCTGATTCTTGATAATCAGTGATCATGTGTCTTTTTGTCACGAAGTGTGACGTTGCACCTGAATCAAGAATCATTTCTTGTGTATCTGAAGTTGATGTTGCACAGACATCAGTACACAAGGAAGCTACTGGGTTCTTGTCGTTGTTGGCTCTGTCTTCGGCCATCTTGGAGGACTCGGGTTCCTCCATGTAGGATGAGCTATTGTCGCTCTCCTGTCTGCTCTGAGCTTTCTTGTTTCTGGGATTTTGGTAGCAGTCAACATGTGCGTGTAAGATAAGAAAAATGCTAGGATAGAAATTCTTAGTTTCTTCAAAGGCCCTATTGTAATGATTGATCATTCAATGGACAAATCTACCAATCTTTTCCATGTTTGATGAAATTTTCTATAATTTGTCTAGTTTCTTGATTTCTTAACTAGTTTCACCATGGTTATATGATGCTCATGAAATGGATTGAATGTTAGGATGCTATGATGGCACATGACATGGATTTACTATATCGATGGGCAACTAGTCCTATTCACTTTTGACATGTGTTGCTTTTATGCTTTTATGTTAGGTTGGATTGTATGGCAACACACTTGGGTTTCTTTGAAGCAATAACATGAGATATAGGAATTATCCCACATTCCAATGAATACTCTTGTATGTCACACACATAAGTTGGATTTGTCTTTCATAAAGTTTACATCTTGAAATGTTGTGAATCGTGATATTTTGTGGGCTTGATAGATGCTAGCATGGATGTCTAGTAGGGTTGCAAAGACAAGATCTTGTGGGCTTGATGCACAATGGATCTCTTGTAGGGTGTGCCAACAACTCTATGAATGATGTTGGAGCATTTTGAGGCTTTGGGCTTGGTCAATTCTATTTGGCCACTTTGCTAAGAATATGTAAGAACTTGAGATGAGCTCTATCATGTTGGGAAAGTTGTCACACTTGAGTTAGTCCTAAGTTGTGTGAGACATACCTTCTTCTAAGCTAGTTTTGGGAAGTCTGAACTATCCTATAAGATAATGAAAAATCTCATATCCCATACATATAAGATAAACTTGTCAACAAGGTGTGAACTTGGTGTGTGCATGTGTGGATGCCCACAGGGCATTGCTAGAAGTTCTATCAGGAGGTTGGGTTCATGTCTAGATCATTTGTGTTGTTTAGTTGGATTTATTTTAGCTTAGGATCCTTGTAGCTCAATTTTTTTTCTCTTATATGATATGTCCTCATATGTGCAATCGAGTGCAGTAGAAATATTGACCTCAAAAAGAGAAAAGGAGGTAATCTTAATGGAGGACTAGGCTCCAATTTACCCTTAAGCTTAGCAATTCTTACACTACCTCTTCTAGTGCATTGCAACAAAACATCTAATCATACTCATTATGTGCTTAGAAATTCATATAAAATCTAGTTTGTCATTAACTTTGGTTTGTGACGTAGTCAATGACATCTTCAAATACCCATTCTAAAGGAAACTCAAGAACCTACTTGCAACTAAACAAATTTTCACAATACCGTCTTTATCAAAGGCTACAATAGTATGTTGATGCACATGTGTTGAATCTAGTTTCCTTTCTAACTACCAAGTCAAATGTACTTGGACTTGTTTCATAGAAGGATAGGTAGTGCTCAAGAAAATCTACTATAGTTGAGAATGCTCAAGAAAAATTACATTTATTGAGGATGAAATTGGTATCATTTTTTAAATTATTTTGTAAAAAGTCTGTTGACTTCCAAAATACTACTAATCTTTTATTTTTGTAGGACATTTTTATATTTGAATAAATATTCAGAGGAATCGGTAAACTATTTTGCAAAATTTTATATTCTGAACGTATGCACAATAGTATAATTTTGTAGGAGATTTTGATGTTTGATAGAATGTTTAGAAGAGTCAATAATCTAATTTGCAAAACTTAATATTATGGATGTACTATAGTGATATGTTGTGCTGTTAGGAATTGCTACAAACAAAAGTTAGCAGTAATATCTAGAGTACACAATACCAATGTAAAAGCATTCACAATAGCAAGCTCCTTCTTAGGAATTGTTACCATGACATGACTTTAATCACATGGTTGGAAGTTTATAAGCATTTTGAGACGTGGGATTCAAAAGGAGTTTTAAAAAAGGGACAATTTTCAAGAGTGAAATGATGCACTTGGAGCATTATAAGGAAAAGAAAGGTACTAATTTGACAATGATATCCCACCCACTTTGGGACATCCGTCCACACATCATATCTATATTCAAAAATATCTTCGTGATCTTAATACTATGTGCTTAGTTTTTATTTGTATTTTGGAGTCACTTCCAAAAGTAAAATTTTTTGTGAGCGTTCCTAATTTAACTCTCGTGTAGACACCCACTAACAAATTGACAGAAATCATGAAAGTTTGGTGGAATGTGCATCCGAACAACCAATGATGAGCTAACACATGGCATGTAGCATAATATCATTGGTTGTACACATGCACATTCTACCAACAAAAATATTTTTTAAAAAAATCATTGTAAAAGAAATTTCAGATTTTTTTTTGCACCTAGTCATTTTATGCATAAATCGCAATCTAACAAGAAAAGAACCGTAAAATTTTTAAAAAACAATTTTTTTTTAGAGGTTGCAAATAAAATAAAACTTTGCGCCTACGCATTACCCAGGAGGCCTTTAATGATGGTCTAGCTGACTCCGCACATAGAAAAGTCTCGCAAGATTTGTGAATCTTTAGAGTTGAACTGGTTCATGATTTGGAAAGAGGCGAAAAAGTGACTAGGCTACTTTTTCTTTTGGAGTCCACAAGGAGTTAGGTATTGCTAGACTATTCTCGTTCATTCACTTTAGTTCATCAATTTTGAATGACACATTTGACCATGTACTTACACAATCACAACCACACCCACTCAATCAAAATCTCTCTCTCTCTCTCTCTCTCTCTCTCTCTCACACACACACACACACACACACACAAACACACATATGTACATACACAATCATATATATCTCTCTCTCTCACATTTCCATTCACAATCAGATCTCTCTCTCTCTCTCTCTCTCTCTCTCTCTCTCTCACACACACACACACACACACACACACAGAGTCAATGAACATATAGCACACCCACTTTTATTAGGACCCATTCTTCATGCCTGAAGAACAGAGCTTTTCTTCTCATTCAACTCTAACAATAGATTGTGGATGGTGCAGAGATGCAGTCTGATTGCTGAATTGGCATGAGTTGCCATCAAAATGAGGCTTGGATTTTCAGAAAATTGCTGCTCATATGCCCAGGCAACCCTGATTTCTCTCCTGATTTTGCTGATTGCTCTGTATTTTCAGAGCAGTCATGGACAGATTGTGGAGAGGCTGCTCCCGGGAAACACCCTGCAGGCCAACCAGACCCTAGTTTCCAAAAATGGTGACTTTGCTCTGGGATTCTTTCCAGTGGGTGGTCCTGATCGGAATTATTTGGGAGTATCTTATGGACTTTCAAACAGCACACATATTTGGTCGGCTAACAGAAACAATCCTGCTAGGGTTGGTGCATACTTGAAATTTTCCATGGATGGCAACGTAGTTGTCTCTAATCCTGATCAAACCACAGTGTGGATGAGTGGTACTAGTGGAATGAACGTTAGCTCAATGGTGATGGAAGATAGCGGTAACCTTGTGCTCAATCACAACTCGGGGAAAATGATATGGCAAAGCTTCGATCATCCCACAGATACTTGGGTACCAGGCATGAGCATGTATCTGGGCTCAAATCTTACCTCTTCCAAATCTACTGTCGATCCAGGCGCTGGCCGTTTCTCGATGCAGATGCTTCCAACAACTGCATTCGTGTCTCTGTGGAACAAAACCACGCAATATTGGAGCAGTGGGATCTGGAATAGAAACGCCTTCGCAGGTGTTCCAGAGATGTCGCAAAACTACTTCTACGACTTCTCATTCTTGAACGATTCTGGGCGTCCTTACTTTACATGGAGTGAGAAAAAAGCCACCCACTACTCGCATTTCAGCCTTGAGTCTGATGGTATCATCCGCGTTCACACTTGGGACAGTATTAACGCCCAGTGGTACACTATCTGGACACAGCCCAAGGATCCATGCCAAGTAGATCATCTTTGTGGCCAGAACGGAATCTGCAACGGGAATACCGTAACTTTCTGTAGCTGCCCGCAGGGATTCAAGGCCGTAGATCCTACAGGGTGGAGCCAAGGGGATTGGTCTCTGGGATGCGTGGCCAATTTCACTGTAGAGTGCAGCGCTACACAATTTTCCATCTTGCAAAATACGGCCTATGATCAAGGGAGTGGCGCAGGAACTGCTCGAGCTTACAGTGGGCACGATCAAGCCTGGTGCCAATCCCAATGTGTGAAGGATTGTGCCTGTTTGGGGTTTTCTTTCGATGGATCCACTGGCAACTGCTCGCTGCAATTTGGACCTTTCTTCAATGGCAAGACTTCTCCATATATCGACCAGAATTTCTTTCTACGAGTGCAGTCCTCAACGACGCAGTCCCTCGGAAATAAGAAAAGCAGCAGAGTTTGGGTTATTGGATTGGGAGTTGCTGTTGGTTCTGCAGTGCTGTTGCTGATCGCGCTTTTTGTTTGGCAAATTTTTCTCCGAAAATGTATTCCGGAGAGAGAAAACTCAGAATACTCTTCCGGGATCCTGAAGAAATTCTCGTACAAAGAGCTACGAACCGCCACCAACAATTTCAGTGAAAAGATTGGCAGTGGCGGGTTTGGGTCGGTTTACAAAGGCTGCCTTCAAGATCAGACCAAGGTTGGTGTGAAAAAGCTCCACAACATGAGGCAAGGAGACAAAGACTTCCGCGCAGAAGTAAGCACTCTTGGGATGATCCAACATGTCAACCTTGTGAGACTTCGTGGTTTCTGTGCCGACCACGAGAACAGGCTTCTAGTCTACGACTACATGCCCAACGGATCTCTGAACTCCTTATTGTTTTCAAGTCCCGGAGCCCAGCAACAGGTTGTTCTAGACTGGGACACCCGATTTTCCATAGCTCTGGGCACAGCACGGGGGATCACCTATCTGCACGAAGAGTGCAGGAGTTGCATCATCCACTGTGACATCAAACCCGAAAACGTTCTATTGGATGCTGATTTTTGTCCAAAAGTTTCAGATTTTGGGCTGGCCAAGCTTATGGGCAGAGAATTCAGCCGAGTGATCACAAGCATGCGGGGCACCAGAGGCTATCTCGCACCAGAGTGGCTTTCCAGCCTACCAGTGACAGCCAAAGCTGACGTCTACAGCTATGGCATGACCCTCTTGGAGATCATCAGTGGAAGAAGGAATATAGATGCGAATACCAACTTGGAGAAGTGGTTCTTCCCTCTCTGGGCATGCCAAAGAGCTCGGCTGGGAGACTACCCATCAGTGGCAGACAGCAAATTGTGTGGAAATTTCAACGAAGAGCAGCTCAAGAGGGCAATTTTGGTTGCCCTATGGTGCATTCAGGACGAAGAAACCAGCAGGCCTGCCATGGGAAGAGTAGTGCAGATGCTTGAAGGCACACTTGAAGTGGATGATGCACCATTCCCCAAGTCTCTGCTTTTGTTGGAGGTCGAAAGGAGCCAATCTCCCTTACACCTTTCCATACTTTCCATGCCCAAGTCCGAGGGAGAAGAAGAAGAATATACATTCTCTATGGACTTCATGAATTAGGCTGTCTTTTTGGCTAGCAGCTACTTCCCCAAAAAACTAAACAAGTATATAAATTTTCTACTATGCTAGACATATCTTTATAGGAGATTTTATCTAGTAGACAATGCTATGTGAGAAACCTCCAAAATAGTGGTGGCTCCTCTATGATGGAAAGGAGAAATTTTCAAAGTTCTTCTAAGATTGGTGGGGGAAGGTTTTTTCTTTTCTTGGATGTCTCTTTATGAGCTCAAAAATGTACTCAACACATTTTCCAAGACACTTTGAAATGTATTGGAAGAGACACTTGAACTCTACTTGAGGTTGATGGTTAGTAGTAACTATTTTAGGTGGTTTTTTGAGTGATTGTTTTAATGATTCTTGCTATTCTCAACATGTGGGGTCACAAGAATCCAACTTGGTGGGCAAGCTAAGCTTAAGCATGATATATACCATTTGTGGGAAATTGCTTCATGGTATTATAATATGAGTGTATGATGTTTGCTTGCTTTTAGCACTATCATTAGTTCTCTATAGTTGAAAGGCACAACTTTAAAACTGTTACATTTGGATATTCATTTGAAAGGGCATAACTTTGGAAAACAAGTGATTTGGTTTTCTAGAACCGATCAATTTGAGATATAAGTTGTTATTGCATCTACACATGCATAAATTTTGTTGTTATGTTGTTGATGCTTGGAACGATGGGCTCTTCTTCGCTAGGCTTAAGGATGTAAACAACCATGCTATTAACAATTAGATATGAGTTGCAACGTAAAAACATTGTAAATGATAACATAAACCTTTTTCATTTTTAGATTTTATGTTAAACTAACTCAATGATCCATGAAGCTAGATTGACAAAGTAGATTAGTATAATACTTGTAGGCCAAGAGTTGTAGCTGGAGTAAAGGGATGACTTGTTGCCTATTGCAAGTACAATGGACCTTGTGTTGCCTTGGAGGAAGATAAACTCTCTATGTTAGAGGAATCAACAACTGCTAGATGGAGGAATTAGTTGAATGCTAGAATGATAGTTGTTATCCTCTAAAACAATGAGACTTTTTGCACCTTCAACCATAATCAATATAAATTATGAGCTAGTTGGCCCAAACCCAAATTCCAACCCGATTTCTTTGGAATCATCGCTCTACCTTGAGAGAGCTATTTGAGTTGTTCTATTGAACTTTTCAGCCAAGTACTTATTCGCCCACATTGGTAACAAGTCAGTTAGGTCCACTCAAACAATTCTAGGAAAACAAAATACTTGCAATGCAAATCGGAGTTGTTCTATTGAACTTTTCAACCAAGTAGTTATTCGCCCACATTGGTAACAAGTGAGTTAGGTCCACTCAAACAATTTTAGGAAAACAAAATACTTGCAAAGCAAATCGGAGTTGCTAATTCGAACATTGAAACTTTTCACCAACTTAAAAGATTTTTGAAAACAAGTCCTTTTGCATGTTTGATCTTATTGTCATGCTAAAGTAGATCTTCTATGAGGGAGGTACAACTAGAGACAAGATAGAAAAAAAATTAGCAACTTTTGGTTGAATGCATGTTTTCAATATGCATTTGACAATCCTTTACGATTAGTTATATTAATATGATCATTATTGAAGAAGGAGTTGCGTTTGTAAAAAAATTGAGTAGAATCTTCAAATAAAACATCCGTATATGATAGAATCATTCAAAGATAGACAATAATCTACAAATTGGAAAACAAAGCCAACAAAACAATAACAAGCATTGTAGACTTTAAGAAATGCTCATAATCAAGAATATACCACAATTTTAATACTTTCAACAAACACATTAGATCCTCAATCAAACGTCAATTTCTAGAACTTAACAAGAGCTTGCATGTGATAATCAACATAATTGCTGAAATTTCACAATTCTAGCTTGACCATTTTTGGTCACATGCATTGTAATTGGCAAGAAGGCCATGTAAATAGATGCCACACATGCCAAATCACATAGGATGCTTTCCAAAAACTTCATTCCTCATGTTACATTGTGATAACATTTTTGAAATGAGGCAAAAGTGTGCTTAGATAAGCTAGAGAAATTCTAGGAGCTAAATGTGAAAAATACAGATCCTAAGTGGATCTAAACTCCAAGATCATTGGCTTGAATGCTTGCACTCCAAACTACATAAGCTAGGAATTGGCAACACATTCTATGCTATCTAGAATGCAAAGAACTTGATCAAAAAGCATTTATCACAAATGGAAACTTCCATAAACATCAAGTGCGGCCCAAAATAGCATTATACAGTCCATAATACATCAGCCTATCACTTTTGGAAAGCACCTAAGATCATACACAATAGCTTGAAGACAATACACACAACAATGCTCTCAATGGAGGAAGAAACAATGACAATGATCTATTGATCTCAATGAAGCATACAAAAGGTTTCTCCAACCTGTTCTCCACGACTTCCCTACTATTTATGGATGAGGAAGATGACTCTCTCTCCTCTCTCTAGAAGGTACTTGACCCTAGATATTCCCTATATAGGAAAAATAGCTAAAAATGGCTTATATGACCAAAATACATCAAAATGGTCTCATTTTGAAGGGTATGAAGTTTGACACTTCATCATACTGAAAAAATACAGTAAATAAAAACATTGTGGCCTGGTTCACACGTGTGAAACTCCAGAACCAAAACTATTTACAATTTTAGCCAATTTAGGCCTCAAACTAGCTAGGAAATGTTGACAATTTTCACACTCCCTCTTCAACATTGGATGCTAGTTTCAACATAGTCTTTGAGCACATTCCAAGATTAGATCTATGCATTAAATATAGGTCCTTTCCCAATGGTTTGGTGAAGATATCAGCCACACACTCCTTTGAAGAGACATGTTGAAGCTCCACCTCTTTGGCAATGACTTGATCTCTCACAAAATGGTGAGCAATCTCAATGTGCTTGCTCCTTGCATGAAAAACAGGATTGCTTGCCAAGCTTTGGGCTGAAAGGTTATCACAAAGTATGATTGGAGTCTTCTCTGGTTCCAGCAAGTGAAGATCCAATAACATCCTCTTGATCCAAAGAATCTCCTTGGTGCATGTTGTTAATGCCTTGTACTCGGCTTCGGTGGAAGATAGAGAGATAGTTGGTTGCTTCTTTGATAGCCATGAGACCACTCCATCTCCAAGATAGATTGCATAGGCACTTGTTGACTTCCTATCCATTTGATCACCTACAAAATCTGAATCTGAAAATCCACAAAGGTTAGGTGTAGTACCTCCATACAAGATGCCAAAATCTCTAGATCCCGAGATGTATCTAAGTACTCTCTTTCCTAGCTTCCAATGAGCCTCACTAGGATCTTGCATAAATTGACTTAGTTTACCAACCACAAAGCTTAGATCAGGTCTTGTGATGGTTAACCATATAAGAGATCCTATTAGCTTTCTATAGAGAGTAATGTCCTTGAAGGATCTTTCATTACTTCTTGTAGTTAGCTTTACATTTGATTCCATAGGAGTAGAAACAACTTTACAATCTTCCATATGAAACCTTTTTAGAATAGAGTTAACATACTTTTCTTGACATATGAATGTAGATTTAGAAGTTCTAATAATCTCTATTCCTAAGATATAATGAAGTTTACCAAGATCTTGAATTTCAAACTCTCTTTTGAGTGCCATCTTGATTTCATCTATATCTAGATTGTTACCACCACTTAAGATAATGTCATCAACATAGATCAAAAGTAAAGTGATATCATTTTCATTCAATCTAAAGTAGAGAGAATGATCATACTCACTCATAACAAAGTTTTGAGAAAGTAAGAAGGAATTGAGCTTAGCATACCAACTCCTTGGTGCTTGCTTTAGCCCATACAAACTCTTTTGGAGATAGCACACATGATTAGGCTCATCATGTGAAACATAGCCCTCGGGTTGCTCCATGTAAATATCTTCTTCAAGATCACCATTCAAGAAGGCATTAGTAACATCCATTTGCCACATATCCCAATCATAAAGAGTTGCAAGAGAGATTAGGATTCGAATAGTTACCATCTTTGCCACGGGTGCAAAGGTCTCATCATAGTCAATACCATATTCTTGAGCATACCCCTTTGCCACCAACCTTGCCTTGTACTTGTTGATTGATCCATCTTGATTTGTCTTGATCTTGAAGATCCACTTACAACCAATTGCCTTCTTGTCCTTTGGAAGCTTTACCAACCTCCATGTGTTGCTTTTGATGAGTGCTTGATGCTCATGATCCATGGCTTGGATCCATTCCTTCTTTTGAATTGCTTCACCTACACAAGTTGGTTCATCAAAAGAGGTAAGAAAAGCAAAGTTAGAGTTGTCCACCACTTGCTTTCCTTTTTCATCATAGGTTAGCCTTGATGGCTTAGCCCTTTGCCTTTGAGTCTTCCTTGAAGTTTGCTTTGGAGTGGCATCTCCATCTTCATCCAAGACATCTTGCACATCATGATGATTAGTAGGCACATCAACATCAACATCAACAACATTGGAAACATTCTCTTCATGAAAGATGACATCCCTACTTATGACAACTTTCTTTGTAGAAGGAATGTACACTTTGTAAGCCTTGCTTACTTCACTATAGCCAACAAACACACCCTTCTTTGATGAAGGATCTTCTTTAGTTCTATCATCAAGTGTGATATTGACAAAACATGTACATCCAAAGATCCTACAATGCTTGACACTCGGCCTTCTACCATAAAGAACCTCATGAGGAGTTTTACCATCCAAGGAAGCACTTGTCCATCTATTACATAGATAGTTAGCACATGCTAAAGCTTCCCCCCAAAAAGACTTAGCAAGATTAGCATGTAGTCTCATTGCCTTGGCACATTCACAAAGGGTTCTATTCTTCCTCTCGGCCACTCCATTCTGTTGTGGAGTCCTAGGACTAGACATCTCCCTCTTAATCCCATGTGCTATACAAAAGTCTTTGAACCTATTTGAGGTGTATTCCCCTCCATTATCAGATCTTAAGCATTTGATCTTTGTATTGAATTGGTTTTCCATTTCATTCTTGAACTTGACAAATGCAGCAAACACTTCATCCTTACTTTTAAGAAGATAGATCCAAGTATACCTACTAAAGTCATCAATGAAAGTTGCATACATCTTTGCCCCACCATTGCTAGTTGTACTAGAAGAATGAATATCAGAATGCACAAGTTGAAAAGCTTCTTTAGATCTAGAAGTAGATCTAGAATAAGCAAGTCTATGAGATTTGGACAAGGCACAATGTTCACAAACACTATTGTTTGCAACAAGACTTTTAGGGAGACCAAGAACAAGCTCTTTCTTTGCCATTACCTCCAAAGATTTGAAGTTGGGATGGCCCAACCTCTTGTGCCAAACTTCTTGGTTTGTCAATTGCTCCCTAGCCATACATCCTTCATGATTAGAGATCACACATGCATCAAGCTTGAAAAGTTTACCATGCCTCCTACCTTGAGCAATCAAGGATCCACATTTACTTATCAAACATGCATCTCCAATGAACTCCACATCAAGTCCTTTGTCAATCATTTGACTTACACTAAGCAAATTCTTAGTGATTGAAGGAATGTACAAAACATTTTCAAGATTTGCTTTCCTATTTGTTGAAAGGGAAATAGGAATAGTGCCTATGCCTTTGATGTCACATTGACCATCATTTGCAGTGTAGATGATGTTACCTTCTCCCTCATAAGTCAATAAGGATGTAAAGTATTCCTTATGTCTTGTCATGTGAGATGAGGCTCCACTATCAATCCACCAAGGATCATTATCATCTATGTTGGCTAACAAACTTGAAGTCATAACAAGTGATTCACATGTGTTATGTTCTTCCTCATCTATTGTAAGATTTCCTTGCCTCTCTCCTTGCTCTCTTTTCTTCTTATAACATTCATTTGCAAAATGACCTTTTATCCCACAATAAAAGCACTTGAACTTTGACTTATTGTTCTTAGTAGAAGAGGAAGAGGAAGAGTGATCATCATGATCAAAGTTACCACCTTTGGACCATTTCCCTTTGCCTTTACCTTTGCCCTTGAATTTGCCTTTTGTGAAGAAAGCCTCTTCACCTCCACCTTGCAAGGATGCACCATCAAGCTTTGATTGCAACCTATGTTCTTCAGCCAATAAGATTTCTTGCAAGTCAACCACACTTGGCAAGACTCTTTGAATGGCAAAACTTTGCACAAGGTTAGCATGTTCATTTAGCAAACCATTCAACATAACTTGGACTATTTCACCATCTTTTATGTTCTCATCAATGCATGCTAAATCATCACTTAGGGACTTAACTCTCAAGATAAATGCATGAGCACTTTCACCCTCTCTTTGCCTACTAGAAAATATTTGTCTCCTTAGGGTCAATACCCTAGATGTGGACTTTGATTCAAAGAGCTTCTTTAAGGCATTCCATGCCTCACTTGCACTTTGACACTTTCCAACTTCCTTGAGAAGTTCATTTGTAACATTCATTTTAATGATATGAAGAGCCCTTTTGGCCTTCTTATCAAACCTTTGTTGCTCTTGAAGTGTGAGAGGTCTCTCTTTAATTTCTGCAACTATGTCCATGAGTTCATTCAACTCAAGTAAGGACTCCATCCTCACTTTCCAAGTAGAGTAGTTTGATGAACTCAACCTTTCACTAGACTCTAGCATGATCCCACCATTGGAAGCCATGATTCTAATGTTTCTTCAACTTTTAGGTTTTGTCCTAAAGCACTTAGCACTCACTTTTCTCTCAACAAATGATAGATAAAGAGATCTATGAAGATTTAGGACCCTAAAACACTTCTATCTTGAACCTAGATGGTTTCCAAGCATAGAAAGGAAGATTGAAACACATGCAACACTTTGCACACACTAAGAATGGATTACAAAATCAAACCAACCTGAACACACTCTTGCTTAAGCTCTCAAACTTTCCAGCAAGTGACCAAATCAAGTTATGGTGTGAAGAGTTACTTGCATTCTTAGAAAATACCCAAAACTAGGATGCCAAGATTACCTAGTAATGAACAAACTTGATCAACATATGATCAACACACTAAGATATTGATTCAACCTGTAAAACCACATGTAAACCACACTTCTAAAAGTTTATAAACTCCAGCAAGTGATAAATACAAGATTTAGAGGTGAATGAATGAGCACACTTAGTGAATCACAAGACTAGCTTCACTATCTTGTCAAATCTTGGTGTTTAGATGTAGATCTAAGATCACTTCACATGAGAATGTTCCTCAACCTGTTAAGAACCTGAAAACACACTTGCATAATGGTTAACACCTTCCAGCAAATGCTCCAATCAAATTACATAAGGAGAGTTACTTACATGCTCAACAAAGTACACCAAAATTTATGCCAAAATTGATGACAATCTTTACAATATGCTCTTCACAATGGAGCTTACAATATGTTCACCCAAAAAAGGGGATCTTTCATCCAAATGGGAGCTTTGCTCAGCCTTTAGGAGAATTACAACTCACTCAAAAGAGCATTTGTCATCCACTTAAGGAGAAGTTTCATCCACTTAAGGAGAGTGTTCATCCAAGAATGGAGATTGTCAACAATAGGATTGAAAAGAACATTGTTAGTATTGAATATGCACAAGCCTCACAATCACAAATGATTAGGTGTTATGATCTGATCCAAAATAGTTTCTTTTCAGCCTCTGATCTTCAATAGACCTGAAATATGCTTTTGATCCACAAGTTCAACTCACAAAACAAAGGTTAGTAAGATTTGATCAACAAAGCAATGCAAAATCATGCTAGAACTTGATCAAACATCCAAATATCACCAAAAATGGAATACTTACTGTAAATAGAAGCCAACCAGCTCTGATACCATGTGAAAAATACAGATCCTAAGTGGATCTAAACTCCAAGATCATTGGCTTGAATGCTTGCACTCCAAACTACATAAGCTAGGAATTGGCAACACATTCTATGCTATCTAGAATGCAAAGAACTTGATCAAAAAGCATTTATCACAAATGGAAACTTCCATAAACATCAAGTGCGGCCCAAAATAGCATTATACAGTCCATAATACATCAGCCTATCACTTTTGGAAAGCACCTAAGATCATACACAATAGCTTGAAGACAATACACACAACAATGCTCTCAATGGAGGAAGAAACAATGACAATGATCTATTGATCTCAATGAAGCATACAAAAGGTTTCTCCAACCTGTTCTCCACGACTTCCCTACTATTTATGGATGAGGAAGATGACTCTCTCTCCTCTCTCTAGAAGGTACTTGACCCTAGATATTCCCTATATAGGAAAAATAGCTAAAAATGGCTTATATGACCAAAATACATCAAAATGGTCTCATTTTGAAGGGTATGAAGTTTGACACTTCATCATACTGAAAAAATACAGTAAATAAAAACATTGTGGCCTGGTTCACACGTGTGAAACTCCAGAACCAAAACTATTTACAATTTTAGCCAATTTAGGCCTCAAACTAGCTAGGAAATGTTGACAATTTTCACACTAAAGATAGCATGTTTTACATTGTTTTTGGATCTTGAGATCTTGACTCCATATTAGGGTGGATCCAATGACCTAATAGGTTAGATGTTAGGGTTAGGTTATGATAAGTACAGATATGCCCTAAAATGTTCAGATCCAAGCTTGAAATGTATAAATGTATGATGGAATCTCCATCCAAATATGAAGAAAAATCGAGTTTTTTCCACTTCTATCAACATTGTCTTTGGGTGGCGAGTTATAGCTATTGGATGTGAGTGATTTTATGTATTGATTACTTGCTTTGGAAGGTACTGAAGTTGATTACAGGTGTGAGAAGCTTGTTGTACTATACTTTAGTGTATTTGATCAAATATATGTGCCTACTGTGGAGCTAAATGCCAAATTAGCTAGTTTTGGTAACTATTCTTGATTCTAGCTCATAGTTTGGATCTAGATCTTTGATTTGTGCATCCTCCATCACTTTTAGGATTGATTGGGATTCATTTTGCTATAAAATTTTGTCATGATATCAGAGCCTAATCAAAAGTGAGCTTTAGATTTGATTTTCTCAAGCTTAGATCCTAGATTTGAGTAGTATTGGCTTTGTCCTTGCTACTAGTTGCTAATCTAGTGATTGTACCTCAAAATTGGTTTCATTTGAGTGAGAATAGATCAAAGGGAACTTGTTTTGCTGAGTTATAGCTGCAGGAACCGAGATTGAGCCATTTCCATTCAACCAAGCCAAATTAGAAAGTTCTCATGAGTTGAATCTTGGAGTACATGTCTCCTAGTAGAGATTTTCATAAGGATTTGAATGCCACCACTCTTTAGGAATTTGGATCAGCCATTTGAGAGCTTAATTAGGTCGTTCGTAGGCTTCTTAAGGTCCTAAAATACACCTTTTAGGTTCAGATCAAGTGTTTTGATGTTTTCTTCATCAAGAAATGCAAAACTAGTGAAAATTGTGTTTCAGTTTGGCTCATTTTTTGATAGTTTTGTGATTGAATATCAAAATGAATGTTGCAAATGATTTGCTCAAAGAAGTAGGAGCATGTATCTCAGCCCAAGAGGCTTGGGAGACTCTTCAAAAGATCTATGAGTCAAATTGGAACTTCTTGATTACATTCTCCATGAGCTTGGTGTACCACCTTGGTACCTTCAATCCTCAAGAGTGATTGATTGCATAGTTAGATCTATCACATTGATCATCTACCTCCAATGGGTTGAGATAAAGTAACAATCTTGATCTTTACTAGCAAGAGCAATCAAAAGGGTGTAAAAATAGACAAAGGATACTTCACATGTGTGATGTGAAGTACGATCCCATGTACGTCCTATTAGTAGAGTTTAATGTTCACTAAGAGTTATTTGCAAAATCTCAATGGCTATCAAGGGGATTTTTCGGTCAAATTGGATAAAAAACACATTGGATTGATCCATGATGGGTACTATATGGACTGTGCTACTCAAGCATGTGTGAGATCACCAAAAGTTGAATGGTTGGTGTTTCTCCAAGGTAGATCCAAATCTAGTGCTTGATAGCTTGTTGGAAAGCTAGTGAAGTCAAGTTTCTTGTGCAATTGATCTCATTCAATTGGATGTGTCTTGATGAAGTTATAAGGCTTTCAAAGTGAGGTGGGTGGGGCACCCAACCTGGTTGGACACATCAAGTTTGACTCACATATAGCTTGTTTGATAAAAAAAACTCATGTTCGTGCTTGCCAATCTTGTCTAGCTGAGATCTAGGTGTGATTTTGAAGCCATAGCCACATAGTCTCATGCAAATCAAGTGTATTTGAGTCTTTTGTGGAGTCTTTGAGTGCTTTACATGTGCTTTGAAGAAGTTGGCTCAAAATTTTGTTGTGCTTCATCTTTGGATAGATGCTAGATCTAGATTGAGAGAGATTGACATAGCTATTGAGATAGGTCTCACATTTTGGTTGCAAGATCTGAAGTCATTAGGGGATATTAGAACTCAAAATGGGCCCTTTGTCAAGATGCTATTTTTGAATTCGCACGCTTTCAATGCTTATGTGTCCCAATCAATGGTGTCCATCTGTGACGAACTGTAACAGTGGTTGACGGATGGAAATTGTTTTTAGCTTTCCCAACCAAATTTTTGTGATTTTCAAATATCCCGCTGGGGGCAGAACAAATGATTGTAATTGGACCATAGTTACTGCCTGAATACTCTTTTACTGCCCGTCTTTGTACACTCGAGGTTGATTTGATGTCAATAGTCGTAAACTATAGCTAGCTAATTCTTGTAGTTTAGGAACTTCTTGTCATTCTTAGGCAATTTCTCTCATTCTCTTTGTCCTCTCTGTTATTTTGGATTGTTATTCTTTGGTTTACCTCTCATCCTCTTCATTCTCTCCATTCTCTCCATTCTCAGCTTGCGTACACATATTTTGGACTAATGGCTATACATAATCGGAGACCAAGAGGAACCATTGATGCAATCAATATTTGCAATGAAAAAAAATGCAGGAGATCAATGGATACCAAGAATATATCATAAATATCAATGCTCTTGATGCATCCATCCTCAAAATGCACTTTTCAAAAAAGAAAAAGATCACATAACATATATAGAAGCTCTTGGAAAGGCAAATAATAGATTTCAAAGTAACAGCTGCCAGTCAATCAATCACGGAAGTTTTAGTTTAGCATGCTTATTTTCACAAAGAGCCCAACATCAGGATTTGAATCCAAATGATAGAAGAAAATGCAATTGTAAGTATACGATTAGTATATGCATATTCAGATTAAATTTTATTAGTATTAGCATTTTCTATATATCAAATTTTCTCACGATATTTTTGTTGGTTTTGCAGATTTGTATCCATCAAATTTCATTGAATGGCAACCAGTTCAATCGATTGCAGGAATAATTGATGTCATACATTCTGATATTGGAATTTTACAATATAAAGGTCGATCTCCAAAATCCCTTTTAGAGTCAGAAATATTTTTTTATGATCACACCTATATTCCAGATAAAAATAGTTTAGTTGGTAGATTAGAGCCATATCCTCTACCAGATTTTTCGAGTGAGGAATGGATTTCTCCAGATTCAGCAATTTCAAAAAGTTTTTGATCTAGACTTTATATGGATATTCAGAGTATATTAAAATCTAGCACTGGTTCAAAAAATAATAGATTAAGTTGGTATTTGCCTTTTTCTATTTTTGTTGATTTTTTTTCCAAATGCAATGTTCGGCGAACGAAAACAATGTTTATTTATAAGGACTTGAGTGATGAAATAATCGCCGAGTTGTTCGATGATGGTTGGGATATGAAACAAAATCACCAAGTTGAGTGTAGGGTATGTAAGTCATGAATGACATTTAGATATCACATCGAAAAACAAATGCTCACTTTGTTGCTGTATTATATAAGATGGATAAAATGTAACATGAGTGGAAGCCACTTGATCAAGATTTTGGAATAAACCATCAAGAGCAACTTCAAATAACAGTGAAAAGAAATGACAACATTCTTGCGATGGTTGAGGTAGAGAAAAATTGGTGTCTCAATAACATTTGATCAGAACTAGACATGTTGCAATTTGATCTACCTCAGTACTATCAATTTCGATTGAATGATGTAAAGGTACGTCATGCCATATGAAAATTTTTAATTTTTCAATTTCTTAGTGAATCAGTTTTACAAGATAAATGAACTTAAACAATTTCTGTTGTGCAGGTACGAGCAAGGTAGGAAGAGCATATAAAATGCATAGACATAGGAACATAAATCAAAATTGAAGATCCATAAAATTTGAACAATGTAATTTTGTATTATGTCATATAATTTTTTGTATAAATCATGTTTGATAATATATGAGCAACTTTTTCTATGATCTGTTCTATGAGCCACTTTTTCTATGTAGCTCTTTCTTTTCTATGATCTCCATTTCTATGGTGGAGGACACATAGTAATTGCAACTGGATATGAATTTTCGATAACAAGCTTAATTGTCTTCTGCCAAAAATGCATTATCTCCAATGGGAAGATCTTTGGGCACTTGAACTCCAACAACCACTACAATCAGATATGGATTCGATGCGTGCCCTTGTTGAAGTGCCTCCCAGTGAAGTCATCCTCGCGCGCTGAACCAACATCTACTGTATTTTTTGTCTTCATTGCCTTGGTCTGTATTGTCCTTGTCTTGGCATATTTGAATATGTTCAAAAGATGATATGAGTGAAGATTTGCAACAACAAATTTGAGTGAACTTATGCCGCACGTTTGGATTGGTTGTGGCAAATGTTCACTCAGATCATCTTCTGAACTTATCCAAAAAAAACCATGGTAAAGGCAAGGCAGACCAAGGCTATGAAAAACAAAGGTTTGATCATGAGGACGAGCTTTATCTCACTTAGAACCAGAAATAAGAATCTCAAATACAAACATGTAGGAACAACAATCGAAATTCAAGATGATTGAATATAATAAAATCTCTTTATATTTGTATAAAATAATTCTGTACATGTGAAATACATAATGGCTCATCCACTTGAAGGGAGGCCATTCATTGCTCTTTATCATCTATCTTTGGCTCTATGATTTCTAAATCCATTTCTCCAGATGGAAGAAGCCTTGCAAGACTAGCGTCGGCGGGAATATCTACAGGGTAGAAATTTTTCACCAGACATATAGAAATCAGGTATCATTATCTTAGAGAGAAAGTGCACAACATTAATTTTCTACAGAACAAATTACATGGCAGCAGATTACTTCACAAAGGCTCTATCAAAGGAGCAACATTTCAGACTTAACGATATGTTAAATCTGAAGATCAAAGTTTTTCAAGATCCTCATTAAGGGGGAGTGTTAGATTTTTTATGCTCAACCTTAAAAATTGTTAAGTAATGAGCATCTTGAAAATAGAAGGCCGACAACATGATTTCGGACCTTCACATTTTTTTGCTTTAAACTTCATAGCTGGACAACCAAATATCCAAAAGGCGGTGAAGTTGTTACCAACTTTTGTACATATGCAAAGACTGGCGTAAATAGTCTTAAAGGCTTGTAAAATATTTTCTCTCTTGTAAATCTCTATATTAGCTGAATCAAGCTATGTAAGCGTTAAGAAGAACAATCTAATTTCTCTTCCAATTAGAGTTATCTGTAGCCAACGTTATCACACTCAGCAAGCTGAAGTTATTAGTTCAAGCATTGTACTCACTGTTGATATTTATCAGAGTGCAATTTTGGTCTCACTACTGTGTCGTTCATTTGCGCAAACTGTATGAATTCTTCTACTTGAATATTTATGCTACTAACTGTTGCGTTTCCGTTCCTACATGCCTACGTTCTGAGCAACCGAGCTTCCACTGCACTCACGACTATCGTTTTACGACAACATCATCCTTTCATCTATCTTTTAATTCACATTCTCCCTCCCTCCCTCCCTCTCTCTCTCTCTCTCATGGATTCTTCCTCGTTCATATTCACCCTATCTTGCTATCAAAAATACGGAATAATACACACGTACAGTCTCTTCAGAGAACAAGGTTTCTAACTTATCCAAGCTTCTACAATCAATGTTTCTTTAGGAAGTGAAGAAACTCTACACAATTTTTATAAAAAAAAACTACCAATTTTTGTAGTAGAGAACTCTACAAAGTTTTTTAAAACTACAACCATAGTGGAGGGAAACTTAGTTTCCCACCTTCATTTGAATGCACGACACCTTTCGGGAAACTTCGGTATATGACTCTATACAAACATGCAGCTCTTGACATTTCTCTTGTAATCTTCGTTTTATAAATTCTTAGAAAGACAATTGCCACTTCCCACTGGCTTTATGCCAAGACTACTAACATAAAAATCAATAACTAACTTTTAAACAAACATATGTTTTCTAAAATTATAATAAAAAAATATGTCTTATTTTTTATTAATGACTTTTTATCTCATTAATTAAACTTATTTTAATATCTAACAAATTTATAAACTAGTTACTTTTGCAGATTTCTATCAAATTTCAAAGAAACAAATACAATCAAGTGACAAAAACAAAACGGACTCAAAGGTATTTTTTTAGAATTACATATTTATAAAAAAATTATGGTTTAACATTAATTAGTATAAATATTGAATATATTTTTTCTAAACAAATTAAAAGCTTTTATTGATTTTACTTTGAATCATTTAAAAATATCAAGATATTTTAATAAAATATATACTCTATACATAATTTATAATAGAAACAAATGAAACAAAATTTACAATATTTAAAAAAAAAATCTCAAATTATAACTTCTTATACCTTAACATGAGTTAATTTGATAATGAATTAATAAACTTGTGTTAAAAACTGAACCTTGAATAGCTAGATAAAGAGCTTTTCTTGATTATAAAAAACAATTTTTTCCAAGTTGTAATAGTTGGTATGAGATTAATGAATTAGATGATGTATGGAATACTATAACAAATTAAACTGTAAAAAAATATAAATGTTGTACAATTTGTGGAATATTGTCATTTAATTGCAAACACATTTCTTAGTGAGAAAAATAAAAATAATATGTATGTAAAAACTTTTGGTATGTATGTATAACTTTTGGCATGTAAAAAAAATTTAATCACAAATCAAAAATTAATATCTAATGCAAATTTCATCATATAATTATTGTCGCTGGGCTTTCGATACTAGTTCGAATTTGTTATATGAAGAAGCCTAGCCACGAGATTTAAAACTCTATAAATGTGATCTTAGTAGTTTGAATCTATTAGGACTAATAGTAATTTTCTCTATTGTTGAAATGAAATAAATGTAAATTTCAATGTAGTCGAAACCAATTTCCAATTTGTTCTTTGAAATGATACATGCGGGTACAAACTTGATTGGAATTCCAAAGGCCTCGTGGTGATAGAGGACAAATTGCAGATGATTGCATCTTCCAGTGTGGGACCATCCAAGTACGTGTTTATAAATCTTGAGCACATTTTTTGTATCTCTAATATACGTTGAATCTTTTACTAACGCGTGGTTTGTTTTGTAGAGAGAAGGAGATTTTTGGTATTCTGGTTGGGGATAAGCCTACAAGGGACTCTCTTGGAATGAGTTCTGACAATAAGGGCTTCTGTAAGTACATGTGCAAATAAACGTATTGGTGACACATGACAAAACTTGCGAAGACGTTGCTAGCTGAATTGTTGGTAGGTGGTGATCAGTTTCTAGATGAGAAAGTTTTTTTTCAAAGGCAAAGGCAGTTGCATTTCACCATTGCCTTTGGAGACTTGTGTTTTTATCCAATGTTTTGAATGAATTATACAAGTCAAATATGTCACGTGATTAAAGATCAAAACAATGGTGTGTCAATATCACAACCAGGTATTAATATGATATATGATCCGCGACACACAACAACAAAAAGTTCATTGGTTGCTATTGTAAGAACAAATAGAGTAATGCATACAAAGGAGCTTGTATCAAAGACAGCATCAAAGAATAAATTTGATATTTTTTATATGAATTGGGCAAGTATAAATAGATGATGTCTACTTTCTTATTCCAGCATTATAACAGTAACTATTGTAAGCTCATAGTCAAATTACCACTTACTTGGTGTATAGTCTCAAGTACAACCCACTATATTTTTGAGTAGTTGTACACCCTACCATTTTGTTCTTTGGTAAAGGAGTGAGGAGTTCTAAACACTGTGAATTTTTCAATTCTGTTGTGTCGTTGTATGGGTAATGAAAAAAGGAGCACATATTTCTCTGTTCATAGATTCATTGAAGAGTAGTCAAAACATGAGTATAAATGCTCCAGCCAACCATTTTAAATAGTGAAATATGGTAGATATTTGGAATATAAAGGATGCCAGAGCAATAGCAAAGTCCGACCGAAGAACAAATTATGCATGTTTCTTGAGTTTTTATTTGATAACCTCATTATAAGAGAAAATATTATAAATTTTGCAAGTGTATCAGTGGCTAACTCAAAAATGTTTGCCACGAAGAAAGATTGCTCTCCAACCACATTTAAAACTTCATTTGCCGAATAAGCCATAGCTTGCCATGATTGGGATGAAGGAAACAATAATAGACAATGACAAAAGAAGTAGTGATTATATTTGGTTACAAAGAGCCACATGCATTTTGGACTCAAGAGAAAAAATTTAATAATAATCAACTTCTGTGCTTCAAATTATGTTTAATAGATAAACAATACTTATGGGATCTAGTTGTTCATCAACACAATCATAATGAAACCTAAGTAATTATATAACTCAAATCCTAAATGATAAATCTTGTGCTTTCCATCTTGCCAACATTGAAACGCCGATTTGTAACCTCCAAACATACTAAAATTGCTACCTTAGTAGACTTAGTTATGTCGTCAAAGCTTAAAATGGTACTTGATTGATAGAAAGCAAATGGTACTTGAATAGACAAAAGTGAAAAGACTGGGATGAAGGGCGAGCAGGGGCTCAAGATGCTCACCTTTGTTAGAAAACTGCTCGCTGAGAAATGCTCGCCAAAAATCATTCCCCTCTGTGGCACAAGAGGTTATGTCACATGAACATGGAAGCCTTGTACCAAGCCAACAAGAGTCAAATAATTGAAGGAGCCGAAATCAAGAGTCGAGATATTTGAACTACCTGCGAATCTTGTCTTAAAAACAAAATGACTCGTACACCTTCAGTAAAGATGTTTTTAAAGCAACCAAGGTATTGGAAATTGTACATTCGGATATCTGTGGACCATTCGGAGTTTTGTCTTTAGGTGATGCAAAATATTTCATCACGCTTATTGATGACTTCAGCAAGTTCGTTGTAGTATACTTTATTTGTACAAAATCAGAAGCTTTTGAGAAATTTATTATGTATACCAATTGGGCTGAGAAGCAGACAGAGGCAACAAGTTGAAGCAAATTTGCACAAATCATGCGGGTGAGTACATTTCCAATGAATTCAAAACTTTCTAAGTCGATCGAGGTATTATGCATACGAAGACTGCATCATACACACCTCAGCACAATGGAATTGTGGAACGAAAAAATCGTACACTAATGGAAGCTGCCAGGTGTATGATGGCTCATCCCCGAAGCAGTTGTGGGCAGAAGCAGTTGCTACGTCTATCTGTAGAATCGAATTCTGAAATCCAGAATACCAGACAAAATGTGAAGGTTTTCATATCCTTAAGATCCAATCAACTTGAAAGATCTTTGGTTAGAAAGAGAAATACACTACCAATCTCACCAATGTAGAAAAATCAGCATCTACACACAAAATGAGATGCAAACACTTATGTACTATTTTTTTAGTACAAAAGTAACAAGCTACTGTCATTCACGTGTATGAAACAAAAATAACAATTATGGATCATTCTACACATAAAATTGCATGCAATCACCAATATAGTGCACCAATGGATAGTAGAACCCAAGAGAACCATGTATAAGCATGAAATGAGATACTCTCCACGAGTTACATCCATTTATAGCAAGTCCAAACCCTATTTGGCCACTTGGCTTTCTCTCCAAAATGTTAACTCTACTATTTTTGGGCCTAGATTCAATGTACCCAACTATTCAAATTTGAATCTCCTAAAACTCGCCTCCAAACTTTACCACACTTTCAAAAAGTGTTTGTTCAAATGAAATTTAGACTATGAACTTTGAAAAGTTATTCTCTAAGTATAAAACAAGTTTTGGCCTCAATATGCCAAATATGAAAATATTGACAAAATGATCAAACTATTTGAATCTTTCACACTCCCTCTTCAACTAGTTTTAGCATAGACTTTGATAGCACTCCAGGTGAAGTCCTGTGCTTCATGAACAAGTCCTTTCCCAATGATTTGGTGAAGATATCAGCTACACATTCCCTTGAAGACACATGTTGAAGCTCCACCTCTTTTGCAATGACTTGCTCCCTCACAAAATGATATTGCACCTCAATATGCTTGCTCCTAGCATAGTTTTTGACAATAGAACTTTGATCCATCATAAGAATGATCTTCTTCCTAAGAATAGATCTCCTTTCAATGATCATGTAATGATAAAATAGAAACAACCATAATTGATATAGAGAATAGTGTCCATTTGGGATGCTTCACTAATTTTACATCAATTTTACATGTCAAGAAGTAATTAGTACATGAAGAATAAAATAGAATGTAAATAAAATGATTCCACCATGCTTCCAACTCTGAACTCTTTGGAAAAATACAGCAAACAAACAATAAAAGTGAGTGATCAACATTTGCTTGCATGTCTCCTCCTTCTTTGTCCTTTGTTGCCATGTATCCACCATGACACTCCATGAATGAGCCTCCATCTCCATCTTGCCATTAGATGTCATCCATGAATGAGTGACATAATGAACCTCCAATAGCTTCATTTCCATCATCAAAACCAGCCAAGAATGCTAGTACAAATCCAACATCAAAACAATGCTCACCAATGTAGCTAGTTTTATCATATCTTGACAATTTGCATATATCCACATGAAAATGCTCAAACATGAGATAGAACAAGTAAATTAGACTTGAACAACACTTCCTTGCTGCTCCTTTGACCTTGCTTGAGTCTTCAATAAGTTGCAAAAACAGATCCATAACATCTTTGCCAATCACCTCTCCTTTGATGCTCTTGACTAGCTCCAAATTGCCAAGTTCCCTTTTGACTAGTTGAAGCCCTTTGAGATTAACCTCTTGATCATCAACTTGGACATCAAAGTCATTGAGAAAAATTTGTTTTCTAGATCCATTACTTGCTTTTATAGCAAGATAATATCCATCCACTTGCATAGCACCATCTATAGAAGAAGATCCTCCAAAAGATGTTTCACTCTTCATAAGAGCTTGATACTCAAGATCCATTGCTTGGATCCACTCCTCTTCTTTCCTTGCTTGATCTACACTTGTAGGTTCATCCAAAGAGGTTAGGAAAGCAACATAATTTCCAGAAACTACTTGCTTACCCTTTTGATCATATGTGAGCCTTGAAGGTACTTGTCTTTCTCTTGATGTTCTCCTTGGCTTTTGACTTGACGAAGGTCCATCATCATCACCATCCAAAGTAGGATCCTTTTCATCAACATCAAGAATGTTAGATCCATCCACACTACCATCAATCATGCTTGAAGATACTTCTGGAATGTTCCCCTCATAAAAAATGACATCTCTACCAGCAATCACTTTGTTAGTAGACGGAATGTAAACCTTGTAGGCTTTACTCACCTCACTATATCCAACAAAAATACCTCTTCTTGAAAATGGATCCTCCTTGGTCCTATCATCAAGAGTAATGTTGACATAGCATCTGCATCCAAAGGTTCGTAGAAAGTTGACACTCGGCCTCCTCTTGAATAGCATCTCAAAAGGTGTCCTTCCATCCAACATAGCACTCGGCCACCTATTGCACAAGAAATTTGCACACAACAAAGCTTGACCCCAAAATGGTTTCTCAATATTAGCACTTAACCTCATAGACTTAGCACTTTCACATAAAGTCCTATTCTTCCTTTCAGACTCACAAACATGTTTGATGCCACTTAAGAAACTTGGAAGACCTATCACAATCTTCTTCCTAGCCATTACCTCCAATGACTTGAAGTTGAGGTGTCCCATACTTTTATGCCAAACCTCTTGAATAGGTATTTGCTCCCTTGCAACACATCCAACTTGGTTAGCAATAACACAACCATCTAGTTTGAACAACTTCCCTTGCCTTTTACCTTTTCCAATCTAGACATTCTTCCTTTTGATCACACAAGCATCCCCATCAAACTCCACCTTGAGGCCTTTACTTAGCATTTGACTCACACTAAGAAAATTCTTGGTAATAGATGAAATAAACATGACATCCTCCAAATGAACATTCCTATTTGTAGAGAGAGGAATAGGAATTGTGTCAATCCCTTTGATTGCACACTCACCATCACTGGCCGTGTAGATCACCCTCTTGTCATCTCCATATGCCAACAAAGAAGTGAAGTACTCTTTGTGAAAGGTCATGTGTGAACTTGCTCCACTATCAATCCACCAAGAATCTTGATCTCCATCATTAGCAAGCATACATGAAGACATCACAAAAGCATCATCATTTTCATCTTGAATATCCAAACCATCCTCATCAAGAGTAAGATTACCTTGCTTGTCTCATTGATCTCTCTTCTTCTTGTAGCAATCACTTGCAAAGTGTCCTTTGATGCCACAATAGAAGCACTTGAGCTTTGATCTATCTTTCTTTTTGCCATTTGAAGAAGCATCCACTTGATCTTGCCCTTTATCAATTTATTGAACAGAATTTGAGTTTTCATATGTTTGTTGCAGATCATGTTTGGTGGCAAAGAACTATTTAAGAGATTGTTCATGCATTGGAGAATCTCTAAGTCATGTTTTACCGAGAAAGTCAGCAAAGGCAATGATGAAAAATGTTTGGTTTGAAAAAATGAAAAAAAAAATTGTAGAGACTGTTTTGAATATGGTTGAAACTTACTTGGATGCAAATTTGATACAAGGTGCATGTGATGATTCTGGAATTAGCAAAAATGCTTATTCTACTTTTTCTAGAATAGTTAAAGAAGCCTTTTCTCAAGTGATGGTGAAGAAGACTTATCTTCCTTGTCCATATCGAGTAAGATTAATAAGAAATTATAATGATGATGGAATGTTCAAAGTTCACTTTATATAACAGATTTATACAAATCAGAATGTGGTGAGCTTAAATACAGCGATTGCAATAATATTTTCCTTGATATTGAAAATGTTCTAAAATATATTATTCGATTCTACAAACTAGACGAACATCAAGTAAATGGAATGATTATTATTGTACTGAAATTAGATGAATCCGAAATCATCAAAGGTCAAAAATTGGAACGAGTGAGTGTCACTTTTATGAACAAAATTTCAAATACCAATGATCAAACGTTTCGTGTTCAATCGAAAAATCACATATGGTGGTTGGCGGCATTCCAGGTATACTTTTCAATATTCTTTTTAAGTATTATTACATTCAATACATTGTCTTATCTTATTAACATGTCATAAATTACTTGCTTCTCTACAGGTTATGAAAGAGGACCATAAAATACTTTCATGGATATTTTCACATAAAAATTATGGTGAGATTATAAAGAGACACATGGAGGGTGAGAAATTGACAGTCGAAAACCATGGAAAATTCAGTGGCACCTTGCAGGCGATTTGAAAACATTGAAATGTATGTATAATGTCTCTCATGGAGCAACATCAAAGCATCCATGTCTGTATTGCATGAAGGATTGCTATAATATGAATTTGGGACGACCAAACACTGGCCCGACATGAGAAGCAAAAGATCCAAATATGAAAAGTGTGCTGCCAATTCCATTAAAACATGTTCACATATGCACATTGCATGCTGAGGTTCATATTATTGAAAAACTAATTTATCTGCATATTCTCCTAGCATGGAATCATAAACCAAAGTTTGTGGCTAAACTAGCAATCAAGAGGTTGGAAGAAGTTCTTTCAAAGGCAGGACTACATAAAGGGAATGTCACCATTGAAAAAAGTGACATACTCTTCGGAAAAAAAGGACATGTTCCTAATAAGCCATCAATTGGAGGTGCTAAAGCAAGAAGATTCTTATCCAATCACAAATGCAAAGAATCAAGTGTCAGATACGAAATTCGGAAAGAAATTGTTCAAGTCACACGAACACTGGAAGTAAGTAATCGAGTGGAAAAGGGACAAGTTTGGAATTACTTAGACAAACTAATAGGTGTTATCAGGAAAGGAAATCTATCATATGAAGATATGAGGACTTTGCAAACTCATTGCACCACATTTGTAAAATCAATACAAGATTTTTGGAGAGAAGAACACGTAACACATTACATGGTACTGATCAATTTCATTATATGGAATATCATGCAAGATTATATTTATTTATACTGATGTTACCAATTTCAACTAATTGCAACTCTTGTTTTCAGCACATCTTGCTTTATCATGCAACTTATTTTGCAAAGGAATATGGGAGCTTAAGTATCTGGTCATCACAAGGCATGGAAAAATCACATTGGCAAGCAAGAGGCACATTTCATAGAGCTACAAATCATGGTGGACATAATTTAAAAAATAAATATTTAGTACAACTATTTCAGTGGTTTTACAGATGAGCACAATTTAAATATCAAGCAAAAAACTTGCCAAACATTATGATCTTTCAGCTAATATAGAAATTTACAAGAGAGAAAATATCTTACAAGCCTTTAAGGCTATTTACGCCAATCTTTGCATATGTACAAAAGTTGGTAACCGCTTCACCGCCTTTTGGATATTTGGTTGTCCAGCTGTTTTCAGGGTTGTTGATAAAATTTTGGCGACGTCGGTTTGCCAATGTAGAAAAATGCGAAAAAGTCGAAGGTGCCTTAGTTTAAGGTAGTGAAAAAGGTGAAGGTGCCCAGAAAATGGTTTTAAGGCATTCTGGGTTTAGTGTCGCATTTTTCGTAAAGAGGTGAAAAAGGCGAAGTGCCCAAAAAATGATTTTAAGGCAGTGTGGGTTTAGTGTCGCATTTTTTGCAAAGAGGCGAAAAAGGCGAAGGTGGTCCAGAAATGGTTTTTAAGTCATTCTGGCCAGTGTGTCACTTTTTTCGTGAAGGCACGAAAAAAGGGCGAGGAAGGTAAAAAGCAAATGTGTCTTAAATCGTTTTATGGCATAAATGGGAAAAAACTTTAAAGCAAGAAAATGTGAAGGTCCAAAACCAGGTTGTCGGCCTTCTGTTTTCAAGATGCTCATTACTTACGATTTTTAAGATTGAGCATAAGAAATCTAACAGATGTTAATCATATACATAGATAGACAGACACTGTACATGCTTTTCATGCATCAATTTTTGATTTCAGACTGAGAGTTAGAATAAGTTCATAGCTATTACAAAACTAAGAAAGTTTTTCAGACATGTAGTTTCGTTCGCAATTGTCTTGTGCTCTAGCATCTACTACCTTGTATGTTTATACTCTTTCTGAATCGAATTATTATCTATTTTTGCATTTAGATTAGTGTCAGTACGTATGCACGTTCTGTCTGATTTCTCTTATTGTCTTGTTTGAATTGTCTATTTTTCTTGTGGACAAGCTTGATGGGTCCAATTATCACACGTGGAAATTTAAGATGAAAACTATGCTAATGGCTTAGGAATTGTACAAGATGCAATAATGATGCTGCTTTCAAGCTTTCTAAGCATGTACAAGAGCTGGGTGATGATCATCACGACACACCCAGATCTGACTCTATCAAGAGTCATTGCAAATGATGTTGTAGGAGGAGAATTGAAGGAACAGATCCTCTAGTTTCTCGAATGTCGACTCTCACGCTCTCTACACAAACAAGAGTTCAAACAAACAGAAGAAGAAAGGCTTGAAACAACAAAAATCAAATAAGAAGCCGACCCAAGGTCAAGAGCAATCGAATCCACGGATTAAGAAGAAGCTGTTCTGCAGATACTGCAAACGAACCAACCATGAGATTCAAGATTGCCGGATACTAAAGGCCAAGAGCAACAACAAAGGGCAATTGAGTCACTAGGAAAATGCAGCTACATATGCATCTCACCCCGGTCAAGAAGTGGATCATGATGCATTCATGACAAATCATCATAAAGCATCAAACGATAGCTCCTGATTTCTTGATTCTGGAGCTACTCAGCACATGACCAACCATATTGGTTGTTTCGCTAGGACCATCCTTATTATCTATGTCAAACAAGTTTTTTAATATCTGTCTCAAACGTCTCAAAACATCAAATAAATTTCCAACACATTCTTTAAGAGAATCACCTACAAGATCCCATCGCACTCATCAAGCACATTAACAAAAATTAAAACGATCAACATTCTTTGAGGCATCCATAGCAAAATCAACACAAAGATCCAATAAACCTTGCACATTTGATTGCAATTGAGCCAAAGAATGAATGTCTTCCAAATCAATGGATGCTTGCAAATACGCAAATGCATACCACCTTCTAAAACATCTTGACTAAACGCCTAAGAATAAAAATTCATGGGGAGCATCCTCAAAACGATGCTCAATGGTAATATCACAATGCTCATTCACCATATCCTCCACAATATTCCACTCATTCATGATATCCATTATCCCTACCAGTTTTTTTTGGTGGGATCACCATATGCAACAATGAAAAAAAACACGTAAATGTAACCCAAGTAAATAATGCGGTGCAATAGCAAACGTACCATTAGAATAAAGAAAAGCTACCCAAAAAGTCTACCAAATGTCAACCCAACCAAAAAATGCTACAAAGGATATTAATGTCATAAAGAATGCTAGGGAAGATCATAATGCCATCGAATACCAAAACTAGGCGCTTGTGGTGCCCATATGTAGCGCCCCACCCAAAGTCTTTGTTGCTTCACCTAGCATCTTCCATAGTACTCTTGAAACTTTAGGGGCACCTTTTTTGGGTTTTTTTTGTTTTTTCTTTTTTTTGGGGGGGGGGGGGTTTGCCTCGCATCTAAGAGGCATGCAGCTGTTTGGGCCTGGCGAGCTATGCGCCACATATTTCAAAAAAAACAAAGAGGCTGCCTGGAGTGCCACGTGTTCGGGCAACCAGAAAATTATCCCATAAGCATCTGTGATAGCTTACCAGGGGGGCTCATATATGCAAACCTGCGCACTATCTCACATGTGCGGGTACCCAGGAGAGAGGTACCGGTGTTGGTGCCCTGATTTCGGTGGCGTGCTGCCCAAGAGCCATGCGACGCCGACTAGCGCCTAGGGGATCCATGCGTGATTGCCCGGCGTCCACAGCCCCCACGCGGATCTGCCTGGGAGCCAATTTTTTCGGGTGCCGGTTCGTTCTGACAGCCGGGAAACAGATGCCAAGTGGTGCCCTTGATCACCGGGCCAAAAGCACCCCACTTGGGCCTGCGTGCTTCCAATCCCCGTGGGGGGTCCCAAGGGGGGGTTTGATAAAAGTCATTACACTGTCAAAAGTATTTGTACGGAACCACTTTGTACGGGAATACCGTATCGTCTTAGTCCCGACTCCCATGTCGATACAAAGCAAAGCTGCGAAAATTCCTCATCACGCCGTTGCGTATCTTTGTTCCGTACATCTGCCCTGGCCGTCTCTGTTCTTTCCTAATGTAACATAATTGCTGAAGCTCTTTGTATGTTGCAAGGCTGGATGGTGTAAGGTGGAAGCTCTTCCGGTTAACCCTCGATCTTCAAAGGCTTTGTTGCTCCGGTTGGCATACCGAGGAAACTTTTGTCATTGCAAACATGGCAAGAGACAAAAGCTCCAGTACTTTCATCTATAGACTCTTCCAGTTCGTACAATATTCTTATGCAAGTTCCAGCATCTCATAAGGCACACCACAACGAAATAAAAGGAGTCAGGTTTTGGTATAAACACTATGACAGCCTTTTCTCCTGCTTGGAAATTCTATGCCTTCGGTAATCAACAGAAGGAGCCTATTCTTAAAACGACTCGTTCATAGGAGTAATCATCAGTGTTAGCTGTACACACGATTGGACACAATGATGGGTTCATTCTTAACCAGATGCATCATGTGAGTCACATTGCAAATTCAAGTTTTCACGGAGAGAGAGAGAGAGAGAGAGAGAGAGAGAGAGAGAGAGAGAGATTAATTGTGTGGCTTTATCTGGAAATTGCAGAATGCTGCTGGGATATGCATATCCTGCTTACGAATGTTTCAAAGATGTGGAAAGAAAGAGACCTGACGTGCACCGATTGCGGTTTTGGTGTCAGTACTGGTATGCAAAGTCCATAATTCACTCAGTTTTCCTTTTCCTTTTTTATCTTATCCATCAACTACAAATTTTGCAGTTACAACCTGGATATCTTAAAGGGTGGATTCAGATTATCTTAAAGGGTGGATTCAGACTGTTTGCAATCATGCTCGACCCGACCTTTTATGAGGAGGACTACCATCCTTTCAGATTGACGTCTCAGAAGTTTTGAAGGAATCTTTTCTTGTTTAACAAAGGTCTAAAATTATGGAACAATTGAAAGCAATCATTTATGGCTTTGTCATCTACCGAGTCAGAATATATTGCTGCAACTAATGCTGCAAAGAAAGCCATCTAGTTGAGGAATCTGCTATTTGGCACTTATCTTGCTCAACTTCGATCTACCATTTTATAGATTACATTGTCTTTGAATCCAATATTTCATTCTCGGAGCAACCATATTAAAATAAAATACCATTTGCTGAAATTTCAGTTTCAACATGCAAGTTATAGATCAAACTTTGCTCCTTTGAGTACTTAAGGCCCTGCATAATACTTTTGATAGAAATCTGCACCAAAAATCTGACACGAACAAAGATACCTTTCAAGGATGCCAAGATTCCTATCCTGAAAAATGCAATCTTAGTTTTGTTGCTTTGACACCAAATGTAGGTGATTTCAAATGCTATTGGGCTGAATCTAAGATGCTAACAATCAAGAACATTGAACACTTTCAAATCTGGAAAATAGTGGACAGCCATGGAACAACAATCTTCAAGAAAGAGGAAGTTAAAATTGAGAGAGAAAACTCGAAGCTTGTATTGCACAAATGAATCTCTCTCTATTTTCCTAATGTGGAGAGATTCAAATAGACGGGATAGGGTAGATGTAAAGGCTCAAGAATGGAGAGCCAAACACCACAGCCCATGGAATTGAATAGCCAACAAATGTAACTCCTCATAGGAGTGAATATAAAGTGTCAAACTCGTATGGACTTTGAAGGCCATTTTTAGAATTGGCCCCATAACCTTACAAGGTGAATTAACATTAAAAATAAAGCCCTCCATGGGTATACAACATTGGTAGGGTCTAAGCTTAACATTAAACTTGACATTGGACCATAGAAATTTGACATAAAGGTGCGGGTTTCTATTTCTGGCACAGTTCGTAACGAGTTTTGTCGGATTGCTACTTATGAATCAAACCTGCCAATATGGGGTATTTTTCTAGAAAAACTCCAAGCTGGTTCGAAATGTATTGCATCCATAAGATCTCATTGCACGCTTTAGCTGCTGCTACATATTCCGATTCACAAGATGATTGAGCAACAATTGATTTCTTTTTATATACCCATGAAACACCAGCACCTACAAATAGACAAACACATCTAAAGATGCTCTTTGAATCATCCTTTCTGGACATCCAACTCTGTATAGGTGATTACCTCTAAGCTTTTGTCATGGGAAAAATGAAGTCCATAGTTTATAGTATGCTTGAGATATTTCAAAACATGCTGTGCTAACTTCCAATGTTTCAAACTTGGATTAGCATTGAATTGACTAAGACTAAAAACTGAAAAAGCTATTTCAGGCCTACTCCAAGTTGCTATGTATATAAGGGAACCGATGAGATGTTGATAAGGAATAAGAGCCATCTTCTCTTCTTCCTCTTTGGTTGTAGGACAATCACCCTTCGATAATATGGTTCCCGTAGGCATAGGAACCATTTTTTCCTTACAATCCTGCATGTTAAACCTATCAAGAAGCTTTGAAATATAGAGAGATTGATGTAGGAAATAGTTAGACTTTTCCTTTTCAATCTGCACACCAAGATAAACTTTGGCTTCTCCCATATCTGCAATTTCAAATATGGACTATCTCCATATTTTCCATGGATTCAGTGGCAATCAATGCATCATCAACATAAACACCAATGATTACAATTTCCCCATTAAGGTATTTTGTGTAAATATTTGGATCAGTACTAATAGGAGTAAAACCAAGAAACTTCAAACCTTCATCCTTCTTTTGGAACCAGGCCCTTGCTGATTGCTTTAGGCCATAGATGCTCCCCCTTAGAGAGCAAACATGATTAGGAAATTCATGGGATGTAAATCCCTCGGGCTGCTCCATGTAAAGCTCTTCTTGTAACTCTCCATAAAGGTAGGCTGTTTTTTCATCCACTAAGTGGACAATCAAATGATGTTGGCCAGCAAATGCAAATATATATCTCACGCTAAAATGTTTGATAACCGGGGAAAAGTGTCAAAGTAGTCTATACCATACTTTTGTGTAAAGCCCTTTATTTTGGTGCCATGTGGCCCGATATTATATATTATGATGATCCTATTCATAGCGGTGTCATGATTCAGTACTGTTCTTTTTGGTTTTAGTTCGATAACTTCGATTTTATGGTTTATGGTTGTAGAGAGAGAGAGAGAGAGAGAGAGAGAGAGAGAGAGAGAGAGAGAGAGAGAGAGAGAGAGAGAGAGAGAGAGTATGGTTGAAAAACGATTCTATATGGTTGAAAAATGTTTCAGTAAGGTTCAGTACAATGCAGTATGGTTCAGAATGATTCAGCATTGTTTTTGTTCAACATGGTTTTTGTTCAGCATGGTTTTTATTCAGTTTGTTGTGATCTGAGAGAGAGAGAGAGAGAGAGAGAGAGAGAGAGAGAGAGAGAGAGAGAGAGAGAGAGAGAGAGAGAGAGAGAGAGAGAGAGAGAGATTCCTATTATGAACACGTTGGGGCATTCTCTTTTTTTTATTAATTTTTTATATTAAAAGGAGCTGGGAGTTAATGCACCTAAACTAGACCATCCTGTACCCGAAACATTCGGCAAACTACACAGTAATAATGCTTCTAATTAGAGCTTTCATCTGATACCCATATTGCCCAAAAAAAAATCAAACAAAAAAAAGAAAAAAAAAATGTTTCTGAGCGTCTCTACAAAAAATCCGAAATGCGATTCTAGACCGCGTTTCGAACCGTGTCGTGTGATTCTGGACCGCGTTTCGGAATCAGAGTGCAACTATAAAGTAATATTTCCATTTGTTGATCTCTTTGCCTATTCTGATTGTCCATTTTATTAAGTGCCACACTTTATTGCTAAGAAATTTGATGATAAGTAGACATGTTATTAATAGTAGTCCTACTTTCATTTGCATCGTTATTGTTGGCCATCATTGATTACTTAACCACTAAAAACTGTGTAAGTTCAGATCTTATAAATAATATGATTAAGCAACTGTGAACAAATAATTGACTAGCTTTTGTTAATAATATACCATGGTCAAATCACATTTCTTGAACATTACAGTATTGATTACTTGATAATAACCACTAACAACCTTCATTAAACGTGGCATAAGAAACAATGGAATTCAACTTACAGTTTTCGTTGATAGCTTAAAGAAATCGGACAATCGATATACAAATTCGAAAACTATCAATTTACGAGAATTGATACATATCTATCAACATGCCTCACTCTACACATTCAAATCACTACAAAAGGAAGCTTCATTACAGTTCTCTATACCATAGTATGATATCACTAGCTTACTTTCGTGGAAAGACTAGATCAATATCATGCATAGGTCATAACCGCTTGAAAATTCATATGCATGACTTCAGGAACTCAGAACAATGTTAAATAAGTCTAGTTAGATGACTTTCGACACTACACACATGCATCAATATTCTTACGGAAATTTTTAGAAATAGCTTGGAAATTGGCATAACTTCATTTGATGATTTCTTTGGCTATAGTTAACTAAATCAAGTGTCGTAAGCTTCTATCAAAAGGCAATGGACAATACCCAACCACCTACCACATCAACACAGCAGGTATAGGTCACAGGTTGGAGCATTAAATGCATGAAAGTTTAGTATGAGAGCGAACTTTTGAGGAGGGGATTCTTCTAAAACCTCATCTACTCACTGTATCGCATTAAACCACAACCATCAAACTTTAAATAACAAAACTTCTTCATCTCAATCAACCCACAACATATCTTAAAGCCAAGAATGAGGAGGGCTAGTTTCCATAAGAGGTGTTTACCCCCAGGAACACCTGAGCATGTGCCCACACAACCCCCTTGCGTGCTAGACCCAACTCTAGTTACAATTGATACTTCTCCTCATGCATATAACCGGAACACATCATGTATTGCACCACATGTATACTTGGAGTACCTTGGACCTTCTCAAGTTATCAATTACAATGTGCCCTTGATTGAAACGTTGAGACTTAATCAATTCACTCGACTTTGGAACCCAATCATTAGCGCTCGAAGCATGTCCTCTAATACTTGGTTAACCCTCTCTCTCTCTGCCGATCTCTCATCCTCAACTTTATTTTGCATACAAGAAAACACTATAGATTTGAAAGTTCCCATGAACTTAGGGCCCTTGGCTGTGACAATGGACTTAGTCCATGCAATCTCATGACATTCAAAAGAAGCAATTCAGCCATTTGCGGAGTTGTAACCTTTGTACTAATTGGATGAAAATGAGCCATTTTAGTCAACCAGTTCACGACTACCGTCACGGAGTCAAACTTAAAAGGTTTCTAGGTAGTCCATAATAAGATTCATGGAGATACTCTCCCATCTTCCCTGGGGAATTTGAAATGGGTGGAGCAAACCTGGTGGGCTTATTCTCTTCGCCTTGTTTACTTGATGAGCGGTTCAACTCTGGATATACTTTCTTATGTCTCATCAGATACATGGCTAGAAGTAGTGTTTGTTCAGTAGCTCTGTAGTCTTATCCACTCTAGGATGCCCTTACAGGAACTGTCTTAGCATGAAGTTTATCCATGTTTGGCATATAAATTTTACCATATATCGGCCTCCACGGTGTATGTCTAAATATTGTGTGCATCCCCTGAGGAGCTAGTCACCATTGGCGCCTCCGGGTTATCAGTATTTTTTTGTGCACTAGACCACATGCTTACAATGCTCTCTGTGTTGTTGAGCCTGCCTAATCTCAATACATGATTTGAGGTAATGCATCAACAAGCACATTCTCTTAGCCTTTTCTATAAACAATTCCCAAATGAAACTCTCACATGAGCTCGGACCACCTAGCTTGGAGGCCTCTCAATTTAGGCTGATAAGAAAAATACTTGAGGGTATGATGTTCAGTCGACACATGTAATTTGGTATTATTCAAATGGTGTAGCCACACCTTGAGTGAATGTATAATTGCATACAATTCCTTCTCATTTGTTGGGTACATCTATTGAGCTGGAGGTAGCTTTTTACTCTCAAAAGCCACTAGCCTCCCCTCCCGCCCGGCTGAAGACTGCTGCCCCTTTTGCAATGTCATTGGCATTGGTCTTTAAACAAAATGTCCACCAAGGCCAACTCAATATCACAGCCACCTTGGCTGGTTCTACAACAATTCCCTCTACCGTCACTATGTAATTAAGGTAAACCACCTGAATCATACACAACTTATCATTGGCATACAGAACACTATTTTGCAATGCCCTAAATAACGTTCTTAAATGTCCTTTATGGTCAGGCATTAACTTGTTGTAGACTATATGTCATTGGCAAAATTAACGACGAACCTACCCATATAGTCCCTAAATAAGTTGTTTATTAGCATCATGAATGTCGTGAGAGTGTTAGTCAATGACCTAAAAACCCATAATGCCCAAACCAAAGTGCGTACGAACTGGCACCTTTGGCACATCATACTCCCCTAACACGAATTTGATGATAGCCTGTTTTAAGATCAATCTTGCTGAACACCTTTGCTCCATGCAATGCATTCAACAAATCATCAGTGCATAGCATAGGATACTTTTGCTTTATCGTGATCTTTTTCAAGCCATGATAATTTACACACCTCCTGAAAGATCATCTTTTTTCTTCACCAACAAAATTGGTGAAGCAAAGGATGAGTATCTAGGCTTATTGTGTCCTAATCTAAGGTGGTCATTGAGTATTCTTCTCACCTCTTCTTCCTCCGTGAGGCTTATCCGATAAGGTCAACAAACAGGTCGAGCCCTTGGAACCAGCTTAATCTTATATTCCACATTTCTACTAGTGGGTAGTTTGGCTGGGTTGTTCTGAATGAGAACTGATTAAAACTCCTACTTAATAGACTCATCTAGAGCTCGAGGCTCACTAGGGTCTAATGCAAATATGGATGTTGTCTCGGAAATTGCAATGCAAAACTATGCTTTTGCCTATCTGAATTGTTTGATGTAGATTGCAACACATTACTAAGCAGTTGCCTTACATCCTTTTCAAACCTTGAAACATGAGATTCATCCACAAAGTCATTTGCATTCAAAAACTAAAAGTGCAAATGCTCAAAACCCTATTTCCTTATTTGCAAAGCAAAGACGGGCAACTTCCTCTTGCTTGTCACGCTATGGGACATTACATGAATTTATATACATGATTTGCAAAATTTATAGCTTGATGCCTAATCGCATGCTAATGTTTACCTAGCACAATATCATAGCTTGCTAGCTAGGTAATCTCAAAATCAAGGCCTTTAGTATAGGGGGAACAATAGATAGTTGTGGCCACTTAACCAATGGAGAATAAATGATGCTATGCAATGAACTGATGTCAAAAGTTACAACTTCCTCTCGACTTGCTTTCCCTCACATCCTTGTCAAATTATGTATCTAGAAGAAACTGACATCTTGATCTTGCCTTTGCAGAAAGGTTACCTAAGGTGTCTGAGGATTAAGCTTGCACACCTGAATGGTCATCATAAGTTGTGACTGTTGTGTCACCTCCATTTCATCCTCACTTTCCAAATTATGTTCTTGCTCAAGCTCCTGAGTCAAGAAGGTGCCCTGATCCTCAGGTCATGTCCGCATCGGCGCATCTAGTGAATCTTTTTCTTTCCAGACCACCTAGGACAATCCTTGTATAGGTGCTTATCCAAGAATTAAATAGGAAAGGCCCTGGGTGTCCTTTTCAAAATTAGCCCTCGTTGCTGGATAACCAGGGGTGAAAGTTTGACTGCTGTAAAGACTGATATTCCTGTGATGATTGGTGACAGTTGATAGATTAGTAAAAGTTTTCAGAAATTGACTGTTGTGAACATTGTTTCTCCCTACATCAAGTATTAATAGCCAATAAGCTAGTCATTAATAAACTGGTAAATATTTTGGAAGCCAAATTGATGGTTGCAAATTTTGCTCTTCCTATGACAACCTGAGAGTCTCCTTCAAGTTATGGAAAAACATCATATAGAGCATGAAATGGACAATGCTACTCTCCGATCAACAAATCTCCCAGATGAGGAGGCATGCCTATTTAACATTGGGCTGGGAGGTCCCCACTGAAGCAACCTCATCCAAACATATTTCTGGGCAGCATAGATTGATTGTTTTTTTTTTAAAGTTTGAATCAAGCTCCATCTGAGAGATGCAGAAAAGCCCTGGAATTTGATAAGCTTTGAAAAACTTAGATTATGGGGAAAGTCAAATTTCTGGAATTGTTTGACACATTAGGATCCTGATATGAGTTCAGAATTAATTCGAAGAGATTCAGAATATTCATCTAAATATTAAGTGGCTATCAATAGAATGATTAAGCACTACTTTTAACAGGACCTGTTGGCCCTAATGGCGCGATCTGCTTACCAATGATAAGAAATGAAGTATAGGAGACTTGATGCTCAATTTAGAGCCCATAACTGGCCTATAAGTGTTCAAAGTGTAGAAAAGTTTTTAAGTTATGCTCTGTTGAAGGTTTGTTGGTCTAGTCCATCTTTGTACCCTTAGGTGACCTCTCTTAATGTCCGTTCAGAATGAGTTTTATAACCCCAATAAAAATACCTGTGCCACATAAAAGCTTCAAATGCTGGCCATAACGAATGGTAATTGTGATGTCTTTTTGTTTTTTTAACTAAACCAGCTAGCTAGACCTCATTACGTGAAACGTTGTTTTAGATAGCAGTTCACATCAATCTTTTTCATTTCATCCAGGATGATAATAGCTGTTATTACTGTTGTGGAGCGGGTTGTCGATCCTTTATTTTCATGGTATGTGCAGGCCAATCTTTATTCTAGTGTATTTTTCAACATTGATGTTGTTATTCATGCGTACTTGTGTATATGTGGAGAAGGTAGGGAATCGTACCTAACAAAAGAAAAGGATTAGAAGTTATATAAAAAAATGCCAGTAGACTTTTGGAGCTTAGGTGGAAGGGAAGCTTTATCAAAACTACGTTCATGATCTTAAATTTTGTCCTACCTTCTTTGTTTAAATTGATCAAGCTGACAATCTTTTAGTGTCATTCCTTTGAAATCCTAATACTAACATTTCTTTGAATGTTAAGTAAAGTCCTCTACATTGTACCCTGAATTTTTGGCGTTTCTTTCATTCTACTATTGTATTTGCTCTCTTTATTTTTGTTTCAGGGTCCCAATGTATTGTGAGGTGAAGCTAGTATTCATTATCTACTTGTGGTATCCAAGGACGAAGGTTTGCTTCTATTCTTCACTTTAGTTGTTGAATTGCTACTTGTCATAGTTTAATCACATTCCATCACTTCTCACAGTGGTTGTCCTGAGTCATAAACATTGTAAAAATTCTCTTAAGCGTAAGAAGTAGTATAGAAAACAGAAAGATCATGCACGTCAAGGTTTAAACGTGTTCTGAACTTTTGATATATATATATATATATATATATATATATATATATATATATATAGTTTGAGCAGTTGGCTGTCTTCTAGCTTAAAGTCAGTCCTTGAAGAACGTATGTATAGATTCAAGATATATAATTGGGATCTCTGAGAGACTGTTCTCTCAATCAAATTTGGTGGCCCAAGTATGGAATGCAAAGAGGCAGCTTTTTACTGAATTGTGTGCTTGTCGAATGGAGACGTTTGCTGTCCTTACATGCAGCACAAGTGAGTAGACATGCTGGGGATTATTGCAGGCAGGAGAATTCGTTTATCACAATTTCTCTAATTCCAGCATGGTCATAGTTAGCATCTTAAATTCAAACTTAACCTTGTTGGTCTATGCGTTCTCTTCCCCAATCAGTGCAAAAATTCCCATCTGTAGATACATCCTGCAAACCTCAAATCAATGCTTTCCTCACTATGTGATCTTACAGAAGCCAGTATAACCCCTTTGTGGCAAAAAAAACTGTCCTTTTTGGCTAGCCTGCCCTATATTTTTGAACTGTGAGAGGAGATATGGTGATTTTCCCAAAAGGGTAGGATCAAGTATACTTGTTTTGTCCCTTGTATGTGTTTTTGCAGAGATGTCCGAGCTATAGTCTGCTTAAAACCAGTATAATTTTATAAGACTCTGTTATTGATGCTGACCCAAGCAGTAAATTATCAAGAGTGTTTAGGTGTAAATAAGCTTTCTATCAATTGTATTTTTTTTGAAGAGAATGTCATAGACCAAGAAAGGCTCTACTTCGTGAAAAAACTTATAGTCAATGCATTTCCTTATCGTCCAAACACTTGCACTAGTCCTAGGAGTATTGATTGTAGTGTGATCTTATTTGGAGAGTATAATTCCATCATCAGCTTGCTGTTCACTGTTCAGAAGGTGTGCTTGCAGATAGATTTACTAATAAGCTGTCCTGTTTTAAAGAGATGCCCAATGTATTCATTTTTGGGTAAGGATTCTTGCAAAATTTAAGTTTATGATTAATAGCTAAGTGCAGAATTTTGAGTACTATCAGCGTTCTTTCAGTACATTATAGATAGGGAAATACTTTTCAAACTGATTGAAACACTCTACTAGCTTTGTATTCCATTTGTTCTCTTTCGAAGTCTGGAAACAGTAAGAAATTACCTGCTGGACGGCGTAAGGTATGTTCCGTCTTATTAAGCGAATGCAGTTTATGTTCTTGAATCTCTAAGTGCAATCTCTCACTAGTAGTCTGTGAAGAACTAAGATTCACAGCTGTGGAAGAAAATCAAGCAACATAGGGATTTGTCACATTGGTACTTCTCCAGATTCTATATTGTAATCTTCTTTGGTGGCTTCAGTTGCATGAGGATACCTGTCACTATCAAGATCCCATGGTTGTAGATCTTTCTAGTTGAATTGACTGTCTATGTATCAAATGAACCCTTGCTGCAGTATTGAAGTAGTACCGAACAACCGAGTTGGATTCACACATATTTAGTGGCATTGCCTGTGAATTCAGCCTGTGAAGAACTAAGATTCACAGCTGTGGAAGAAAATCAAGCAACAAGTCACATAGGGATTCATCACATTGGTACTTTCCCAGATTCTATATTGTGATCTTCTTTGGTGGCTTCAGTAGCATTGAAGATACCTGTCACTATCAAGATCACATGGCTGTAGATCTTTCTAGTTGAATTGACGGACTATTGATTGAATGAGCCCTTGCTGCAGTATTGAAGTAGCACTGAACAACCAAGTTGGATTCACGCAAATTTAGTGGCATTGCCCATGAAAGCAGCAGTTCCATGGCCCAGCACAATCTCCCTTGATGCAGGCAAAATTCTTTGCCAGGACAAATCATTCTAATTTAGATTTATGTTTATAAATCTGAACATTCATGTTTCTGCATCATGTTTAAATTTTGCTTACAAAGATATTCGTGAGTCTTAAGTAAAGGCTACTGCTATTTAAGCATTCCAATAACCATGGAAAAGTCAAATGGATTTTAAAACGAATCAAGTTAAAGAGCTTAATAAGTCAAAGAAGATGATGGGTTTCAGGCTGACCCTCCTTAACTCTTGTCTGTAGGGAACCTCATATATATATTCTACTTTTCTGAAGCCATTTTTGTCAAGTCACAAGACCGAGATTGACCAAAATTTGGGCGAACTCAGGATCAGGGCTGGTGACATGGCTTATTCTTATTGGAGGCTTTCATCAGTTTTTATTCTGGCTAAAATTTTTGAGTTTCTTCGGTATGTTGCTTCTCAGTCAAGTAGGCCTCAGGAAACTCAGGTTCTCTCTCTCTCTCTCTCAACCATTTTGTGGCTAAATTTCTGAACAACTTGTTTGCATTATAATTTATGTTCAAGAAACTATGTGGCTCTCCTGTTGATCATTCTTGGTCTTTCTCAGACATTTTCGTTTCCTTTTCTTTTAAATCAAGGAACAAATAGAGCTAAATATAAGTGTTTTTTGATTACTCTGCGCACACACACACACACACACACACACACAAAAGAATGCATAAGAGAAGACATTTTGTATGTGGTGATGACACTGAAGTAAAGTTAAGACACTGTAGAGTACACAAGGGTTTACACCAAAATATTAGCAGGAGCAATCACTCAAGAGACTCCATGTTAGAAGTTTAACAATGAAGTTACTGGAACAGATGCATGGTAATCTCCAAGGTAAGGTTGAGACATTGCATTTTCAGACATTAGAGGACAAGACTTGCCATTCCTACTTTTTTTGACTGTGGGTTGTCTACTTGAAAATATCCTATATGACCATGTCCATAAATAAACTTTCAATCTGGAATCATGTAGTGCTAGATATGGCCATTGAAATTTGTCGTCATTGAAAATATCATGTTAATTTGTACCATTTATGAATTCAAAAAATGAGCTTTTGATGTCAGGCTAATGATAACATGCTATGATGTGTTGAAAGATAGGGGGTTTTAAAGGTGAGAGTGTATTCAAGCTCATTGTTTATTTTATTTTATTTATTTCAATGAACCTTTATGTGACCATTGCAACATGTACATGACAAAATTCACTGAGGAGTTTTGAAGATGCATACAACCATTCCAAAGTTTCATACCACATGTTAGGGGATTTTTTATTGGCTCTCTCAGTCATATCTTACTAAATACCAAGAATCCAAGAAAATATATCTCTATACAGGAATATGCATATGATTTCCATTTTCAAAGCATGATCTATTGTCTTCAACCTAATGATAGTAAAATATGGCATCTTTGAATGTGGATGTTCAACACCATAAATACTATATTTTTTATGATTGTCTATTTTAGCATTGCCTTTGTAAAGCGAACATAGTAACATGTTTGTTAGGACTCAATTGTGGCCCCTGACCATGATCTTGCCAGGAGCGATAAGTATAGGGTCTTGTGACCATTGTTTAGGTCCAAATACTAGTCACACTACTAGGCATCTGCCAGTTGTGTGGGGTGCATCACAGTCATTGACGACGTGCGTAGAGATCCTAATGATGCCATTGCAGAGGCCTTGATTTTTTAAGGTGGCTCAAAGGGCAAAGTTCGAGCAGAGTTGGGAAGCATGCCTAGTACGGTGTACCTAGCACAGGGTCTCTAGGAGGCCTAGATCGGCAAGTGGCAAGGGTGTTCCTTTGAGACCGGCGGAGGCACAGGTGCACCAGGGGGGGGAAACACAAGGCGAGGAAGTTGTGTCATGCCTTTGGTGGTTCTACCCTTAGCCCATAGGATAAAAAGAAGGTCAAGAACAAAGGGTTGTGCTACTGTTGTCTTGGTAAGCATCTCTATCGAGAGTGTCCTTAACGTAAACTTAGGAAACTGCATGAAATGATGAAGGCATTCCAAGCAACACTCCAACGGACTTGGAATAGGACATGTTACGCAACAATAATGGGTATTTCTTTACGTAAAGTAGTGATGTACCTATATACTTTCTATCTGTTAAAGCTAAAACGGGTTATTGTTTTGATGATACAATGTTGATCATGATGAGGTGATGAGTGGCTGGTTGTGAGATGGTCGTCCTCTTCAACACAACTTTATCCCATAATATTATCAACTCCTACCTTGTCAAGAGACAAAAGATTCCCACAATACCTTCAGCCTATAGGTATGTTACGAGCATGTAACCAGTGCCGAACCCTAGAGAACACAGGAGGTCAGATACCACAGTCAGGGTCGTGTCTTGCGTACACGACCAACAGGGCAAGACAGTGTGAGTAGTGTGCCCCGGCACGGTTCATAGCCATGGCGGGCCTAACATAGCCTAGGGACCCTTCCAGCAGGATAGGGCCCCACGTTGGGTCCCGACATGCAGTCGGCCACGTCAGTGCCACGTGGCCGACACTTGGCAGTATGCATGCTACCAGGCCTCACATTGGGCTAGGAGGGGCTTGCTCCATATCAGGGAGTAGGCAAGGTTGGGTGGATCAGTTAGTGTTTGCCCTACTGTGGTGTTTAGATCTTTAACATTGGTATCAGAGCCATCTCCTTCTTTGGGAGCTTAGTTTCAGCAAGGGAGAAATTCATCAGAGTGTACAAAAACTCTTTTTAATTTTCAGAAATAGATAGAGCAGGGCCAGCGCTGGAGAACCAGCTGTCTACTGAGAAAAACTTGGTGGAAACATCTGCTTTTTCGATAGTATTTGAGCCAGAATACAAGTGCAGGTCTAGCGCTGCCAGATCAGGTTCTAACTCTGATTTTGGAGTGGAAATTACAGGTTTCTGAGCGGATTTCTATCTGAAATCAGATAGCAGGGCCAGTGCTGGGCAGGGAGGAAGTAAATTGTAGATTTATCCCTGATTTCAGAAGTTTTAGCACTAGTTTTTGGTGGCCAAATAGGGGACAGACCAGCGACCAGGGTGCCGTGAAAAATCCAAGAGTTGGGATCCTTTTCTGGCCTCAAATCAGAGAATTTTCGACCAGCTAGGTTGCTGTCCCATCAGCGAGGGCAGGGAGCCATCCAACTCAGATCTGCTTGCATTTTGTTTGGGTCTTTTATCCGGTTTTTGGAGCCACAGGTTGGTAAATAGACCAGTGAGCAGTTGCTACTATAAATCCGGAAATTTAGAGCATTTCTTGGGCTTCCAGTTTGAATTTTCTGGAGCAGCAGAGCTACAGCTCAGTCAACGAGGGTGGAAGGCACTTTGAATCAGAAGTCTGTCCACTTTTTTCCAGTTTCCATCCTGATTTTTTGGGACAGCAGGTCTGCAAACAATTTCGGAAGAGCTAAAAGGTTTTGTCTTGATATTTTCTTTGGAAGTACAGTCCTCAGAAACAGCTAAGTTTCTTTTCCCTCCTTTGTACAATTTTAATTAGTCTTTTCGACTTTTTTTAAGAAGAAACGTCAGGCACTCCTTTTCTATCTCTGAAAATGACCACTTCTCCGGGACCTGATCAACCCCTGACCAGAGGCATTGACGAATTAGAAACGGAATCTCTGAGGTTCAGTAAGGGAAAAAAACCCATGCAAGTGGAAGAACAAGAGCAATTCGCCGAAGAACTCGACGAATTGGTTACCAAGGAGCAGTATCTCCACTTGGTAACAGAGGTGGACGAATTGAAACTGGCTTTTGCCAAGGATGACTCGTTCGCCGAGCTCAAAAGTTTAATTTTGAACTCCGCGAAAGGTAGCCTCCCATCAACTTCTCAGCCGTCCCCTTCTCCACTCCCATTAGTTTCGGGTGAGCCGATATTATTGTTGAAATGTATTGCTTATAAGTCACAACATTTATGAATCATTTTGGATTCATTTACAGATGGGTGTGCATATAATACATGAAAACTTTTGGGCTATCTCTTCCCGTTCGGAAAGGATGGAATGCTATCCCGGAAGACTCAGGAGAGTTGGATAGTAGAACACCCTCAGCTTTCAGCATAAAGGCCGAGAGATGCAGTTGCATGGGGAGCATGATGTCCCCAACAGCCCTATGGTCTGCAGTTCAGAGCTCTGTCAGCTAATCGGAGACGACGACCATCAGGTATTCTTATGTGACTTTGAGTTTATTCCAGAAGTTTCTATTTCTAGTTCTTTATAGCAAAAAATCAGTAAATTAGAAACTTTGTTGTCTAAATTTAAAGATGTTTTTCCTGTGGTTTACCACCTAGCAGAGAAGTAGATCATGAAATAAACTTGGTACCAGGTACATCAGTCGAACAGAGGATGAAGAAATAACTAGGCAGCTAACAAATATCTTGGGAAAGGCCAAATTCAGACCAGTAGTTCACCATGGGCCTCACCAGTCCTTTTGGTGAAAAAGAAAGAGGGGTCTATGCGTCTTTGTGTAGATTATAGAGCCCTCAATAAAGTCACAATTGAGAATAAGTACCCAATGCCTCAATGCAAGAGTTTGATATGTCTATCAGATATAGATGGGGGAAATTCAACACAGTAGCAGATGCACTTAGTAGAATGCCTATGATAAACGAGCTGAGTTTTACTCGGATTCGTAGTGAGTTACTCGAGTCCTTGAGAGAGAAGTGCCAGCATGATGCATTCTTCTCTACTATCTGGAACTCAGTCCAGAGCAGACAGTTACAGACTCCAGAACCAGTTCCCGGGGTTGGTGCTAGTTCATCCAAGAATACGGCAGCTTCCGTTGAGGATGATGAGTCCGAGTATACGTCAGATGACGTTGAGAATTCTGAGCCTGTTATATTACCCAAGCAAACCCTAGTGGTTGAGGGTCAGTTGACTCAAGGATTCAAATGGAAACAATATTCCATTCAGGATGAGTACTTGCTTTATAGAGATAGAGTATGTGTCCCCAATTCAGAGGATTATAGGCAGCAGGTCCTATATGAGTGTCATGACAGTCCTAGTGCGGGGCACCCAGGCATTCAAAAGACCTATGAGCTTCTTCGTAGGCAATTTTTCTGGCCCTGTATGAAAAAGGATGTCCAGCAATATGTAACCAGTTGCCAGAAATGTCAGGTAAATAAAGCAGAGCGTTTAAAGGCAGGAGGGTTGTTACAGCCCTTAGATATACCAGCTGGTAAATGGGAGAGTATCTCCATGGATTTTATAGTAGGGCTGCCTAAATTCCAAAAGGGTAATGACGCTATATGGGTCACAGTTGACCGTCTGACCAAAATGGCTCACTTTATTCGACCAAAACAACCGTTAGAGCTCCAGAGTTAGCAAGGTTGTTTGTAGATGGGTTATTTTAATTGTACGGTCTACCTTTCGGCATAGTCAACGACCGGGATAGTAAGTTTAATGGAAATTTTTGGAGGGCAGTATTCCATCATCTCCATACTAAACTTAACAATAGTACTACCAACCATCCACAGACGGACGGTCAAACAGAAAGAGTAAATCAGGTGCTGGAGGATATGCTTCGCGCATACGTCAGCAAAAAGCAGACTAATTGAGAGGAGTATCTCTCGATACTAGAGTATGCTTATAACAGTACCAAACATTCAGTTACGGGATACAGCCCATTTATGCTGATGTATGGTTTTCAGCCACGCTCACCCTCAGCTGTAGGGTTTAAACAAGAAAAAGTTGAAGCAGCCAGAAACTTTTTAGAAGACCTAAACTAGATGATAGAACATGCTAAGCGTAGCATTAGGCAGTCCCAGGATCGAGCCAGGCATTATGCAGATCCACATAGACGGCCTGGTGAGAAAGTCTACTTGAGAGTCCCAGTTGACTCTAAAACCCTCAAATCAGGAGTGTGTGCTAAGTTGCCTCCTAGGTACTATGGTCCTTTTACCATTAGTAGGAGACTAGGCGAGGTCACTTATGAACTAGAAGTCCCACACAGCAGTAAGGTTTTTCCAGTCTTTCATGTAAGTCAGTTACGAAAAGCCTTAGCCAGATCAGAAAATCTGGTAGGGGACAGTGTTCTAGTTCTCCCATTGGATTCTCAGCAACCTCCACATGAACCAGAGGAGATTCTTGATAGTAGAGACGCAGACTCGTCATACTCTATATCGAGAATATTTGGTCAAGTGGAATGATCAGCCTGTTGAGAATGCCACTTGGGAAAAAGGCAGCGTCCTTTGCAAGATTTTTCCAGACTTTGTCTTAGAGGACCAAGACGGTTCTTAAGGGGGAGGGAGTGTTACGAGCACATAACCAGTGTCGACCCTAGAGAACACAGGAGGTCAGATACCACAGTCAGGGTCGTGTCCAGCGTACACGACCAACATGGCAAGACAGTGTGAGTAGTGTGCCTCGGCACGGTCCATAGCCATGGCGGGCCTAATACAGCCTAGGGACCCTGTCAGCAGGATAGGGCCCCACGTACGTTGGCGTGCGGCAATGAAGCCAACTATAGATTTCAATACTCATGTATATAATTCAATTGAGCATGGAGGTTTATGTCATGTCTTGAGAGGTGAGAGGAAGTTGGTAGTTGGCCCCCTCATCTTAGCTACACAAATGAAGAAGGTATTTTTATTGTTGTTATGTGATGGATGTTAATGATTGTAGTGATGTATTGGTTAATCCAATGCTGGTACATAGGCATGATACTAGTCTTGTATAGCAATCTACATCATGTGATTCTTTGGCATCAACGATTCATTTGCAATCACAAGAGTTAAACATTATAAATGAGTCAGTTATGCAACAGTTGAGGACTGTTCTTATGTAGGAGAATCCTATTGGATGGCCTCATTTCAGGAATGTGGAGCATCAGATTGAGCTCATTCTGAGGTGTAGTCTAGTTTATCAACCACCATACAAGATGACTCTTAGGGATGAGTACCTCAAGTTAGGGTACATACAACATTCTTTCTTGACCTTCGCGTCCCCCATCTTGATTATTATGCACTTAAGAACTCGCGATAAAGCATCACTACTTGATGCCATGAGTTGATGACTTGCTAGATGCCTTGCAGGGTGTGAGACTCTTTAATAAGATAGATCTCAAGAGTGGTTACCATTATATCATAACTCGACCAGAGGATGTCCATAAGACTGCGTATGGGACCCAATTTGGACATTATGAGTTTTAAGTGATGCCGTTTGGGCTAACTAATGCGCTCGCAACATCAACCATGAATGATATTTTCATAGAGTATATTGCAAAGTTCGTGGTGAATTTTCATCGACGACATCCTAGTGTGTAGTAAGATAGTAAAGGAACATGGAAAGCATCTACGCACTATCTTTAGAGAGTTGCAACACATGTGTCATATGCTAATGATAAGAAAACTAAGTAGCGTCAAACTTGGGTAGCGTACCTTAGTCACATTGTGATGGAAGAGGGAATTCTATGGACCCAGCCAAGGTGGCTATGGTGATAAATTGGCCTACGCCTAGGAATCTGCAATTGTTATTGAGAAATTTGGGCGGGCCTTCTTGTTGCTCCTTTAACAAACTAGTTGCAAGGACAAGACCTAGAAGTGAGTTGGGATTAAGAGTCACAGAGAAGTTTTGAGCTTCTAAAGGAGGCAATTTCCATTGCACCAGTGCTCAAGATTGTGGACCCCCAACAACCTTTTACTCTCAATGCTAATGCGAGTGGTGTAGCCATTGGGGTTGTGTTTAGTTAGGAAGGGAGACCTGTTGCTTTTGAATGCAGGAAACTCACGCTTGCTCAACAGAGATATTTCACATGAGCAGGAGTTGTATGCAACAATACATGCACTCAAAGTGTGGCGGCACTATTTGTATGGTGCTGAGTTTTATGTTTATACTAGCCACAATACTCTCAAGTACTTTTGCAGTCAACCAGAGCTGAGAGGCCTCTAGGCGCACTAGGCCAAGCTGATGCAAGAATTCCATTGGGAGGTTCACTATTGCAAAGGTAAGGAGAATGTGGTAGTAGTATCTCATATGATGTATCATATGGCCTCTACAGTCATAGAGAGTGATCTCGTGGTAGAGATCGACATGCTCAACAATCAGATGACATTGCCAGCTAGTGTGGCCTAGTGCATGCGTCATTGCCAATAATTCAGACGATACTATTTAGGGATACGTCATTGTTGATAATTCAGATGGTACCACTCAAACAGGTACGTCGGATTGGCCTCGTAAGAAGAACCTCATAGTCCCTGTGCAGGGCAACCGGATATGGATACGGTGGCTCATTGACTTTTAGTAATGCATGCTAGATTCTGATACGACTTTTTCTTGTTGAGTTATTTCATAACTTGCAAAAAACTGTAGGGCTTGTGAAGGATTTTCTCTTGAAGCAAGAGTGATGTGACAAAGTTGAGAATGCAGACTACTTTTACATTTACTAATAACACCAGATTATTTGGCTACCCATCTCTTGTCACCTAATTGTGTCACTTGTAAATGTTTTTAATCTGTGATGATTTCTCCCTCTAATAAAAAATTGCAAAGTTTGACATAAGGGAAATCTTTTTTTTAGAGATTTTTTACTTCACTCTCCCAAGTTATGCCTTTCGGCTAGTTGATACGGAAAGCCATGTTCAAATATTTATCAGGATAACCACCAGGTCACAAAGATTAAGGAGGATCTTGTTGATCAAGGTCTTATTAGTATAGCATGATATAGTTGTGAAAGCTAAGTGATATCTTAAATGCGTACTGTCAGGGTTGGTGGTTTATCGAATGCAGGAAAATTTGCATTACAATCAATTATAACATTTGTTGGGTCATGTTATTTTCAGACTGCTTCAAATTTAAGCAATATGTGAATAATATCCGGTTAGCTTCTTCAGTACATCTTCAAGTTTTGAAGGTCCACTTATTTTTGTGAGGATTTTAACTTGTCGAGGCACTAACTTTAGGTGTTGATGGAGTACATGCTTATGTTTCTACAATTATGATTTGTGATTCAATTAAATGATGTGACTCTTAACTCTCATCAAAGTATTGGTGGAAATAGCATAGAAGCAGTTGCTGCATTACTTGGAAGCTTGTCACCATCAAACATAAGAGATTTTTGGTTTCTAGGAGTTTGTAGTCATTTTAAGATGATAGCATAGCATAGAAGTTTGATCTTTCAATGTTTTTATTATCTTCCTGTTTTGTAATGCTTCTGAAGCGACCTAAATTTTCCTGCTTTTTGGTTGATGTATGGTTTCTCTTTAGAATAAAAAGTGCAAGTGCTAGATATGATGGAGATGTCCTTTGCATTAGGGGTACAAAAGTTTAGCCTTAAAGTATGTCTTTTGGAAAAATCAGGTAAAATTCACGAAATTGAGCCCAGGTATGGTGATATTCCAGAGCATGCTTGCAACATATCAAGCATTCAATTGTTAGAACTCACTGTGTAATCACCTCATGCAGAGGCCATCTCAGCATCCACAGCCCACTGCTTCGGCTACAGGATCTGATGCACTAGTTCATCCTTCCGGATACTCGAGATTTCAGCATCCACAACCTTCTCCAGTTCCTCTTAAAAGATATGTGGCTGCTCATCCCCCAGAATATTCGACGTTATGGTCATCTCAACATCCACAACCAGCTCAGCCTCCTCTCAAAGGTGCCTTCCATCCTGAATTCTCAGTGTCACATTCTGGGAACTCAGGTGCAAGTCGAAACTATTCATTTTCATCTAGTGCCCCTATTTACTCGGATTTAGACTTGCCCCTTCTGGATTATTCTGCTCCAGGGACTGGTTACACAGCCTCTGATCCACTAGCAGGTGATACAACTACTGCACTAAGATTTTATCGTCCCCCACATCCAGGCTTTTATTTGAAGGATATGGTGCAGGTAGAAAAAATTGGATACGATCCATAGATTGAGCGAAAAGAACGAAGATCAACATACCCAGTTGTACAACGGCCAGAAAAAGAGCACATTTCAGCTGCGTACATGACTCGAAGTCGGCGCTGTGTTACTTACATTCGCTAGTGAAGTTCAACTGTTCAAGTAAAGAAATTGGGCTGGAGTTGTCTGATGTTTCTACTCTCAGTGATGTCACTATTTAGATAACAAAGCTTGCTTCTTTTGACCATCAGTTTCACCAAGTATCAGAGGTTATAGGTTGAAAAAGGCTGAAGGTTTGGCCACTGCTTGCCAACATAAGTAGCTGATTTGGCAGAATGAAAGAGCTTCTTGTTGTCTCTTTTACATCTGAATTGTGCACTATCAAGAGGCACACGCTTTTAAGAGAGCATTTCAGATTTAGTGAAATTCCAGGAAAAGGTTCAATTGGCTCTTCTATGTTGCCAGTAATGCGCAGAAAGCATTCTGCAGCTTCAGTTCACATTGTTGCAACAATTTTCATGGCTAGTTATAAAATCATATGTAGCAGAAAGTCTGTATATAGTTTCGAGAAAATTCATCCTTGAATGTTTGTTGCGAGTACGAGGTCTTCTTCCATATCATATAATGACTTTCAACTGTAACAAACTCTTCTTGGAATACTTGCATCAAAGCTTAGGCAAAGGTAGTTTCCTTTCTCCAATTCACATGGTGATACAGTGCACATGTTTGATCAATCTTATACTCTTTAATATTCTCTCCTTTTGCTCTACATGGGTTTTGTGGCTTTTGAAATTTGTGTTTCAAGATTCGTTGCTTAGTAAGGTGTGTTCATGTCTACGTTAATGTACATTCTAAATTTGCCTATTCATCAAAATGGTCGTAGGAATTTTCTCTCTAGTTAGAAAATCCCTTGCATTCCACAACTCTTGGTGTAAATGTAGTTGCAGAGTAGAATTTATGATAGCTCTGCCTGACATAAGAATTCTGATTGATAGCTCGTCGTTTGATTTTATATAATGAGTCATTTTCAGAACTTTTACTTCAGATATTATGAATAAAAAGTATGCCAACAAGCTTGATGGTAACTCTGATTTGCAACTAAAGGTCCGTCTCAATGACTAAGGTTCTTTGCTCTTTTTCACGTCCTTCAATTTTTATGTTCTTAAAAAGCATGGAGTGTAGACCCCAAGAAAATTCACTCACTTTCAAAATAACTTGGCATCCAAAGTTTCCTTGGTCCTAGGTTTGAGCCAACCTTGGAAACCAAGATGTATTTATGTCTTTGGCACGAACATGCTTGATTTGCTCATTCGATGTGGGTTATTTCACCTCTTGACAAAATGGTCTCATGCCTCCATCCAGATTTATGGATGATCCGGCCTGCTACTTTGTGCAGGAACCAACCACCATTTCTGAGGCTATGTCTACTCCTGATGCAGCAACGACGAATTCGATTCTTTGATGGAGAATCGAACATGGACAGTCACCGAGCTGCCAAAGGACCGAAACCCAATTCCATGCAAATGGACATTCAAGGCGAAGTACAACGCTGAAGGAAGGCTAAATCGTGACAAGGCCAGGCTAGTCGCCAAAGGCTTTTCCCAGATTCCAGATTTGGATTATTCAAAAACCTTCAGCCCAGTTGTCAAACATGCTTCGATTTGCCTACTCCTCTCCTTTGCAGCCGCAGCAGATCTTGAAGTCCACCAGATGGATGTCCAGACCGCTTTCCTCAATGGAACCATCAAAATAGCTGACATGACATCTTCACCGGAATTCTCCCCACCTCCCATGATAGCAGCCACAGAGGCTCAGTACTGTCCTGGGCTTAATCAGCTCGGCGCCCATAAAAAGAGACCTGCAAATGTACAACAGGGAAACATGGCCTTTTCCTTAGAGCAAGATAACATTAATATGGGCAACGTGTAAAATCAATGAAGAGACTACAAGATAATACTTCTCAACTGATTGCTGACGTGAGTGAAAGGCTGAAAGCAAGCACAGTGGCCACAATGAAAGCTGGGGGGTCAATATCATGCGTTCTACAAACTGGAAGAGCCCAATTTCCTGACAAACAGGGAGAGTACCTGTAATACGACCAGCAGCTGCAATTGTCTGCTTCAGAAGGGAACTCAATCAACCAACCAGCTACTCAAGAGCTAGATGCACAAATATACTGAGAGAGCAGCGAGGATGGTTTTGGCATTTCTGTAGATATAAATAGACAAAAAGAAAAGGAAGGAGGGAGGGAGGGAGCGAGCGAGAGAGAGTGCGCGAGCAGATAAGTTGATGGCTTGGCTGCGCGTTATGATGTCGTCTGGAGCGAAGGCCTTAAATAAAGAGTGTGACGGGAGAGGCACGGGCGCTGCTGTTAGATGGAGGTTAGAAACGCATGCATGGAAGCGTGCATTCAACCTTTACGCCTTATTCTTCTTTCCTCTCATGAACATTTGATGTCCACTTATGGCCATCATGAGATGATGAAAGAGAGTGGGAGCTTGTCTTTAAAAGCATTGATCATTATTATCTTTAAACAAGAAACTCTCTTTTGTTCTGAATGAACAAATGTATGATCCTCAGAATGCCTCCTTCCCCTTCTCCTTGCGTGGGAGAAAACGGTTTGAAAGGTCGTCCTCTTCAAAACACCAGGATCTTTCCTTCTCCCTTGAATCTGATCCAATATTGAATTCAATTCTACCAATTATCATAAAACTTTTCATATCCATTGGACATTTGTCCATAGCAAATTGATTGTTTTCAGAATCGTCGAATAGGCCATAATGGAAACTGCTCCATCGATCATTCGAAGTGTCTCTTCTTCATAACCACCCTTTATTGAAGGGCAAAATGCATTCATAATTGTCTTCTTAGTCTTCATATTGGCACAACTCTTTTATAAACTATTTTGGCCTCAAGAACCATTTTCATTTGTTACTTTGAATTGCTCCCAAAATATAGGTATATGGTTGATTTATGTCTTCATAAATTTAATTGACATCCATTTTATTTTCACATACCCTGACTTAGTGCTTTACATTCTCAACTATCGCTCCCAATTGGAACTCAAATAATCATTTGTGAGCAATCAGCAATAGCTTCTCAATTAAAACTTCATAAAGGCAAATGTAATCCTCACCACCGCAAATCGTCTGATCATCATGTTTTCAAATGCGGTAAAGACTTTTATTATTAGCTCATCGATTCCAATTCGAGAATCGACATAGTACTTTAAATTGACGATTCTGAACTGGCAATTTCTTTCCTGTTCTTTACTTAGACATTTTGAATCATGAATTGATATATGAATGTGGCTATGTTAAAGAGTAGCTATGAAATTCTATGGCAGGTTCAAATGTATCAAGTTGTCAAATGACAGTTATATTAGAAGAATTAGAGCTATTTTTAAGACTTTATTATTTTTAGTAAGTTTGTTAAATAGCAATACTTATAAGTGACTCTGATGGACAAAAATATCCATAGTGGTTAATGGCCATTGTTTTTCATGTTGTAATTGATCAATGTATCTTATTTATATCATGATTAATAAAAGATGCCCAGGTACCTTTAAGATTCAGTCTTAAAGTTCAAGGAATGTCCTAAGGTTAATGGTCATGAAGACAAAAGGACGTTCAGTCGCAGTTTCTAATGTCGGGAAGTTATTACTTCAAGCCATTGTACTCACTGTTGATAATTTTAGTAGAGTGCAATTTTTGTCACACTACTGCGTCGTTCATTTGCGCAAACCGTATGAGTTCTTCTACTTGAATATTTCTGCTGCTAACTGTTGTGTTTCCGTTCCTACACGCCTACGCTCTGAGCAACCGAGCCTCTGTTGCGCTCACGACCACCGTTTTACGACATGATATTAGAGCAGGCATTTCAATAATCTACATTTTTACTGCGGATTATCAGTCTTGTTTCTATCATGACGTCTTTCTAGCAAACGCGCAGCCAACAGTATTCCGACAATCATTATTTCTACCAACGATCTCGTTCAACCAGAATGGATCCATCATCCAGTTCATCTCTCATTGACAAACTCGATGGAGATAACTACCGTCTCTAGAAATTCAAGATGAAGGTTATACTTCTAGCCAAAGAACCGTGGGACATTGTTGATGGCACAGAACTCAAACCAGAAGGTAATGCAGCTGTCAACACCAAGTGGAGACTGAGAGATGGCAAAGCATTTGCCATGATCACCCTCAACATCAAGGACACTCAGATCAGCCACATATGTGCTGCTCAGACAGCTAAGGATGCATGGGACATCCTAGCCACTCTCTACAACATTAGAGATGTTACATCCAAGCTCCATTTGAGGAAGAAATTCTTCAACCTCAGAATGTCTAAAGCAGATAGTATTTCGAGTCACCTCAACACTTTCAAAAATCTTATGGAGCAGATGACTGCAACTGCCTCAGTCATAGAAAATTCCGATGCACTCATCTATTATCGAGTCTACCTGAAGCCTACAAAAATTGGGTAATGGCAATTTCTACCCATGAGCATCTCACTCTATCAAGAGTAATCTCGCTGCTCCTACAAGAGGAGATAAAAAACAAGACCCAAAAGAAGATCAAGACTCTACGCACAGATGGAGGGGGAGAGTACATCTCCACAGAATTCAAGGAGTTCTGCAAGGCTAACGAGATACTTCAACAATACACAACCAGCTACTCACCTTAGTCCAATGGTGTAGCTGAGTGAAAGAGCCGGACACTCATTGAAAGTGCCAAGAGCATGCTGACCCATGCCTCTCTTCCAGGGAAATTTTGGGTATAAGCTGTTACTACAGCCGCCTATTTACAGAATCGATCCATCACCAAAGCCTTGAATGGAAAGACACCTTATGAGGTGTGGACATGATCAAAACCATCACTCAAACATATTCGAGTGTTTTTATGTATCGCTTTCGCTCAGATCCCTGAGGATCTAAGAAAAAAACTAGATGACAAGAGTAGGAAAACCATTTTCATCGGCTATTCCCAAAATCATAAAGCATACAAGCCCTACAATTTGGATACTGAGAAGGCATTCACCAGTAGATATGTCATTTTCATGGAAGACCAGTTCTATGTCTTAGAAATCATTTTAAGACACCTTCGCATTTTTCGTCTTTTTCGCTCTTTAGCGAAAAATGCGACACACTGGCCAAGTGGCCAGAATACCTTAGAAATCATTTCAAGGCACCTTTGTCTTTTTCGCTCCTTGGCGAAAAATACGACACACTGGCCAAGTGGCCAGAATACCTTAGAAACCATTGTTAGGCACCTATGCCTTTCCGACATTTCTTAGTTTTTCCTTTTTGCTGACCGACTTCGCCAACTTATGAGTAACCCTAAAATAGCTGACAAATAAATATCCCAAAGGCGGTTGGCGGTTACCAACTTTTGTACATATACAAAGACTGACATAAATAGCCTTAAAGGCTTGTAAGCTATTTTTTTTTGACACTTGTAAATCTCTGTATTAGCTGAATCAAGCTGTGTAAGTGTTAATTTTTGATTTCCTTTTCAATCAGAATTATTTGTAGCCAACGTTATCACGTTCAGCAAGCTGAAGTTATTACTTCAAACCATTGTACTCACTGTTGATAATCTCATTAGAGTGCAATTTTTGTTACACTACTGCGTCGTTCATTTGCGCAAACTGTATGAATTCTTCTACTTGAATATTTTTGCTGCTAACTATTGCATTTTCGTTTTTACACGCCTATGCTCTGTGCAACCGAGCCTCCGCTACACTCACGACCACCGTTTTACGACACCGCATACAATTGACCATGACTAAATATGGGACGTGACAAATACAATCCAAAAGTGAACATATTTGCCCTTGTGCCTTGTTTATTGTCATGACAAAAGATGCTCTGATAGGGAATTGTACTTTCTACAATTCAAACAGCAAATCCAAATTGCTCGACACTAAAGGAATTCGTGGAATGAGAACTCTACTTCCTATATCCTTCCCAGTCACTATCTCTGTCTCTATGACCTATTTGCTCAATCTACGAATGATAAGTCTCGTACCATTACACAATCCCTTGTGCGATGTTATCGATCGCAACAACATCATCCCAACCTTCAATACCAACTTATGTGGAGGGCATCCACTCGATTTCAAGTTGTTCAAAAACTATATTGGGTACACACCAGAGTCATCATGCTCAACCACGCTATCAGCACTATAAAACGTGCAAGCACCACCAAGAAGTTGCTCAACAACTTTCGAATTGATCTCATCCACGTTTTTGTTTCAACGGGGTCAATATTGCACGGTTTCTTAAAAAATCAACATCTATATAACGTCGTGCAATATCGGAGAAAGTGAACGAAATCAATTCACACACATCGCGCGCCCTTAGACACATGCCAAAGAAATCAAATCCAAACCACGCTGCACGAAAGTGGGCTCACGACTATCTCCAATACTCAACAAATAATTTGCGAACCTCGACTGCTCGTTCCTATCGGCTCCCTCCACACCCATAACGCGTATGTTTGTTGACAATTTGTGCCCTCCATATATTTTCACAAACGCGAACTCTTCAGTGAAGTGCTCACAATTTGTGCACGATTGCCCCGTCGCACCACCGGGAGCAGCTAACAGAAATCACCACAAAAATTGATCGGAACTCTTTCATTTGGAGTATCAATACCCAATATGTCACCTAGAGACCGATCCACACACTCTGTTGCTCTGAGCATTTTCCATTCTTCATGCACGGTGCATTTGAAAAAGTTGTTCTGCATGGGTCGTGCATCATACATGTCCTCACTATCTCGTACAACTCCGGATCATCCCCCGTCACATGAATCTATGCGCATACGATACGATCGTAATCTCCAATAGTGATGGGTTTGCTTCGCTCCTCCAATATAATCAATAGGTGGGCATTTTGGTGGGAGTCCCAACTTTATTCACTGACTTAACATTTAGGCCCGTGACATTAAAAGTCCAGCAAAAAGGCCTAAAGTCCTTTTATTAACTTTCTAATTATCAAATAACTATGTGATCATCGGGTTGGACTTACACACGCAGGGTTAGGAATCTTTCTCACTTATTAACTAGGGTTAGGGTTGCCTCGGGATCCGCAAACTATCCAACAATATCCCCCACCAAAACTGGTGGCGGTCCCACGACACCTCGTGAGATTTATTCATTTTGGCATGGACATCTTTGTTGAATAGTATTATGAGGGTGGTATTGAGATGAAATATGAAGATTTGGAAGGGATAAAACATTACCAGTGGGGAGGTGAGTGAAAAAAAAAAAAAAAAAACCCTCATTGATGATCATTGATCTATGTCGAAGAGTTTGAGAGATATGATTGGATCATAGATTTTCTTTTGTAAGGATAAAAAATATCAGACCTCAACTCAAAATCTATCTATGAGAGTAGAAATGTGAGGTATACCATGAATATTTGCTTTAAAAAAAAAAAATCTCTCTATTATTTAAGGGAGTGAATAGATTTTTATGAGAGTGAGATACATTCACAATGTGAATGACAAAGATCCAACTTTTAGAATAGGTTGCATTGCACACACTACATTATATGAAGACCTAGACACAAAGCTAAGAAACTGCATTCATATCTTGTTACGACAATGAAGATTGCATCAACATTTTCCAATAATGCATGGTTTTGATGATGGGCATTACATTACAATTTGATGGGAGTGGGAGCATATTGTTTTTAGACATGGGCTGGATGTAATGCAAGATTTTAATTCTGGATAAAGACAATGTTGCTGAAAGATCTAAAGGTTGAATCGATGGCCTTTGGATTCATGTTGCTGAATAATAATGGTTAGCATCACACTATATTGTGTGATGAGCCCATTAATTGACGAAGAAAACCTTGAGATGCTGAAAAGATGAAATGATCTTTAGGCTAAATCAATAGCTTTATGATACAAAATCAAATATCAAAGACTATTTCCTCTGTTTGCGGGGACGCTTTACATTTAAGTGGGAGGGAAACATGTAGTGCATTTTTTTGGCCAAAATTTCAAAATTTCAGCAACTACAAGTAAAACAATTTTCTCATTACATGTAAAATCAACTTCCCTTCACAAAAACAAGAAGTTTTTGGTCTATTTTCACTAATCCGAGGTTCAAATAAACTAAAAATCAAATTTGAAGTTTTGTGAAGGTCATTGAAGTTCTATGAAAAAATAGAATTTCAAAATGAAGGGTAGCTTTGGCCAAAGATGGGTTGATTCCTCACTAGATTTTACTGTGTAAACAAGACCAATCTTCCAAACTACCTCTACATTTAGTAGCTTCACTTTAGGCACAAACTAAATTTCAAAAATAAATTTTGAAAGTTGAAGTTGGGCTCTTATTGGCTGGGCCCACAGATTTGGACAGCCAACAAATTGATAATGTGGGCATGCTAGCAATTCTATTCTCAACTTAAAAAGCTTTCCAAAAATTAAAAAAACAGCACCTATAATGAAGCCCACCAATGTCTAGAAGCTAGAATTGGTGCTACTTCTACCACACAATCACAAAAAATTTGGCAGATTTTATACAAAAAAAAAAAGAGGTTTAGAGTTACCATTCACACTTTAGAAAAAGCTCTGATATCACTTTCACAACTAGGAAGAGCAACCCACCAAGCCTTTGAGTTGATGTCCACCAATCTCCAAAAGCTCTCCAATGTGCCCCTCCACCAATGCTCCTAAGATCATTCCAAGTGTAGACAAACAAGATGGCCTCAAGAATTTACCACCCACAGATACAAGCACAAGTAAGACTTATCTAGCACTCCCTTGTTGGATTTATCTCCTCTACTCTCCTAAATCCTATGTTGATCTAGTTCCATTTATTGTTGCAATATTAGATACATGGCCACACAGTCCTCTATAACTGAAAACAGACAAGAGAGTGGCACCCGACTTATCGGGATAAGCTGACATATCAAGAAGTCCAACTTGTCAACATATCAACTTACTTGATGTGTCTGACATATCGACTTATTGACTATCCCGACCCACATCAGCGACTTGCTAGACATCCGAATAGTCGAAGCCTCCTCGTGCTCACTTCTTGTACTGTGCAACTAACTTGACAGTGACAGCAGCTGCCACAATCTCCCACAAACGACACAACGACTCCACGCCTTCTCTTTGTACACTCATCTACACAAGTATAAAATTGTATGTAGTAGATCATTGTAATCTATTCAATATACTACAACATAGTTGATTGAATGTAGTTAATGAGACAGACACTCTAGATGCTTTCATGCATCAATTCCTTCTTCAGACTGATTGTCAGTAATAAGAGTTAAGAAAACACAGTTTAAACACCCGACCGGATCAATCACCACAACACAACGTCAAGTGCAACAAGACAAGACAACATAATTGCTCACCTCAAACTGTATATTCAACTAATAAGGAAGTACAAAGATAAGTTGCTTAAAAGCACTCAAAGGGCTCGTAAAAGAAAGATGGCCCGATAACTTTAGAACTAAGCACACGTGGTTCCGTCGAAATAAGAAAGCACTGTATAAGTTGATCATCGCTATTTGAACTCTCTCCCTCAATGATCAACGTCTTTCTTTATTTTAGAGTTTACTCTATTCATGGAACATACCTCCATGATAGTATTACAAGTAAAGGCTTTTTACATAACCATATCTAAGCCAAGTTTGGCTCTAAAAGTCTCAAACTTTTCTTTACTTAAAGCTTTTGTAAATACATCAGCAACTTGTAATAACGTAGAACAATGTACAATACTTATATCTTCAGATTGTAACTTCTCACGCACAAAGTGATATTTCACCTCAATATGTTTTGTCCTTGCGTAAAAGATAGGATTCTTAGCCAATTGTATTCCACTTTGACAGTCACAGAAAATAACAGTAGGATTTACCTGCTTCATGCCAAACTCACATAACAACTTACATAGCCAAATAGCTTCCTGGATAGCAAAACTCAAGGCTTTATATTCGACTTTTGTAGAAGAAAGAGAAATAGTATCTTGCTTCTTGCTAGACCATGAAAACAATCGCTACCAAAATTGAAGGCATAACCTGTTGTTGACTTTCTATCATCTATACTTCCTGCCCAATCAGCGTCAACATAACCCTGCAACTTAGGTAAAACACTTTGTCTTTTGTAGATTAGGCCAAGGTTAGGTGTACCTTTCACATATCTCAAAGTCCTTTTTGCAGCTTTCCAATGGTCCATAGTGGGTGATGACATGAATTGGCTAATCAAACTTACAGCATAGCAGGACGTATAGTCGTAAGATATATCAAACTCCCAACTAGTTGACGAAATAGAGTAGCGTCAACATGTGCACTATCATCAATACGAGATGATTTCTTACCAGCTTCACAAGGGGTGATGGAAGGTTTGCCTCTGTCATGTGAAATCTCTCCAATATCTCGCCCACATACTTGTTTTGACATAACCTGATATCACTGCCAGTTTGCCATACTTCGACACCCAAGCAATAGTGCATAAGGTCTAAATCTGTCATCTCAAACTGATTGCATAAGTTGGTTTTGATAGAACGAGTGAGGTTCTCATCATTGCCCGTGATAATGATATCATCAACGTAAAGTACAATCAAGGCAATGTTGTCATCATTTATAAGAACATAAAGATTTGGATCTGAATTTGTTCTTACAAACCCATGAGAAAGAAAGTAATTGTCAATGAGTCCATACCATGCGCATGGCGCTTGCTTAAGGCCATAAAGTGCTTTGTGTAGTTTACATACCTTCTGTTCTTGCCCTTTTGCCATGAAGCCCTGCGGTTGGACCATGTAAACTTCTTCCTCTAAGTCACCATTCAAAACTGCGGACTTCACATTCATTTGATGGATCTTCCACCCAAAATGAGATGCTAAGGCAATGATAAGACGTAGTGTAGTCCACTTAGCCACTGGAGCAAATGTCTCTTCATAGTCAATTCCTTTGCTTTGCTCATAACCCTTCACTACTAGGCATGCCTTATGCTTTGCTATCATGCCATCCGCATGAAACTTTGTCCTAAACACCCATTTGTTGTCAATGGGTTTCTTTCCAAGTGGTAGATCAACCAATTCCCATGTATCATGCCTGTGGATAGATTCTATTTCCTCTTCCATTGCCCTTTGCCATTCTTTGTGATCTTTTGCCTCATCAAAGTTTGATGGCTCTCGACACTTCAAAATGTCACTCATTAGGGCATAGTTCACATGATAACGATCAGGAGACTTCCTTTCCCGCGTTGATCTTCTCACTTCTCCTTGTGTACTAGATCTTGGTTGATTTAGCTTTGCGTCCTTCATAATCTTTTCATACCATTTTGGTATCTTAGATTTAGGTGATACACTACGTGGAGAGTATGTATCCCAAGGAGTGTCTAAGTAATGTCTCTTACTTCCAACTGGTTTTTCCTTTATTGCTTCTATTGGCAAGTACCTCCCCCTAGGCTCTTGAATAGGTGGTGTCCTCTCATACTCGCCCTCTCGACTCTCATCTTCATGTGCATCATTTTGTGGAGCATCTTCTTCATTTTCTTCTTCCAAAATTGTGGGAAGTCTTTTGATGCTTTCACCACTTGCATGGTCTTCATATTCATACCCATGCGTTTCATCAAAGATCACATCTTTGCTAATGTGAATCTTGTTCATTACAGGATCAAAACACCTGTATGCCTTCGTCCTCTCATCATAACCGACGAAGATACATTTGATTGCTTTGGCATCAAGTCTCTTTCGCTCCTCCTTTGGCACATGTACATAGGCCTTACATCCAATGACACGAAACTTGTCAATTTTTGGCTTTATTCCTGTAAATGCTTCTTCGGGAGTCACATTTGGAACCGCAACTGTAGGGCTCCTGTTTTGCAAGAACGTTGCCGCACTGCACACTTTCGACCAAAGTGAATTGGTCAAGCCCATTTGCTTCATCATGGAACGTGCACTCTCCATAATAGTCATGTTTTTCCTTTCAGCTACACCATTACTATGCGACGTGTGTGACTATGTGAATTGTCTTTTGATGTCATGTTCTTTGCAAAAGTCCTCAGAATCATCAGATTTGTATTCGCCCCCTCTATCAGATCTTAGCACTTTGATGCGTGCATTCAATTGGTTCTCTACCAAAGTCTTGAACTCCTTGAAGCGAACAAAAGCGTCAGATTTCTTCTTCAAGAAATAAATCCATGTCCTCCTAGAGTAATCATCTATGAAAGTCATAAAATAATATGCTTTCCCCAACGACATGGTCTTCATTGGGTCGCACAGGTCGTTGTGAATGAGTTCCAGCGGTTTCTTAGCTCTTGCAGCTCCACCTTTTTTGAATGTCTCCCTGTGATGCTTTCCCATGACGCATCCTTCACATATTGCATGATGATCATCCTGCAATGCCGGTAACCATATTACCATCTTCAGCTTCGCCATCAATCTCCAGCTCCCATAGTTCAAATGACCAAGTCTTTTGTGCCACAACTCAGATTGAGATGTTGTTGAGATAGCCAAACCATATTCTCCTGGTTTTGCAGTATCCAATTTATAAAGGCCACAGCTACTATCTCTATAACTCTTTTCCACCACTTTATGGTTGTGGATCATATCCCTCATAAGGCATCCATCCTTGACAAATTCAACCTTAAAATGTTGATTTGCCATTACACCAACAAAAAGCAAACTCTTTTTGAGTCCAGCAACATAAAGCACATTAGGGATGTTCTTAATTTACCATCAGAAAACTGTACAGGTACATTGCCCACACCCTGTATTTGGCATTCCTCCCCATTGGCTTGAGTGACCTTATCCCCATCATGGATTGGTGAGAATTTCTCAAACCAATCACGTTTCCTGATCATATGCCTTGTGGCGCCTGAATCTATGAACCATCTGGCACCATCATCAACTTGGAATGCCAATGTTGATGAGAAGACACTTGTCTCGTCATCTTCTCCATCATCTTCGGCAATGTTGCCTTGTTGAGTTACCTTTCCCGCCTTTATGTCCGTTTTCTTCTTGTAACACTCGTGTGCCCAATGACCCGGTTTGTGACAATAGTAACATTTGTCTTTCTTCTTCTTTTTCTCTTTTGATGATGACCCTCCCTCGTCATCATCATCCTTGGATTTCTTAGGAATCCTTTTACATCATTTCTGCTTGCCTTTAGCAAGCAAGGCTTGATCCTCCTGTGGGGTTTGCCTTGACTTCACCACTTCGCGACGCTGCTCTTCTTGCAACATGATTCCGTGGAAGTCTTCAAAAGTAGGTAACCTCTCCCTCGAAGCAATGCCGCTCAAAAATATCTGTAGCCCTTCCGAGACACCGCTCATTGTGGTATGTACCAATTCAACATCCCTAATTGATTCTCCAATTGCCACAAGTTGATCTCTTAGTTCCTTTATCCTTGTGAAAAAAGATCCCACTGATTCACTTTCTTCCATCCTTACTATGTTCAATCTTGACTTCAAAAACATGGCCCGAGCTAGATTGCAAGTTTGAAATTGCATTCTAAGAGCTTTTCAAGCTCCCCTAGCCGTCGTGGCATCACTTATATGAGTGATTACATGGTCTTTCACTGAAAGATTGATTAAGGACAATGCTCTCTGCGCCTTTTTATCAAAGGCCCTCATATCACCTGGAGTGGTATTAGGTCGGATTTCAATACCTGCCACAATCTCCCATAACTCTTTCTCCATACAATTTTGAGCTATTCCACGAATCTCCACAGACTCGGTTTTGTGCCATCTAGCCAACAAACTGTCGTGAATTTGCAGGTCTCTGTTCTTGACCGGTGATTCAAGCCACCAAGGGGCTCTGATACCAAGTTAAGAAAACACAGTTTAAACACCCGACCGGATCAATCACCACAGCACAACGTCAAGTGCAACAAGACAAGACAACAGAATTGCTCACCTCAAACTGTATATTCAACTAATAAGTAAGTACAAAGATAAGTTGCTTAAAAGCACTCAAAGGGCTCGTAAAAGAAAGATGGCTCGATAACTCTAGTCATGTGCATGGCAAGAAGTGCGCGTTCACCCGTAGTTGTTGCGAACTTGTCACATAGGCCCCGATGGCCGTAGGGTCCCTTTCAAACAGCTGCTGACGCCACTCTGGTTGTGGTTAGAGGGCGGGTAATGCTTGCAGCTCCTTGTCTTTTATTGTTTGAGCTGAAAAAGATATCTGTCAGCCACCTCTTAATGCCTCATGGAGATACTTTGCTAGGAATACGTTTATTTTCTCCTCCACGGACTGTGGTCTTCGCCAGCTCATAGGCAGCATGTTCAGAGGCATCATGGCCCAATATACTTGAATCTTAAAGGTAGCTTAAGTCCTACAAGTAAGTGATTGGCTCTCACCTTTACAGCATAATTAAGGAACTGTTTTTGAAAGGTCGCAAAGCCTTGATGACCTTGAACTACCTAAGACTGGTTACTGGAGGTGGAGGCCGAACAATGATGGTCCCCAGACCGGTTGCTACACCTTGTGAAGGATGTCCTATGAGTAGTAAATGGTAGTTCACATCGCATACACATATGTGCTTGTTAAGGAGAGCCATGTAAGCACATTACTATGTTGTGGGGCTTTTTGTTGAAATAAGACTAAAATGAATTCTAGTTATGTGAAGGTCACATGATCCCCACTTTCAAGGTGGTGAGTTGATACCTTTATGGAGCATGTGAAATGATACAAATGAGCAGCTAGCTGCTCAGAGCATTCACAAGAAAGGGAAGAGAGAGCAGAAGAACAAGTGCAAGTACAAGTGCAATGGATGGTGGATTTATTAAAGGGTACTTGCATTGTCCACACTGCAATGGAGCTCCATAACCACAAGCCTTGCTTTCTTTGTTGTTGCATTATCCCTCATCCTCCTTTGTCTTTGTGTTTGTGGGTCGTGTGTGTGTGAGATTCAGTGAGAAGAGTGTGTTCGTGTGTGTGTGTGTGTGCGCGCGCGCGCATAATTGTGTGAGTGAGAGTGGGGGAGGGATTGATAAATTGGTTTTGTCGAGATGGCGATTGTTGTTCGAGTGATCAGCTGGATGTGCTTGCTTTTTATGATCACAGTCATGACTTGCAAGTTGAGCTATGCCGCTAGGATGCTGGAATCTGCAAGTGCAGCATCGGATGGATCTGTTCGTGTGCTAGTCCGCGTATTATTTGATGGTTGTTTTGAGCAGCATATCGCCAAAAAAGGCACCTTCCTTCCTGGTAAAATTCATGTTATTCTTTGATTGATTGCATCTGGTTGTTCAGATTTCTACCACCGATGAGGTCTTTAGGAAAAACTCTCAGTGGTCACAAACTGTGATATCACCTTAACTTTTCTATCACTTACAAAATGTAGTGTTCCCTTTTACATGAATTGTTCAGGTGTCACAGCTGCAGTTGAATGTAAGGATCATAATGATCACGTTAAATTTGCAGCATCAAGCATCGTTAGCGAACACGGGGAATTTTTCATCGAAGTCCCAAACGAGATACTACGATCAAAGGAAATCCAGTCAGAATTCTGTTTTGCACGGATACTGAGCAGCCCTCACACATCTTGTAATGTAAGCGATAGCCTTGGCTCTACTGCTCCAGCAGCTGCTCCCCTTGTACTGAAGTCCAGGAAAGGTCAGAAGCACGTTTACATCACTGGCCCTTTCGTTTGCAGTCCGCCACTTGCTCGAACATCTCGTGCGGCAACTAGCACGATCAAACCGCGGCCCTTTGATCAGAGTGAAACAACACTAGAGTCTCATGCAAAAGCACCTTCTGTAAAAAGAACTATTTCTAATGCAAAAAGTCGTTCACTCGACAAGCATTCCAAGAGAACCAAGCCCTCCTTTTCTTTTCCATTCGCTCCTCCTTTCCAGCTTCCCTCTCCCCCATTTCAGCTCCCTCCTGGCGGCCTCACCTCTCCCTTGCCCTTCGTGCAGCCTTCGCCTCCAACCTTGCCCCAGCTTCCTCCATTTTTCCAGCCCCCTCCGCAACTCCCGCTTTTCCCGTTTCCTAGTCCTCCGTCTGCTGGGTTTCTGCCGTCTCCAGGCTTTCCATTTCTTGGCCAGCCTCCACCTTCATTGACGTGATCAAGCAAGCCTATAAACTCGTGATATTCATTCTTCATCAAAGTATTTCTCACTTCTAGCTACAACAAACTAATAATATTATTGACGCTATCTTGAGCAGAAGTTCGAACCGTAATCACTTGGAAGCTACTTAACAGATGTGCAATTAAGGTATTACATAAATAAGCTGATTGAACTCCTGAATTCTCTCTTCATTATGAATATGAATATACAACATTTCTTCAGAAAATCTATCTGTATTTTTTTCAGTAACGTTGGATGGTTGATTGCGTACAAGTGAATCGCTTGATGGACATTCGCGCAGATGAACTACTACTAACTAAAAATTTCTGGTTGAAAGTTGGAGCCCGGCTTTAGTTGCATGTTTTATCATATAAGCTCACAGAATCACTGCTCAGGCTTGAAATGTGAAATTTCAGTTCAAGGGAGAGAAAAGACAGTGCTTTTGAGTGCAGTCCACATATTGTCACTTACAGAAGATTCATCCTATATTCGTTCTAGAGGCAATACGTAGTAGTATTTCTCCCTTATCTTGACTGGTATCTCTAGTAAAGATCCTTAAATTCTGTTTTTGGCAACCTAAATTCTTGTCAGTCTATCTCAGAAGGCACTCTCCGGTGCAAGTTTTCATTTGCATGCTTCTCTCATTTGATGCCTATCTCCCTGATCATTTATTGTCACGTATAGAATCCTAGAGACTGATTCCTCTTCTAAACAGAATTAGACAATGCAAATGCCCATGCAAAAGGAAGCCCAAGTTGCAGATGTTTTTTGAAGATATGAATGATGGAGCAATTTGGGTGCGTGAATCCTCTCACAAGTCTTGATCAAAACATAGGCTGAGAAGAACAACTGAAAAATCATCAACAACTATGTGTACAAGTCAAATCTATAAGAAATATGGTTCTGATATGTGCAACATAACACAATTCTATAAATGGCTGCAAAAACCATTGGTGCCCAAAACAAGTACTATATGGTATTGCACCACAAAGTCCTTGCCATGTCATAATATGAGAAAATAAGTGGAAAATAAAATTTAATAATGTGTGAAAAATTATTTTGTGCAATGGATTAATATTTTATTTTTAAATAAGTGCATGAGTGTAAGTTCGTATTGTATAATTAAATATTTGATATTAATTTGTTGGTATTCCTCAATAGACATTTAAAAGTTACAACAAATAGATAAGATTTGTTGATGATTATAATTTTGTTGTATCATACAACATAATTCATGATTGAAGAAGATAGATGTGATTGTGTATATTTTTTGTTCAACATGGTTTTAGTTTATTTTGTTTGAGAGGATTTCAAAATTTGGATTTCATTGAGCATTGAGTTTGCAAACGACTTTGTAACATGAGAAATATTGTGGTATTTGTTCTTACTAATTGCCAGTGGTCTTCAAAAATTTATTGTTGTCACTTGCCAAATCATTGTCTTCATTCAAATCTACAAAACAATTTTGGCACAAGCAAAAGTAACAATCTCAATCTGTAATTCTAAATAATCATATTTTAGCATTCATAATATGTATTCATGAGTGTCTAGAATAATCACAAATACTTTCTAAAGTATTTCAGTATTCAAGAGTATTCACAATTAGTATTCACGATCAATATTCACAATGTTCACGATCGGTATTCACAATATTCAAATCAATATATCAAAATATTAATTTCTCAGTATCTGCAATTCACGATCGGTATTCACAACATATTTCACGATCAATATCTTAGAATATTTGTTTATCAGTATTCGCAATTTCAGATCTCACAAACCATCAATATAGTAGTCTTCAAGATGCATATCTAAAAATTCAACCATTTCTTCATCTAATATGGGATTTTTGTATGTCCTGCAAAAGAAAACACAATCACGAAATTATAATGGGATAAAGATCAAGTATTATTAGTGAGAACTTATTGATCCATTAAATCTTTCACAAAAAACATAGTAAGTACAATTATCTAGCTCAAGGAAAATAAAACAAAACACAATATGTGAGCTTTGAACATATTTGATACTATCTGCTAATGAGACAATCAACCAAGCTATGTTTAACTTCACTATAAAGCCATTCAATTTGCTACAATATATGAAAATTTAATGTTAAGTTTCGCAAATTAAGTTCTACTAGCAAACACCTAGAAAATTCACAAGGAACACAAAATTTGCAAATCAGATGTAATGCGAACACCTATTGTGAAGTTTATCATGGCTATGTATGTAATAATATTTCTTAAAATGTACGCGTTCAAATTGTTTTATGTATATACTACTATATCAACAATCATTTGGAAAAACTAATGTGTCCATGTGTGCTATGATTTTGTATAGCATACTTGGGCTAAGCTTATTTTAATAAGTGCCCATGAGTAGGCAAAGACATGGAGGGTATGGTTTGTCGGAAAGTGGGGTACAGAAGATAGGTCTAGCTCGAAAAGAAAACGAACTCGAAAAAGAAACAAATGAAAATAATTTGAGTTTCTAGAAAGAAAACTTTTCGTGCATGGCAGAATAAACTATCTTCCTCTTTTACAATGCATGACTACGCCTATCAATTTCAAACAAAACAATAATGATAGAAATCACGTTTGAACTTATAGTAACTAACTTTGAAATTGCCAGTACTACAATGATTACGTAGCCAAACAATAAAGCATAAAACATTATTAGACAAATAATTAGTCGCGAAGAAATACAGAAACGCATACATTCTGAGACGAAAACTGAACGCAATGAAAGATAGTATTGATTCAGTATGACAACATAACAGAAGTAAATGAGTACAATAAATTGCGGATTGAAGCCGCGTACTCTATGCTATCTCTGAACGGCTAAAATGAAAGTCTGAATTAAGCACAATGCTCATAAGCAATAACGCAATAGCAATCTCTAAAACAACTCTAAGAAGTGAGCTAGAATGCTCAGGAGTGTTCAAGCTCGCAAGCCTGAGAGAGAGAGAGAGAGAGAGAGAGAGAGAGAGAGAGAGAGAGAGAGAGAGAGAACTAACTATTCGAATTCAAATGCCTCTTCTGATAATTCTGATAATCTTAAAACTGTATGAATATGAACAACTATTTATACTAAGAAATTAGGTCGTGAATTGTGATCGCCAATTGGCTGGTAATCAGTTGGCATCCATCCGGTTCTTGTCATTGATTGCTGATAAGTGGTGAAATTGGTCGTAAATGTTCTTTGTAGAAATGAACTAAAAAGCCACAAGCAACAATGTTGGGTTTTTTGCGAAAAGGGAAAAAAGGAGACGGTGCCCTTAAATCTCATTCAGGGTTGCCCCACACTTTGCCAGAGTCATTTCCTTTACATTTGAGACTCTTTAGAAAAAGCGAAAAATGCGACACTGTGATTTTACACAAGAATTCTGTCAGGCAAAAAATGCAAAAAAGAGACACTGCATTTTTCTCAATAGAATTCTTGACAGGCGAAAAAGGCGACACTATCATAAACTCCGTACAATTTTGTAGACTGTGTAAACACACGAAGAAATCCGCAGAACTGGATAAAACCGATTAATCGATTGGTAAGAAGGAGAATAATCCAACATGGTTTCGTATGACAGGTCAAATATGTACGTAGCCGAATAACCGTTCCAAAGGCCTTTAAAATTTTCTAAAACCAAACAAATTCCTAGCATCAGTTGTAAGCATTGCTTCATGCTCTGAACACAAACAAAATACAAGTTTACAACAAAATGAGCAAAGAAGTTTATATTAGCTATGCTAAGCATAGGACTACTCAATTTTGACAAGAGATCTTCTACTTGCAAGGTGCTAGAAATTGTATAATTAGTTAAACACTATGCTAAGCATAGAACATTTGTTAATAAACAGTACTGAAAACATGCTTTATTATTACATACCAAAGTCACAAGAGCTTTATCAAAGTAAGTTTTGATGGCATCATCTTGGAAGAGTTGAATCTTAATCATAGTCTCATTCAGAAAATAGAACGAGACTTATCCGTCTCCTTTACCAGGAAATTCACATAACCTTCTTCTTCGTCCCCCAACTTGCATTTGTGTAACCATTGAGTAAATTGAGTTTGTCATTGCCGACTGTTCCATAACAAATGAAAAAGTCCATAGTAGCTTGAAGATATCTCATGACTCTGATAAGAGTATTCCAACGTGTTATACCAGGATTAGTCATATACTGGCTGAGAGAGCTGACTACAAAAGCTATGTCTGGTCTGGTACAGATCATGGCGTACATAAGAGATCCTATAATAGAATCGTAAGGATACTCACGCATCTGCTGCTTCTCATGAATTGTTTAGGGACACTGGTCCTTGGACAATTTGAGTCCTGGTTCCATTGGTGAGAGAGCTAACTTGCTATTCATCAGATTATATCTGACTAACATGTTATAGACTAACTTCTATTTTCTGTCTCTATGGATTTGTATACCAAGGCAGAAATGAGCTTCGCCTAGATCGGTCATGTCGAATTCGGAAGATAGCATTGTCTTGGCTTCTTTTATCAAATTAGGTGTATAGTTCCTTTGAAACCATGCTCGAGCAGATTGCTTCAAGCCATAAAGTGTCTTATGGAGTTTACAAACATGACTATGTTTACCCTCAATAATATAACCTTCGGGTTGCACCATGTAAATGTCTTCTTCGAACTCCTTATTATAGTTGGGCACACGAAGAATGGGTGCAGTGACTAAAGCCTATTTGAGGTCTTCGAAGGCTTTAATCCTATCTTGATGTTTGTACATCCATTTGATGTATTTCCAAATCTGCTGCAATGGCAAATGATAGCAAAAGTCAAATAGAAGAATGCTTGACTACTGGACTAAAGGTCTCAGTATAATCGATGTTGTATACCTGAGAAAATCCTCTAGCTACAAGTCGTGCCTTTCTTCTGTTGATGCTTTCCATCTGCGTTGTACTTGACTTTGAAAATCCATTTGCAATCAACTACGTTTCTGTTGGCAAGTAATTCGATAATCGTCCATGTCTGGTTCTTGATAAGAGATGAATACTCTTTATCCATAGCTTCTTTCCAAAAATCTGAATCAGGTTGACTGAGTGCCTCTTGGACAGACGTCGGTTTCTGAACAAAATAAGATGCAGACTCGTTGATATACCGGTTAGGTGGTCTACTAGTCCTTGAAGATCTTCTGGGTAATTATTTCCATCATACTGTAGTTGCTGATCTGCAACATCGTTATCCTCTGATTCGCCATTGATTTGTTGTTCGTCAAGAGTAGAGGAGCTTGGACCTTCAATAGAAAAAGTCGACTGAGGAACTGTAAAATTCAAAGCGTCAAGAGAATCTGATAGGTCAGCTACATGGGGACTACCCTTTCCTTTGTGTTATTAAAACTGATCTTTAATAAAGATGACATCCCAGCTAGTGAATATCTTTGACTCAATGGGATCGAACAACTTGTAGGCTTGATCTGAAGTAGTGTAGTTGATGAAAACACACTTGATACTCTGGAAGTCGAGCTTCTTCTTGAGATAACGAGGAATCTATGCAAAAGCAATACATCTAAAAACTCATAAGTTTTATAAAGAAGGTTTGGTACCTATCCAGACTTCGAATGGTGTTTTGTCTGAGAGGCCTTTAGTAGAACATCTGTTCTGAATATAGGTTGCTATTGAAATAGCTGCAGCCTAGAAGCACTTTAGAAGTGTCACATGTGATAACATGCACTTTGCTGATTCGACTAAGGTTCTGTTATTTCTCTCAGCAAGACCATTTGACTGAGGCGAATAGGAAGTGATGTAATGGTTGTTCAATGTCATTGTTAAGGCAATAGTCCTTAAATTCGTTGGAGATGTATTCTCCCCCGTTATTTGACCTCAAGGCTTTGATTCGTTTGCCAGTTTGATTCTCAGCATGCTCTTTGAATTGTCTGAATTTGATGAAAGACTATGATTTCAGTTTAATGAAATAAACAACTATTCTTCTAGAGAATTTGTCAATAAAGGTAATTAAGTACTTTGCATTTAGCAATAAGGGAGTTTGCATAGGTCCACATATATCTCTATGAACAACATCTAATAGATCTTTTGTTGCATGTATATGGTTTGATCTAAAAATAATCTAAAGTTTATGATCCATCCACCAATGTAGTATTTGTTTCTAGGGATGTAATATTTCAAGAACATACATACTATCATTTCAAACAACCATTGATAAACGATATTTTACATGGCATGAATTCTTCCAACGATGATGTTCCTTCTATAGAACCTGTAGCTACATCTACAAAAGCCGAGCAGCCGACAATACCTGTCTTCAGACCAGACCAAACTAGCTCGAGTAGATCTGGAGAAATTTAAGAAGAAGCATCATCACATCCTGGTCAACCAAGCGTCTGCAGATCCTCACGGACTCGGATAGTTCCTAAGAGATACACACCTCAATCATTCTGGACTTCATCAGAAGAACCAAAGAGCCTAGCTGAAGAAATTAACTCCAAGGATGTCGTGCAGTGGCAAGAAACTATGGAAAGCAAGTACAACTCACTTTTGACGAATTAGACCCAGACAATGGTCAACTTCCCCACTCACAAGAGAGTTATAGACAACAAGTGGATCTTCAAGAAGAAGATCAACTCTGATGGTTTCATTGTTAAATGGAAAGTACGACTAGTGGCTAAAGGATTCACTCAAGTCCAAGGAGTGGATTATCAAGAGATTTTTAGTCCTGTTATCAAGATGCAGTCAATCAGGACTTTGATTGCGTTAGCAGCTGCAGAAGACAACGAAATGCACCAAATGGATGTCAAGACAACATTTCTCAATGACAACGACAAAGAGGAGTTGTTTACCTTCCAATTTGAAGGATTCAAAGTCAAAGGCCAAGAGCACAAAGTGTGCAAGCTGCACAAAGTAATCTACGGTCTAAAACAAGCCGCAAGAGCATGGATTTAGCATAAGCTTTCTATTAGACTATTTTTGCATCTAGTAGCTGATTGTAACGGGAGAGATGTTTTGCAATATTCTTGCTCTCTTCTCTGTTCGCGTTCTTCTATCTCCCTTGACCCATCACACAGGAGCAGCTTGGAGCTAGCTTGGGGGAATACAGGTGGGCACTATAGGGTAGATGCTCAAATCTTTGTGATCAGAGATGGCATTGGGATACTTGATAGGGATAGCACTGCCAAATGACATGGGATGATCATTAGGAGACAACTATTTCAGATTGGACTGGAGTCATTTGGACATGACTTATAGGGGCGATTCATGATGGAATCAAAAAACTGCAATGGGCAATGCGTGAAGCTTTGGGAGCCAGCTCTAGGCTGGAGAGCTGATGGACAAGAGGTGAAGGACATCACACTGTTGGGTGTGATGTGGACAAACACTATGATGGGTGTTTTGCCAATGATCTACTGGAGGGGACACTGATGGTGAGGACTTCAGGGTGTGCTCATTTGGGAGTACAAGTTGGCATTACAGCCGGAGGCCAGTCATTGGCATTGGCATCGATGGGGAGGCATCTACCATCATGGGCGTGGTTAAGTTATCTATAGGTTTCATGCATTTGGCTGTATTTGCAGGAGTCTAGGCTTGCACATGTGTTGGAACCTGTATGGTTCAGATTCACAGGTGGTGAGATCAAGGAAAAGGCTAGAAGAAGTCACTCAGAGCCATATACCTCAGTACGATTAGGGAGACATTAGTCTCGGAATCCCATGAGCGACGACTTAGAGACAGACTTGCGGTGGCATGGTTTCAGGTGACACATAGCCAGGAAGAGCGAGTAGATGCTAGAAGCTAGGAGATACATGTATTGCTTTGGAGTTCGGCTTGTCTAGAAGGATGGTGACTAGAGGATCGGAGACATCATGTGAGCATAGTATGTGGATGACGAGTCTATTGGGGTGGAACTCAAGGAGAATGATGCTACAGTTGCTCAGGTACGATATGTCATTTGATGTATGGACATTGTTCTTCAGCTGGTGCATTATGTGTGATGACCTAGGGACTGGTCAAGCCTACATGGAGGCAGGTGGCATGGAGTGTACCTAGAGGTGGTACATATCCTGAGGACACGGAGTGCATTATGGGGTGATGTGGATCTAGCATGCCCATGGTTGTGAGCCAGCAGGGATGAAAATGGTTGCTCAGAGAGTGAAAACTGATACTTTGGCGAGTGATTAGGTGAGCCGCATGGTTATATGCACAATGATCTCTAGGTTGGCATCACATGTTGTTATTATCCAAGGATGCAGTTATTTGGTTAGATTCCATTGGAGTCTAGTTGCACTACAGGTGGATAGATTCTTGGAGAGCTATCAGTGAGTAATGGATAGTTAGTGATCAGATGGTATAGGATATAGGGTTCTAGAGCTATCCTACCCGCCCTCCAAAAAATCGCCTATTCAACCTTCGAAAGGATGATCAAGCGGCAAGTATTTGCGATGATTTTTGTACACCACTTTTTTTAACTTATTTGTGCTATGTCGACCCTCCAAAAGTGGTCCACAAAATATAACATGCGTTGTAACCCAATGTGGTTAAACCTGCATAGTTCATAAACCAAATTAAACATAAACTTAGTTAAATGAACTCAAACGTTAAGCCCTAAAATGGATTAAACCTAAAATGTTAGATATCTGAACATTCGCTTAAACCGGGGTAGTCATGCATCGTCCATATTAAAATTCCACGAACAACGAAGTTTTGTTGTTGTAAGGTCTTGAGATGTCGTAAGCGTGAATACCATTTCAAAGAATGCACAATTCATCGATCGAAGGTGCAAGATACACATTCATGTTCTTGGCCTTGTATTTTCCTGGAATCAATAAAGCCAATAACAAGTGTCCCATTTTGATACTCAACCATGGAGGTATGTTGTAATTAACGAGCACAACTGGCCATGTGGACCAAGCCTGACGCTTGAATGCTAAAAAAAATTACGTCATCCATAGCAAGGCCAAATCTCAAATTACAAAATTCATTTTTAAACTCGGGCCATTGGTCTTCAATATGTTTCCATGCAGGTGAATCACTTGGTACTCGCATCACATCATCCGTAGATAGATTTTTGACATGCCAATCCATTAGTTGTGCCAAAGATTTACATCGAAATAGACGTTGCAATCGTGGGATAATTGGAAAATGTCGTAACACTTTTCGTGGCACTTTATCCCCTTGTACGTCATCTCAAAAACGTGAAGCGTTACACACTGGACATTGAAGCTTTTCTGAATGCTCACCTCTATATAGAACATGGTCTTCTGAACATGCATGTATTGTGTCGTAATCCATTCCAAGCACGGTCATCATCTTTTGTGCTTCTTTTCATGTTTTAGGTATCACATTTTCTTTCGGAAATATTCGATGCAACAACCTAAAAAAAGAGCAATGTGAGTTGTTAGAAAAGAAAAAAAAATTAACTTAATGTAAATATGCTATAAAGTATAATAGTTGTGTCATGCGTTAAGTACTCGAATAAAGATGTCACGCTACGATCACTCCATTTGTATGTTGCTTGAAGGTCTAGAATAATAATTGATGTAGCTAGTCTCGAAATGGATGCTCCAGGATATAGAGGAGTGTCTGCCTCCTTGCGCAATAGAATCTCGTCTTCATCCATCTCAAACTGTTATCTCCGTTTTCATTAGAAGATGCATGCATATCATCATTCTCATTTGTTTCAAAGTAAGATTCAAACATGTTGTGCATTGCTTCATCATGTTGCACCTCATCATCATAATCATTAGAATCAAGTTGATTATTCTCTTTTCCAATTGTGTTTGCCTCTTCAATTTGTTTCATTCTTTGTTTTCTCATGTCTATCAAAACTTGACGTTGATTGTAACTAAACACGAATGGATCAACTCCGTGGAATGGCATTTGATGTATTGGCTACACACATGAAACAAATTTCATAAGTGACATATATAGATTGACAAAGATTATAGTAAAAAACAATCATATAAAATTAACAAACCTCAACGTCTTCCAAATTCGAAGGTTGACCTTCTTCTTTTCGTCCAAACTTCCACAAATGAATTTTAACAATGCGTCTTTCACGCATCTTTTGTCCATCACACTTGAGGCATGTGCACCATATTTTATTTTGAAAATAATTTCTCTACGAGAAACAAAAATCAAGTACATGTCACTTTAGCACAATATTTTAACTTACAATAACAAAGTTTTTATGAACAAGAACACATGCATGTTTATTACTTGCCCTGTTAACTTGAGTGTTGTCTTCATTGCTAGACTGATCTGAATGTACTCATTGTGATAAACTGCATATATGCACAAGTACAAAACACAAATAACATAAAATTATTGTATGATTCTAATGTTTTAACTTTTAGATATACCTATTCTTATACATTGTCGCTTACATGATTCTTATGCCAATCTTGGTGCATGTTTGAGCTCTACACGCATATCTCTCTCCTTTTGTTAACATAGGTATGAAAGTCCCACTCCAATATGCATTAAAGTTCTGTAATCGATTTTCTTTTCTACTTCATTTCAATATATTAGGGTTTATTGTAATGTATTGTATGTTTATGAATGTAGTAATCATGTCGGGGTCAGGCAGCGGTGAAAGCTCGGGAGACATTGTAAAACATTTATATGAATCATTAACTCCCGAGCAAAGAACACAACTGCAAAATATGCTTAGCCAATATGAGGGTGGTCCCTCACAAGAGGCCGCGGCTCCCACCCCCACCGAAGAGTCATCCACAAATCCTTGTTATGACGTGGATCCTCAAGGCAATATAATTGCCAATAGAAAAGGAAGGGTGGTTTTGGACTGACTCTATTCTTTATGCCAACGTCATTTTGGCGACAGATTATTTAGTAAATGGTCCGAATAACCTTTTGTCGATAAACAACATGTTATTGGTACCTTTCGTGATGAATTCCAACAAGAAGAGGAATTCGAGGAGAAGGAGATTTACAAGCATATGAGCTTATGGATTAGGCATCGTCGTGATATGGCACGACGAGCTTATAGGGACGGGCAATCCAAGCCTTCCTGGTGTTCAAGAAGTGATTGGAACCGTGTAAAAGCGGATGAACGAATACCAGATAAATACAAGATTCAGAAAGATGCTACGGCCACTAGGATGCATGGGATAGGCAATCCTAGGTTGGGCTCGAGTGGAAAGGCGGGATTGCAAGCAAGCATGGTAATTGAACTTGCACTACTCTTATAGTTTATCTTTGATTTTATATGCTTTTATTATTTAATATGCATTATGACTAGCTGCTTCAACGTAACCCTAAATTAATTTCAACTTCAATTGAATGCATGGATAGTTGGCAGACTATGGACGTCTGCCAACTAAGGAGGAGTATGAATTTGCCTTCAGGGAATCGTACAATGCATTAGTCGACAAACTAAAGAGCGAGGGTCATCCTCCAAATGTAAGTACTAGTTTTTGTATTTATACTAATGTGGTTTGTATTTCGACGTCAATTTTATTTAATTTAATACGATCAAGCATTATATATTAATGTAGTTTGTTTGCTTGTGTTCATGCAGACTGGACGTCACGACAACGACGAGTAGATTAGGTTTATAAGTTTTAATTGATGTTAGATCTAGAAAGACTCGTGCAACATCAAAGCACAAATTTTGTAATACATGAATTCATATTATGAAAAATATCATTATTGCAAATGATCGTGCTATATTGCCATTGCTTTTATATGTGCAATGTTTTTTTTTTCAAAAATTGCAATGTCAAATTTAGGGGTGTGGATTGACGTAATCATCAACTAAAAAATGTCGAATTTCAAAACACAATCAATATTATATCTAAAAATCTAAATGAAATTTATGATGTGCACAAAGCATATTGAACATGAAGTAATGCAATAAAATATTGCCATTAAGTAATGCATGAAGTATTGTCATTCATAATGAACATGAAGTAATGCATGAAATAATGAACATGAAATATAAAATGAAAAGTAGTTTAAGAATGAAAAGTACCTCATGCTTAGTTTGTTGTTTGATCAAGATGTTGAATGCAACTCAAAAATAATGTTTTAAAAACAATTCACGAACATCGCTTCTCCAAGAGCTTAACTCCAAGAACAGCCCGAGAAAAATGCGTGCGCTTTTTTTTTACGCATTTTTTATTTTACTTTTACCTAATTTGAGACGTCGGAATCCGACATCTTAACACGTCAGATAGACGTCGGACACACGTCGAAAATATTTTTTGATCATTTTGTTAACAGACGTCGGATTCCGACATCCAAGGATACGTCAGATGGACGTCGGATGGGGATCGGACTTCCGTCGGTGAAATTTTGGGATCATTTAGTGTTTACAGACGTCAGAATCTGACTGAATTTTAGCACGTCGCACTGCGATAGCCACGTCAGAGAGTTTGTGACGTCCAGGTCTGTCGCAATGCGACGTCCAGGTCAGCACCTGTTCACGTCACCGAAATTTGGTTCTGTGGTGTCCGGCATGTCATGCGTATCGAACTGCGACATATTTTAAAGTCATCAAATTTCGACGACCTTATAGCGACGTGTATTTCGAACGTCCGCGACGATTAAAAAAAAATTAAACCCATAATTCACGTCGCAAAACACGTTGCAAATCGCGGCGGGTGTTGTTGTGTATGTACCACCTCTAGGTACACTCCATGCCACCTACCTCCAAGTAGGCATGACCCATCCCTAGGTCATCACACATGATGCACCAGCTGAAGAACATCGTCCATACATCAAAAGACATGTCATACCTGAGCAACTGTAGCATCTCCCTGAGTGCCACCCCAATGGACTCGTCATCCACATACTATGCTCACCTGATGTCTCCAATCTTGGTCACCATCCTGCTAGACAAGCGAACTCCAAAGCATCACCTGCTCCACCTGGCTCCTAGCATCTGCTCGCTCTCCCTGGCTATGTGCCACCCGACCCCATGCCAACGCAAGCATATCCCTGAGTCGCCGCTCATGGGATCCAGAGACTACTGTCTCCCTGATCGTACTGAGGTATATGGCTCTGAGTGACTCCCTCTAGGCTTTTTTGATCTCACCACCTGAGAATCTGCACCATGGAAATTCCAGCATTTGTGCCAAGTGTATATTCAAAGATCCTAACTCTGTACAAGGTAATCTGAAAATGGATAAATGAATGAAATTGTGTTCTTACTCTCGTGCAGTAGCTATTTCTCATGCAAAAATCAATCATACAAAAGGGATGAAGAGGAACAAGAAAATAAATAAACGGTACAGAGAGTGAGAACTATATGGCACTTTTCATTCATCAACATTGATAATTCACCTTGACAATTGCAATATCCCATTGGTCTTGTAGAGTAATGATGGGTAAAGGAGGACGCACAAGGACTGTAGGAAGTGTTATGGAACATGTGGAGGGTGGTTGCAGGTCATTTTGAGCTATGAACGGATCTGGAAATGTTTCAGGTTTCTTGTATAGATCCAATGAAAGGAAGCGTTGCATACTGGATTGTTTAAGAATGTGAGTTGTGCAAGCGACAATGGGCCAAATGTTTACTGATTCCCTACTCTAGGGAATCAGTTGGCTGGTTCTTTGGTTCTTCTTAGTTTCAGAACCATTTTTCCTGTTATCAGACTTCTTGGGCACTTCTTGGTTTATAGCTTTCTTGTTTCAATGCCCAGAATCAGGCGAAAGGGACAGATGTACATTGTAATTTATGTCCTGCCTGTTAGAGGACGACTCAGGGTAGTCAATCTTGCACTGGAATCACATGCTTCAAATCAAACATGTAGATCATGCATTCAACAAGAAATCAACATGTAAAGTGGTTGAAATGCCATGATATCCTACCTTAATGCTGCAAAAATGAGTTTCAATCAGATCTTAAACATTAAAACTATTCTACACATATATTAATCCACAGAACTGAAACAAGAAACTAATCCAACATCATTTTAGAAGTCCAAGAATCAAGAAACACTCATTTCTTGATTCTTGGACATCCCAAGAACATCAAGCACTAGAATGTCCAAAATCTGCAAGATTTACACCACATTTCTAACCTCTATAGTTTACCTGAATGCTGATTCCTATATTAATCCAGAATCAAGAAAAGAAATTTAATCCACAACTAGCAAAGCAAGAAAACTAATCCACCACTAAATTTACAACCACACACAAGGGATGGAAGGGCATGATCATAAGAGAATCACTCAAGAAAACAATCGTGATCAAGGAGCTCAAAGGATGCACCAAACTCATGGAGGCTCTTCTCATTTGGACATGGAGTAGATGCATTACACAAAAAGCTCCTCTTCTCAAAGAGGGAGTCTCTTAAATAAGCAAGAGAGCTCCTTAGGTGGCGTCCTAGTGGCATTTCCACATTTCACAAATTACAAGTGGAATAATGCTCTCCACAAAGGTCACCATCAAAAGGTGGCTCACTCCACTTTCTTTAAGAGGGGTCTACTTGCATTTATTACTTTGCCTAGAAATACTAGTTCCTACATGGTCATTCCATCTTTTGGGATTCACCATGAGGCTTACACAATTTCTACTTGACAGTACTAACTAGTATTCCTTGGCTCTCATAATCGGCTCTCAGTCTCCGTTCGTCTCGTCTTCTCAAAGACCTCCTTGGTCTACGATAAGAGATGCTCTTGGGTAGCTCTGGCCGAGTATCTTGGAGATTCATCAGAATCGGCCAACAAAGCTCTCTCTCTCTCTCTCTCTCTCTCTCTCTCTCTCTCTCTCTCTCTCTCTCTCTCTCTCTCTCTCTCTCTCTCTCTCTCTCTCTCTCTCTCTCTCTCTCTCTCTCTCTCTCTCTCTCTCTCTCTCTCTCTCTCTCTCTCTCTCTCTTACACACACACACACACAAATGCCCAAAGTCCACTCTTTCAAAAGAAGTACCAGGAGACCATGAGTTGAAGATTGAAAAGCTAAAACCGAGTTGAAGATGACCTTGAGGAGCACTCTTCTCGCAACTATGTCAAACACACAATTGACTATCTTCAAGTCTCTTAACACCATTGTGATGTACCTCCTAGAAATGAAGGAGACATAACATATATGAGGACCTTATCATTGGGGATCAATGCAACGTCATGTTCAGAAAAATTGTTACACTAGCTATGTGGACCAAGAATGCCAAGGATGAGTTGTAGTTAAATGTGAATGATGGTTAAAAAGCTCAATATCCCACTTATCTTCTGTCTCAGTATCAAGTTTCACTATCTCACTAATATTCTATCTCAATGTTAAATTTTAAGAATGATCTTTATATCAAAGAAGGACAATGGATCATGTGAAAAGCCTATAAGACAATTGTCTAACCATTTACAACATCGGCCACTCAAGCACTATCTTGATTTAATCCTCGTCTAAGTTTTTCTCTTTTGAGAATCCACAAGATAGTCTTGATATGAATTACGTGCTCCTTAAGAGTCCTATTTCATATGAGAATATTAAAAATACAACTACAAATTGACCATTTTTAGTATCGACCTCTCAAACATTGTCTTGATTTTATCCTCGTCTATCTTCAAGCCTTCCGGAGTGATCTTATGACCAAGATATATCAACCCATGCTTAAAACGTTCACATTTGGATTTTTTGACAAGATATTTTTTCTTTTGAATCCACAAGATAGTCTTGATATGCCTTGCATGCTCCTTAGGAGTCCTATTGTATATGAGAATATCATCTAAAAATACAACTACAAATTGACCAAGGTATGGACGAAATGTATCGTTCAACATCTGTTGAAATATCAAAGGTGCATTCGTCCACCCAAAAGAAAGCACTAAAAACTCATAATGATGGAACATCATCCAAAACCAGTCTTTTGCACATCACTCAGATGAATTCTAATCTGATGATATCCAGTTTTGAGATCTAATTTTGTGAAGTATTTAGCTCCATGTAATCGATCTACTAGATCATTCATTTTGGACATACAATAGTTACTTTACTCAATCCCTTGTAATCCACACACATCCGAAAGCCTCCATCTTTCTTTGCTTTTAGACAAATAGGAGCACCCCAAGATAATTTACTAGGTTGTATGTGACCCATCTTAAGATAATTTTCAATATGGTTAGTAATCTCTATCTCTTCTTTTCAAAAAGGTCGATATGGTTGTCTAGAGATAGGGTAACTACTTGGAATTAACTCAATCGTGTTATCTACTAACCTAGAAGGTGGTAAACCATGAGGTAATTCAACTAGAAAACATCTTTAAATTCATCTATGATCTTACTCTTTCAATTTGCTCCTGATCTAAATTCACTAAGTTGAGTATTTTAGAAAATTCACAAATATCTAAAAGCATTTTAAAAGAATACAAAATGGGTATAGCAAACAAAGAATAAGTTTCATATTGTGAATAAAAAATTTCCATTATATTACTCATTGAAATCATCTCAGATGGACGTACATATCTATCTCCAAACAGTGTAATTACTTTATTCCCCTCTTGAAATGAGAGCACATGCTTCTCAAAATCAATATCAAGATATTTTCTAAATAGGTACTCATAGCCTAGAATAATATCCATACGTGCTGAATCTAAAACATGAAAATCAACTAATTCTCTATAGTCTTGAATCAAAACTAGGAGCTTTGCCCAGGAAGAGTTTTTGCACAAGACAAGAATTGATAAAATATTGAGTTAAAAAATATCCATGATACTAACTTCTTAATCTTTAAATGTGTTTTTCAAACAAAAAAATTCATTTTGAAAGAAAGTAGTAGTAAATGAACATTCACACTCACAATCAATTACATTGATTTTCAACTTTAGATTTTCCTTACCTAGCATCTCAATTACTTGAGTTGTGGGTTTCTTTTGAATTAAAACATACTTGTTACAAATAAAACAAAGGTTCACTCTGTTAGTCTTTTTCAGAACATCTACTTTTTTTGCTTACCTTTTGATGCCATTTGATCAAGTTCGTCACAATATTTGACTTGAGTTTTGTCACGAACTGGTCTCTTTCTTTTCTTTGGTCTAGGCACTAGTGGATTAGTCTAGAACTACTTCTTGGATGCCAACATTGTGGAATCATATGCTTTCGTGATCTGAACCACGTCATCAAAAGTCTGAAGCAAATTTTGCTTGCATTTATTTTGATAATTTGTTGGCAAATCTAAGATGTGAACTGCCAGAGAGCCAGTATTGAATTGAATGATGGAATTTTGTTCCATAAATCCATGAATTCTTGGAGATAAGAGCCTAAAATCCTCGTCCCCATTTTGCAATTTATGAATCTTTGATAGTAGTTTGAATCATTTGCAATCACAAATGATTTTTTGAAAGCTTCCATGAATTATTCTAAAGTAGCAAGTTTCGGTTGCAAGTCAGGCCACCGTGACAAAGCCTTTCCATTGAAAAACAAAAGTATGCCCTATATCTTTTTATTTTCTAAGATTCATCTAGATTGAAATAATTTGTCCACTCGGTCAACCAGTCATCTACTACCTACTTGTTTTATCAAGAGAAAAGATGAGATCATTGTTGATGGAACTAGATGTGGTGGAATTTTTAAGTTAAATTCTTATGAGAATGCAAGGTTAAGAAGGAGAAGGCTATTGGTCTTCCAAAATCTCTTTCTATAGATTTCAAGCCTTGTGAGGCTTGTGCCATTGTAAAGTCACATAGAAAGCCATATCAGAAGTCTTTTATAAAGACTACTTATCCATTGGAACTCAAACATTCAGATGTACATTTTTCCTCTTCTAAAAGTATTGGTGGTGCAACATGTTTTGTCACCTTTATTGATGACTTTACTAGATACACTTGGTTGTATCTACTTTCTTCAAAGGCTATGGTTTTTTATCACTTCCTTATCTTCAAAGCTTATGTAGAAAAACAGTTTTCTTGCAAAGTTAAAGCTTTAAGATGCGATGGAGGAGGTGAATATATCTCCAACAAGTTTCATAATTATTGTGAAGGTGAAGGAATAAAGAGAGAATTTTCTTGTGCCTATTCTCCATCCCAAAATGGAGTAGCTGAGAGGAAAAACGGATCTTTATGTGAATGTGCTAAAGCATTCGAGTAGCAGCTTCTTTGCCTATTGAATATTGGGGTGAAGCTATAAATTGTGCAAACTATTTGTGCAATAGATTACCTCACAATGTTCTTGCTAGAAAAACACCTTTTGAAGTCTTGTTTCAGAAAAAACCTAAGGTAGATCACCTTAGAGTTTCTAGTTGTACTTGCTTTGTTAATATGCCCTTGGAAACAAGGAAGAGAGTTGATCCTAATTCTGTTGAAGGGATCAGGTTGGATATGCATCCAACAAGAAAGCTTACAGGATCTATGTTCCCTCTACCTCAACTACAATTGAGAGTAGAGATGTGATATTCCATGAAGATCAAAAATACATTCTTGAGAAGGCCGAGTTCAAAGATTCTCACAAAGATACTCCAATCATCACCCTTGAAGATCATCATGGAGAGATGGGGCCGAGATTTGAGGAGGAGTCACCTCGAATTTTTTCACCAAGGAGATCTCAAAGAGAAAGATCCGAGCCTAGAAGGCTTACCTATGAAGATAGAGGAAAGCAAGTGGAAATCAACTCCACTAATTGTGCCTATTTTATTTCTCATGAAGAGCCAAAGGATGTATATGATGCTATCAACTCAAAAGAATGGTACCTTGCCATGAAGGAAGAATATGATGCTTTGATGGCCAATAATACATGGGAGCTTGTGGATCTTCCATCCAACAAGCATACCATTGATTGCAAATGGGTTTTTCGAGTCAAGTATAATCAAAATGGCACAATCAACAAGTAAAAGGCTAGGCTTTGTGCTAAAGGCTTTGCTCAAGTATATGGACTTGATTATAAGGAGACCTTTGCCCCAGTTGCAAAGATGGTGTCAATTAGAATCATAATTTCTCTTGCTTGTTTTTTCAATTGGCAAATTCTTCAACTAGATGTTTCTAATGCATTTCTAAATGGCTATCTAGAAGAAGAGATCTATATGGATCAACCTATTGGGTTCATCCATGATGAGGGAAAAGTTTGCTTGCTCTTCAAAAATTTATATGGATTAAAGCAAGCCCCAAGGTCATGGTATTCTCGACTTAACACCTTTCTTGAGTCACTAGGATTTAATCTTAGTAACTATGATCCTTCCTTATATGTCAAGTTTTTTGATAAAGATATTGTCATACTTCTTATTTATGTTGATGATATCATTCTGACAGGAAGTTGTATCAAGTTAGTTGAGGAAACCAAGATTGCACTTGGAAAAGAATTCAAGATGCAAGATCTTGGAAAAATTCACTATATTCTAGGATTAGAGATTGACTTTCTTAAAGATAAAGCTTTAATATGTCAATCTTAGTATGCTCTTTCAATGTTAAAAAAGTTCACTATGTTGAATTGTAAGAGTATAGAAACACCTATGGAGCAAAATGTAAAGGACTCTAACAAAGGTGATGAAAGGACATCACACTTTTTAGAAGTCTTATAGGCTCCTTAACTTGGCTCACAATAACTAGACCTGACATAAGCTTTAGTGTTAATAAGTTGAGCCAGGCTATGCAAAATCCTTCAATTTATCATTGGAAAAAGGCCAAGAGAGTGCTTAGATATATATCTTCAACTTTTGATTTTGGTTTATTGTATAAAAGTGAAGATCTTTCTATTATTGGTTATTTTGACTCGGATTTTGCAAGCAGATCGAAAATCTACAAGTGCTTATGTCATATATCTTGGAGAAAACTTGATATCTTGGCTTTCCAAAAAGCAAGATACTGTATCACTCTCATCATGTGAAGCTGAGTACAAGGCGCTCACTACAACAACAAAGGAAGTGCTTTGGATCAAAAGGTTACTAGTGGAGCTAAAGATTATTATGGAAGAAAATATACCTATGATCATGTGTGACAACATTTCAGCTCAAGCCCTTGCCAACAACCGAATATTCCATGCAAGGAGCAAGCATATCGAAGTTGCACATCACTTCGTGAGAGAAAAGCTCATTGGAGGTGAAATCAAATTGGAGCACATTGACACATCATCTTGCATTGCAGATATGCTCACCAAACATTTGAGCAAAAGTTCCTTCAACAAGCATAGAGCCAACCTTGGAGTTATACCAAGATCCATGTTCAAATCAATATAGATCATTTTTAGGAGGAGTGTTAAAATTGAAAAACAATCCATATTGATTTCTTGGCTTGCTACAAATGTTGTAACATGCAAGTATGTAGCTCATTGATGCAAAATGCCAAGTTTGGCCTACATAGAACTCCAGCTACATGGTTATGTATTATCTAGTTTGATAAATACAACTTGCATATAGTTTGTAGACATAGAATTAGCATGATTATGCTTGTAGAAACTCGTGGCAACTCACGTGCATTAATTGTAAGTGATCCATAGTGACATGCAAGGCATGCACAAAGTTTAATGACACATGCATGATGATTTGGACTTTTTTAGTTAGAACTAGTACACTTGTAAAAAGTTTGTAGAATTTCATACATGACAAAAGACAAATGTCACATAGACTCTAGATGTCACTTTAGATGTCATTTTGGAATGGATAATATGGTTCTACCTCGAGCTAACTCAATCTCCATAAATCTGTGTAGCTCTCCACACAATCTATGATGAAGAACCAAAGTTTTGTAGCTATCTCATGTCATTTTGGATCTAAACAAACATTGCTTGTTATCTCTCTAGCTCTTTCTCTCTAACTCGTGTTGAGGCTTATGCTCATACAATGAAATCTTGTATTTTTATTCATTCTTTGATCATTGTTATTATATTCTGTTGATTAGCATGCTAGATTGTGGATTAGCCATTTCTTCTGAACTAGATTTTGTTGATCAATCTAGAATCAGGTTATAGTGCCAATCACAAAGCTTAATTAAGATCAGTCACTCTTGTGGACATTCCCCACACGTGTGAATTCTGGAAATTTTGTCACCTTGCTGAGCCTTTGCTCACTACAATGGGGATCCACGAGCACGCCTTTAGTGGGAAAATCAATATGGGATTCATTACAATGGCCTTTATTACCTGTACTGAGGCCAAAGTCAAATCTATATCACCTACCAAACAGCTACACACAAGGTGCGTGTGACGGAGGCCGCCCTTGTAGCCATAGGCATCTCTTTTGGAAAACAGCCCTCACCCAATCATAAGCATTCCAAGAGTGTCATAAAACCATTTATAGACACCTTTAATAAAATGTACTAGACAAATGATGGCTACTTGCTAGAATGCATTCACAATCCTATTATCCATGCCGCTGCACAGCTACTGAATAGCTTCCTGATGGTTGGCAACCTCAAAAAGGAGCGCATCTCTTCTCAAATTCTACATCGCATAGTAGAATCCAATTATAAGCTTGATAGCCACTCACTAGAACCCTATAACTAGTTCAAGATAGTCTTTGGTGAGCTCAAGCGGGCCATTAAAAGCAATACCAAGCAACAGTTTGCGGTCGGTCCACTTTTGTCCCTCCTTTCTATCTCCTACCTTGATAATAAATTCCATGGGTTTGTTGCTGATGCCGTGCTATCCGTGTATGAAGACACACCTACTGAGTTCTCACACCAGACATCCAGCTCTCATAGTTGTCGTCGTGTGTGCAGCGAGGTCGTTATTTCCGACTCGCCTTCCGCATCTCGACGCCGCACTAGACAGACATCTTCAGCTGTGCTTCCACCCCCTGCTGCTATTCACACTAAACTACCCATCCCCCAATCCACTGATGCATCCTCACCTCCTCTTCCTCACAGGGTTACTCTGTGACCATTGGATCTACCATTCCAATCATAGCTGCCCAAGCCGCCTCACCTCCACAAATCCGAGTCATTTCACCAAATACCCAAGTGTTTATGGAAATGTTCAATGATTCCGATCCGTTGGGCCCAGTTGAAATTTTTGAGATGCCCAAGAGTCCAGGACCCTTTGATACCCAATCCCCTAGAAAAGAATTTGAATAGTTCCATGATTGTTCTACTATTTTTGATGACTCATTTCAAATCAATCAGCAAGATCAAGCCGACGTAGCACAGACACCATCAGGGTCGCTCATGTTGTTTCATCTACGAAGTAGTTCAATGCCACGGTGCCCGAAGGATTTGAAGGAGAAGATGTTTTTGAGGAAGAAGAACCAGCACAGTCCCCACAAGTGCTACTCATGTTGTTGCTGCTACAACCAAAGTGGATTCTAGTGACGCATTAGGATTAGTCTCAAATCTTGTGCAGGTGATCTAGACCGTGATCGATGAAAAGACAGACATGAATAAACAAATATCAGAGTTGGGTACCGAGAATACAATAATAAGCTAGAAGGTTTTTTAGTTGAATCGCGAGCTCAAGTTTGCCAAGCAACATGAGGCAAAATTTGAAACTAAACTAAAGAAAGCCCAACAAACAACTGATGCTCTTGAAGGCTATGTGAGAACTCTTCAGGATGCATTGACAATCGCACAAGACCAAGTGGATAAAGTGGTCCAAGATTCCAAACAACAGGTGTTGCTACTGGCAGGTCAATTGGATTTGGCCGAGCTTGAACGCAAATGTTTTCAAGGTGAATTGGATGCGACCACTCTTAAACGCGATTCTTATCTGTAGACGCAATTGCCTAATCATCCAATCACACCAGATGAAATTAGATACATGCACTTCATTGGTAGGGTTTCAAGAAAAATTTGATAAACTCAAACGTACGGCAAACACTAAGTTGGAAAAGGCAAAAGCGATTATCAAAGACCACGAAAAGACAGCCCCTCAAGTGTTGGAAGCCAGACCTCAGATTTTAGTTCCTGTGATGCCACAATTCTCGCCTCATCATCAAGATCAGGGAGGCATCGATATAGGTTTAGATGAGCCAGAAATCCAGGATATACCAGACGTCCAGGCCATAGAATAAGGTCCATCCACATCAAGGCCGAGGCCGAGGCCTTTGTTTCAAAATCCGATCACCATTGAGGACCAGATCCAAAGCTTTTTGCATCAACATCCACATGAGTCTTCGAGGGGTGGATGGGTTATCAAGTTCAAGACCTCTGAGATAGAGGTAGAGAAGGAGTTGGATAAACTTACCAGCATTGGACGAGCAATCGGCTTGGCAAAAAATAGTTTTCGAGAAAGCTTTGGATTCCATCAGGAGTTATGTCGCAAGCCCTCGACAATTGCGGGTAGATCATCACTATGTGCCAATGCCAAAGAGATCTAAATGAAAATATTTGGGCATGCCATTGGAACAAATTAGTATCCATTTCCCAGACTAGCCAATCATTTATTAGACATTCAATTGGGACATTTCCATTGATTTCAACAGAGCACTTCAGTTTTCATGGTGCTAAGTACCGCCAGATCCAACTGTGCAACATTCGACAATATTCTCCAATGATTTGTCCAAGTTGGCATCTATTGCTACCAGATGGGATGATTGCCTACCTTCTTTGGCATTCAATCGAAATGTTGCCATGGCATCCGATAAAGTCCAAGACCAGCTGCCAATCGCCAGATTATATTATTGTGCTGCAATGCTGGGTGGTTCTTGGGAATCAAGATTTGTAAAAGTCTATGGTTATATCTTACAGTCAGAGACCAGTATAGAGATGGATGCCAGATCAATCCATGCCATTGGAGTCCTGTACCACTTCTAATTGGATAGTTGGAGCAAATAAGTGCTTTTTTTTTGCACAAATACGATTTTAATACGGAGCACCTTGAATTCAATTTGAGCCTCATACAATCATATGTTAATTGTACACAATAACATTGAGCATTCTGATCCCTACAAGCAACATAAGATCTATCCTCCTCTCCACATTTTGATCTCTGATACAGACTTGCAAAAATTCTTTTTTTCCACCTGAAAATCAAATCAAAACATCATATTTAAAGATCCAATCTCAAATCTACCCATAGATTTGAAACTCTTATAAACTTTTCTACACCTAGACTAAGTGCAAAAAATCTCATCAAGATCTTCAAACATGCTAATTTGAGATTAACTCAAAGAAATGACCTCCTCTCTAGTCTTGCACATTTCCATACGTGTGGAGAAGACACCTAAAGCGGACTCAAATCTGAAGAAACAAAACGTTTCTATTACCAAAGCTCTGCTAGCTTTCAACTCTCAATTTGATGAAAAGACACGAAACGAAAATGTTCGCGACACAAAACACTTCGTGCTCCAAAGATCCAGGAAGATCAACCAAGTACTATGAAGTACAAATCTTTGATCTGATATGGTGACATCAGTAGAAGAGCATTAAGACGTGCCTAACCCACCACTCTTGTAATCCATGATTACTTATAGATGTTTAATTTGTCTAATCAGGAATGCTACTCGAAGTGACACGAAAAGGTTTGCAATATATACACATTTGCTAGATGCGTCAAATATATACAGATAGACGAAAAATACAAAAAATATATATAAATCCGCTAGTGAGAGAGACAATTTTGTAAGTAGGATAAACAGATATCAGATAAGTCCACTAGTAAGCGAGACACTATTTGTGGGAGAATGCCACTTCTCTCACGTCAATGCTCTGTGTGGGTCTAACACACAATGTTCGATCTCAAGAGGATTACTAGATGATATTGTAGCCATTATGCACATATTATTCTAAATTTTTCTCTGATCTCGAATGAATTATTCTCTGCTATTATTCGTGTATCTCATTTACTTGTTCAATCAATTCCGCACACTGGTTCAATCTTGTTGAATGTTGTATTAATCTATAACATAGATCAACAGTGTTTGGAGGACTGTAGGAATGATATAGCCGACAGTGACCAACAATCATATCTGAACTCCATCCGAATCGATTTAGTTTGTGACTATTTTTCGCTTCACTTTGCGATTACTTCGCTTCAACAATATCAATATCAGAGCTCGTTCAAGTTTCGCTTTGCTTTGTTTTGTTTCGTTTTGTTACAGAGCCTGATATATTTGCAAGATATTTATTATTTTTTTAATTATTTCCATCAGTGGTATCAGAGCCTGTCATAGTCTGACATAGCCACAAAGCTATCAGATCCAAGAGGCTAAGCATTCAAGACAAAGAACCATTAACAAGTGAGAACACAATTCACAGCAATGGCTTCAATAAGCAGTGTACAATCAAAGATCTATACAATTTTTGACTCATCAAGATCTAACTTCCTAGCATGGAATGTCAAGACCTCTCTTATACTAAAGGGAGAAGGATTATTTCTCTGGGTAGATGGCACCGAGGATATGCCTACAACAACAGGCAAGGAGCTACATGAATGGAGAGAGAAGAATGACAAGGCAGTAGTCGTGTTATCATCATCCATTGAGGATAGCCTAACTCTTGACCTGGCTACACTCTCTAAAGCAAAAGAGATGTGAGATACTTGACTCACAAGAGCTCAAATGAAAACACGCAGTCAGATCATGCTACTCGAAGATCAGTTGACAAACCTGCAATGAGATGGTAAAGACCTCACTTCCTTTATCAGGAAGATGAAGGATCTGTTCGTTTCATTACACAATTCTGGAGCAGAAAATGCAGTATTAGCAGAGAAATAACTTACTTATCTGTTGCTAGCAAAAGATCCTACTATGACACTCGAAAAGGCAGTTGTTGAGATTCGAGAAGAAGTCGAAGCTCGAGAGCACCTTGATCACAAGGATGCTTCTGACCAAGCTCTTTATAGTAACAAGGAGAAGACTAAGAAGCAATTCAAGCCTAAAAGGGAGTCAGACCGAAAGTAGGATCAAGACCAGCAAGCAGAAGGAGCCAGCAAAGGCAAATGGAAGAATAAAGAAAAGCCAAAATAGTAGAGTGGAGACAAGAAGATTTGCGTGAGATGCAAACATGAAGGACATACTATCGATTCGTGTTGGCTAAATCCAAAAATTGAGTATATCCACTGTCATAAGAAGGGTCATGCAGCCATGGACTACCACCAGAACCCAAGAAACAAACAAGCTCAAGGCAGACGAGAGAACAACAATAGTTCGTCCTACATCGAAGAACCAGAGAGCTCGAAGATGGGCGAAGAAAGATCGAATCATGAAAATTTGACCGCCTACATCTGTGCAGACATGTGTGCAGTATCAACACCTGACACACAAGAGGTAATCCTTGATTCAGGAGCTACCTCGCACTTTGTTACATCAAGACGGATCATGTCTGATTTTCGAAGTGTAGATCCATCAAGATTTATCATTCTTGGAGACGGATCAAAGCATCAAGTGAATGGTATTGGTTCACTATGGCAACACAAACGGCAGAGATAGATGACTCGAAGATGTTCTGTTCATGCCTACACTATAACAGGACTTGCTATCAGTGGCAAGAATAGCTGATGTAGGGATGCATGTAACGTTCTCAGACAAAGCATGCAATGTTGTTTATGCAAGCACCAGTACATTGATTACTCAAGGTAGAAGAAAAGACAACCTGTATCACTTGAGAGTATGCCTACCTGCAGATTGTGAAAAATGCAAAAATAAGCTTGGTAGAGGCCAAAAATCTTGTATATAGATAAACACACATGTGTGGAGCCTGTTCCCATGTGTGAAAATAGTGTACTTGTCATGTACCATAATCATATAGGTTGTACATATGATTTAATTCAAGTTCTAGTGGCTAAAAAGGCCAAAAACTATTTTTCTAGACATATGACACATGGCATCAATCTATTGCTTGCATGAGCCACATCCTTTGGTTAGGTGTCACATCCCATGTGTAGAGGACAGCTCACATGTGTGGAATAAGCTGAAGTAGACGAATTTTGACTTCTAGAAGATTTTCAAGTAGATCTCCATATAGAAGGAAAATGGACCAAAAGTGCTCAAAATAGAAGGTTTTGTCCAAGTGTCAGTTTTGCATGATGAATCATCATATGACAAAGCACCTTCACACATGTGGGATCAAAGGGATGATCAGTACCACGAGCTCCCACTTATTGTATATATAGAGCCACATTTGGCCATAATCAGTGTGAGACACCAATCTTGGTTTTGGAAGCAATTTTGAGTGATTCTCTCCATTTGTCTACATTTGTTTTGATTGTTTTGAGGTTCTATCAATGTGTACTTGATTTTCAGGTTGGAGTCCGTACTCAGACAGTGTTTCACACGTGTGAAACCAGAAAGTACACTTGCCTTCAATTAATGATTGTTCTTGTTAGGATTTTGTGTCTAGAATTGATCTAGATTGATCTTAATCTGAAGTAGATTGATAGATCAAGTAATCTGACAACCAATCCCTCTTGAGGATCAGATTAGGATCCACTCTTGGTCCTTTTTGTACTTTTTCCACATGGTATCAGATCCAAGTACAAGAGGTTTTATTGATATTGACAGGGTTGATCCAAATCAAAGCCAAAATTAGCAATTTTTCGGAAACTAGTCAAATTTTGTGTAGCGAGTTGGATTTGATAGCTATTCTCAAAATTTCTGGTCCAGATATTATTGTGGGCTGTAGGAATCCTTTTCACACGTGTGAGTCTGTACATCTCCAGTTTTGACTGAGAAATTTCAAAATTTTGTAGAATTTGACTCACATACCCAATTTGAGTGATTTTTGGTGCAAAATCAAGCATTTTCTATAGTGAATCTAATCCCTTGATTTTTTTTTGGATTAGATCAGCCAAGAAATTAAATTTAAAGCTTTTGCATTAATTGATTATCTCTGATTTTTTGAGTGCATGTTGAAGTTGAGAGAGATTTTGCTAAAAATCATAGATTAAGGAGTGATATGCAAGGTGAGAGGTTGAAATCCATTGTACCATCACTCTAGATATGTTCAAGAGTGATAGGGTCAAGTTTAGAAGCATCAATTTGCTAGAAAACATCTTTGGATCTGTCCTCCAAGTGAAACCTTTGAGAGTTTCTAGTGCATATAGAGCATCTATGCAAATCTTTTGTATAATAAATGTATGAAACTCAAATTAGTTCTATTCAACTTTCTTTGTGAGAGTGTGAGGGTCAATTTGTGATACCATTGGATGTCTAGAATGAGGAGGAGTCGATATTTGAGTATTCATGCATGGTTGAGATCTTTGTGAATCTCTAGTTGTCTAATTTTTTAAGCTTTGTGAAAAATTGGTGGTATAGTTTGTTGTCAAATCAAATAAAATTCATTAATCTCAAGTGTGAGATTATTTGGGTCAAGAGTTAGTCCAAAAGAAGTGATTAAGTTTGATTTTCATGTATTTGAAATAAAACCCATCTTTTGTTCAAGAATCTCAAGTGTTGAGAGAACTAGTCAAGTGGAAAGAAAAATCTAGGTGTCAAATCTTTTTCATATCCATTTCAACTTTCAAAAGAAAGAGTCACTGGTATATGATGAGTCCAATAGGAGATTGGATCTGATTTCTTTAGTGATTTCATTCAAAAATAGTGTGCTTTTGTCTTAGTGATCAAAGCAAAGTTTCCAAGTGACTAGTCATTACTGTGAAGATTGATTCTTAGGTTTGTGAGCTAGATATTTTGTAGATCCTTCTAGATTGTTGAAGATGTTCAAATCTAGTCTCTTGAAAGTCACAAATTACATTTGTAGAATCATATCACAGGTTTTTATTCACATGGCATCAATAGGTGGCATCCTATTGAAGGAAAGAAAGGATCCTAAGTGCAACCTTTTGGCAAGGGAGGATATATTTTCTCAAGATGCTACAAAAAGAAGACCAATCCATCCAAGGAGAACCAAAGCAAGGGGGCCGAGGTGAAGGATGGAGCGTCAAGTTCAAAATGCAAATACAACAAGGACAAGTCCAAGGAAAGGTGTTTCCTTTGTGGAAAGGTGAATGAGGCTTGGAGTCTCACAAGGACTTGCAAGATTTGTCTTCAAGAGTCCATCAAAACACATGTTGAATCTTTTGAAATTTTTCATTTGGAAGTGTATTGTTTGGTTCAAGATGCAAAGATAGATGTCACTTTCATGAAAGTAACTTGGATTTATTTTATGTCCTTGGAAAGTATTTTGCTTGTAACTTTGGACAAGTTCAAACTTATTGTTATTATCCAAGAGAAATCAATCAAGAATAAGGAGCAATCACAAAATGAAAATAGTTTCATTTATGCTCTCATGTCAACTTATGAAGAACCATTTTGCTTTGAAGAGATTTTTGTATCTCAAAGGTGGATTAAGGCAATACTAGTTGAGTGTGATGCCTTAAAAGATAGCAAAATATGTTTTCCTTGTAAGCTTACATTAGTTACGAAGTCAAGGAAATGGAAATATCTTCATAATGTAGGATCTTTTGGTTTCAATAAGATCATGAATGATGTGTTCATTCATAAAGATGAAAATTGTAAGTTTTCAATCTTAAAGGCAAGTTGTAAACTTCTTATGAGAATAAGTGAAGCATCCAAAGTGGACACTTATATCCATAAGCAAGTAGTTAGCCTTACTGAAATGGAAATGCCTTTTGATTTCAATATTGGAAAAATCATGCCAAGTTGTGGTGATTTTTGGACTTATGTTTCTAGCATAAGTATTCTTGATAATCATAGGAAGTGCATATTGAATGGTCATACTTGTTGTGATCATTATGAGACATGGAGGTCTTGGATTTCCATCAAGAAGGAGCATCATGAAGAGGATCTTAAGGAGTCATCTCAAGGTTCAAGTGTGCCAAGGATTGAGGAGGAGAGACCTTCTCAAGTTGTCATTCCAAAAAGAAACTCAAGAAACACGGTTGAACCCATGTGGCTCACATTTCAAGGGAAAAAGGAGCATATCTCATGTGAAGGAGCAAGCCTCAAGGTCAAGCATCTACATGAAAATTGGAAGGAATCAATTTTGGAGGTACTAGGATGGTGCAAAGCTCTCAAGCTCATCAAAGATGTCAACATCAAAGAAGCATTATCATGGATATGGTGATTTCAGATCAACATCAAGATCATTGGCTGATCTTCACACCTTTTGAACTAGCAAAGACCAATTCAGCCCATGGAGTCAAGTTCGAGATCATCATGTTTTCCATCAAGCTAGATTTACCAAGCTAGATTTTTGAGGAGGAGTGTGAAAAATGCAAAAATAAGCTTGGTAGAGGCCAAAAATCTTGTATATAGATAAACACACATGTGTGGAGCCTGTTCCCATGTGTGAAAATAGTGTACTTGTCATGTACCATAATCATATAGGTTGTACATATGATTTAATTCAAGTTCTAGTGGCTAAAAAGGCCAAAAACTAGTTTTCTAGACATATGACACATGGCATCAATCTATTGCTTGCATGAGCCACATCCTTTGGTTAGGTGTCACATCCCATGTGTAGAGGACAGCTCACATGTGTGGAATAAGCTGAAGTAGACGAATTTTGACTTCTAGAAGATTTTCAAGTAGATCTCCATATAGAAGGAAAATGGACCAAAAGTGCTCAAAATAGAAGGTTTTGTCCAAGTGTCAGTTTTGCATGATGAATCATCATATGACAAAGCACCTTCACACATGTGGGATCAAAGGGATGATCAGTACCACGAGCTCCCACTTATTGTATATATAGAGCCACATTTGGCCATAATCAGTGTGAGACACCAATCTTGGTTTTGGAAGCAATTTTGAGTGATTCTCTCCATTTGTCTACATTTGTTTTGATTGTTTTGAGGTTCTATCAATGTGTACTTGATTTTCAGGTTGGAGTCCGTACTCAGATAGTGTTTCACACGTGTGAAACCAGAAAGTACACTTGCCTTCAATTAATGATTGTTCTTGTTAGGATTTTGTGTCTAGAATTGATCTAGATTGATCTTAATCTGAAGTAGATTGATAGATCAAGTAATCTGACAACCAATCCCTCTTGAGGATCAGATTAGAATCCACTCTTGGTCCGTTTTGTACTTTTTCCACACAGATCAAGTGCATCAAACCCATGATGATTTGTCAGATATTCTATGGCAAAGGAGACTATGCCATATGAATTCAATGACACTATATCAAGCAAGCCATCATGGAGCAATCACAAGGTGAGCATCTCGAATGCAACCAGTTCGATGACCTGTGATGCATGTATAAAGGGTAAGATGAGCACCAGCAAGATTTGTGCCAGACAACGCAGCTTCTACATCAGAAGAGTTTTGTGGATTCAATGGAGAACCACAGACATTCGAGAAAGCAATTGAATGTCCAGAGAAGGACAAATGGATCCAAGCCATGAATGAGGAGATGGGTTCCATGAAGAAGAATGAGGTATGGACGTTTCAGCCACTATCAGATAAGCGAAAGACTGTACAATGCAAGTGGGTATACAAGCTGAAGTATGGACCGAATGGAAATATTTCAAAGTATAAAGCCAGACTTGTAGCGAAGGGGTTTTCTCAGAGATAATGGTATTGACTATGCTGAGACCTTCTCTCCTGTCATGAAACATCCGTCCCTACACCTACTATTTGCATATGCAGCAGCTTAAAATCTCAGGATTCACATCATGGACGAAAAGACAGTTTTCTTGCATGGCTACATTTCGAATTTTCCTACATGCATTCACTTCCTACTTATGCATGCAGAATGCTCATGAGTATCTACGGTCTGAAGCAATCAACGCGACAATGGTATAAGAAGAAAGATAAAGCCCTGAAATCTTTAGGATTCAAGCCACTAATAGTTGATTCCAATGTTTATGTAGGAATTACAGATGGGAAGATCATCATTGTAGCTGTATATGTGGACGACACTCTGATACTCTGCAAAATTGAAGAGCTTAATGCTGAGGTGAAGTATGACATTTCGAAACATTTCGAGATTGCAGACCTAGGAGAAGCCAGATGTTATCTTGGCTTACAGATTGACAGACTATGAGGAAGGGAAATTGTACCTTCATCAGTCCATATATACTCAGAAGATCTTAGAAGATTTCAGGATGCTAAATTACAAAGGAGCAAATACTCCAATGCTTGCAGGAACAATCTTAGCAAATGAAGATTGCTCGAAGACTAAAGAGAAAAGAGAATTGATGCAACATACACCATACAAGAAGCTAATTGGATCACTAATGTATCTTGCAGATAACACACGTCCTGACATTGCTTATGTCGTGTTCAGGATGAGCCAATTCAGTACAAATCTGACTCATTGTTGCGAAATGAATCTTGCAATACCTTCAATTAACGAAGTATTTTGGATTGTGTCATTCTCGTGATGCAGGGTTCCAAATGTTTTTAGTGATGCTAGCCGGGCATCTCTTAAGGATGATTGCAAAAGTGTCTCATGAAGAAGTACCATCGCGTCAGGAGTAGCTCTGGGTCAACAAAAAGCAGACCATCGTGGCTCAGTCATCCTGCGAATCAGAATACGTAGGAGCAGCAAAGATGGCCAATGAAATCATTTGGCTCCAACAGTTCCTTGATGAACTAGGTGAAACGAGATATGAACCTCTAATTTTGCAGATGGACAATACATCCGCAATACATCTGACAAAGGATTATGTGTTTCACTCAAGGATGAAACACATCGCAATCAAGTACCACTTGACAAGGGATCTGATCGAGAAGAAGAAGCTGCAGACTACTTTCATTGGAATGAAGGAGATGGTTGCTGACATTTTCACAAAGGACTTAGACAAAGGTCTGTTCGAGATATTGGAGTCATCAAGCTATCACGCTTTGAGAGGGAGCTGAAGAAACAAAACGTTTCTATTACCAAATCTCTGCTAGCTTTCAACTCTCAATTTGACGAAAAGACACGAAATGAAAATGTTCGTGACGCAAAACACTTCGTGCTCCAAAGGACCAGGAAGATCAACCAAGTACTATGAAGTACAAATCTTTGATCTGATATGGTGACATCAGTAGAAAAATGTTAGGACGTGCCTAACCCACCACTCTTGTAATCCATGATTACTTATAGATGTTTACTCTGTCTGATTAGGAATGTTACTCGAAGTGATACGAAAAGGTTCGCGATATATACACATTTGCTAGATGCATCAAATATATACAGATAGACGCAAAATACAAAAAAATATATATAAGTCTGCTAGTGAGCGAGACAATTTTGTAAGAAGGATCCACAGAGATCAGAGAAGTCCACTAGTAAGCGAGACACTATTCGTGGGAGAACACCACTTCTCTCACACCAATGCGCTGTGTGGGTCTATCACACAGTGCTCAATCTCAAGAGGATTAATAGATGATATTGTAGCCATTATGCATATATTATTCTGAATTTTTCTCTAATCTCAAATGAATTATTGTCTGTTATTATTCGTGTATCTCATTTACTTGTTCAATAAATTCTGCACACTGGTTCAATCTTGTTGAATGCTGTATTAATCTATAACGTAGGTCAGCAGTGTCTATCTACATTCTGGAGGATTGTAGGAATGATATAGCAGGCAGTGACCAGCAATCATATTCGAACTCCATCCGAATTGATTTCGTTCGTGACTATTTTTTTGCTTTGCGTTTCATTTCGCTTCGTGATTACTTCGCTTTAGCAATATCAATATCAGAGCTCGTTCAAGTTTCGCTTCGCTTCGCTTCGTTTTGTTTTGTTCCATTTCGTTATAGAGCCTGATAGATTTGCACAACATTCATTTGTTTTTTTAATTATTTCCATCAAAATCTTGATCAAAGCCTCACTCCTCTTCTTGTACTTGGCTTTGATATCATATGAAATAAAGTAAAATTAGGACCATAAATAGATTCATTCAATCCACAAGAGTGATTGGTTGCATTACTAGTAATAGTTCTATCACCAATATTTGCAAGCTAAAATTGATGCTATCTTGATATGTAAGAAAGAGCAATAAAAAGCAAGTGTAAATGATCAAATTGGCTTTACATATGTGAACCACAACCCATTGTATGAGTAGAGACTAGAGAGAAAAGTACTCACACTAATCAAAGAATTGGATCCACCAGTATGCAAATAGAGAGATAGACTAGCTTGATGCAAAATCCTCAAGATCTCTTCATATTGTTCCTAGTAAATGAGCTACAAATTGGAGTATATACAAAACGCTCGAGGCTTGGACTAAACTGACCTATTTCACATCTGTGGGATAGTACATCCACTTGTCCTTTGATATCTCTCTCTTTCATGCAAACTGTCAAGGACAATCATGCTTTTCATAGCTTCATTGCATATCATTTATAAAAAAAGCAGACTTTTCATGCATGCAAGCTATTTTAGCCTTCCACCAAGGTCCAGATCTTAAGTATTTGAACCACCCCCACAATTTAACCCTTAACATTGACTTTCTTTCAAATTCCATTGACCAACCTCAACACATAGTATTGCCTTTGCAAGGCAAGGCCAAAAAGGCATGCAAAAGTCAGCTTGTACATCTTCTATTTTGCATGCATATTTCTACCTAACTGACATGCAATAAAAGATGGGTTAAGTGCACTTGTTGGTGGAATCAAGCATCATGTACTTTTTTCCATGCTTGCACACCTCCATCAATATCCACACCTCAAAAATCAAGATTGCCATAAGCATTCATCCTTTAACATTGACTTTCTTCCAAACTCTATTCATCAACATCAACACAAAGTATTGTCTTTGCAAAGCAAGGCAAAAAAGATGCAACCTTTCAAATCTATAAGGGTTGGAGTATGTGCTTATGTTCTGTGAGATTTAGCTTTAACTAGGTTTAACACAAAGAACACCCTGGTGCATTTTTTCATAGGAAAAAGAAGTAGGTACATTGATGAAAGAGATATATATACACCCCGAAGGGGAAGTTTAAACAAAAGTAGGCTCAAACAAGAGCGAAGCTTGCAGTAAAGTTAAGATTAATCCAAATCCTGGCATTAAAAATAAAAGTGCATAAACTATGATGATATCTGTGGGAGTCTGCCAACTGACTGCAGCAGATTAGAAAAGTGAAGAGGTGGTGAGTCGGCTAATGAAGGAAGATGAGATGTAGCAGATCCAGCCACCGTCGCCCGTTGCAGAACAGATAGGGCCTAAGCACGTTGCAGGGCAATGGAAACACGTTGTTTGAAAGAAGCCACGAGAATAGAACCAGGAATACCTTGACGCTCTACCGACTGATGAGAACACATGCGAAGAAAATCCTCAAGGCGTCGATGCAAGGTGCCATAAGTCTCAATAGCCAAGGGAAGGAAAGCATCAGTGGGGTGCCTGTCGGAGTAGTTTTTTTCCTTCTCTTGTGTTGCCACGCCTGCCGCTTCTTCTGATGTGAAGGCAGAGCGAGGCAATAGGTCACCGCGTGTGGGATCAGCAACAACAACATCTGCCAAAGTACAAAGCCCATCCCGAGAGAGGGGTGTAGCAAGAAACTAATCGCTTGTCTGGCAGCCAACTGAACGCTTGTGTAGCAGATAGGTTACTGAACTCCTACCAATTACCTACGCAACTTTCTAATTGTTGGTCTACTGCTAAAAAGATAATTGCTTGAAAAAAAAAGCAAAAGGTTTTCTCCTTCTCTCTACTGCTCGCATGAAAGGATCTTCCAAAAAACCTCAAAAGAAATCTACAATTTTGGTGCTCTAGCTTGGCATTTGCAAGCTTCAATGCACGTCAAAGGCCAATTTGCCTTTCAACGAAAGGCAAAATTTTCAAAAGCATGTCATGTGAATGACAAACTTAAAAATTGCCCTTCCATTTGAAAGGTAACTTTAAAAAGTCAAAGTCAAATGAAAATTTTAAATCTTTATAGTAAAATATAACAAGAATATATGTATTAAGTGGTTGAAAGGTTCATATTTATCTTATTTGACAAGAACTATAACATTATGCATGTCATGTGAAAGGTAGAAAAAAGAAAGGCCCATTGGGATAAAAGGGAAGAGTGCACGTCAAATTCCAAGCATGATCATGCTTTAAGCAGCTCGATTTTGATTAATAAAGGATTTATTTGACATTATATACTTGGGCACCTGAATCATGTAGCTATTGCAAATATGTCTAAGCATTCTTTAGTTCCTGATTTTTATTATCAAATTATCGACCCTCCAATCTGCCAAAGTTGTGTCATAGGAAAGCAGATTAGAAGGCCTTTTAAGTCGAATCATGAGCATGTATCTAGAAATATCTTAGACTTAATTAAGTCCGATATATGTGGCACGATGCAAAAACCATTATTGCTTGATGCTAAATCATTTATTACATTCATTGATGATTCTTCGAGAAGAGTTGTTGTATATTTAATGAAGCACAAATCTAAAGCCTTCCATTTCTTCAAAATTTATAAAAAGCATCATGAGTTGTAGATATGAAGAAAGATCAAAGCTCTCATAACCGACAACGACCGAGAATATATATCAAATGCATTCAAGAAGTATTGCAACAAGTGGTATCGAAAGACAGTTTGTTGATTCCTATTCCCCTCAATCGAATGGACTAGCAGAGAAAAAGAACATAACCTTAGTCGAATATGTCAAGTGTATGATCACTCATGCATCATTGCCTAAGTCCTTTTGGCAACATGTTGCTTCTACAATAGCCTATTTGCAGAATCAATGTATAAATATAGGTTTACTGAATAGCAAAACTCCTTATGAAGTTTGGACCGGATCCAAACCTTCATTAAAGAATTTTTCAAACCTTCATTAAAGAATTTTCCAAACCTTCATTAAAGCATTTAAAAGTTTTTGCTTGCATTGCCTATGATCAAGTCCCTAAAGATGCCAAAAAAAAACTGGACAAGCATTCTATTGAAACTAATTTTGTTGGTTATTCTTCTTCAAATGGCATGTATAATATTTCAACATATAGAGTTTTTACTAGTAGGGACATTACATTTGTCAAAAATTAGTTTATCAACTTGAAGGGCAAGAACCAGATTCTCCCTATCGTTCCTATCTGGAACACTTATGAATATCGAAATAAAATTTTGATAACTTTGAGCAATCAATCTATAGGAATTGATTCGAAAGAAGAACAAGAAGCTACAACTCAAGAGTAGTCGATACATAATCAAATTTTGTAGTCAGTAGCACCTCCTAGGAGATCATCGAGAATTCAAACCCAGCTTGTAAGATTCACTGATGAGTATGCTCACTATCTTTTGCAGGAGCCAACCACAATCGAAGAAGCACTCACATAGGTCAATTCAGATCTCTAGAAGGAAGCTATGTATAAAGAATATAACTCATTGATCAAGATTAACACTTATACTGTCACTAAGTTGTCTGCAGGCAAAAAGAACAAGGCAGATGGCAGTATCGATAGAAGGAAGGCTCAAGTAGTGGCAAGGGAACTTTTGTAGATTTCCAATATCGACTACTTCCAAACATTCAGTCTGCACATTCCTCAATGGAGTTATCGAAGGGGACATCTATATGATCCAGCTGGAAGGCTACGTGCAACAATATAGAAGATCGAGTCTGTAAACTCCATAAGGTGTTGTATGGCTTGAAGCAGTCTTCAAGAGCATGGTTTCATCGAATCAACTCTTGCCTTATCAAACAAGAATTCGAACCAAGCTTTGCAGACTACATGTCTATTTCAAGGCCATTCGACAATCTTTTATCATCATCACGCTATCTGTCGATGATACATTGTTATTCAGCAATAATATCAAATTGATAAAGGATACCAAAAGGCTATTATCTCAAGAATTCAAAATGATAGACCTAGGAGAAGCTCATTAATGTCTGGATCCAAATCCACAAATATGTGTAGATCAAGAATCAAACATGGGAGGTAATTGATTAGAGTACGATGTGGTCGAATTTTATTGTCAGGGATGCATAATCAAGAATAGGAGTCAAATTGTTGCTAAAGGGCTAAAATTAGAAAAGTTCTATAAGCAACTCAAGCTTGTAGATCTACATAATCAATTATGGATAATTGTGCATATTTCATATGCTTTGACATCTATATAAGCTTAGGTTTAAGTTTGAGTTATTCTCATCACTACCAAAATCAAAGACAAGACATGGATAAAGAGCATAAGGGTGAAGATCAAGATGAAGCAGGTTGGATGGATGATCTAGTCAAATGAAGCTTCAAGATTAAGCCACTTTGGGATATTTGGGTCTATATTTTAGATACACATTTACTCTTAAGGGGAGTGTTTAAAATAGTAAGTGGAACTGTGTATCAAACTTATGATAAACATTGTCAAGGTCATAATTGTTGGATAATTCTCCTTCTTACCAATCGTCTAATCGGTTTTAATCTTCATCCATTGTTTATCCAGTTCTGCGGATTTTCTCGTGTGTTTACACAGTCTGCAAAATTACAAGTAATTTTACACAGTCTGCAGAATTACACGGAGTTTACGACAGTGTCACATTTTTTGCCTGACAGAAATCTCGTGTAAAAATGCAATGTCGCCTTTTTTGCATTTTCGCCTATCAAGAATCTCGTGCAAATATGCAGAGTCGCATTTTTTGCTTTTTTCAAAGAGCCTCAAATGCTAAGAAAATGACTCTGGCAAAGTATGGGGCAACCCTAAATGAGATTTAAGGGCACCTTTGGCTTTTTCGTCATTTTTGCGAAAAACCTAACTGTGTCACCTGTGGCTGTTTTAGTTCATTTCTACAGAGCTACAGTTTTGGTTCATTTATTTAGACAAAATATTTATGGCCAATTTTACCGCTTATCAGCAATCAATGACAAGGACCAAATAAATGTCAGCGGATCACCAACCAATTGGCAATCACAATTGATGACCTAATTTCTTAGTATAAATAGCTGTTCATATTCATACAGATTAATTCATTGAAAATCAGAATTATCAAAAGCGTTTGAATAGTTAGCTCTCCATCTCTCTCGAGCCTACGAGCTTGAACACTCATGAGCATTCGAGCTCACTTCTTAGAGTTGTTTTAGAGATTGTTATTGCGCTACTACTCATCAACATTGCACATTAATTCAAACTTTCATTTTTAGCCTCTCAGAGATAGCATCGAGTACACGGCTTCAATCCGCAACTTATTGTACTCATTTAGTTTTGTTTTGTTTTGAATCAATACTATTCTTTATTGCGTTCAGTTTCGTTTTTGATTGTATGCGTTTCTGTATTTCTTCGCGACTAATTATTTGTCTGATAATCTTCAATGCTTAATTGTTTGGCTACGTAATCACTATAGTACTGACGATTTCAAAGTTAGTTACTATAAGTTGGCCTACGCAAGTTTGGACAACAGCCATGGCCTTCACAGCGAAAACAGGTCCAGCAGATAATTTCCTTAGCAACCAGTAGAATTCACACCACACTTGATTCATGCATGATCAGAACACCTTCCTCACAGCCATCGAAATATAGAAGAGTTCTGCTGATCTTTCCAACAGTAACCAGAAAGGGTCGTTTTACTTCTCTCTCTGCAAATCTTAAAGGGCAGCAAACTACAACACATAACTTCCAGCAAGGCTGGCTTCTTCTCAACCTACCAAGCAAGCAGATAGTCCATCGCACTCTAACTGGCCAAAATGGTTAGTGTTAGCCTCTTTAAGTAGGAGAAGAGTTTGGGGGTTGCTTTGTAGAGCAAGAACTGACTCATGTATAAAGTGCGAACAGTTTGTGCTTATGATAAACCAGAGCATGAGATCATCAACTGTGGAAGAGAATCTCATGGATGGGCGCCTAGATACTTTTGGACTTTCCAAGGACGCGGCGAAAAGGGTGAAGGTGAAGTGTGAGTGTAAGACATACACTCTCTCACTTTACTTCCACCTTTAGATGGGCATCTAAGTGTACATGGCATTAAATGGTCATGCATTTTCAGACCCATGATATTCGTACACTACGACGGATGAGATGTGATAGTACTTGTGTGCAGACATACGAGAGGGTCACGTAAGGGTTTAAAGAATTGCACATAAATGTCGGGTTTGTACATTTCAATGTCAATATTTTGATCAATGAACACATGCCACATAGCAAACGTCCATTGATTCAACCATACTATTGTGTTGACAAACCCTTGCAAGGCACATGGTACTATTGCATTGAAGCGGGTCCATACATAGCCATTCTAGAGGGTGGTGCTTGATTTTAACATAAATGTTAGGGTTGTACGTTCGAATGTCATTATTTTGATCAATGAGCAGTTACCACATGGCAAATGTTCATTGAGTCGAGCCCCTGCTATTTTTGGTCGATCTTGACCTTTGCAAGGCACATGGCAAGAGTTCATTGAATTGTGGGCCCATGCATGGCACATGGTTATAGTAAGCTAAGGGGGGCCACCCACCCTCCCTTCCATAAGCAAGAATTGAAGGTGGCCTCACAAAATTTGCACCCATTTCTCCGGTATCTGGCCATGGGAGATCCCGGCATCACGAACAATCCCTGTCTTTTCTCTCTCTCTCTCTCTCTCTCTCTCCCTCGTTTTCGCTCTCGCTCTCCCCCTTTGCGCGATCATGATCGCGTTTTAGGCAAGATATCGAAGAGCAGCATGGCAGATGCTTCAGTGATAAAGAAGCAGGACAGAAATTGGAGTTAATTTTGGTGTGGCGCTTTATTTTGAGGGATGGAGCCTGCGTTTTAGGTCAGAATTGCTGCAGGTGGATGAGGGAGGGATAAAGAGGGTTTGTGGCAGGAGGATGGGGGACGAACCAGATAGTTCGAAGAATGCTAGGGAAGCATGCCAAGTCTCAATGGCTGCTTCTAAACAGCTTACAGGCGGCTCCCTCCCTCCCAGGAAACGGCTTCTTGTTGGTTTGAAGCAGAATGGATGGTCAATCTCAACCACGCTTCCCCCCTGCCCCTCCCGCGGGTCTGACAAAACTTCCGATGCTGCCATGGCAACAGCAAAGATGGCAACAAAGGAAGATGATCGATCTGTGGACGCAGGGGCTGGTTCAGAGGTGCAGAAGCAGGTTGAGGAGGGATGTGCGAGGTGTGGAGGATGCGAGAACAGTGCGTGGCGGCGCTTGCGAAAAGGTGGGGTTTATCAGCGCTTTTGTAACTCGTGTGTGCTTCTATACAGCACCAGCATGTATTGCCCTCACTGTCTAGGGTTGTATCAGGATGTGAAAACCCTAGGCGATCCATCGGTATGGCTCATCTGTTGCCAATGCCAACGATCTGTTCACGTGGAATGTGAATTAAAGAATAACAAAAATAAATCTCCTGATCCTCTTCCTTATCTTTGCCCTAACTGTAGCGCACAAAAGTCGCCATGTAATGGCATCTTTGGTGGCAGAGAAAAGATATTCACAGAAAGCCAAGGGCCACCCACGGATAGCACAAACCCGACGGATGGGGCTTCTGGAGAAGTCCCTTCTGAAAATCCTCACTTTGGAGGCCGTCTAAGCAAAAAGCGACGTGTAAGTAGGGAAAGTCGAACCAATTTCAGCTGTGGAGCTTTGTCTGTACATAGAGAGGGTTCATGGTTAGGTCAAGTGTCATCCTCTTCTACGTCTGAAGACTCTATTGCTTGTAAGTCTCTTGTATTGTCTGCACCTGTCTCGGCCCAAGAAGCTGCAGCTGCAGCAAAAGCTGCAGCTTGTTTGGCAGTCAAAGCTGCTGCTGCTGCAAAGGCGACGGCTGTTGCAAAGGCATTGGTTGCGGTGAAAGCTGCAGCAGCAGCCAAAGCAGCTTTGGAGGCTGCAGCGCTTGCAGCAAGGGCAGAGGTGAGGGCTAGAGCCGAGCTTTCTCGTAGATCTATTCTTCTTGAGATACAGGGGCAGACTTCTGCAAAAAATATACAGATCACAGTCGGCACAGAGAGGGAAGTCGGGGAAAATGTTGATAAATTAGAAAATCCCGTCGATGACGAGGAGTTAGCTCGGCACCTTCATCGTGTAATGAACAGTTCTCCAAGGATTACTCGAAGTGCTGCTCCCTTTAGCAAAAAGATAGAGGCCAAGACTGAAGTAGAAGCAGAAGTCAAGGTTTCTGCACATAGTGGTTCCTGCTCGTCCGATGAACCTCTTCCTTTTCCAAAGCCACAGTTGACCAGACCCAGGTCGGTCATTCACAAGGAAAGCAAACGATTGGAATCAAAATCTTCTACTTTTGACCTTGCAAAGTCACAGTTTGAGAATATTAAGAACGATTTACAGCAATCTACTTCTCAAACAGCAGCAGTGAATGATGGATCATCGGGCAGTCATCAACACCGTTCCTCTCCATTGGCATGCATTGAGCATTCAGATGGTAATGCCATAGTGTCACATAAGCAGAATACAGTGGATTTACTCAAAACTTCCACAAGTGACAAAAGAGGCTGTTTGGATCCAGCCAATCTAAAAATGGAGAGACTGTGCAGCACTATTTTGCCTGTTGTTCGTGATGACAGTATGAAGACAGGTCATAGTTGTAAAACACTTGTTGAAGCTGGTCCTTATGAAGCAGAAAATCTTCCAGTAGGAGGGTTGAAATTCAAACAAGGTGGTATCTTTGAAAAGCATAGTGACACTCATGTGAAAACTGAAGATGGGAAGGTGGCTTTCCGAGTCAAAGACACCAAAGTAAATGCATTTGTTTGTGCTGAAAATAGATCAGGACTTCAATGCCAAGTTTCAGAAGAGCAGACTCCTTCTTCAAGGGACGAAAGGGGTAAGGGTCAAGGAACATCACAGCAGGAAGTGGCCAAGTTGACAGATAAACAAAAGACACACCATCACCATTGGAAATCTGTTTCCAAATTGTTGAGCTCTGTAGATAAGCAAGTGGTGATATTTGATACAAAAACATTTTCTTCAAGCCAAAGAGCAGAGGATCATGAGGGCAAATTCGATACAAGCATACGAAATGGTGCGAAGAATGGTGAAAATTGTAGTATAAAAACCAAACCCAGGCTTGTGTCTGGGAAACTTGGTATTCAACGTTCTGGGTTCAAAGAAACCGTAAGCAGGCTTGAAGCACAGCAGCTACTTCCAAGGCACAAAGTGTCAAGGGCAGAGGAGGAGGCACTTTCCACCTTTGGCAGCTCATCCAAGGTTGTCAAAAATTCAACTGATGATCTGAAATCACGACATATTGATGTTTCAAAAGCTAACAGACCTGCAAGGGGACCAAATGTTATGTCCTTCACGTCATCTCCTTCTGCTGCAACTGTATCTGCTTTGACCAGCGGCTCAATTGCACGTCACCCCTGACCTTCGCAGGTAACCCAAGATTTGTATGTCTAACTCTTCATAAACTAGTCAGAGAGTTGCCGGTTCTGTTTACACTTGTTTAAGCTACATTTACAATTGATGGTGGAGATTTCGTAGCTTGTAGACTGTGATGGTCTAAAATTCTATGGGTAGCCTCCACAAGCTTAAAAATTGCATGCTTTTGTATTTATTTCAATTGCTACCCTAGATTTATAGTATGTTTGTGATATTGTAGTTTTGAGCTAAAAATAATCGATTTGTGTTGAAACCACTTACACACTGGGGTGTTCGTGGTGCTAAAAAAAATTTCTGTGCATGTGTGTGAAATATAGTACATATTTGTAGCTGTTACATCATGATCTACACTAGTGCTTCTTAAATATGCAACATTACAAACCTTGGAACAAGATCTTGTCCAAAGAAGATATAATTTTAACCAAAGGAGATAATGGAGAAAACAAGCCAACTATACATTTAGAGCTTTGATCTCAAGCGAAGAAGGTAATGGAGAAAAGTAGAAAAGTTCTCCTCTTGTTCTATCTTCATCCCTCCCTACCTGCAAGAGAGAGACAAAGGAGGGATTTGCAATTGTGTCTCGATCCTCATCTTATATAGCAGAGCGAGAGGAACTTGTTTGCAGATCATCATGGGATCAAGGAGGCTTATATCCAAACCCCCATTAGTTGTATGCCCTACTTCTATAATGAATTTGCATGGTAACTGGTTTTTCCAAGAAAAAAGGCCCTCAACCGACACAAAACCATGCAGAAGTCCTTGTAATGCCCTAAACAATTCTCCGAAAAAGCCTTTTACAGCTGCTTTTCCTCTAGGTATCAAAGCTGCTTTGTGTGCACATGAGTCTGGACATGCATTAGATTCAACACATATGAGTCAACTCTCACCTTGCTTTGAGTTGTGATCAGCATTCTTACCCTTGTTAGTGCAATAGTGCAAACGACCTACATTTAAATGTAATAATTGCCAATGTTAATAGTTGAAATAGATCAGGGTGTTGAGGTGTTCATTGTAGTTGAACAGCATACATCTAAGAATATATATGAAGGTGATCATACTTGGAACTTCGAAGCTCTAATCTGCTTGTCGTACAACCTTGACTTTTGGTTTTAACTTTTATCCAATCGCTACTCTGGTTACATTTTATTTGTTTTAGTGATAACACGAGTCAGCTTTAGAACACAGGCATTATAAAGGCTTTGTTAAGTAGAAAAGGAATGTTTTAGCTATGCATACTCATAGTAACCTGCTGTGGCTAAAATTGCCTATTTTTGTTTTCTTTTGAGTGGATTTTCTTTTCTTGAATCATGTTCTTGTCTCCTGTCAGTTTTGTTTCTGGTTAACAACGTCAATAATTTTTTCTTTTGAGAAAAGGAATGTTTTAACTATGCATACTCATAGTAACCTGCTGTGGCTAAAATTGCCTGTTTTTGTTTTCTTTTGAGTGGATTTTCTTTTCTTGATTCATGTTCTTGTCTCCTGTCAGTTTTGTTTCTGGTTCACAACCTCAATAATTGTTTCTGGTTACCAACCTCAATAATTTTTTTTTGAAGTGTTGGGACTTTTTTTAATGTTTCACTTAAGGACTTTTTTTGGCCAGTACAGGTTCCATTTAGGGCGGGTGCCTTGAAACAATTTGGAGAAGATGGTTCTGAAATTTCAATGAAAGTTTTGGCACTGTCTGCAGGTAGATCCCCTAGAATGGTTAGTTAACACATTTATGTCAAATTAGAAAAATTGAGATTTTACTGTTCTTGGTTTAGATAGGTTTCTGATTTTAGGGCCAATATTGCTCTTTACAACCTTGGTTTTGGTGAGTTTATGAAGCTAGGATGTTTTATATCTAGGTGCCTGTGATGCCATAAGGCCTGACCTCTATTGGTTGTACATAATTCATTTGCCGAGTAAGAATTCGCCCCCTCACAAGGCACTGATTATTTGCCAGTTAGGTTTACTATATAATATGAACTTTGATACTTGATGGAAACATACTTGAGTTGCTATTGGATAAGATTTACAATTTACGCTGGACCATAGTTGTTTACGGGATGAAATTTGTGAGTCTTTGGGTGGTTTGAATGTTTGTTTGGGAAGGGAGATCAAGCTTGTTATACATCATTGGTCTTTCATTATGCTTTAGGATTTTGTAATAAGTCTTTTCTTGGATCACCTTGGTATGTTGCTGCATTGATGATGCTCATGTGCATGAAAGTGCTTTGGCAGGAATGCACCTATAAAGTTTGGTGTGCTAACATTTCTGATAGTTGAATCAGCTAGTAAAAATTTTGCAGCCTGTTGGTCAAGCACCTTTGCTTCTCCCAATGTAGAATAATTTTATGGCTGAGCAAACAATATCATACAACTAATCAAATTGAGATTGTGTTGAGAAGAGGCTTATATGTCTCATCACCGAGTTTCAAGTTGTATAGCGCTAATCAGATTGATGAGATGACGAAGTTTCTGATCACAAATTAAGCACAAGTCGTTTTTGCAGTTTCATGGTTATTAAACTAGGAACAGTGACTTGTAGATCTCACGAATGTTCTCCTTTTTATCGTATGGTGACATGTGGCTTGTGTGCTGGAATGGTGGTGCATGTACAAGTGAGAGTCATGCATAGTTGCTCTTTTTTCGTCAAATTTTTGAATTATTGCGAGAGATCAGATTTAGATCACCTTTTGTCATGAAATAAGAATTACGTTATCAGAGAGGATCATGAAAGTTTTAATAATGAGAGAGCTGGTTTTACGTGAAGTGTCCTGTGTAGGTGATCAGGAACGGTTTGATTAACAGCAAATACTCTCTGATTGAAGAATTGATTTTATTCGTGTGAGGTCTTGAGCAAAAATTATTGTTCTATTAAATCGTGCAAACTACGTGAGGTCTTGGCAATTATTTCTTGGAAGATGCATAGTTGGGCACATGTAAAAAAGGTGAGGCACCTTATTGTTTTGAGATATTTGCAGGATTACTCTCCTTCTAGCTGTAATGTTGTACCCTTCAAATCATTGTTTGCTTGCTCAAGCCTAAGACTTGAGCTTTCAAATTCAGCACCATCTCCTCTTCACTCCAGTTTGCCCTGCTAGATCTCCTTGTGTTGTAACATGCCCTTCAAGCCCATCATATGCAGCCACAAGACCGCTTTTGTTTAAATCGTTTTCTAATAATTTAAAAAAAGAATGTGTTTCCTATTTTGCCCAATTTTGGCTAGTCAAACCTACAAGTGTACGTAAATCATAGGGCAATCGCAAAGACTTTGTTTATTAGTAAGTGGGTCGAAGTCGCCTAGTAGTGACCTCATTGTGTATCCCATAAATAAGCTTTTACTTGTGGATCTAGATTTGGTATATTGAGGAGCCTCCATGCTCATGTCATGCACATTTTCATTTAGTCCAACACTTGCTCGAGGTAGTTATTAAGGAATGGAATTCTAGTTAAATGTGTGTTTGGTGTTCTTCATCATCCTTGTGAACTTCTCTCTTGCTTCCGAGGTTTTAGTGGCTCCTATTGTGGTTATAGTGCTTTATAGCTAGGCCTGAAATTTGTCATGATATCAGAGCTTTCATTGTTCACCATTGACTAGTAGCAATCACTTCCTTGCATGCATCAAAGGATCAAGAGAGTTTGTTTGTGTCATATGCTATTGAAGATCCAGATCTTTTTCGAGCTCAACAAAACTTGAGAGAGGGTGGTCTCTTGCTTCCAAGGTTCTAGTGTCTTCTATGGTAATTATGATGCTCCATAGCTAAACCTAAAATTTTGTCATGATGTCATGATATTAGGGCATTCATCATTTTTGTGAGCCATTAATTATCAACAATCACTTCTGTGCATCAAAAGAGGGAGAGAATTTGTTTGTTAGATTCTATTGAAGATCAAGATCTTCTCCAAGCTCATCAAACCTTGAGAGATGGTGCATGTCTTCAATAGAGACATGATCAAAGGTGCTATTAGCAAGTTTGAGAGTACTTATCAAGCTGAAGACAACCATAGTAGAGAGAAAGAAACATATGGCGGAAGGTTGACTGCGGCAGAGGGGGTAAAACTTGCTCTAAGGCGAGTGTTTTTTTTTTTTGAACACTTGTGTGAAGGAGAATATTTGGATAAACATAGGCCGTCGTTGATGGGCGATGACGGCCGATCTAGGTGGCGGCCGATCTCGCACATCTCGCATCTCGAATATCTAACATATCTCACACATCTCACCCATAGTAGGGGTCAAAATTTAACCATGTTCAACAATAGCAAAGGGAGTATCTTAATAAAATAAGATTCATGAGAGAGAGAGAGAGAGAGAGAGAGAAAAGAGTGCATGCAGATCTAGGTGACGCTCGATGATTTGGATGGCGACCGATTTCGCACATCTCGCATCTTGAATATCTAACATATCTTATACATCTCGGCCATAGTAGGGGTCAAAATTTAACCATGTTCAACAATAGCACATGGAGTATCTTAATAAAAAGGTTGACGGTGGTAGGCGATCTGGGTGACGGCCGATGATTTGGATGGTGGCCTATGGTTTAGGAGGAAAGCTGATGGTCGTTGATAGGTGGCTGATGTATGTGTGTGTATGTATGTGAGTGCATGTGTTTATATGTATGTGTGTGTATTAGTGAGAGTGCGTATATTTGTGCATGCGTGTGGGTAGTCTAGCATAGTGTGCTCGTCGATGGCGGGCGGTCGATGATGTGTGTGTGTGCGTTTATGGATTTGTGTATGAGTGTGCGTGTGTATCTGTGTATGATTTTTGTTCGATGGTGTGTGTGATTTATGTGGCCAATGGTGTGTGTGTGTGTGTATGTGGATTTGTGTATGATTTGTGTATAAGTGTGCATGCGCATGCATTGGTTTCTCAAAAATTTGATATCTTTACAATTTTCTGGATTTAGGGTTTAGGGTTCTTGGCTTGAGCACACATTTCTCTGTGCATATTGAATTGCTTGGAGCTCGGTTTGTTGATGCGGGTTCGTCTTGCCGTGCAGCACAAGATTGAATAGATGCCATGCAAGTTGGAGCGACCGGACGTTGATTGCAGATGGTTTGTGTTTTGGTCGGATGTCGATTACAGATGGTTTGCATTTTGGACATGAGGGCATTTTGGGTGGTGAGCAATGCTTTTGACGATGGCAAGAGGCTGATTGTGGATTGTTTTCTCATGCGAGAGAGAGAGAGAGAGAGAGAGAGAGAGAGAGAGAGAGAGAGAGAGAGAGAGACGGGCATCCTAAGTAGAATTAATCGAATAGCTGACGTAATTTACACAGACGATTTAACAAAGCACGACTTAGGACCATATGAGTTACAAACATTTCATGAAAGTTAACCCTTGAAAATTTGATAAATCCAAAAGAGTATGCATTTCAATAGGACGTAGAGTTTCATCAATAAATTCATGCATACGGTGAATTTGCTCTAGCATTTGTCTTAAATTGTCAAGTCTCACAAATGATTCATTATTTCATATGTTGTCTAATATTACACATAAACTCTTCCACATCTGTTACTAAGTGTCTATTTCGTGGAAGAAAATGTCCATCGAGCTGCTGTAAGTACAAAAAGTACGTATATTGATCAATGACCAATATAACACTGCAACTTTTGACAACAGCTCCAAAATATCACGTACAAATGTTTGATGCCTTACAACAATCTGAACCATCTACAAAAAGAAAAGTGGCATTAGCTAATATACAAAATTTAATCTACAAAGAACAAAGGACACAATATAGACAAAACATGAGACAAATCATAACAACAACATTAAACATTTAACATTGTATCACTCTACATTTCTAAGCCTTAAACTATGCAATGTATTTGGTCAAGATAATTCCTTATCAACATTATTGACATAAGAAACTAACATGCTTGTTGATTGGATTCAATGTTCATAGTTTTTCATCAAATAAGGTGCAAATATAGATCACGGCAAACCTTCCTTGCAGATCGCTCTCAAACTGTATCTGTTTGTTGTGTGATATGAGCTATGCAACAACTTCCACCTAGGAGGATATAAAACTTTCAAATTGGGATAGCTCTAATTTGTTTACAGTTTTCACTGTAGGCCTCTACAGTTGTACACAAAGTGATCGAGTATAATTGCAGATGCTTACATCTAAATGCTTGCAACAATAAGAGTCTCTTCAAATTTAAAGGTTACATCTTCCCAAGTGGAAGGTGTAGCAAAGTCTATGTCAACAAACAAACAATAATATTTACCAACTACAAAAAAAATATTTACATTTATTGAAATGTACATACATACATATATACACACTTTGACATATGTACATACACACATATACACATCCATACATATACATACATATACACACCTAGACATATACACATATACACATACATATAGCTATATGTATAGAAGATACATATACATACATGTACACATATACACACATACATATACACAAAAAAACACATTTATACATATATACATACATACATATACACACATACATACATAGAGACACGCTCTAAAACTCCAAACACAATCTCCAACAATAATCCTAAAATTTACAAACTAACCTAACTTTCACTCTTATCCTACCATACTTAATCCTAATCCAAATCCCAATCCTAATCTTTTCTAACATCTAACCAAAACCCTATTGCATGTCCACAATCCATAAATCTAACTATGAAATCTTAACCATAATCATAAAATCTAATATCCTAACTCTAACCCTTACTTTTACTCCAAACAAACTACTAAAGCACTTTCGAATATACAATGTTTTGAGTGCACTTGGCCACTCCTGCCACATCGGTAAATCGGTCGTCACTGTCACTAATCAACACTTGTACAGTTGTTGCATTTCGCACTTTCGATAGTGCCACATGTTAGATTTCTTATGCTCAATCTTAAAAAAAATCGTTCAAGTAATGAGCATCTTAAAAAATCGAAGGCCGACAACATATTTTTAGGCCTTCACATTTTTTCCCTGTTAAGATTTTCTATGCCTTAGAAATCATTTTAAGACACCTTCGCATTTTTCGCTCCTTAGCAAAATATGCAACACACTGGCCAAGTGGCCAGAATATCTTAGAAATCATTTTAAGGTAACTATGATCCTTCCTTGTATGTCAAGTTCTATGATAGTGATATTGTCATTCTTCTAATTTATTTTGCCTTTTTCACTCCTCAGCGAAAAATGCGACACACTGGCCAAGTGGCCAGAATACCTTAGAAATCATTGTTAGGCACCTACGCCTTTCCGGCATTTCTTAGTTTTTCCTTTTTGCTGACCGACTTCACCAACTTATGAGTAACCCTAAAACAGTTGGACAAACAAATATCCCAAAGGCGGTTGGCGGTTACCAACTTTTGTACATATACAAAGACTGACATAAATAGTCTTAAAGGCTTGTAAGATATATTTTTTTGACTCTTGTAAATCTCTATATTAGCTGAATGAAATTATGTAAGTGTTAGTTTTTGAATTTCTTTTTCAATCAGAGTTATCTGTAGCCAGTGTTATCACGCTCAACTTCAAATCTAATTTTTAGTCTATTTGAACCTTGGATAAGTGAAAATAGACAAAAAAAAAATTTGGTTTTTGTGCAGGGAAGTTGATTTTACTTTAAAGGGAAAGTTGTTTTGGTTAAGGGATTGTAAATTCATTCACTTCTTAATTTTTGAAATTAAAGAAGAACGAGAAAGAATTTGCTAGCAATTCTTACCAAAACAAATGATAGTTCTCCATTCCACATTACTACAAACATAGATGAAACCATCTTGATTGATAAATGTAAATGGAAGCTTGCCATCAAATTTAGTACATTATGAGTGATGTTATAAAAAACTAAAAGAGTGAGTCAACATGTAAATGAAAACTTGGATGAGTTTTGAGTCATTTTCATGAGATTGAATCTAAAAGTTTTAAGCTTTTTTTTTGGGATTTAAGCATATGGAGCTTGGAATGAACTTGTAATTGTCTTTTCCTAATTTTACTTTCTTTGTTGATGCTTTGAAAACTAGGATTACGATTAAGACACTCCCATGGATCAATCAACCTTCTAATCCTACCTTTGATTTATCTAAACCTGATAGTGTGGCACAAGCACTACAAATTCTCTACTCAGAAATCCAAGAAACAAACCAACAACTTCATGAAACTAGTTTGAAGAATCAAGCCCTCGAATATAAGTTGGCTAGTCATCAAAAGCATGTACTACCTCCTCCCATAAAATTTTATAAAGGGAAAAAGAAAGAGATGAGTTTATAAGTAGTTAATTCATGGCTTAATGTTTGGAGTATATATTTTGTCGTGAATACATTTTCTGAAAGTGAAAAACTCTCCACCGCCACTATGCCTTAGTTTGGTGGGAGGATTTAGTAGCCAAAGAAAAACAACCCTTAACATGAGAGACATTTTGCCTAGTATTCAAGGATTACTTTCTTCCCTTGTTAGATGACTATGAACATTTCCAAAAGCTTTCGGGATTAACCATGACTAAGACCTTGATCAATTCATTCAAGATTTCCATGAGTATCTTACTCCTCTTTATAGTGAAATACCTCCAAAGATACAGAAGCTCATGTTTATTGATGGATTACCTAAAGACTATCAAGTGGATGTTAGAAGGAACCATCCTAACACCCTAGAAGATGCTATTAGGACTGCAAATTTTTTTGATGATACTCCTAAGCCACCTAAGAGTCATCACCCTAATGAGCAAAAGAAGAGTTTCCAATTGAACAGAAAGGATAAAGAAGTTACCAATGAGACATCTTTAAATCCTAATTCTAAGATATCCAAACACCACTTCAATAAACATCAAGGTGGCAAGAAAGACCTAACTGAAGCTCGAAAGAAAAATCTTTGCTTCAAGTGCAATGGAGAGGGTCACCTTGCATGGGATTGTGTCAAAAGCAAAGCCTCAACTTCATGTATCATATCTCAAAGTAATGAGATGGATATTTGCTTTTTTAGTTCAATGTTTTATGGACCTAATGACTTAATTTGCATGAAAGATAATATTGGAGGAAATGTTGTTAAAGTATTTTTTGACACAAGATTCACTCATAATTTTATAAATGCAAATTTGGTGCAGATGCTAAACCTTCTTATCAAAAAAAGTGAGAAGAAATATTGTGTGACAACGACGACTAGATGTAATTCCGAACCCATGGATTATGTGGTCCCTAATGTACCATTGCACATACAGGATTATAATGAAAAACTAAAATTCCATGCCGTTAATTTGGCAAATGTGGCAATGACATTATGAATAAATATTTGAAAATTGATTTTGTTGAAAAATCTTTAACTTTTATGCATGATTGTTTTTTAATAAAGATTAGTGCTAGTTTAAGTGTTGATGCTATTGGTATTAAACCTTACTCTAAGCATGAGCTTAACTCTTTAATAAAGAACATATAGTATAAATTTTATTTATGTTTTCACAAAAGACTAATTTGTTGCAATGATGAGATTCTTAAATTTAAATGCCATGAATATACCTAGTGAGAACACTCCTGAATTTGAAGCCTATAGTGAACTTAGGCAAGAATTCAATGAGGTTTTTCTAGACCTTTTTGTAGGTTTACCACCTGAAAGGTTTGTAGATCACAAGATTGACCTTATACCTTGTTCAATTCCGATTACACAACACCCTTATAGGATGAGTGCATCGGAAGAGACTGAGGTACAAACGCAATTACGTGAGTATCTAGAGAAAGGATTAGGGTGGTTAAACCTAGTAAGTCTCCTTGGGCATCACCAGTGATTCTAGTCGCCAAGAAGGATGGGACTATAAGGTTTTTCGTAGACTATACCATGCATGGATGACCTGATAGATTATCTTGGTGGTGCAAGGTACTTTACCATGATAGATCTAAGGTCAGAGTATCATCAAATTCGCATTAAGGTAGAGGATACGAGTCTTTGAACTCGGTTTGGACACTAAGAGTTTTTGTTGCTTCCATTTGGTTTGACCAATGCACCAGCGACTTTTTAACAAATGATGTGAACGATTTGTTCAGGCCATATTTGAGAAGATTTGTAGTAGTGTTTTTGGATGATAACCTAGTCTTTAGTAAGACTTTGGCGGAACATAAAGAGCATCTTAAGATTCTTGGACATCTTAAGAAAGGAAAAGATGTTTGAGGCTCTAATATCATGTTGATAACCATGTGGGCTGAGTACATCCAACCGTTTTCATCATATATCTAACCAATTACTCACCAACATGATGCTTATGGGACAACAAATACCCTCACGCGACCATCTTTCTATGGTGTGCAGGATTACACACCAACATAATGCTCAAGAAAAACTTGAAAAGTTCATTAACAAATGAGTTGAGCTCATCATATCATTTTGCAAGTAAATGGAGAAGAGTTTAGAATTGTATACCAAATTCTAATATCAATTTCATGCAAGTTGAAGGTTGGAAAGAGAAAATCTTATTATATTTCAATTATTGTGAACAATGCTGAAAAGTTGTGGACAATGATTAATAAAGGTGCAGTGAAAGTAAAAGCATTTGACTAAACAAGAGAAGCTCAAATTACGTGTTGCAAAGGCTTAGATTGAAAGCACCATAATTCCACTCACTACAGAATTTTAGTAGACATGAGGTGGCAAATGCAGTGAGTAGCGTTTGGTGAGGCTGGTAGCCATTAACGTGTAGATACAAAGACTTTTACACCATTGATCATCTGCAGAACCAATCCCAGACGATAATGGACTATATGGTTTGGCACGAGTTTGAATTGGAAAAATCTGATGAGTACAGCTGCAGTAATTTTGAGTTGCAGGTATGCCGAGTCTTTTCCCAAGCACGCACGAGGTCCGGCCTGCACGAATGCACCTCAATCTCATCAACAACATGATAATCTTTTGTATGTAACATTTTATAGTAGCTCTCAGTTTGTTGCAGATCACATACAATTATCCGCAGGTAGAATTCACAAATTTGTTATGGAAGTTCTACTCTGAGAAAGAGATGCAATTTTGATTTTGCAATTGCAATGCAACATCTACTGATCGACAATGCCAGAACTGTCAAATGCAGGCATGCACACACCTGGAAAACACTGAATTTGTATGGTGATTCTGACTGAAACTCGTTATCTTTAAACCAGCGCTCTGGCTTGAACTTAAGTGCGTCATTACCCCATAAGAACTCCATTCTGCCCATTGAGTATGGTAGATACAGAATTCTGTCACCTGCTTTCACCTTTGTCCCATCAGGAAGTACATCGTCATTGAGTGCATTTTTCCCATCCTGAAGGTAGACAATAAGGAAGACCTTAGTAGCGCCACACCTACCTCTCTCTCAAAAACAAAAACACACACAAAAATAAGATATTCAGGGAATATGGAGCAGCTTTACCCGTGGTACGGGAGGGTAGAGACGCAGAGCCTCATTCACGGCCGCATGCAAATAGTGTAACTGAGCCAGATGTTCTGGGGTCAAAAGTTCACAAAACTCCGAGATATTCACATTCTTCGTATCACCCAGAACACTTGTCAACTCTGCACTTATTTTATCCAGTACATCTGGATTACTGCAAAGCAGATAGACCAGCCACGAAAGCGTTATGGCGGTTGTATCGCGTCCTGCAAGAACAAAGTTGAGAATAGAATCCCGGAGGTCCTTGTCTTTGTACATAACTTCGCCATACTGATCTCTAAATCCCGTGAATCTGGAAAGCAGATCCTCCCTAGTCTGCCAAAAGCACACAGGATTGTGTTTTAGGAGGCACATCTTATATTTGCAAGTAAAATTGCATAGTGTCACTTTTAAAAAACAGCACTGCAGGCTGGAGCCTGAAAGTAGAGGATTACGTTTTCCTCATTATTCTTGTTGCCTTCTTCGATGGATTTTTTTCGCTGTTGTACGACCTTGAAAGTAAATGCGTCCAACAGTCGTATGTAGTCTTGCAGCCCTTTCTCGTAACCTAAGCCTAAAGCACGTCCAATCCTCCAGAACAAATCCCACGATCGGTGGCCTATGGCCTCCGACGCCCTATCAAAGGCGTTAGCAAAGGGAACTTCGGGTAGCAGTGATGAGAGTGATCCGAATTCTAGCCCAAATCCAATCTCGCAGATAGAATCTAAAGTCGTGCGCATGAAGAGGTCCTGCACAACAGATGAAATCAGTTACAATGCCGTTAATAGGTTTTGGTGGTGTGTGCTAAACGAAAATTCACGAACAATTTTTTCTTGCATTCAAACATGAATGCATGGAAAATGGTTTGGACGCCTTGAAGATACAGCTGCGCTAATATTTACTTGTAATTCAACTTCTTGCTTAGATTTCGCAGCAGAATCAAGTATATCCGCCAGTCTGATAGCGTTTTTTTTGAAGATGTTGGAGCTGAAATCTCGAAGCTTACGGCTGGAAAACTCATAGCTTAAAATTTTGCGGTGCCTCTTCCAAGTTTCACCATCGCTGTTGAATATGCCGTCACCCAGAAAATCGTATTGCCTTGCAAGAGTCTCCTTACCCTGCATCAACAATGGCCATTATTTCAAGAATCACTCACTTAAAGCTCTAAGGAAATCACAAGCATGTCGAAAGCAATATCATAATTGGAGGATCCTATCTTGTCTGAAGGTGCAGCAGATCAGATCCAGCGGTAATCATGATTCATCATGATCATGGAATATATCAATCCTTCTGAATGCTGTCGATCTTACTTACATACATTACAAATGAACTAAAACCCAATGTCTTAAAGGACAGTTTGGCCTATCAAGCCCACCTCCAAAACAAGCTCCTTTTGATATTCTCCTTGCTCACTCCACAATCACAGCTTCAGTCTTTGAAGCATTCTAATAAGACGTATTACAATAATGACCCAAAGACATGACAATGTCCTAAAATCACCTTCACCACTTCAAATTGAATATTTTGAATAGATGTGAACGAGTCAATGCTTATAGATAGAATGGCAACTCTATGCTTCAAGAAAATATGCTTTGAATGGTATAACCCAGTTTCACCCTTCAAATCATACATTCATTAAATAAGTACCATACTAAAAAAATGTATTTTTTAATTAAACCATGATCTATACACTTATTCACACACATATTTCTAAAGGTTTCTTAAAATTGAAGGAATACTCATCTATTTTCCTTTCACATTTGAAAGGTGCATTATTTAAATGCCTTTCATTTGAAAGGCAAAGGCCTAGGACGGGCATTTTGCCCTTCAATCTGCAGCACTGGATGTGATCAAACTTGTCAATATGTTAGGAATATTTGAAGCTATTTTCGAATGACCTCAACTCCAAATGCAAACTGGATATCATCTGAGCATTGGGTAGTATAGAAACTTAGCACTGAGAATGAATGATCTGACCTTTGGATAGTTCACAAACTTAGTCTTGAGAATGTACTCAACGTTGATCGGATCCACGGTGTGGATCATACGTGTTCCACCAATTCTAAGCTCAAAAGTTTTATACAATTTGGCGTAGTCCGTAACCCAGTCGTGAATCCTTTGCTTATTGCTTATCACCTCAATGTATGAACCAACGAGCGGCCACCGAGGAGGCCCTCTGTAGGAGGAATTCGTGGACAACATCCATCTCCAGGTCCAAGTAACTACGCAGATGGTAGCCAACAACAGAACGATGGCTGGCAGGATCAAAGAAATGGGCGATGACGGTACTGCTTCCATCGCCACCACCATGGGGATTGTCGAAGAATTCAAAACAAGAGCTGCCATCTTTCTCACAATCAAAGCTAAATGTTATCTTCTAGGATTGTCATTTGCATGACTCCTTCCATGATACATATTGTATATGTTACATATTTGGAATCTTATACGTTGACAAAATTGGTCCCAAGCCATCAAATGGGACAAAAACAAGAACTTTGTCGTATACCACAGATGCTTTGCCATCATGGTGACATTTTGAGTTGTACAGGTTTGAAGAAAATTGATTTAAGATTGTTGAAGGAAATGTGTGTATAAATAATAATCTCAATATGCTTGAAAGAGAAAACTTTGATAGATTAATTATTTGGAATAGTATGTATCCGTGAATATATATTGGACTAGTAGACCTATAAATAACTAATCTTCAAACCAGTCGAGTCAAACCATGACCTATTTCAATTTCACACCCTGCATAGTTCAAGCTGTGATCTAATGAAAATCAATGCTAGGAATCATTTCAACTAGAATCCAAGCTTGAGAATTATCAACGCTAAAAATGCAAGATTCTACATTTGGCGTGCTTGGAGGTGGAGATACTTTGGCAGGAGGCCAAAGAAATCTAAAGTTGATTTCTTAAGTTGTGCAAGTCATTGGAGGCTTGTGCAAATCATTTCAAAGATGTTCTGAAACTTGAAAAAAGCTACCGTGGAAGATGACAAGTGGAGCATCAAGTTACCAAGCCAACAACATCATCAAATCTAGATAAAGAAGTGACCTAATTAGAATGAAAAACTGATCATGGATGTGCATGGAAGGTTAATGTAATATTGTCTTTGTGAAGTTTTGTTTTTGTACTACTCAAGATAGAAATAGTATTTTAATTTACACGATTTGTCTATTTTCTTACATTTCAGTATAAATCATAAATTGCCATGTGGGCATATGGACATCGTTATTGTGTTGAGAGAGTTGACAACAAGTGACGTACATATCATTGTGGTATAATGGCCAACTTTCAACGAGGCGTCGGTCTAGTGTGATAGAAATAGTTTTTTAACCTACACAATTTGTTTATTTTCTTACATTTTAGTATAAATCATACATTGTCATGTGGGCATATGGACATCATTATTGTGTTGAGAGAGTTGACAACAAGTGACGTACATATCATTGTGGTATAATAATGGCCAACTTTCAACAAGGTGTCGGTCTAGTGTGAGAGACGTGAATGTCATTTCAAGCGACCTAGACTATGTCAGCACATTGCAACATATTTATGAGTCGATTATGAGACTAATGGCAAATCTTTATTTTTGACGTAAAATGGTTTAAGGTCATCTAATTTCTTTGCAGATTATATTTCATCTAGATCAAATATACCCAAGATGGTGGTATGTGATTCAACTTAATGCAAGAAAACAAAGTTTGTTTGAAGGAAAAGTTATTGTAACATTGGATACACACGATGAGCCAAATGTGATTTTGAGGTTTTGGAAGAACCTGAACCACTCATCCAAGCTCCAAATGATATGGAAATGAGGAGAAAAAAATACAATTGTAAATGATGATTTTCCGACCTCCATATTTGGATGATATAGAGTAGAAAAAGAGGAGGATGAATATGAGGGTAGCTCACATTCTCAAAGAGACACGGTAGGAAATTTACGATTATGCTTAAACCCAGATTCAGATGAGTGTTGAGACTTATGTGATGATGAGAATGACAAACATGATTTATGATTATTAATACTTAGATTAAATTGCATTTTATTTTTTATTTTGATATTCATTGCAATACGAAAACGAGTATTTGGTTTTCTGACTTCAAAGCTTCTAACTAATATGTTACAACTATAATAATGAATCCATAGCAAATTTGTTTTCATTCACCACAAAGCACACTCTATTCCATAAAGCACCCTTCATTTTGATTTCATTAGAGTTAAATGTGATAATTATAATACCCAAACCTATCAGTGATGTCCTATTTAAGAATGTCACCTCAAATTCCTTCCCTACGACATGTAGGTTTTTCCTATCGAGGAAAGATTAGAACCTCACCTTTAATGGGAGAAAAGTAAGGGCTACACACCACCTTGAGATTGGGAATTATAATTACCTATATTCAACTCTTTCATATTCATTAATTTCTAGTGTATGCGATAAACATTAAACTATAAAATATGACATTGCTATGCGCAAAATGAAGGTCACCTATTCAAATAATCCAAAAAATGACACATCACTGATAAGCTCAAAGCTGAAGTGCGCGGCTCTTTCCACTCTTGCTCACTCTTTCCACGCTTGTTGTATTGAGCTCTGTATGTACGAGCTTTTATGGATACTGAGTCATAGCTATGATGACAATACCAATACATATATCGACTGTTCACTAACATTTCAAGTTCAAACAACAATAGGGTTGTCAAATTCGATAAAACCGTGGAAAAATTAAAAATGCCAAAACCGTGAGCGAAAAATGAAGGGTGCAATTATTGGTTGGAACATTGATGATGACCCAACCCCATTGAGGATTACATTGCAAAAGGGGCTCATTGGCACTATAATTGACTTGTATACAACGATTGAGTATTTCTTTTATGATGGCACCAAAGAGGACCATGATAAGGTCAAGATGGTGTGTAAGCCCTTGGCACTTGAATCTAATGGTTTGCAAAATCAAAGAGAGAAAAAGATGCTGCTACTTTGAACTCAACAAATCTAAGTGGTTTCCTCATTCATTTAAATTTAAACAAGTGTAAATGTTTGATAGAGGTCTAGAATAGAAAAGAAAGTAATTGAAATAAAAATTAAGCAGGAAAACCAAGTTGCTAAGATTTCTCATTGCAAGTCTACCATCCAAGATCTCTCCATCCACCATCCTTATACCATATTTGACTTTCCCTTCATCAAATCCACCACCAACTTCGATCACTACTTCAATTCACATTTCTCCTCTTCAATTTGTAAATCGGTAATGATCAAACTATATGTCCAGATGTCCAATACATCTTCCAAGCTGACGATTCTCTCGAAACCCTTCATCAATCTCCTTCTATGCCCTCTCTCAAGAATCATTCACCACCCCCACCCCCTCCAAAGCTTGATGATATACCCACCACCTCCGCTGTTCCATCCCGCCAAGATCATTTCTCTGGTAGGCCTGCTGTATCCTTTGAATGGTCTCCAAACATGCAGATCATGCATCAACCAAGAAATTAGCGTGTAGAGTGGTTGAAATGCCATGAAATCCTACCTTAATACTGCAAAAACAAGTTTCAATCAGATCTTAAACATTAAAACTATTCTACACATATATTAATCCACAGAACTGAAACAAGAAACTAATCGAACATCATTTTAGAAGTCCAAGAATCAAGAAACACTCATTTCTTGATTCTTGGACATCCCAAGAACATCAAGCACTAGAATGTCAAGAATCTGCAAGATTTACACCACATTTCTAGCCTCTATAATTTACCTGAATGCTAATTCCTATATTAATCTACAAGCAAGAAAAGAAATCTAATCCACAACTAGGAAAGCAAGAAAACTAATCCACCACTGAATCCACAACCACACACAAGGGATGGAAGGGCATGATCATAAGAGAATCACTCAAGAAAACAATCATGATCAAGGAGCTCAAAGGATGCACCAAACTCGTGGAGGCTCTTCTCATTTGGACATGGAGTAGATGCATTACACAAAAAGCTCCTCTTCTCAAAGAGGGAGTCTCTTAAATAAGCAAGAGAGCTCTTTAGGTGACATCCTAGTGGCATTTCCACATTTCACAAATTACAAGTGGAATAATGCTCTCCACTAGAGGTCACAATCAAAAGGTGGCTCCCTTTTCTATACATTTGGCAAACATCGCCAAGTGACGGCATGAGTTGATACTCAACTCTACTCATATGTAACTGTCCATTTTTGTTTGCTGTGGTTTTTTATCAGAGCATTTCCCTTAGAGACTGCCCCTAACCTCATGTGTTTGGCGTCATGCTCTCTAGGGTGGTTTTGCACTTATAGGTCCTCATTTGATGAATACATATTTCTTTAGGGCCTATACAAGATTCGCTCATTGATTCTATGCTCTGTGTCTGTGGGGTGCAAGTTATACATACCGCTCTGTTTGATGAGCGGTAGTATTTTGCCATCCGTTAGGTCTAGGTATTTCGCTAGACATTTTTGACAATGGGTGTGACTAGTGAGACTTAACCAAAGTGATGTATTTTAGCCACATTTGGTGGACTGCCTGCTCTTGTGTTTCAAAGAGGTCGGGCCCAATTTTTAACTTAGCATTAGTAACGACATTAGCAATTTTGAGAAGAACATTACCTGAAGTGCGATTGAGAAAAACCACCTTATCGCAAGAGGTGTCTAGTCATGAATGCGGCTTCCCGTTTGCATTGTCTTCAAAGATGGTTGCTAAACCCCTTCACAGCTGGGTGTTCGATAGGCACCGTTGACTAGCTTTCCCAAGGTGTGAATCTTTGCACTTTGGAGTTAGATTTAGCATTGCTACAATATTGTAGGAGTATGTTTCTCTTTGACAGTGTCAACAAGGATGATTTGCCTCGGATATCAGCGATGGAGGGTTTAAAGTCTTTCTTCACCTTGACAACAATGATTGCATGCAAGTGTTTAGTCAGTGATACTCAATGGTTTTGCCTACTTTGATTTGTGAGTTCCTCAGTTGGCAGTGGTGCTCATAGTAGCTGTCAACAGTAGCTATCACTTCATGACTTCCACAGAAGTACTACCAACAACAAGTGGCATTCCACGAGATAGTAGCATCATTCATCTGGAAAATGCGATGGAGTATTGACTTTAGCAATCTGGAAGCGACATGACTTGGTGGTTTTCCAATGGTGATTCAATGATGGTCAGCGTTAGAAATGCCATTAATTATCATCAGAAGCGCAATTAGCTGCCAACTGGAAGTCCGAGGGTCTGCAAATCCCTTCTGTCTTTGAAATCAGTGGTGCATTGAGAAGTGGCACTTGGATTGCACTTGATCATCTCACATGGATTGAGAATGTACATGAAAAATGCGTCCAAGTTACCCAGAAAACAGCAGAAGCATTAGGCTCAAGGTATATCTCCATCCTTAGTGATGGCTAGAGCACAATTGTCAAAATCAATGACAGGTAATGATCACCTTTCGATGGAGAGCGATGAATCTGTGGAACTATGTGCGACTGCTGCTCAGAGATCTACAGGTCTCTTTGAGGCACTGATTGGACACTCTCAAGGCTATGGCAACATTATGCACTTTTCTCTTAGTGATGAGCGAGATAACCAGCTTGCGACAAGAGTTGCTTAGTCATGAATGTGTAAAAATGCTGAGTGGATTATCGGCCTTATAGGATGAGCAACATTCAATCTGTGAAGGTTTTGTGTTGGGAAAACAACACATGGAGAAATTCAAAAAAGGCAGAGCAGCAAGGGCTAAAAAGAGACTTGAACTGTGACTTGTGTGGCCCAATGACGACCATATCATTGGGTGGAGACTACTATTTTATGACTTTCATATACTAGCAAAGAAGGGGAGACAAGAAGATCAACAAGAGGCAGGAAAGGCTCTAGATCATTACCAAGTCAATTATGCCCTTATGAGTGAAATTCTTCAATGACAAGACCTATTATCCTATAAGAAAGTGACAGATTTGAAGGTTTGGCAAGGGACTATGAGAGAGGAATTAGATTTCATTGAAAGACATGGTACATGGGAATTGGTTGATCTTCCTCCATGTAAGAAATCCATTGACAACAAATGGGTATACATGACAAAATTTTAGATGCATCAATTATGAAGCACAAAGCACAATTGGTAGTAAAAGGCTACAAACAAAAGAAAGGTATTGATACAAAGAAAAGTTCTTTCCTATAGTGAAATGGACTACTCTACTTTAGCTTCCTATTTTGGGTGGAGAATCCACCAAATGGATGTGAAATCTACTTTCTTGAATGGTGAGGTGTGCAAGCTGAGAAAACCATTTTATGGTTTAAGGCAAGCATTATGAGTGTGGTATGGACGCATTGATAGCTATTTTTTTCTCCAACAGTTTTGCAAGAACAAATTTTGATCTTAACTTACATGTGCTTATTATTGGGGATAGTGTTGCTTTGGTCATTCTTTATGTTGATGATATCATTATCACAAAAAATGACAAAGACCGTGTGAAATCCATTGAAGTTGACTTGTGTAAACAATTTGAAATAAGTAAGAAACTGACATGCATTGATGAAAATGGTCTATTAGATGCTACTCTATTTTGTTAATTGGTTGGAATTCTTATATGAGCTTGGTTAGTCAATTTATGGTGGCACCAACGATGGATCATTGGAAATCATTAGAAAACAATGAAGCATATCTTGAGGTATGTCAAGGATTCACCTAATCTTGGTCTAGTTTATTCAAGACAACATGATTTACCCAAACTGGAAGGTTATATTGATGTTGATTGGGCTGGGAGTATTGATGATAGGAGGTCAATCACATATACTTTTAGTATTGGTAGTGGTTGTTTTTTTAGGTCTAGTAAAAAGCAAGATACAATATCACTTTCTACCATTGAAGTTGAATATAAAGCATTGTGTTCAACAACACAAGAAGCAATCTAGCTATGTCAATTGCTTGGTGAGATTGATATCAAGCAAGTCAAAGGTATGATTATCTTTAGTGATAGCCAAAGAGGGATAGAATTAACCAAAAATCCTATATTTCAAGCAAGAATAAAGCATATCGAGGTAAAGTATCATTTCATATGAGAAAAGCTTTGTTCAAAGGATGGATATGTCATTCATTGTAGTAAAACATGACAAATAGCTAATATGTTCACAAAATTGCTAAGATAAGATAAGTTTGAATATTTTAGAAAGAAGCTTGACATAGAACAATAACTTATTGTGAAGAAAGAATAAGTTTATGGAGAGAGACTCATATTTTTGCTACATTCATGATGTTCCTATAATTATTGCTTTGCTTTGTGTATTGAGAAATAAAGTTGTCAAGTCTGAGTAGAGTGAAGGAAATTCACCATGAATTGTTCATTTTAATCTATATTGCTTATAATATGCATGATTTGTGAGTCATCAGAATTCATTAGTAAAAATTATGTGCATAGAATATAGAAAATTCTTGGTATAGAGTATTTCTCGATTGGGAAATAGACTCAATGTTATTGGTTATATCCTAGTGAGATCATATTAGATGACAGAGTTTAAGAAATATTTAGAATGATCATTGAATTTAGTTGGAATTCAACAGAATTTTGTAATTTGCAGATTTTTTCTAAATGGTTGTATAAAGTTTCCTGTAGTTGAAGACGGATGCTAAAATGATTTTGGCATGTCTTTTGTCTTTAATTATCTGATGGATTGTAGAGTTTGGATCACTCATATTTTTGTTGACAATCTGGTTTGTAGAATATTCTTAAAAATCTAGTATTTTTTCTTAGGAATTTTTTTTTTTTAAGAATGATTTTTATATTTTCTAAATAGTGTGTTTGAACACACACTCCAATATCTTTTAATGATTAAGTGTGATTTTGGAATGTTGTGAATTATGATTGATGAATCGTAAGATTCTAAATATTATGATTGATGGATCATGAATAGAAATTTAATTGTTCTCAAAGGATTATAAGGAAATATGATGATTTTTAACAATGATGAGTAATTCACGATCTTTTATATGAGTTTAGAATTTAAATCAACAATTTGAAAAATCTAAATCTCTTCACTCTAGTGCTTTCATTGAGAAAGTATGTGTCTCACAGATATTTCATAAATTAAATTATTTTTATTTGTGGAGGGTTTACTTACTTTAAGTGGATGATATTTTACTACAAATTATAATCGGTCAGTGCCTGTGTATGGAGAATCAAACTCAATTGAAAAATTTATCACACTTGAATCTTTTATTTGCCTCCAATAGAATGCCTCCTATTGATGCCATGATGATGAAGACTTGTACACAAAGTACGCACTTGTGAAATGACTCTACAAATTGATTTTATCACCCTCAAGAAACTAGATTTGAACAAAATATTTACAAAAGATCTAGATCACAAATTTTGGAATCAATCTTTACCAAAATCTAGTCACCTTAGAAAATAGACCTTGCGTAGATCACAAAGGTTACGGCTCACAAGAATTGAATCAAAACACAAAAATTCATATCCAAACACCCCTATTGGATCTTACTCAGATCCAAAGACTCTAACCTTAAGCGTTGGATTGAACATGATAAGTTTTGATACCAATCTATGTCCTAGTTTTTCGATTGACTAGCTTGAACAATTTGAAGAAATTGACATCTAGATTCACCAACATCTCAACCAAGATTCTGCACTCAAATATAAAATCCTCTTTTTTTGGATTATAGGGTTAATGGATGTAGTGTTAATGCTTAGGATTAATGGATGTTAGAGCTAGATGTGGATCTTCCATACAGGCTGAAGTCTGAGATATGCTATTGCTCTCATGGTATTGAACCTACGCGTGACAACTAACTTCATCTCTTTGATGCTTGAATGCTTGGATCAAGGGTTGAGGATAGGCTAGGAAATAAACCCGCTACAATTTCGGCGCCGTTTCCGGGAAGCTACGCCAATTTTTCAAATTGCAGCATGTTGGTATATGGTTAACTTGCATTAAGCATCTTGTTTTGGCATGAATAGGGTTAAACTGCATTTTAGGTTTAAAATTGGAGTGATTTTGTCTGATTTGAGTGGATCTTCTTGTTTGAAATCTAATTTGATTGTTGAACAGGGATAGCTATCTGTTCATCTAGTTGTTAGTAACCTTTTGTAAAAATATCAATTCTTTGAGAAAAACCTTCGCCATAGTTTGTGTCAGTTCCACTTACTATTTTTGATAATCAGTAAATTGGGCGAAGGTTTTCCAAAGATCAGTTGTTATATCGTCATATTTTTGTCAAAAAAAAGTCTCTTTTTTGCAAAAAATACCAATATTACTCTTGATTCTTCACCATATCCTTTGTCGAGTTTTCTAAGGATTTTAAATATAGTAGTTTATCATTTGTGAGTTCAACGAAGATTAGATCTATCAGGTCTTCTAAAAAGTCAATTTTTACTCTCGCTAAGTTGCAAAAACCCTATTTTTTGTCATAAAAAAAGGACCTTCACCAGTTCTACCACATATTTATTTGTGTCAGATTTATCTACTGTAAAGTCGGTGAAGGTTAATTTTACCATGTTTGTCAATAAATAGCCAGATCAGTGATTTTTTTTTACCAAATAGTGAAGAACCTTCGCCGAGTCTACCTTCGCCCAAGAAACCTTTGCCAATACTATTTTTAGGTTCTGATTTACCAAATATAGCCTTTGTCAAATTTTTGATCCATTTTGATTTATTTTGATAGAAAATCTGAAAAATCTTCATTTTTAGTGTCGATTACTTGATCAAGATCTATTTTTTGAAACTAAAAAATCTGATTATTTCCAAGTCATAAAGTTTTTACAGACCTGGACTGGTCTGAACTGAGAAAGGATTTTGTTTGAAAAATCTAGATCCAATCTCATTGTCTGACTGACGTAATTTGGAATTATGGTTGAATAAGGAGCACCAATGAACCCACCACCAATTATTGTTAGAAGGTCTCCTCATCTAGATATACCAAAATATAATGGGTTATCTGATCCCATCATATTTCTCTAGATTTTTTCTGAATCGTGTAGGGTTTATGGAGAAGTTTTTCAAGCCTTAATTGGAGCTGTTCAAAATTGGTTTTATAACCAAGAGGAAGCAAAACGACAAGATTGGGAAGTGGTTAAAGTCGCTCTCATTACGAGATTTAAGCCCAATTTTTTTTTGGAAGATCTCTTTCTCCTTTTAAGTAGAATTAAAATGGGAAAGAGAGAGGCAGTAAGAGATTATATTGAACGGATTAAACACCTCAGATCTTAGTGTGATCCCGATTTGATCGGTGAAGATGCTTTGATTATGTGGTTTTTAGCAGGTCCACCCAAACGGATTAGACGCGAGTTAAAACGCCATACTAAATACGCAACAATACAAAGCGCTATCTGATGCAATTCATGAGAATGATGAAGATTCTAACGATGAACCAAATGTTGGAATGTTGTCTTACAGTAGGGCAAAACACGACGACATCCACCACCATTGCATCAACGAATATCAATGCTACTGTAGAGAAGATCATCGACGAGTTCGAGAAATTGGGTCTAAAGCAGTGGATGCAGTTAGAAAAGATGCAGTCTCAACTTGATGAAAGGACCAAAGCCTTGGAAGATTTCCATGGTAAAGCGGATAAAGAACCTGAGAAGTTTGCAAAAAAATTTCCTAGCCGAAAAAATGTCTGGTGTTCAATTTGTGCAGGAAATCATACTATGAATGAATGTCCAACGTTGAAACAACTTATGACAAATACTATTTGTCATTTGTGCAATTCTACGGGTCATGAAACAAACTTTTGCTTGTTTAATCCTAGGATAATCCAGCAATTATATGCTAAGCTTCAGTATTGAGAACCTACTTATACAAAAGGACCTGACGGGAAGCCTTTTAACTTTGGCCTTGGATTTCCAGAATGAGTAGCTCTGCTAGTTCCAACGGAAGAGAGTGCTCCTCCTGCTAATCTAATGGAACTAGATCCTCATAGTGCTAATGAGCAATGGAACTATAGGCATGATCACAAGAGTGGTCCTTCAGAGCAATATGTTATCTATGTTGTTGTGCAAAGACAAGCAGCTCGACAATGGACCAGAGTGCCACTTGGATGTTTGCATGTGGAGAGAATTATAGAGTTGTTGAATGTCCAAACAAAGGGAAGTTTATACCATTTTGTAGAGACTGTGGTTATGGACACTATTATAAAGATTGTCCTGCAAGATCCAAACCACCTTCGGTTACTGCTCCAGTGGACTTGATTACAATCAAGAAAAGACCAGTTGGTCAACCTAAACCAACTGTACCTTTGATGGTTGTTACCAGAGCTCAGAAACAGAAAGGAGTTTGATCCAGTACCTATTGAATCTGCACCAATTACAAATATACCAATTGCATCAGGCGTGTATCCGAACCTCAAAATAGAAAAGAAGAGATACCAAGACATGAGACAATGGATTAAACAGTTGCAAGAAGGAGAAGCCCTAGAAGCCGCTAAAGTAGCAGCCGAAGTCCCTTCTCCATCTATGCCACAAACAGATCCAAGAACAAATGTTAATACACAGTTGCACCACCATGAAGAACCTTTCAAGATGACAAAACTCGAAGCACTACAAACGGAAATGATCATGAATATGTTGTCTAGTAAAATGGATATTACACTGAGAGAATTTCTTAAGTTGGTGCCAAAAGCAAAAGAATTATTAGCAGAAAGATTGACTCAGATGGAACCACCAGTCTGTTAGAAGCCACTTTTCTAGAAGAATGGGAAGATGAGAATTTGTGTGAATCTCAAAGCTTTGAACAAACTGACGTGAAAGGATCACTTTATGTAACCCTTTACTGAAAGCATATTGGACCGTCTTGCTGGAGCATAAGCATATAGTTTTCTGGATGGATTTAGTGGTTACAACCAAGTTAAGCTAGCACCTGCAGATCGCCACAAAACAACTTTTGCAACAGAATGAAAAACCTATGCTTATAAAATTATGTCGTTTGGACTTTGTAATGCACCTAACTCATTTCAACGAGTGATGCAGTTTGCCTTTAAGGACTACTTGCAGAAATTTCTTGATATCTACTTCGATGATCTCGGAGTCCATAGTGCAAATACAGACCACTTGGATCGTTTGGAAAAAGTATTTGAACATTGTCGCAAATACCAAATCTCCTTAAATTTAGAAAAATGTCAAATTTGAGTCACTCATAGAGTTGTCCTTGGACATGTGATATCAAGACATGGCATTGCTAAGGATTATTCCAAAATTAAAGTCATTATTGAGTTACCATCGCCAAGAACAATTCAAGGAGTTTACGTGTTTATGGGTCATGCAAATTACTATCAGATATTCATACCATTCTTTACAGATTTATCAAGACCTATATATAAATTACCATTGTACCAATTTGGATAGTAGAGGCATTAGAAGCATTTGAGAAATTGAAGAAAGCTTTAGCTTCTGCACCGATACTACGAGCACTAGTCTGGACAATTGAGTTTCACGTTCACACTGATGCATCCAAATATGCCATTGGATCATTTTTTACGCAACCAAGTGAACACAAGAAGGATTATCCTATCAGGTTTGCAAGCAGACAGCTCATAGATCCTGAGAAGAATTATTCGACAATTGAACGCGAAGCGTTGGCCATGATTTTTTCTGTTAAAAAAGTTTCGTCATTATCTATTGGCAACGCATTTTGCATTTTATATTAATCATCAGCCGCTACTTTATTTGGTGAACAAGACATGCGACACAGGGCGTATTGCGAGATGGCTACTATTATTGACTAAATTTGATTTTCGTGTTGTGGTTCAAAAGGGTATACAACATTATCTAGCCGACCATGTTTCAAGGATTGAATCAGCGCTTGTTAATACTGAAGTGGATGATGAACTACCAGATATTGCATTATTTTATGTTGAAGCAGTACCTGAGTGGACATCAAATATTGTTGAATATTTTATGCTTGGCCAACCCAATGATTCCTTGACAAAAGTACAGAATAGACAATTGATTCATAAGGCACAACCTTATCAATTGATTGCTGGACAATTGTATTGCCGAGGAATGGATGATATTTTTCAAAGATGTGATTTGTCGCATGAAGTACTTGAACTTATCATGTTTTCTCATGATGGCATGGGCGGAGGACATTTTTCAACAGATATCACTGTTCAAAAAATTTTACATCAGGATGTTGGTGGCCTACACTTCACAAAGATATAGAAAATTATATTCAGTCATGCAATGTTTGTCAACGAGCATGTCATTCTACTTGATAGAATTATGAACATTTACATCTACTTTTATTGCAAGCACCGTTTGAGAAATGGGGCCTCGACTACGTTGGTCCTATTCATCCCGCGACAAGAGTATCTCAGGCCAGATATATCATTGTTGCAATCGATTATATGACCAAGTGGGTTGAAGCAAAAGCAATTCGAGTTGCAGATGCAAAATCAACGACCAAATTTCTCTATGAAAACATTATTACTAGATTTGAATGTCCTATCGAGATCTTTAGTGATCGCGGAACACATTTTGTGAATGAAACGATAAAGTGTCTGCTGGAAGACTTTTTCATCATTCATCGGTCTAGTACTCCATATTATTTGAGGGGTGATGGCCAAGTTGAATCTTCCAGCAAGATTCTCTGCAACATTATGACAAAAATGGTAGAAGCAAGTCGTTCTGATTGGGAACATAAGCTTTATTCAACTTTATGGACATTCAAAACAACTTACAAAGGTAGTACAAATCAAAAGCCATTTCAGCTTGTTTATGGACAAGATGCACTTATGCCAATTTTTTGATATCATCTCTATGCATAGCAGCAACAAAATGGTTGGATGATGAAAAATCTTCCAGATGCGTCATGAGGCTTTACAAAAAATTTGTGAGACCAAATTGATGGCAGTTCATGCATTAGCAGCAGAGAAAACCCGTCGCAAGGCATGGCACGATCGTCGATTACACAAAAAAGATCTGAAGGAAGGAGGTCTAGCACTAATGTATAAGACAAAACTGATTAAAGGCAAAATGAAGTTCACATGTGAAGGACCATATAGAGTGAAAGAAATATTAAACTATGGAGCGGTCATTTTAGAACATTTGGATGGAAAAAGATTCAACACTCTGGTGAATGACAGCCGACTACACAAGTTTTGGCAACCAAATCAGCCAGTTCAACCAAAATGATCCAAGACCTTGTCATTTTTGTTTTGATTGTTTTACGATCTTCTTGTAGGAGTAAAAACCAATTCTCTCAAGCATACAACAAAGACAAAGCCAAAGATCGAGATCAAGATGGTGAAGAGGATGAAACATCTCATTCCTCTAACTCAAAAACCAAGAAGAAGAAAGTGAAGTGCTTCTTCTGTGGCAAAAAGGGGCACTATGCCTCTAATTGCTTTAAGAAGAAAAACCAACTCAAGCAAGCTGATCTCTCCAAAGATATTGAAGAAGATTCTATTGCAAGTGATGGAGAAGGATCACTTATGGTGTCCAGTTTTTCTTCATCACCTTTCAAGAAAGATGGAGCTTGGTACATAGACAGTGGAGCCTCTTCACATATGTGCTGTTCAAAGGAGTCATTTGACTCAATCTTACTTTTCAAAGGACTCAAGAGATCTCCACAGCTAATGATCATGAGTGTCCAATAGAAGGAATTGGCAACATTCCATTGAAACTTGCTTCTTCAAAAGTTCTTGCACTTTCTAATGTTCTTTTCATTCCAAAACTTACAAAGAACTTAATTAGTGTGGGAAAGTTGCTTGATAATGGTTGTGATGGAATATCTTATCCTTTTTTGTATTATAACGGTCAAGCACAAATTTCTCAATTATAGTTCCACAAGATGCAAGCCATCACTTGGGAAGAGTGTTGAAACTACTCTCATTAGCAAAAAAAAAAAATGAATGTAACTCTCAAACAGCTACTTCTTGAATGATCAAGCATCATATCCAACATTGGAAAGCACTCAAGAGAGTGACGAAATACATTTAAGTGATAAAAAACCAAGTTCTGTATTATTTTGTAACTCTGCTAAAGCTTATGTTTATTTGGAGGAGACAGTACCCCCAACACCTTGGTTTAAAGCGGGTCATGAGGGCCACTTTTAACCCTTCCCACGTGGCTTTTTCTTCGGCCCATTGGTTGAAAAACCAATCAGGGGTTGCAGCTACCAATGACATAGGAAACAACTTCAACTTTTTCTCAGGAGTCTGTTCATCGTAGATTTCGCAAGCTTGTTCATAAATTTGGAAGAATCTGATAGGATCGGTCGATCCATCGTATTTTGGCATCTTGAGATGAGGTGCTCTCTGGATCACTTGCAAGGGTACAACATGTACGTGTTGATCCATCGGGTCCATTTTAGTTGGTTCTACCTCTGCTTCAATCTGTGTGGCTGCAACTCTAGAGAGGTTTGGTGCTTGATTTCCAACTCTTCTTACAACTGCTCGTCCTAATCTTAGATCCATTCATTGGAGAAGTCCAGGGATACCGGATCTTGATGGATGTAAAGAATGCAACCAAGATCTATTAGGATATGATCAGTTCAACTGGCTATTAGTGTGATTTTAGCCTCTTTTTCAGGGTTTTTCCTCGATATCTCTCTGATCCTTGCTCTGATTGGCTTGAAATTTTCACTATAGTCAAATTTGAGGTAGATCTAGCTACTAATCATATCTACAAAGGTTCATTATGCGAGGGTTGGCTGTGCAAGAGTTCTTTATACTGTTTTGCAAACAAAACTCTAATATATTGAGATTTGTTCGAAACTAACTCTTGCCCTCTTAACTAAAGTTGGATATGGACTGGATAGATATTGATAGTGATTAAGAAAAAAGCCTTACCATCTCTAAGCTTCCATTTAGAAATGGCTTGCTCATCGACAATAGGAAGTAGTTAGATACCAAGGACTATCTCACATAGTTCTTTGGCCATCAACATTATTTTTTATCTTGAATTTTCCATAAATGGTAATTTGATCCATTGAGTCTGTCTATAATTAGACCAGACTTTGATTGAGAATCCATTAGAAAATTTAGGACATATTTATGTATGTAGTAGATTATATAACTTTAAAACAATTTAGTATGCTTAGTCTATATCAGAACAAGAAACATTCTGATGATGTATGCTCTGATCAGACAAATGATACCAGACTAGGCTCTGATACCATGTTAAGAATTCAAATGGGATGGATAAATTCCTCTGTGCATGAACTATATCCATCGGATTTGAGCTATCATTGATAATTTGATAGTAGCTCTACTTAATCCAAGCCTCAAAGTCCCAACAATTTGAACTATGGATTTCACAGACAAACGCATAATCATTCAATTGCTAAAATGTGGTATCTAGTCAGATAAAAAAACAACACTTTTAGCATACACTATTAGGCATACACTATTAGTCATAAAACAACTCAATATACTAATTATTTATCTACAAAATTGACTCGGACAAAAACAGAAAATAATGCAAACGACACAACATGACACGACAATGTTCAGTGTACTGGAACGAGTTCAATTAAGTCAAAAGTGTGTACATGTCTGAATTCTTACATATGCATGATCTCTTTGAAACAATACTTTGATAGTTATAGAGAGGGATCAAAGAGAGTGCTTTGTTTTTCACATAGTGTTGCGGCCCTAATAGGGGTTTGGACCATTAGGGGGGCCTTGGGACATAGGGACCGGGCTTAACCTAGATAGTGGTCGAGTGGGACCTGCATGCAAAATTAGCATGTGTGTTGCATCCTAGTATGGGATAGGATGTACATGCATTGGGCTATGGCATGGGTCTTAGCTACTATGGGTTAGGGGTACCTACATGTAGTGAACATGCATGGGAGATTGGCATGGTCAGTTAGAGTGCTTCCATGTGGATTCAGTCCATCTAGATCCATTCTCTAACTGTTTTATACTTTGTAGAACTAGACTTGTTTTCTAACAGTCTACAAAAATACAAAGAAATTTGTGATAGAGTCCCGATGACACGAAAGTGTTTGACCACCTCAAAAGTATTCAGTATTCACCATGTCGAACATCTTCGACGACTTTGACTTTCGACCACTCAACCATTCTGCCATATCGACTATCTGCCACCTCGAATGTTTTCTATTTGGCCACGACGACTATTCGGCAACCTTGTTTGATTTGAGCTCATAACTCAATTGTACCATGGTCACGATCAGGCAAGATCTCCAGCAGACTCAGATACTGTCCGAAGGCGACTGACAACAACACGTAGTGCCTTAATTTAATTTCTAATTTACAATTTAAACCATTTTTTTAATTAGCTAGCCATCTATATAAATACCCATCAACTTATCAGCTGTAAGATTATAGTGTATTACGATCTATCCACAGTAGCTGAATCATTGATCTATGCGATCAGTGATCAAACATCCAAAGCGCAATTGTTCTTTTCTTTCTCTCTATTACTAGAGAGTATTGTCTTAGAAAGAACACAACTCTATCTACATTCAGACTATCATCATTCTCAACTATATGATGATATTCATTCCACAATTTGAGTCATGTATGCAGTAAATTAATGCTTATTTTATTCATGTTCAGATGGATCCATGCTTGCAGATATATTATTCGTAGATTAAACTATTCGTGTATAAGTCAAATTTGTTGTTCTAATCACCTAGATGCTTTACGCTTCTGCACATAAAATCTAAACCTAGAATTCAGTAAATTCGTTCATGGCTATGGAATTGATTGTTTCAATCCAACAACTTTGAAGTTGTGATCAAGTAAGACAAAATTTGATTCATTCAAATCTGATCTGAATGCGATAGACACAGTTACATGTATTGAGGATTCCGCTCATTTCTCACTGATACGACACGCATTATCTCGAATCCTCCCAACAGGCTCTACACTCTATATATACCCTCACCAGTGTCTATGAGGGACATTGAGAGTCTTGCGATCGTTATGTTGTCAGATTGTGAATGTTAGGCTGTGAAGCACTTTTCTTGTGGATTGCCTATCTCTTGGATTGCTCGGGGGCCATATCAATATTGGATCTAGGTTTGCTTGGGACGGTTTCGTCTATTGCATTCTCCCTTGGTGTTCTAGGTGCTCTATCTTGGTTGGAGTCATGGCGGAGACGTTTTATTGGTATCAGAGCATTGACAACATTGAATGCTGTTTGTAGACTATTCTATTCATGGTGAGACCTCCTTTTGCTACAACAAAGCTGTATGAAGCTTGCTATCTAGTTTCTTGTGCTTGTAAGACAACTCTTAATGCATATCTTGGAAAAAAAAGAGAAGGATGGACTCTTTGAAACTATGGGAAGAGTGTTGAGGGTGGTTGTGGACAAGCTTATCTTGCAACTGGTCATGTCTAGACGGTTGTGGGAGGGGCGCGATCCAAGCGTCCACCTACATCACCTGTAGTTGTGCATTCTATCAAAGTGACGCTGCAGTGGGCGGTGGTGGGAGTGTTGAGGGTAAATTTTGTATATAAATAAATTAGGTGTGAGGGCCGTGGCATCTTGCATGTGTAAGTCCATAGCCCAATGAGCACAAGTAAATAATTGTTATATGAAATAAAGTAGACTTGGGCCTTGTGGAATGAAATAATGTAAAAGGCCCAAAGTCTAAGTTAATAAAGTTTTGTTAAGTTCTAATTAGAAGTCAAAGTCAAAGTGGTGGTAGGTGGGGTGTGCTTCTTTGTGCACCTTAGATTGAAATGTGGAAGGGTTAGGATTTCAATCCTCCCTTCCTTGAAGTAGCCAATAGAAACCCAGGGGCAAGGGCCTCCCCATGAATAAAAAGGCACCTCTTGTACCTCATTTGACATGCTTATTGAGACGAGGAAACTCTATCACTTTGAGCACTCAAGCATCCTCATGTGCTTTGCTATTTTCTAATGCTATTATTTGTGAATGTGTTATTTCTTCAACTCTTGGTATTTCTATGGTTTTGTTTTGTTTAGTGCTTTTACATTAAAAAATAGTATTAGCATTTGAGTACACTGTAGTACTGACGATTTCAAAGTTAGTTACTATAAGTTCAAACGTGATTTCTATCACTATTGTCTTGTTTGAAATTGATAGGCATAGTCATGCATTGGAAAGATGAAGATAGTTTATTCCGCTATGCACGAAAGGTTTTCTTTTCGAGCTAGACCTATCTTCTGCATACCACTTTCCGACATGGTATGAGAGCGAAATCATTACTCTTTATCTGATACAGACATGATATCAAAGCTGTTTCATTTCTGCAGAGCTACAGTTTTGATTCATTTATGCAAACAGAACGTTTACGGCCAATTTCACCACTTATCAGCAATCAATGACAAGGACCGGATGGATGCCAACGGATCACCAGCCAACTGGCGATCGTAATTGACGACCTAATTTCTTAGTATAAATAGCTGTTCATTTTCATACAATAATTCATTGAAAATCAGAATTATCAAAAGCGTTTGAATAATGCTAGAACAGATCATTGCAAAATGGAAACTAAACTACTTGCAAGATCAGAAAACTTGCCTAGCATGCCACATTCATAAAAAAACAAAAAATTAATTCCTACAAGCATCCAAGAATCAAGAAGCTCCATCTTCTTGTTTCTTGAATTTTCCAAGAAACTCAAGAAACCAAAACGTAAATGAATTTGCAAGATCTATACCACATTATTGGCTACAAATTTTCTTGGATGCCTGCAACCTACATTAATCCACAAGAAAACATGAAATCTAATCCACAACTAGGAAAGCAAGAAAATCAATCCACTCTAAATCCACAACCACACACAATATGAATGGAAGGGCATGATCATAGGGGTATCACTCAAGAAAACCATCATGATCAAGGAGCTTAGTGTAGCATCAAACTCATGGGAAATCTTCTTATTAAGCATGGAGTAGATACAATGCAAAAAGCTCCTCTTCACAAAGAGGGAGTCTCTTTGGAGTGGGTTTCTTTCCTTGCCTAACCTGAATCCAAGATCTAGTCAATCTAGCATCAAAGAAACGGAGTTAGTTGTCACGCGTAGGTTCATTCCCATGAGAGCGATAGTATAGTTCATATTTCAACATGAATGGAGGATCTAACACTAACATCCATTAACACTAAGAATTAACACTACATCCATTAACCCTACTTCCATTAACCCTAAATCCACAACAATGATAGAAACTTACTCTTCTCTCTCTCCTTTTCTCTCTCACAAAAAGCACAAGAAATAGCAATCCCAATAATGATCAGATCCAACAATTAGCAAAATCCAAAGAAAGCATGAGAAATGGAGGAAAAGAGAGAAAGAGCAAGGACATTCATCAATCCATTTCTAAAGAGAACCAATTTGCTTTATTGAAATGAGGAAATGAACATCAGGAACAACTCGAGTTGGTACTTTTTTATAGTAGAGAGGAGGACCCTGGCCTCTGAATCCTATTGGTCCAGTCTTGCCTCTCTTTTTATTCAAATTTAAAAAAGTGTGAGAACCATCTAAATTGGAGAGAACCCCAACTTTATTCACTAACTTGACATTTAGGCCCTGCGACATTGCAACTTCAACCCTCGGATAATTCAGCAACGGTATGCCCAGATGGGATATCGAGATCCACAGTATGGAGGAAATCCAACAACAAGACTGCGACAATCTACTCTTGGATACCCGGAACGTCTAGCTTTGCCTACCCCACCAAAACACTCCGCTCCTCCTGCCAATTTGATGGAACCAGAACCTTACGGAAGTGCTGAGCAATGGAGTTATGGTAGTGATCAGGAAGGTGTATCTTCATAACAGTATGCCATTTATGCTGCCGCTCAACAACAAGCCTCGAGAAATTGGACCAGAGCACCACTTGGATGCTTTGCATGTGGAGAAAATCACTGAGTTGCAGAATGCCCAAATACAGAAAAATTTATACCATTCTGTCGTGATTGTGGATATGGGCATTGCTATAAAGACTGTCCAGAAAGACCTAAGCCGGCAAAGGGAAAGTCAAGAATGATCCTTCAAGTCAGATTTCCAGCAAGACATCATCGTCTAGGAAGTCTTCACTTGTGAAGAAAGATTTATCATCCCGAAAGTCATGACCTCCACGATCAATTCCTGCTAAGAAGACTAAACAAAGATCCAAGACAAGTCCTTTCGAAAAAGAACAAGCAAACGTAGTCCAACATGATATGCCCGAGCATTTGAAATGTTATACACTAGATGATGTGGTTATCATGTTACCTAAAGAACATCGTGAACCTGAAGAACACATGTCGGAATCTAAAGAAGTTTACGATGGCTCAGCTAAGACGCAATCAATGAATCTTGCCGAGCCAGGAGAACCGGAAAAGATTGTACAAGTTGGATCACAACTTACTCCTGAACAGTATCAAGCACTCTGTTTGTTACTTATTAAGTATCAAGATTGCTTTGCATGGACTTATCAAGATTTGAAGGGTATTCCGACATCAGTGATTGAACATATCATACCTTTAGTACCTGATGCAGTTCCAAAGGTTACAAAGTTCTATCCTTGTAATCCTAATGTGGCAAATCTGATAAAGAAAGAACTTCAGAGACTACTTGACGCTGATTTCATTTATGAGATCGAGCATATAGAATGGATTTCACCGATTGTCATTGTTCCTAAGAAAAATGGGAAATTGTGAATCTGTGTGAATCTCAAAGCATTAAATAAAGTGACACGGAAAGATCACTTTCCGTTACCTTATACTGAAAGCATTTTGGATCGCCTTGCTGGAGCGGAAGCTTATAGTTTCCTGGATGGATTTAGTGGTTACAACCAGGTTAAGATTGCACCTGCCGATTGCCACAAAATTGCTTTTGCAACAGAATGGGGCACCTATGCTTACAAAGTAATGTCGTTTGGACTTTGTAATGCACCAAGTTCATTCCAAAGAGTAATACAATTTGCTTTTAAAGATTATCTGCAGAAATTTCTTGAAATTTACTTGGACGAATTGGGAGTTCATAGTACAAATACAGACCACCTGGATCGATTGGAGAAAGTATTTGAAAGATGCTGCAAATATCAGATTTCTCTAAATCCAAAAAAATGCCAGATATGGATTTTGCACGGAGTTGTGCTTGGACATGTGATATCAAGACATGGTATTGCCACCGATTATTCTAAGATCAAAGTTATTGTGGAATTGCCATCGCCAGCAACAATTCGAGGAGTTTATGTGTTTATGGGCCATGCGAACTACTATCAAATTTTTATTATCTTCTTTGCAGATTTAGCACGACCTATATACAAACTAACTATTGTTCCTATTTGGACAGTAGAGGCATTAGAAGCCTTTGAAAAGTTAAAAAAAGCATTAACTTCAGCACCAATACTGCGTTCTCCAGATTGGACATTAGAGTTTCATGTTCATACGGATGCCTCAAAATACGCCATTGGATCAGTTTTGACGCAGCCAGGTGACTATAAGAAGGATTATCCCATACGATTTGCAAGCAGACAGCTTACAGATCCAGAGAAGAATTATTCAACAACAGAACGTGAAGCGCTAGCCATGATTTTTTCTATTTGGAAATTTCGTCACTACCTCATGGAAACGCACTTTGCATTTTATACGGATCATCAACCGTTATTTTACTTGGTAAACAAGACGTGTAATACTGGACGTATTGCAAGATGGTTATTATTATTGACTGAATTTGACTTTCGAATTGTGGTTAGAAAGAGAAAGCAACATTATCTAGCCGATCATGCTTTGCGAATTGAATCCGCACCAATTAATACTAAAGTGGATGATGGACTGCCAGATGCTACGTTGTTCTATGTTGAAGCAATACCTGAGTGGGCGGCAGATATTGTTGAGTACCTGATGCTAGGACAACCGAATGACTCCTTGACAAAAGTACAGAAGAGACAATTCATTCATAAGGCTCAACCTTATCAATTAATTGCAAGGACAATTGTACCATCGTGGATCAGATAATATTTTACAAAGATGTGTTTTACCACATGAAATACCAGATTTAATTATCTTTTCACATGATGGCATGGGTGGAGGACACTTCTCTATAGATATTACTGTTCGCAAACTTTTGCAATCCGGTTGTTGGTGGCCTACGCTTCATAAGGACACAGAAAATTTTATTCAGACATGTGATGTCTGCCAGCGAGCACGATGGCCTACTCGACAGAATTATGGACCCTTACATCCGGTTTTATCACAAACACTGTTTGGAAAATGGGGACTAGATTATGTTGGTCCTATTCATCCTGCTGCGCAAGGATCTCAGGGCCGATACATTATCGTCGCAACTGATTATATGACCAAGTGGGTTGAAGCCAAAGATGTCGAAGTGGCTGATGCGAAATCTACGGCCAAGTTTCTATATTTAAGTATTATAATCAGATTTGGATGTCCGATCGAAATTGTCAGTGACCAAGGTACACACTTTGTTAATCAAACAATAAAGTGTTTACTGAAAGAATTTTTCGTTATACACAGATTTAGTACTCCCTATTATCCCAGAGGGAATGGCCAAGATGAATTTTCCAATAAGATTCTCTGCACCATTTTGACAAAGACAGTTGAAGCAAGTCGGTCAGATTGGGAACATAAACTGTATGCAGCATTATGGGCATTCAGAACCACTTACAAAAATAGTACAAATCAAACACCTTTTCAACTGGTTTATGGTCAAGATGTTGTTATGCCAATTGGATTTTTAATCCCATCTTTACGCATAGCAGCAACGGAACGATTAAATGATGATATGTCTTTACAACTCCGTCATGAAGCGTTGCACAAATTATGTGAAACCCGATTGATGGCAGTTCATGCCTTAGCAACAGAGAAAGCCTGCCACAAGGCATGGCATGATCGTCGATTGCACAAAAAAGATCTGAAAGCAGGAGATCTTGCATTGATGTACAAAACCAAACTGATCAAGGGTAAGTTGAAGTTTACCGGGGAAGGCCCGTATAAAATGAAGGAAATCCTGAACTATGGCGCAATAATTCTTGCGCACTTGGATGGAAAACAATTTGATACTCCGGTAAATGGTAGCCGATTACGCAAGTTTTGACAGCCTGCTCCGCTAGTTTAGCAAGCCTGATCTCAATATATTTTTTAATTTTATTTTTTTTCAATTTTTTATTTTTAGTATTTAATTTGCTGACTTTTTTGGGAAAAGACAGTTAGAAAAAAAATAATAATAAGGAAAGACTGATGAGCAAAAGTTAGGAAGTCATCAGCATAATGAAAAGGAAGCACAATATTTTTTTATGGAAAATGACTTAGAAAATTACTGATTGGGACAAATTTGTCCAATACAGTATCAAAAACCTTCGCTGAGCTCTCAAACTGTACATCCACCCTTGATTTATCTAAATTGAGGTGGGCGAAGGTTCCTGACAAGAGAAAATCCAATTTTTGAGTCAGGCGAATGTTCAGTGATATGCCCTTTTGGGAACCTTCGTCGAGCATCATAACCTCAACTTGACCATTTTACCATATGATAATGCTCTTCCATGAACCTAACTCTATGCTAGATCATCCTTCATGCAGTTCACCTACCAATAGTATCAACTACAATGCAACATCAAAGGACTATGGAATTGATTTTCTTATGAACTTTGGTAGTGCCTTCCTTATCTCATGCATCTCTAGTTGCTCAATTGACTCTACCAACTCCATATTATGCAACACTAGTTTTGCTTGCTATGATAGTTTCCCATGAGATTTAATGACCTTGGTGTTGGAAATAGATTGATTCAGTGGAGGTGCTCGGATACCATTTTTGGATAGGAGCGCTGATACCACTGGTGAAATGAGATGATCTAAACTGGATGTGCTAATATCTCTTAGAAATCTTACCTATAGTGTCGTGGGCTATGCAATTATCTAGTCAAACAGACTAAACTGACACAACAAAATTAAAGTCAAAACAACAACATCGTTCAACATATTTGAGATCTACTATGAGCCAAAATCTTGTAGCTTTCAAATGTAAAATGAATTAATACTAGGAGCCAATGACATCTGTTCTATGACCTTCTTGAGGTGTCATAGACAACCGTGAAAGTGTATACGTTATGACTATGGAAGTTGTAGTAAAACAAATTACAACTAAGAACGTAGGAGTCAATGACATCCATTCTACTACCTTCTTGAGGTGTTGTAGACAACCATGGAAAGTGTAGACATTATTGCCGTGGAAGTTGCAATGAGGATAATGATTGTAGTGTGTTATCAGAACAAGAAAGAGTGAGTAAAATCATATAATTAAAGAAACGATAATGTGCAAGAAAATCTTATGTATGGTTCAATAAATGAGCTGAGTGCAATGATTCTTTATGAATTTGGTGTTTGTAAAATGCCGTAGACATTGATCGTGAGTAGATTGTCGTTATCACCTTTTGATATTTGCAAGAAATACAATGTATTTCTGTAGGTGTTGAGAAGTTGACATTGTTCGAAATTTTCAAGAAGGCCAAAATGACGAGATTTGCATGTATCAAAGATACTTCGCATTTTTTGCCCATTTCAAAACTTCGTGTAAATCTGTAGAATGAGTAAATTTGCAGCTGAACTATCATAGAATTGTGAGTAAATATGTAGTGTTGCGGATTTTGACTTTTTCGCCTATGTAGAATCTAGTGTTTTTTTTGTAGAATTGCATCTGCAGTTGGTTGAAAAACATAGTAGTAGGAAATAAAACTTGCAGCTCCTTAGATGGATCAGAGGGTGAAGGGAGACTAACTCCAACACTTGGGATGACTTTAAGCTCTAGAATCTATTCCAAAGCCCCCTATGGCATTGCTATTATTTTTAAAGTGCAACTTGAGTGGGCTTGGCATAGGGTGATTCACATGTAGTGCCATGATAGATCTTTCTAATGTGACCTTTTGTTGTAACCTCAATGAACAGTCTAGACTTGTGTGTCCAAAGTTATAGTCCAATGAATGTAATTGGGTCACAACAATGTGGACATTCAGATTTGTGATGACCCTTGCCACTTCCATATTAATATATATATATATATATATATATATATATATATATATATATATATATATATATATATATATATATATATATATATAGATATTTGGTCCTTCCACATGATATAGAGGAGAATTACCAAGGGATTTTGCTCTTGTTATGGAAATTGACATCATGCATAGAGAAACCATTACTAGCACCACCCAACCACTTCGAGCTAGTCATGTAAGTGCGATATCTTGGAATGCATTATTATGGGCCTCCTTCATCAACCTTGTTATGATATTTCCATCCAATTAAATGCTCAACATCATGCCCTTGAGGCTCAATGTTTTATGATTGTATGTGATCAATGTACATAGTTCCCTAGAAATTTTGCACATCAAATTGGCAGGGGAATCATCATCTTGCTAGCATTCGATTGATGGTTGTAATTTTCTTCATGGTGCTCATAATCCTTACCTTGGAGCAAAACACTTGGTCCATTCAACTTGTCTTCTTCATTCTACGAGGCTCCTTCCAAGAGGCTCCTTCTTCTTTGGCTTTTTGATTGTCTACAATTGTTAGATCATTTCATTTGATTCATTATCCCATTAATCCCATTGTACTTCGCTCAAGCACTGCTCTTTTTTTAATACTTAGTGCTCTACTTTTGACAAGTGACCTTGAACTTAAATGACATCAGGCTTCACTTATCAATTGAAGTGTATTGTTTAGTGTTACACATTTGATACCACATCTCATCAATTAGCCCTCTATATAAGTTGTCAATATGAGTACATTGGAAGTATGGAGGGAATGATGCAAGATTTTACACAAATGGAACTTTGACAAGTGGTAGTCAAAAGGTGACTATTGTGTGCTTGAATGTTGTGATAAGGCTCGACTATCATCAAGTGAATAAACTTGCCAAGATAGTTGTGTTGAGTCAACATGTATGGATGATAAGTTTGCATAATGTGGTGAGCTTGTGGTGAGTGTGAAAAGATCAAACTTGTCAATATTGTGGATAATTTGTCAAGGTGTGTTGATGTGGCAAGAACAAATGTCAAACTTAAATTGGACATAATGACACATGGCAAGTTTGACAAGAGCAAAAAATGGCCAAATTGACCAAAGTTAATTCTGGTATCTTGTGTGGCAAGCTTAGTTGATGTGGCATGCCATGTGGCAAAGCTCATGCAAGCTACATAAATGATTAGAGTTATGGATCAAGTGAGCGACTATACTTGTAGTGTTGATGATGGCTATAGAGTTGGTAAGTTTTATATTATATATTATTGATTCACACAAGCTTGATGCAAGCCTGAGATTGCAACGCAAGTCATGTGAGTTTCAAATAAAAATCTACTGAGGCTGGTCTCCCATTAGTTAGCATAACTTGCTTGCACTAACTACAAGAAGGGCTTGAAATTCGATTCAACCAATGGGTTTTACTTAATGGCACACTAAATATCGTGATGCTAATTATAGGTGGGCTCTTCGTCGACTCCCATAAGTGTCCCCAAGAAGAAAAAAAAATGCTCAAGGCATCGTGGTTCTAAATCCCCAAGATGTCAAAGGGTAAACTTAAGGGTGGTTTCACATTAGGGCAAGTCCCTTTGCCTTGTCCTTTCACTTACCACCCATTAACTGAATCTTGGCAAGTGAGTTGCCTGGTAAGTGTTAAATGAAGGGCCCCAATCTGGTTGTCCCATTTCCATTAGATGATTGTTGCATCACCATTGTCACTGGGGTGGAGTCTGGAGAGAGAGTGCAATGTCTAGAATACAATCATCCCTAGAACAGCCTTTAGATATAGTGCATAATATGCTCATCACTAAAATACTCATAATATGATTGTTGCATCACCATTGTCGCTGGAGTTTGGAGAGAGAGTGCAAAGTCTAGAATACACTCATCCCTAGAACAGCCTTGAGATATAGGCCATAATATGCTCATCCCTAGAATTAAAAAAAAAATACACTTATCCTTAGAAGGGCCTTGAGAGTAGGATTATGAGATTAAGAGGAGTGTCAAAGGTCAATGGAGAATCAATTCTCTCAAGACTCTCATGCCCCCAAAAAATTGAAATATAAATTATTCTTGGTTGCGTGTAGATGCCGTATCCATAAAATCCAACAAGAAAGTGGGAATTTCTAAACACTATATATATATATTGTTTTTTTGGAGAGAGAGAGAGAGAGAAGAGAGAGAGAGAGAGAGAGAGAAGAGAGAGAGAGAGAGAGAGAAGAGAGAGAGAGAGAGAGAGAGAGAGAGAGAGAGAGAGAGAGAGAGAGAGAAGAGAGAGAGAGAGAGAGAGAGAGAGAGAGAGAGAGAGAGAAGAGAGAGAGAGAGAGAGAGAGAGAAAAGAGAGAGAGAGATAGAGATTTGTTTCGTTTTTTTTTTTTTGGAGAGAGAGAGAGAGAGAGAGAGAGAAAAGAGAGAAGAGAGAGAGAGAGATAGAGATTTGTTTCGTTTTTCTTTCTTCGCCTTCGCTTCTCCTTTCGCTGCTTCTGCCTTTGCTTCTTCTTTTGCTGGCTTTTCCTTCGAACCACGCCTTCCTAGGGAGCTGGCGAGAGTGGTCGAGGAGCCACTAACTTCTACATGGGAGGAGAGCATCGGCTTTTACAGTCCATGCAATGGCAGTGCGGAAATGGATTGTTCTCTCTCTCCTCCTCATCTCTTTCTTGCAGATCAGCTATCTCTTCTACTCGCTCAACCCCCTCGCTCTCTTGCAAGCCTCCACGGGGCACAAACTGCCGGGAAAAATCGAGACCGTTCCGCAGGCTTTGACCCGTGGAAATATCAACGTTCCTTTCCAGACTGATTTGTCTAAAGATATGGACAGAAGAAACATGCTACCTCCAAGAAATCGTGATCTGTTCCCAGAGCTGGCCAGTGATCATTTAATCATAGTGCTGTATGTACACAATCGGCCTAACTATTTGCGGGTTGTGGTTAATGGGTTGTCAAAGGTGGAGGGGATCAGTGAAACGTTGCTGATTGTGAGCCATGATGGATTTTATGAAGAAATGAATGCAATTATTGAAAAAATTAGATTTTGCCAGGTGAAAGAGATATTCGCTCCCTTTTCCCCACACTTGTTCCCTGAGTCCTTCCCTGGGGTATCAGATGGAGACTGCCAGGACAAGGATGACCCCGCTACGAAGAAATGCAATGGTGTAGCAGATCAGTATGGGAACCATAGAAGTCCCCGTATCGTGTCTTTGAAGCATCATTGGTGGTGGATGATGAATACGTTGTGGGATGGGTTAGTAGAGACACGCAATTATGACAGGCACATGGTTTTTATTGAGGAAGATCATTATCTTTTTCCTAATGCATACAGAAATATTCAGACACTTTGTAGAATCAAGTCAAAGAAATGTACAGACTGCTGGACGGCAAATCTTGCTCCTTATGATGTAAATGCAAAAGGAGAAAGGACACAGAACCTCATACAGGAAAAGATGGGCAATATAGGCTATGCAGTAAACCGGACAGTATGGAGGAAGATACATGGCAGTGCTAAGGAATTTTGTTCCTTTGATGATTATAACTGGGACATCACAATGTGGGCCTCTGTTTATCCTTCATGGAATAGTCTGCCCTTCTCTCTTAGAGGGCCCAGAAGAAGTGCAGTTCACTTTGGCAAATGTGGATTGCATCAAGGTAACAAGAAGGGAAAGCCAGCTTGTCTGGATCCTGATACTGAAGCACCCCCAATGGACCCAGAAGATAGCATACCAAACATCAATGAAGAGTGGAAAGTAGTGAAGTTCGGTATTAAGGGTTATACCAAAGGGTTCAACGGGTGGGGTGGGTGGGGCGATAGCAGGGATCATCGCCTCTGTCTTGATTTTGCTGCTATGTACTGGAAAACATAGAGCACATTGATTGTTAGGCGATGCAGACGAATGACATTCAGGTCATAGGTTTGTGCAGTCAAAGACAATTTTGGCACCGAAGAGCAGTTCTTTCAAGTGAGTCCTTGCCAATCGTGGAGGTTGCTTTGACCTCAATGCAGATATGAAAAGGCTCTTTTCATTCTTATATTGTTTGCTTTGACAAGCTATCAAGCATTAACAGTAATGTATTGATATGCAATATTTCAATGTTGTTTACCATTACCTTAAGTAATGCTTGATTGCTAAGATTTTGTGTTTTTTTATGTTGTTGCTTTGATATGGAATGTTTTTGTTTGCAAGTATATTTTGTTTTAAGCTTTACCTTATGACGTTATTGTCCTCTCAATTTGACTTATATATTCAAATCTCATTAGGAGGTATTGGTTACCATAATTTGAGCCAGTTTTCTCCAATGAATGCAGGTCAAGAAGCTAAGATTCTATTTCAAGCTTCCATGAAATTGATTAGCTTCTGACCTCTTTCCTTACAAAGAAGTGAGATTCTGCCTTAGGAGATGAAGCAGACTTTTCAAAATGCTATTTGACTTCCAAATTTCTGCAGTGACACAATTAGTTATGGATGTGTAATCCAGACATTTATTAATATTCCAGCATATTTGGGGTGTCATTAAATCATTTAGATTCCTCAAACTGCTAGTGAATTGTGTCGGGTCCGTTTGTTATGTCAACTGATCATCGTTTGAGGTCACAAAATAATTAAATAGAACATTTAAAACCCTAAGGGGACTCCCAAGTAGCATAAATAGGCTCATTCTCTTGTCATTGCCAGTTGATTGCTTCAAGCCTTGAGAGTTCTTTGTGGCCCATTCTTGTATGGATCCATGTTTTGCAAGGCGGCTTGCTATTCAGCTTCTTGTTTGTTGAAGTCATGTTTAGAAATTGATCTATGATGCACGATTTATTTTAGTAATCTTTATACATGCATGGTTGTGTGACAATTAGTTCTTAACTTGGTATCTAAGTAATTTTGAGGGCTATTAGTGAATTTTGGTGTCTTTTAAAAACAAATTTAGAGATTTTCAGAAGTGGTTGTGAGCCCCAAATGTCAAATTTTAGCGAGATGGTCATGTTTTAGTGTTTGAAAAGCAGCGCTGGCCATAACAATTGCATAATACAGCTCACTGGATTATTGGAAGCTTCAAATTACATTTCGGTCCACTATTTGTTGTAGGTAGAAGACACGGATTTGAAAATATAGAAATTACATTTCAACATTTTGGCAAGAAATTTTTTTGAGCTTCAGCCTAATTTTCTTTTGCACTAGAAAGCTAGAGATTGTAACTTTGAAATTCTCGGGTTACATTTCATACGTATCCAACGACATGTCTTGCACCTTTTGGTACAAAACGAGCTTCTATGAACTGGATGTTGGAGAAACTATATAACTCATAGACCTGAGGCCTAACCTAAATTGGGCCTCTAGATAGTATAAGTCAGCTTGCAACACTTTAAGATTTGATTGGAGAAAATTCTTAGCAAGTTCTAGCAAGCAACCATATGTCATGTATGGGCTCTATTGGTGAGGCATTGAATCTATAACACATCACCTATTACTAGTTGTTAGTAGACCATGTGATTTGGCCTCTTGGGCTTTGGTACCACTAGTGACTACGAAGGCTGTCAAACACTTGCAAGATCGTTTGGAACATTGGACATCGAACTCATGACCCGATTGTAAAACACAAGACCATGTTTACCGAGTACCCTCAAGTGTGAGAATATACTAACAATATCAATCTATTACTAGATGGTAGCCATGGCATCCATTTTCACTATGGAGATCTCTCCCCAAACAAAAACGATTATTGAGAGCTATTGTTAGTTCAAGTTATAAGTGGTTTGAATGTCAACAACGATGCCATATGTCTTATGTACTTGCTTTTTGGCTAATTACACATTAAGTCCAGGTGTCCAATGATTGACCTCTTACCACTCCAGTCAGACACTGAGTTTTATGTTAACTTCTAGTTAGAGCTTGAGTTCTTGGGCTGTTTAGGCATGATGATTTTCAATCATGGGTGTCCATGACTAACTAGTTGTGAGCCTGCAATCCGAGCCGAACCCTAAAGGGCCAAAAGATGCTAGAAACCATAGTTAGGGGTCTGTTCAGATAATACACCCAACAACAGGACAATGTAAGTGGCATAGCCGCCGCATATGTAATTGTATGGACCCAACATTGGGTTAGAGATCCATACCGCTTTAGGAGTAAGGCCTAACTTGAGCATAAGGCCCAATAGTGGATAAGGTCCTACATTAGGTACTGACATGCATACAATAGTGGGGTGTCTTGTGACACTAGTGGAGGTGTCAATGCACTTGGCACAGTGCATGTCGTTAGCTTACATTGGGCTAAGTGGGACACTCGACGCACTTCGCTAGAATCTCTATATAAATTGGGTCATATCCAGCACATTTTTAAAGCCCTTTGAGAATGGATATTAGCGTAGTTTCTTGCTATTTCCTATCAGTTAATTTTTAACAGTATTTGAGGACAACATCAAATAGGTTCTAGCCAGAAAACGTTTTATTATTGTTCTTGAGGGGCAAGGCTTTCTCATGGTGGCAAGATCTTCAATTGAAGCCGAGCACTTGGCTTGAATATCAGACGAAGTTTCATAAAGCATTCATAGTGGTGGACAATTTGAAAGATTATATAAAGTTGATAATTTACCCAATGGGAAACCATCCATTGGATAATCATATATAGGAATTCATGGAACTCTAAATAAAAGTTCCAGGGATGAATGGCAATTTAGTAGAATTGCAGTTGATTCCTCCACCAGCTTTGCAACCAATCTCTCTAGCAAAAATCATGCTATTCTTTGCAATTCCAACGTTTATAGTAGAAGCGGATCCAATGTAGAGGTGAACACTAATTTTGAGGCACTTTGTGAGCTACAAATTTAGAAGTAACATCAAGTGCATGTTGGTCTGAGGAGCAAAGCTTGGAGCCACACTATTCCATATTAATCCAATAACAAATTGCGAAATCAAACTAGCTATTAGTTGCAATTCATAGGGGTGCTACTCCAATAGAAAACTAAGGGGATTTCTTGGATAGTCTCTTTGCCAATGATCCTAAGCTAGAGCTAAGCTTTCACTCCTTTTCTTTCTAGTTCAATTTCAATTCAAGATTTGTTTTTGAATTTGAACTTTCTTTTAGTGATTCCATTCCATGTTTTGACATGGTACAGTAAGAGGCATTGATGAACTGGAAGAGGAAGCATTAAGGTTAGAAAAGGGAAAATCCCAATTGGATTTACACGAGGAATATGTATGGAAGAATTCATTACCAAAGAATAGTACCTTCATGTTGTAACAGAGGTAGAAAATTTAAAATTAGCCCTAGCTAATTTGCAGTCCAAACAAGATATAACAAGTTTAATTTTAAGTTTAGGTAAGGGCACAACACTTGGTAGTTCTCAGTTGCCAGTTGCTTTCATAAATCTTTTAAACTCAAAAGAACATGTTACTAGGTCGGTAGGGTGTTTTGTGGAATTTTTTAGGTGTTTATCTAAACCTTATAGGGATATCTCAAATTACAAAACTAGAAACCACCCGTTAAAGCTATTTTTCTATGTGGAATATATTTGTAAATTCCTAGTTGTCATGAGATGGGTAGCTTGGTTTTATGCTTACTTGGAAGGTGGTACTTGCTACTTGTGACCTTGGATGATTTCATAAGAAAGGTTAGTAACATCCATCTAGATCATACAAATTGATTGCTGTAAGTGAATAATTTCTTTGCATTAGCATTGGAAACCAAGGGATATAAAATACGAATATTTAGATTCCTTTGACCCCATATGGATTTCTTTTATCTCATGTGCAACATGTCATGTTGATTTTTTCTGATTTGAAAAATCTGCATAGCATCCCCTAGGTTTTATCAAGGGTTATACGACACCTTTTGAAACTCGTTAAGTTTCTTATCAAAAGGGGGAGCAGAGCGGCAAATAAAAAAGTTATTTGAGAGAAACATATGTAGCACATATTTTGAAAGGAATTTGTTATATGTACAAATGGGGAGTTGTCTTGATATCTTGACCAATAGAATATTTGCGATATTGTTGGAATTTTTTGAAGATTATATGGATTAGTTTGGTCAAAAGTAAGGGAAGTAAATCTAAAAACTATGTATGCATATGGATGGTGGATGAATAGATCCAGTTTGTTATTGTACAGATAGAAACGTCTTGATCACAAATCCAGTTTGATTTGTATTAGGATTGGAAAATTCTGTTATTAGAAGTATTGGATTTTATCTCATATTCATTGTCGGTTGTCTTTAATTAACTTGATCTTTGTGTTAGGACAAGTAAGAGGTTGATGCGAGGAAAGGAATTTGTTGTCAACTCGTTATTTGAAATTTCTTCGAGGAATGGAAATTTGTGCTTCCTTCATGAGATTCTGGTTTGATATTTTGAGAAATAGCACCTTTTGAGAAATAAAACTCTCGTAGAGTTAACTGAGTTACAAGATTCTCATCAAAGTATGCTATATGTAAAGATTGCATGAAATTTGTGGAGATATGCTATGTGGGGAATCATTGTGGGATCATGATCATTTTGCACGATCCGATAATCTTCTGGATCCACTATATATTCCTTTGATTGGGTTTATTTTGCATGTATAAACCAGTTGGTAAAACGTAGGCATATGGTGAGAATTGTCTGGAGACAATAAATCGTAAGTTGATAAGATATCTCTAGAAGAGTTTGGCTTTTTCAACTTAGGAAGATTTAGAATCAGATTGAATGTGTTATATATGTAAATGCCTACACCTCAACATTCAAGTATTTCTAAATCAGGCACAAATAACCGAATCAGGAGTGCTACTTTTGAGCTAGTCGGGTGCTTTTACAATGTGAAATTATTCACTGATATTGTTGGTTATATGTAGTGCTTATAAGTCACAACCATTGTGAGTCACTTTGGGACTCAATTAGAGGGTTATGTGCATAGGATACATAGGAACTTTTGGTTTGGATTATTTCTTGATTGGAAATAAGTTGAATTGTTGTGGAAATATCCCGGAAGTTCGATTGGAGTTGTATATATAGCATGGACCAAATGTCAATCACGTAGTCAAGTTTTTGGAAACCTTAAGTTATTCTAGGTTGGAACTTCAGGCGGAAGTTATCTAGATTTTATTCTAGATTGAAACTCAAGTTATCAAGTTTGAGTTGGGATATGTCAAAAATGTGATATACCTTATTCCATGATTAATGAGTGGAAATTTCACTGTATGCCATTGCTATTTGCCATTGTTTAGTGTTGATTTGGTGAATCTTGGCACATCTTAACTTGATAGTCATTTTTTGACAACAGGAACTTCCGAACTAGGTATGGGTGTTCCATCAAATGAGATGGACCGATAGCAGGAGGCACCACATTGTGAATATCTTAGTGTCTTGTTACATGCCGATTCGTCCCGATTTGAATCGGCTAGCCAGGTCCGAATCGGGAAACGGTTTGAACTTTTTTCTTTTTGTTTTTTGTTTTTTCATCTAGTCGGCCAAAAAATGGTTCGAACCGGTTCCTGGTTCGAATCGGCCCCTAACGGTTTGACGGTTCGAACCGCGATTTGATGCAACTATGGTTTCTTGAGATCGGTTGACGTCTCGGAGGCAAGCACAGTGCTAGATGGCCGAACGTTGTTCGGTTATGTTGATAATGCCAATGTCAAGATGGGGGACAAAATTGTTGTGCAGATATTCATGAATGACGAATCGCAAACTTTTAAGTCTTGACTCTTGAGGTTGAAGTTTAATATTACTTATTTGTATTCGGTAGTATGCATGGCGAATTCAGGAGTCAGTCAACCCAGCTGAAGGTGGCAACTCAGAGTGGGACATTTGTGTCACATGGTGGATTAAGTATGGGAATGATGTTTCTAGGTTGCAAACAATTGCCATTTGAGTCCTCTTTATAGTTGCCCGTTCCGGAATGCGTTCCATTTCAGAACGTGGGCAAAATTTGAAAAAAAAAACACAAATATTTAAGAAAGGGTCCGTTCTCCCATACTGATTCTGGAATGGGCAACTATGCATGTAATGAAGTTACAATCAATTTCTGGTTTCTACTAATCCTTAGACAGCAAGAATTTCTTAAGAATTCACATTGGTTACCAGTTTAGCTATCACAGTTATGCATAAGTAGCAAAAACTTCCAAAGGTTAGCCTTTCAACAAATCTAACCAATCAATATGCTACTGCCGCAGACAGTATCATAAACTCAGGAGATTTTTGCTTAACTATACTTGAAACGCTACACCAAAATCAGACCTAGTTGGCTGTTAAAGCCATGGCCTTTCCACAAATAACAAATCTATGTTCAAATGCTATTTTACAGTCTGGAAACACACAAAGAGAGCAAATTGGTTTCTCAAAAGCCTGTTAGGCACTGCTTATGAGAAAGATTCTGCCCACAAAAAAGGCATGCAGTCATCGGGATCCAAGCTGTACCACGGCGATTCTGCTCACAAACCCTCCTGTCAGAAAGATCGCGGCCAGCAAGTGGCATCTTTTTTTTTATTTAAAAAAAAATGTTCCAACCCAGTACGTTCCGGGATGTACTGTACGGAACGTACTGTACATTCGGACCCAAAAGGGTCGGAACGGGTTTCTAAGGTCCTCTTACAAAATTGCACATTAAGGTAAGGGCTAGCTGATTGTGTTAGTGTAGATTTGATGTGGAATAATTGCCAAACTTGTTGAATCTTCGCAACGTGCCATGCATAGCTGACATGTGACATGTGATCCAGCGTAGCTGAGTTATTACTTATTGTAGCTTGCCATTAATAATTATCATTCAAATTTTATGAACATTTGTTATGGATGATGGTGCTTGAATTTTGTAAACTGGAATTGCATTTGAGTCCACGTTTATGGAGTTTAAATCAGGAAGTTGGATCTTGCAGACTAGTGGTTCGGAAGTACCTTTCTGTAGAACTTTATGATTTAGTCAAAATGCTAGTTTATGTAATGAGACTCATTGTGACATCAATTGTTAAACATGTTTATTGCCAATTTGCAAGTTTACAAATTATCACATGAGTTATAACATGAACTTGGTAAGGCCCTCACTTTGACTTTTATACATTTCACAAGAGGTGGTTGGTTATAGTCTTGAGTCTTGTCTCTCCAAAGGTGCATTACTCACTCAAACACTACAAAAGAACACTTGTTATGCCATAACCAAAGGTGATGAATAAAACAAATCCAAAAAAACTCCCCCAAAACCGTTTCATTGTTTTAAAAAAGAGCATACCTATATGAAACACATTTTCCCGTTTTGGAGCAAGTTTTGAAAAAGTACGCTAAACATTGGATGGGAGACATCCATCTATGGATGCCAAGTTTGGAGATAATATTTGGATTTTTATCGCCTATATTGCTTGTTGATTTTCATAGTAATAGGGGACAGCTTATATTGATGTCAAGTGCTTACTTTTTGAAAGCATTCTCATAATTTTAAAGCTCTTTTTGGATGCTTTTTACAACATATGTTGACAGTCTCTATAGCCATCTAGTGTTTATTTTTGAAAGGCTTTTATAGTATTTTTGCTTTATATATGCGAGCTGATTTTTTGGCACACATTTATCATGTTTATAGCAGCCACTTTTCAGCCTATTAGTGTTTTTGTGTGTACCAAAGCCTATTTGGGGTGACGACAAGTGTTCACTCCTCAGTAACTTCTTACTGCATGCTTTTTCACTAGGTGTGTGAAATTTCACTAGTGTTTTTGCTCGTCTATTTTTGTTGGTCATTCTAGTTTTGTCATCTTTTGTATTTTTTTATTCACTTGTTTTTGTACTTGTGATTGTCGTTCACATCATTTTTGTGAGTGTTGAAAAAGGAAAAACCAAGCTGAGGGTTCCCTTTTGCAATATTTTTGGAGCATATTCTCGACTCATGCAAGTTGACCATTTTTTTGCTCTGTTCCTAATTTTTATGGGTTCTTTGGAGTCACTGGATTGGCAAGCCGGTTCAATTCATTAGAGTCCTTTTTCAGAATTTATCTAGAAAGTGATGCTTTTAGGATAGCATATGATGTTTGTTGCTTTTGAGATACAACTTAGCCTTTCTGGGAGATATATAGATGAGATGCTCACCCCTCTGACAAACATACATTTCATGAGGATCTTATTTGTACTTTTCTTGAGGATCTTATTTGTGCTATGTATCCATTAGGTGATTCACATGATGTTTTCATGCAGCAGTTTACCAGAATATATCTGATGCGCCACATGATATTCTCGATGCTAGAGAGGTTTATGTAGACAAGGTCACAAATATATATGTTATGGATTACCAGATCTTGGAGATGAGCTTCTTCTACATGATTTAGATCTATAAAGACCATAGTTATGGTAGAGTTTCTAGCAGGTACCTTGAAGCATGATAGTCTTGATTGTGTGACCATATTGATCAATTTGTTAAATCTTACTTGGTTGTCGAATAACTTTGAGACATGCTATTGCGGCCTTGTTAACCTCAGCTGAGCAGGCTTGACCATATGTACCGGGGATACCTCAGTCAATGGTTATGCTGGCTCCATGTTACTATGGTCCTTATTGTACTGTTGAGAAGCTGATTCCTTATACTTATCATCTTCATTACTTGCTACTAACATGTGTGGTATCTTTCGAAGTCCTAAGTGCTCACCGCTGATATAGGCCCCCATTGTGATACTGAGATTCACACTGATCCGTGGTTGTTTTGGATAAGAGGCTAACGTGGTCATATACATGTCAAACCTTGGGGTTGATTTGAATAAGAGGTTAATGTGGTCATACACATCTAGGCTCAAACCCTGGTCATCATCATCTGAAGGCATGAGCTCCCTTTTTGGCTTGCCCCAAGGGGATCTTACATACTACTAGTTCATGTAAAAATGATACATGCAAAAATCGAGTGGTCCTTTTTTTTATCCACAAGTGGAGGAAAATGATCCTTTCCCCCCTAGCCTCAGCACCCCCCTGCCACTAGCATACCTCCTCCTGCTCTTTGTAGGGGTGCTTACCACACTAGGGCATCCTCTAGTAGATCATCTCGCACCTCCTAGTATAGACAGCAGTCCATGGGGGAGTCTTTCCAGCCCCATCTCGAGGCAGAGGCCGCGTTTCTGAACCGCATTTCTGAACGCGATTCTGAAACGCATTTCAGAAACGCTGTGCATCTATGTAGTTAATTAGTACGGTTCACCACGGTTCCCTCTTAAATTTTCTGAGAACCGCACGGTTCACGGTACGGTTCTCAGAACCGTGGTGAACTGTACACGGTTCATTGATTCTATGTTGTAAAAAAAAAAAAGCCTAAACTAAATCTAACTTATATCTGACTTATAGCTGACTTATATCTGACTTAAATCTGCATCTAAATCTGACTTATTTCACAGATTCCTCATTTTTGGTCCCCATTTCTGGTTTTTTTTGACATTTTTTTGGCATTCTTTGGGCTATTTTTGGGTGGGAAACTAAAAAAATAAAAAAATTAATTGCCCCCAAATTTTTTTGAGAACCGTGGTGAACCGTCCATGGTTCATAAATTCTATGACCACGGTTTCAACCAAATTTTTTTGTGAACCGTACGGTTCAGTGTACTCTTGTAGGCAACCATCATTTAGACGAACAACTATCTATTGTTTGTTATTTGAGATTGGTTCACAAGTTTTGCTCGCCATTATTTTTTGTATGCAATCCAAGAACCCACGGTTCCCAGAACCGTGGGTTCCTTGAACCGTGGTACGGTTCATGTAAAAAAATAATTAATTAAGTAATTAATTAATTTTCCTAAATTTCCCCCCAAAACCCCTCAAAGCTCGTTTCTGTCCCTCTCTCTCTGTCTCCCTCTCTTATCAATTTTTGTCCCTATCTCTCTGTCTGCATCTCCCTTATCAATTTGGGAAATTAAATCATTTGAAGTTAATAATCTAAGTAGGGAGAATCTGCTTTTTCTGAAAAAAAAATTGGCATTTTCTTAGCAATTTTTTGGGCTATTTTTGGGGGTGGGACAAAAAAAAATCAATTAATTAATTATTCAGTACGGTTCACCATGGTTCTGGGCAAAAATTTTAAAGAACCGTACGGTTCACTGTACGGTTCTCAGAACCGTGGTGAACTGTTAACGGTTCATTAATTCTATGATGCGATCTTGTGATTATTTCTTTCTAGTATGTATGCCACCTGCTTCTCATTTGGCTTAAACCATTTCCAGGATGAAAATTACAATTATGGTCATGTTGTGCCAGGTATAACTGTATTTGTTGTTGCACCTTACATGAAATAACCATAGTAATATAAAAGTGGAAAAATGATAAGGGCAGTCTGTAGGCTACAATAGTGTAAGCAATATCTTGTGTTGATATGAGATTGACAAAAAGTTTGTAAAAGTTTGCTCATGTAGAGTCTTCTAAGATGCACTTGATTAGTCACCTGCTATTTGTAGCTTGCTGGGAGCATATCCTTTTTTTTATCTTTGCTCATCAAATTTTGATGCATTTCAACATTCAGGCTATGTTATAAAATGGATAGCTAGGTTCTGCAAACATTAACGTCAGTTGGATTTTGAGGTCTCCCTCTAGTTTCCTATGAAGTTCAAAGTAGATCTGACAAGTTGCTACTTTGCCCATTACTTCCAGGATGTTCATTTTTCTGTGGCTGTTCTGATGGTTTAGTTCTTTTAGAAGGTGGAAACTGAAACTAGTGTTTGCAGCTATTTCACCACAAAGCACTCGTAGTCTTATTTTCATTTTGTGATACTTCCAATTCTACTGTAAGCGCATGCACGGTAATGTGAGAGAAGTTGCAATTGGAAGCAACAGTTCCACACGTTTAGACTGGACTATCTGTGCTTTTCAACAATATGAAGTTGCTAATTCTATGTAAAAGTTCATGAAAAATTGATTAAGAAAGGCGTGTGGTCCTTTTGAATACTAGCACTAATCTCATCCTCATATCAAATATTCAAATGCTTATGGATAATAGCTGATCCCTTTCTAAACAGAACAGATCCTGCATGGCCCTGTTACCTTAGAATCTGATTTCTCTAATGTGGTATAGGCGCAATGATAATACACTGATGTGCAGTCAGGTCATTGTTAAACCAACATGCAGTGCAGACTCTGTATCCATATGACACATCTTCACTACAGCTGTTGATTTTGCACAAAATCATTTTCTTGGCTCTTTGCAGATGGTGGTTTGTTGTAATTAAAAAGTCCTACACAATTTCAAGCATTTCAATGAAGCTGGTGATTGACAACAAACTCTTCCAAATGCACTATGGTGGGATTGTTGGGGTCCAAGAATTCTCACATATGGATATGACTTCCGCTTCCCGAGTCTACAAAATATGGGAACGACATGTTTCTGTGAATAATGACAAATCACAACAAATGAATGAAATCTTTAATCATGTTTAAAAGATAGCTATTGTCAAACATTGTCAGGAAAAGAAAATACATGGACCTTCAATCTTTCTGTGGAGCTTCAACTAGCTCAACCACTTCCTAGAGAATATTTCTCCTCACTGGATGACAGTATACATAAGATAGATGTTTTGTTTAGTTGCAAAGCAGTTACGAAATTTGTTGTTGAAATATGCTATCACATATCCTAAACAACCCAAGAAGCAATTGGTTTGTAGTTATGGTGTTGTTGAATGTTTGCACTATATTCGGGAAAAAAGATCTTTGACTATGCAAAAAAGCAAGGCATAGGAGACATTAAGAGATTGAGTGAGGAATTTTGCTATGCAAAGACAAGATAGGCACAGACTATTTTTGAGGTAGAGAAATAGATTTTAGCTTGGTTGCATTAAGTATCATTGACAAACTACAATAGCTCTTTAACTTTCTTGCATAGTGAACTTCAATTGAAGGGAATCAAACCGCGGGAGGCAAGGATTCGTTGTTCTGTCAGGGGTTTGTACACATTGATGAGGCATGTACCATCCTCCTTTTGAGACTTTTTGACATATGCTGTTTAGAATGTTGGGAAAGGTAGTTTCAAGCCTCAAGTTACATATGGAGTCTAACAATCTAGTTAGCTATTTAATGAAGTCCTATCATTACAAAATGTGTTTCAAAGAAATGTGTATTAATTAGTTGGTCAAAGAATTGGAAGAATAAAATCTCTTGAATGAGATAAAGGAGAAAGACCCTATGTTTCTTAAGAGCTCGAAGATCTTAGTATATTTGAATCTTGATTTATTGTGTACCACACATTTTGTTCATCTGTTGTGAGCTGATGCCTCTTGTACACTCTATTGTGAAATGATATAGCGTCCATTCCTATAATGTCAATTGAATAAAAATCGGAGCATAATCTCATCAGGTCATGGGCTAGAAGTGAAAGATCTTATAAAATTTTGCAATGCTTTTAGAAGAAAAGGGCCTTTTGGACGTGGTTATAGGTATACTGATGAGGCCTCTAGATGTCAAAGATAATTAAAAAGTGAGGAATTTTATTGCCCAAGAGGTGGAACACTTGTGTACAAAATAGGTAGTATTTCATGTAAACGGGAACTATTTGGCATATGTTTTGATTTTGTTAAAGTTCACCATATTTTTGTATGTTTTTAGAAAGATGTGCGCACAAGATAACGCATTGAAAGAAAGTGATAAGAAAAGAGGGGGCTAAAAAGTTTCAAATTTTCAACCAAAATTTGAAATCTCATTAAAAAGACTATTCTATTAAGAGCATGTTATCATAGCTTCTAAAATTCAATAATAGTCGTACAACAAAATATTTAGATATGAGCATACTTTGGAAGACACCTTTATTTTCAACCAAACATTGAATTGAAATACTATGAGAATGGACTTCAATAATCTTGTATGACATATTCACAAAATTAAGTTCAACGTCATATCGGACATTAGTACAAGTCAATAAAAACATAGTTTCAAGCAAAAAGCATTATACTTGTAAAACGTCTCTATTTTATTGGCCCGTGATATCTAAGTTCAATACTTCTCATTGTTTCTTTATGGTCTTGGGTTTGTGACAAAAAAACTCAATGTGGAGACAAAAACTAGATAAGAAAAATGGGCCATGAATCTTGAATTTGATCTTCGAGATCTAATTGAGAGTTCATGAATTTTATTTCAATGAACCCTCAAGTCGATCCCAAGAATCACTTGAACGTTCACGGGCCATTTTTCTTACCTATTTTTCATTCCCATAATGAGTTTTCTTGTTACAAACCCATTTTTTGAGCATTTTTTTATATCATTTCATTCAAATGTACAAACACAAATTGACAAAGTTTAAAACGGTAATCATTCAAATACCAAGTGTTGAATGACAATATCATTGCCAATAACTACAATGTTTTGTTCGACTATCTCACCTAAGTACGGAGCCAGTGACAAGCCGAACCCAGTAGTCAGGCACTCAGGATCAGAGGAGCTTTGATACCCATGTCAATGATCTAATAAACACTATCAATCAATCACCATAGGCAATCACCACAAGAAGAAGGAAGAACACACAATCATTCTATTACACTAACTGAAAGAGAGTACAATAAACCCTGAATATAGAGAGAGAAATTAGTAGTTGACTCTAGACTAGCCTACAACTACTTACAACTGGTAACAACTGTCAATAGTAAATCGTAAATAGTAATAAGTTTATCATTGTTTTCTAACATACACACCATCTTGACCTTATCATGGTCCTCTTTGGTGCCATCATAAAAGAAATATTCAATCGTTGCAAACAAGTCACTTCTAGTGCCAATGATCCCCTTTTGCAACCCTTCATTTTTTCCCTCATGGTTTTGGCGTTTTTCATTTTTCCCACGGTTTTTTTAAAGTTGACAACCCTATTGTTGTTTGAACTTGAAATGTTAGTGAACAGTCGATATATGTATTGGTATTGTCATCATAGCTATGACTCAGTATCCATAAAAGCTCGTACATACAGAGCTCAATACAACAAGCGTGGAAAGAGTGAGCAAGAGTGGAAAGAGCCGCGCACTTCAGCTTTGAGCTTATCAGTGATGTGTCATTTTTTGGATTATTTGAATAGGTGACCTTCATTTTGCGCATAGCAATGTCATATTTTTATAGTTTAATGTTTATCGCATACACTAGAAATTAATGAATATGAAAGAGTTGAATATAGGTAATTAGAATTCCCAATCTCAAGGTGGTGTGTAGCCCTTACTTTTCTCCCATTAAAGGTGAGGTTCTAATCTTTCCTCGATAGGAAAAACCTACATGTCGTAGGGTAGGAATTCTTAAATAGGACATCACTGATAGGTTTGGGTATTATAATTATCACATTTAACTCTAATGAAATCAAAATGAAGGGTGCTTTATGGAATAGAGTGTGCTTTGTGGTGAATGAAAACAAATTTGCTATGGATTCATTATTATAGTTGTAACATATTAGTTAGAAGCTTTGAAGTCAGAAAACCAAATACTCGTTTTCGTATTGCAATGAATATCAAAATAAAAAATAAAATGCAATTGAATCTAAGTATTAATAATCATAAATCATGTTTGTCATTCTCATCATCACATAAGTCTCAACACTCATCTGAATCTGGGTTTAAGCATAATCGTAAATTTCCTACCGTGTCTCTTTGAGAATGTGAGCTACCCTCATATTCATCCTCCTCTTTTTCTACTCTATATCATCCAAATATGGAGGTCGGAAAATCATCATTTACAATTGTATTTTTTTCTCCTCATTTCCATATCATTTGGAGCTTGGATGAGTGGTTCAGGTTCTTCCAAAACCTCAAAATCACATTTGGCTCATCGTGTGTATCCAATGTTACAATAACTTTTCCTTCAAACAAACTTTGTTTTCTTGCATTAAGTTGAATCACATACCACCATCTTGGGTATATTTGATCTAGATGAAATATAATCTGCAAAGAAATTAGATGACCTTAAACCATTTTACGTCAAAAATAAAGAATTTGCCATAAGTCTCATAATCAAGTCATAAATATGTTGCAATGTGCTGACATAATCTAGGTCGCTTGAAATGACATTCACATCTCTCACACTAGACCAACACCTTGATGAAAATTGGCCATTATACCACAATGATATGTCACTTGTTGTCAACTCTCTCAACACAATAATGATGTCCATATGCCCACATGACAATGTATGATTTATATTAAAATGTAAGAAAATAAACAAATTGTGTAAATTAAAATACTATTTCTATCACACTAGACCGACGCCTTGTTGAAAGTTGGCCATTATACCACAATGATATGTACGTCACTTGTTGTCAACTCTCTCAACACAATAACGATGTCCATATGCCCACATGGCAATGTATGATTTATACTGAAATGTAAGAAAATAGGCAAATTGTGTAAATTAAAATACTATTTCTATCTTGAGTAGTACAAAAACAAAACTTCACAAAGACAATATTACATTAACCTTCCATGCACATCCATGATCAAATTCTCATTCTAATTAGGTCACTTCTTTATCTAGATTTGATGATGTTGTTGGCTTGGTAACTTGATGCTCCACTTGTCATATTCCACGGTAGCTTTTTCCAAGTTTCAAAATATCTTTGAAATGATTTGCACAAGCCTCCAATGACTTGCACAACTTAAGAAATCAACTTTAGATTTCTTTGGCCTCCTGCCAAAGTATCTCCACCTCCAAGCACGCCAAATGTAGAATCTTGCATTTTTAGCGTTGATAATTCTCAAGCTTGGATTCTAGTTGAAATGATTCCTAGCATTGATTTTCATTAGATCACAGCTTGAACTATGCATGGTGTGAAATCGAAATAGGTCATGGTTTGACTCGATTGGTTTGAAGATTAGTTATTTATAGGTCTACTAGTCCAATATATATTCACGGATACATACTATTCCAAATAATTAATCTATCAAAGTTTTCTCTTTCAAGCATATTGAGATTATTATTTATACACACATTTCCTTCAACAATCTTAAATCAATTTTCTTCAAACCTGTACAACTCAAAATGTCACCATGATGGCAAAGCATCTGTGGTATACGACAAAGTTCTTGTTTTTGTCCCATTTGATGGCTTGGGACCAATTTTGTCAACGTATAAGATTCCAAATATGTAACATATACAATATGTATCATGGAAGGAGTCATGCAAATGACAATCCTAGAAGATAACATTTAGCTTTGATTGTGAGAAAGATGGCAGCTCTTGTTTTGAATTCTTCGACAATCCCCATGGTGGTGGCGATGGAAGCAGTACCGTCATCGCCCATTTCTTTGATCCTGCCAGCCATCGTTCTGTTGTTGGCTACCATCTGCGTAGTTACTTGGACCTGGAGATGGATGTTGTCCACGAATTCCTCCTACAGAGGGCCTCCTCGGTGGCCGCTCGTTGGTTCATACATTGAGGTGATAAGCAATAAGCAAAGGATTCACGACTGGGTTACGGACTACGCCAAATTGTATAAAACTTTTGAGCTTAGAATTGGTGGAACACGTATGATCCACACCGTGGATCCGATCAACGTTGAGTACATTCTCAAGACTAAGTTTGTGAACTATCCAAAGGTCAGATCATTCATTCTCAGTGCTAAGTTTCTATACTACCCAATGCTCAGATGATATCCAGTTTGCATTTGGAGTTGAGGTCATTCGAAAATAGCTTCAAATATTCCTAACATATTGACAAGTTTGATCACATCCAGTGCTGCAGATTGAAGGGCAAAATGCCCGTCCTAGGCCTTTGCCTTTCAAATGAAAGGCATTTAAATAATGCACCTTTCAAATGTGAAAGGAAAATAGATGAGTATTCCTTCAATTTTAAGAAACCTTTAGAAATATGTGTGTGAATAAGTGTATAGATCATGGTTTAATTAAAAAATACATTTTTTTAGTATGGTACTTATTTAATGAATGTATGATTTGAAGGGTGAAACTGGGTTATACCATTCAAAGCATATTTTCTTGAAGCATAGAGTTGCCATTCTATCTATAAGCACTGACTCGTTCACATCTATTCAAAATATTCAATTTGAAGTGGTGAAGGTGATTTTAGGACATTGTCATGTCTTTGGGTCATTATTGTAATACGTCTTATTAGAATGCTTCAAAGACTGAAGCTGTGATTGTGGAGTGAGCAAGGAGAATATCAAAAGGAGCTTGTTTTGGAGGTGGGCTTGATAGGCCAAACTGTCCTTTAAGACATTGGGTTTTAGTTCATTTGTAATGTATGTAAGTAAGATCGACAGCATTCAGAAGGATTGATATATTCCATGATCATGATGAATCATGATTACCGCTGGATCTGATCTGCTGCACCTTCAGACAAGATAGGATCCTCCAATTATGATATTGCTTTCGACATGCTTGTGATTTCCTTAGAGCTTTAAGTGAGTGATTCTTGAAATAATGGCCATTGTTGATGCAGGGTAAGGAGACTCTTGCAAGGCAATACGATTTTCTGGGTGACGGCATATTCAACAGCGATGGTGAAACTTGGAAGAGGCACCGCAAAATTTTAAGCTATGAGTTTTCCAGCCGTAAGCTTCGAGATTTCAGCTCCAACATCTTCAAAAAAAACGCTATCAGACTGGCGGATATACTTGATTCTGCTGCGAAATCTAAGCAAGAAGTTGAATTACAAGTAAATATTAGCGCAGCTGTATCTTCAAGGCGTCCAAACCATTTTCCATGCATTCATGTTTGAATGCAAGAAAAAATTGTTCGTGAATTTTCGTTTAGCACACACCACCAAAACCTATTAACGGCATTGTAACTGATTTCATCTGTTGTGCAGGACCTCTTCATGCGCACGACTTTAGATTCTATCTGCGAGATTGGATTTGGGCTAGAATTCGGATCACTCTCATCACTGCTACCCGAAGTTCCCTTTGCTAACGCCTTTGATAGGGCGTCGGAGGCCATAGGCCACCGATCGTGGGATTTGTTCTGGAGGATTGGACGTGCTTTAGGCTTAGGTTACGAGAAAGGGCTGCAAGACTACATACGACTGTTGGACGCATTTACTTTCAAGGTCGTACAACAGCGAAAAAAATCCATCGAAGAAGGCAACAAGAATAATGAGGAAAACGTAATCCTCTACTTTCAGGCTCCAGCCTGCAGTGCTGTTTTTTAAAAGTGAGACTATGCAATTTTACTTGCAAATATAAGATGTGCCTCCTAAAACACAATCCTGTGTGCTTTTGGCAGACTAGGGAGGATCTGCTTTCCAGATTCACGGGATTTAGAGATCAGTATGGCGAAGTTATGTACAAAGACAAGGACCTCCGGGATTCTATTCTCAACTTTGTTCTTGCAGGACGCGATACAACCGCCATAACGCTTTCGTGGCTGGTCTATCTGCTTTGCAGTAATCCAGATGTACTGGATAAAATAAGTGCAGAGTTGACAAGTGTTCTGGGTGATACGAAGAATGTGAATATCTCGGAGTTTTGTGAACTTTTGACCCCAGAACATCTGGCTCAGTTACACTATTTGCATGCGGCCGTGAATGAGGCTCTGCGTCTCTACCCTCCCGTACCACGGGTAAAGCTGCTCCATATTCCCTGAATATCTTATTTTTGTGTGTGTTTTTGTTTTTGAGAGAGAGGTAGGTGTGGCGCTACTAAGGTCTTCCTTATTGTCTACCTTCAGGATGGGAAAAATGCACTCAATGACGATGTACTTCCTGATGGGACAAAGGTGAAAGCAGGTGACAGAATTCTGTATCTACCATACTCAATGGGCAGAATGGAGTTCTTATGGGGTAATGACGCACTTAAGTTCAAGCCAGAGCGCTGGTTTAAAGATAACGAGTTTCAGTCAGAATCACCATACAAATTCAGTGTTTTCCAGGTGTGTGCATGCCTGCATTTGACAGTTCTGGCATTGTCGATCAGTAGATGTTGCATTGCAATTGCAAAATCAAAATTGCATCTCTTTCTCAGAGTAGAACTTCCATAACAAATTTGTGAATTCTACCTGCGGATAATTGTATGTGATCTGCAACAAACTGAGAGCTACTATAAAATGTTACATACAAAAGATTATCATGTTGTTGATGAGATTGAGGTGCATTCGTGCAGGCCGGACCTCGTGCGTGCTTGGGAAAAGACTCGGCATACCTGCAACTCAAAATTACTGCAGCTGTACTCATCAGATTTTTCCAATTCAAACTCGTGCCAAACCATATAGTCCATTATCGTCTGGGATTGGTTCTGCAGATGATCAATGGTATAAAAGTCTTTGTATCTACACGTTAATGGCTACCAGCCTCACCAAACGCTACTCACTGCATTTGCCACCTCATGTCTACTAAAATTCTGTAGTGAGTGGAATTATGGTGCTTTCAATCTAAGCCTTTGCAACACGTAATTTGAGCTTCTCTTGTTTAGTCAAATGCTTTTACTTTCACTGCACCTTTATTAATCATTGTCCACAACTTTTCAGCATTGTTCACAATAATTGAAATATAATAAGATTTTCTCTTTCCAACCTTCAACTTGCATGAAATTGATATTAGAATTTGCTATACAATTCTAAACTCTTCTCCATTTACTTGCAAAATGATATGATGAGCTCAACTCATTTGTTAATGAACTTTTCAAGTTTTTCTTGAGCATTATGTTGGTGTGTAATCAATCCTGCACACCATAGAAAGATGGTCGCGTGAGGGTATTTGTTGTCCCATAAGCATCATGTTGGTGAGTAATTGGTTAGATATATGATGAAAACGGTTGGATGTACTCAGCCCACATGGTTATCAACATGATATTAGAGCCTCAAACATCTTTTCCTTTCTTAAGATGTCCAAGAATCTTAAGATGCTCTTTATGTTCCGCCAAAGTCTTACTAAAGACTAGATTATCATCCAAGAACACTACTACAAATCTTCTCAAATATGGCCTGAACAAATCGTTCACATCATTTGTTAAAAAGTCGCTGGTGCATTGGTCAAACCAAATGGAAGCAACAAAAACTCTTAGTGTCCAAACCGAGTTCAAAGACTCGTATCCTCTACCTTAATGCGAATTTGATGATACCCTGACCTTAGATCTATCATGGTAAAGTACCTTGCACCACCAAGATAATCTATCAGGTCATCCATGCATGGTATAGTCTACGAAAAACCTTATAGTCCCATCCTTCTTGGCGACTAGAATCACTGGTGATGCCCAAGGAGACTTACTAGGTTTAACCACCCTAATCCTTTCTCTAGATACTCACGTAATTGCGTTTGTACCTCAGTCTCTTCCGATGCACTCATCCTATAAGGGTGTTGTGTAATCGGAATTGAACAAGGTATAAGGTCAATCTTGTGATCTACAAACCTTTCAGGTGGTAAACCTACAAAAAGGTCTAGAAAAACCTCATTGAATTCTTGCCTAAGTTCACTATAGGCTTCAAATTCAGGAGTGTTCTCACTAGGTATATTCATGGCATTTAAATTTAAGAATCTCATCATTGCAACAAATTAGTCTTTTGTGAAAACATAAATAAAATTTATACTATATGTTCTTTATTAAAGAGTTAAGCTCATGCTTAGAGTAAGGTTTAATACCAATAGCATCAACACTTAAACTAGCACTAATCTTTATTAAAAAACAATCATGCATAAAAGTTAAAGATTTTTCAACAAAATCAATTTTCAAATATTTATTCTTATCATAATGTCATTGTTGCCCAAGAATAGCATCCACATTTGCCAAATTAATGACATGGAATTTTAGTTTTTCATGATAATCCTGTATGTGCAATGGTATATTAGGAACCACATAATTCATGGGTTCGGAATTACATCTAGTCGCCATTGTCACACAATACTTCTTCTCACTTGAAGGTTTAGCAGCTACACCAAATTTGCATTTATAAAATTATGAGTGGATCTTGTGTCAAAAAGTAAATTAACAACATGTCCTCATCGGAAGAGCAAGCAATGCTAGCCAAAGGAAAGCATAAATATAAGAAACAACCCAAGAAGTCGAACGTGGAGATGATAATCAAGGATCCACATCAAGCAAGAAGAAGAAAGGCAACTGTTTTTGTTGCCAAAAGCCTGGACATTGGGCAAGAGATTGTAGCAAGAAGAAGACGGACATTAAGAGGGGAGAAGTGAAGCAATTGACCAATATTGTTGAGGAAGAGAATGATAGCGATAACCAAGATCAAGACACGACATTTGTGACAATATTAACATCACATCATTCCATTGATCACACGCATTGGTACGTGGACTCAGGTGCAACGAGACACATGACTGTTCATGGTTTAAAAACCTAGAGCTTACTGACGATGGAGATAGAGTTGCGCATGCAAATGGCGATGAGTGCCAAATTCATGGAGTTGGTGCAGTGCCTATTCAATTTTTTGATGGACATGTATAGGTAATTGAAAATGTGTTGTATGTTTCTGGTCTTCAGAAGAGTCTATTATTTGTTGGTACAATGACAGATCATAGGTTGAAGGTGGAGTTCAACAACAAGAAATGCCAGATCAAGGATGTGAAACAGGGTTTCAAGGTGATTGTTGATGGTTTTAGGGGTAAAACTTGTGGTTTGTACAAGTTAAATGCTGTTGTTATGAAGTGCAATGCATTAGCATCAATATCTATATCACAAAGTGATTTATGGCATAAACGTATGGGGCATTTGAACTTCAAGAGCTTGAGGCTACTTCATAAGCTCAAAATGGTAACAAGTCTACCTAGCTTGGATGACAAAGAAGAGTCCATTTGCAAGGAGTGCGTGCTAGGCAAGTTACATAAGAAGAAGTTCAACAAAGAAGGAGCAACAAGGGCAAAACAAGTGCTTGAGTTTATACACTCTGACCTAGTGGGCCAACGAAGGTAATGTCTATCGGTGGAGCATTTTATTTTCTAACTTTCATTGATGATTACTCACGAAAGACCTGGATCTACACCATTAAATAGAATTCTAACACATTTGGATGTTTCAAAAGCTTTAAAGCATTGGTGGAAAATCAGTCAGGTGCTAAGATCAAGCTACTTAGGGTAGATCGTGGTGGTGAGTATCGTTCCACAACTTTTATTGACTTTTGCAAGGAGCATGGCATTAAACAGGAGTTTGCACAGGTTGATACACCTCAACAAAATGGGGTAGCTGAAAGGAAGAATCATATCATTGTCGAAGCAGCTAGGGCAATAATGACACATATGGGAGTTATTGATTCTTTCTGGGGTGAAGCTGTCAAGACTGTTGTGTTCTTGCAAAATAGAAGCCCTACAGTTGTTGTACGTAATCGCACACTTGAGGAGGCATTCAATGGTAAGAAGCCTACGATGGATGGGTTGGAAATATTTGAATGCCGAGTGTATATTCACATACCTAAGAGGGAGAGAGCCAAAATGAAAGTAAGGCCTTGAAGTGCATTTTTATAGGTTATGATGAACAAATCAAGGGATATAGATGTTATGATCCAGATGGGCTACATGTGCACATAAGCCGTGATGTGTTATTTGATGAAATCCAAAGATTTGGAGATGAAGAAAAGGATAATGATGAGCTATCCAAGCTTCTCAAATAGGATGGAGCAGTTCTACCACCACAGGAAGATCATGGTGATGATGATGAGGGACGTGGTACTCCTCCCACCATAGGGACAAGATGGAGAGTGAGAAACAAATCTATTGAATCAGAAAAGACTGAGGTTGCAGGTGACAAAAGGAAGGAACAAGATGCACCATGGGATTCCTATGCGGCATTGCAGAACCCTATCAGATGTTTGTGAGCGAAATAGCATCAAGAGAAAGATTGCCAACCTTTGACGAGCTCACAGGAATCTTGATGCAGGAAGAGCAACCGCGAGAAATGGTGAAAGCTAGACGTCAGAATACTGACGATCAGGCACTTGCGACATGCCAAAAACAAGGCAAGGGCAAGGATAAGAAGAAGTTTAAACAACAATTTGCCAAGTCTCCAGAGGATGAGGGATCTTCCAGTAAGACCAAGAAGAAAGGCAAGTGCTTCCATTGTGGTAAAAAGGGCCACTGGAAGTGTGAATGTCGCAAATTCTTGGTGGAACAAGACAAGGGGAAACCAAAACAAGCAGGTAACCTTGTCGATGAGGGTGAGATTGAAGACTCTAGCATCTTCATATCTACATTGTCATCTAATCAAGATGATCAGGCGTGGTATATTGACTTGGGAGCCACAAGACACATGACGGGTAACAAGAATCGGTTCAATAGCTTGAAAGTGTTGGATAATGGAACGTCCGTTGCACAAGCAAATGGCGATGTGTGCAAGATCAAGGGGATAGGCACCGTTTCAATCCAACTACCTGATGGCAAAAGCAGGATGATCAGTAGGTACTTTCTGTTGGATCATTACTGATCAAAAGTTGAAAGTAGAATTCGTCCATGATCGTTGCTTTGTGAAGGATGTGAACCAAAAGTTCAAAGTTATTGCGGATGGAATAAGGGAGCCCAATACAAAATTGTACAGGTTGAATGCTACAATCAAGGGGCAACATGGACTCGTATCGTCCATTCCATTGTAAACTGAGTTGTGGCATAAGAGGCTTGGTCACTTGAACTTGGGAAGCCTCAGTTTGATGAGAAAATTGGAGATGGTAACAGGATTGCCTACCATAGAAGACCACTTGAAATCGATGTGCGAATCATGTGTATATGGGAAGCAGCATCGAGAGAAGTTCAATAAAGGTGGTGTTGCAAGAGCAAAGAACATCCTGGATTTAATCCACACAGATTTATGCAGGCCTATGAGGACCATGTCCTTAGGTAAAGCCTTCTATTTCATGACCTTTATTGATGATATGTCACGTAAGGCGTGGATCTACTTCTTGAAGAAGAAATCAGATGCATTTGACAATTTCAAGAGTTTCAAAGCATTGGTCGAAGATCAGACAGGTAGGAAGATCAAAGTCCTAAGATCAGATAGTGGAGGTGAGTACAAGTCTCATGACTTCAATGATCTTTGTGATCAATGTGGGATTAAAAGACAATTTACGCAAGCTCATACTCTTGCTCTCAATGGTGTAGCTGAGCGCAAGAATCGTACGATTGTGGAAAGTGCCATCTATGCTAGCTGAGATGAAACTAGCAAAAGATTTTTGGTCAGAAGCATGCAGTACGGTAGTCTATCTTCAAAATAGAAGTCCTACCATTGCCATACCAAAGATAACACCTGAGGAAGCATTCACGAAGAAGAAGCCAAAGGTGAACCACTTGCGAATCTTTGGATGTAAGGCCTTTGTACACATTCCTAAGGAAGAGAGACGTAAACTTGATGTGAAAGCTATCAAGTGTATATTCCTAGGATATGATGATCGTGTGAAGGGCTATAGATGTTTTGATCCAGTGGAAAACAAAATCCATGTAAGCCGTGATGTTATCTTTGATGAATCCAAGATATATGAAGACGAGGATGCTGAGAAGATACACACATCCAATGGGAAAGATGGTATAGTGAGGATACCTCCAAATGATGATCCATTCATTGACCTTCTAAGTGATGAACATGAGGATACATCTCAAGATACTAGTGAGTTAGAAGAAGAGGTGTTCATGGATCAACCTGAAGGGTTTGTAGCGAAGGGACATGAAAATAAAGTATGTCGCTTGAAGAAAGCACTTTATGGTCTTAAACAGGCACCACGTGCGTGGTATAGCAGGATTGATGCCTACTTTCGTTCAAAGGGGATGGTGAGAACACATTCTGATCCAAATCTATATGTCTTATGCTTTGATGGTATGGTTGCTTTGATTTCTCTTTATGTTGATGACTTGATTATTATGGAAAATAATCAAGAGATGATAGACATGATCAAGAAAGACCTCATGGAACAATTCGAGATGACAAATATCAGCCTGATGCATTATTGCCTTAATGTAGAGGTGTGGCAAAAAGGACACGAAGTGGGTTTAACACAAGTGAAGTATGTCAAAGAGTTGTTGCACAGGTTTAGGTTGCAGGATTGCAAACCAGTGAATACTCCTATTGAACCAGGTAAAAAGCTTTCTAAGCTTGATGAGTCACAATCATTTGATGCTATGCTGTATAGGCAGTTAGTAGGGAGCTTGATTTACCTTACCACGACTAGACCAGATATATGCTATGTTGTTGGCATTGTGAGTCAGTTTATGGCAGCACCTACGAAAACGCATTGGAAGGCAGCTAAACGCATTTTGTATTATGTGAAAGGCACTTCAGATTATGGCTTGATTTACATGAAGCATGAGGGTTTACCTGAGTTGTGTGGCTATGTGGATGTGGATTGGGGAGGTGACTATGATGATCGTAGATCCACCACAAGGTATGTATTCCAGTTTTGTGGTAGTTGCTTTTCCTGATCTAGTAAGAAGCAAAGTACAATTGCTCTATCCACCACATAATCAGAGTATAAGGCAATGTGTAGTGCAACACATGAAGCTATATGGTTCAGACAAATCTTGGAAGAAGTTGGCATGAAGCAGAAAAATTCCACAACTTTACATAGCAACAGTCAGAGTGGAATTCAGCTAGCAAAGAATCCATTGTTCCATGCGAGAACCAAACACCTTGAGATTCAGTATCACTTTATACGTGAGAGGCTGCTGAGTCGTGAAATTCATGTTGTTCATTGTAGTACGGAAGAACAACTAGCTGATATTTTCTCTAAGCCTCTTGTTGGAGAAAAGTTTGATAACAAATGGGTGATATTAAGGAAATAAGTTCTGTGAATAACAAGATGTACCTGTTTCTAAACTTCAATTATTTTGTGACATTTTACTAGCATAATACTGTCACAATCGCTAAATCAGTAAATTGATTTACTCAAAATTGTTGGATCTTGGACTTGTGGTTCAAATTGTCAAGTAGATCAATGATAACAAGCAGTTTATACATGCTTATGCTTCTTGTGTCAGAAGCCATCATTTTTTACAATATGGCATAGTTTTGTGTGTCTTTTTTACCTATGAGAATTGGAACTGACTCTCATATTAGAAAGGATGAACGAGATAGATAGTTCGCTGGAAAAGACTTCTCTAAAGACGAGGTTTTAATTTTCCCTTGAGAGGGAACACCTATACATTGTTGGAAGGGGATATGAGGTAACATTCCAAAATAGGACATAACCACAAGGTTCAAAAATTTTAATTGATACATTCATCTCCACATTTTTTTTAAAATACACTTGTTTTGTTGAGAGAGAGAGAGAGAGAGAGAGAGAGAGAGAGAGAGAGAGAGAGAGAGAGAGAGAGAGAGAGAGAGAGAGAGAGAGAGAGAGAGAGAGAGAGAGAGAGAGAGGCGATTATGAATGATATCTTTATGTATGGACACAGTCAATATCCTCATTACATCGCTCATCAATTATTGCCTCATTCTCATCATTATCTAAGTCCATACACTCATCTGTATCTAATTCTAAGTGCAACCATAAATTTCTCAATGTACTCCTATAGATAAAAAAAAAGTACGATCATCTTCATCATCGCTTGATTGCTTTGGCCAATCCTCATTGAAATGTGGCATTCTCATCATTGGTTGTCTTTCTATGTTCATATTTTCGTTTGCAATTTCTTCTTCAATGATTTTAACATCAATTGGATTTTTAGCTCGCTTTTCGGTTCTAGGTCAATTTTCTAGTTTTGGCTTTACTACCAATTCCTCGCTTGGCATATTTTATGCAATATCTCTATCTTTAAATATATGTCAATATGATCTACAATAGAAAAATAATTTCAATGCACATAGTGGCATTACAATTCGAATTCAAAGTGATCAAATAAAAAAGTCACATAAACATAGTGCAATAAGGATGCCTACCACCTAATGCTTGTTGCCTCCTCTATATTGTAACTCCTCTGCTTCCTAGATCCAATACAACCAATGTCACCGCTGTCTTACCTAACACTTACAGGGATGTGAAAGATGAGTGATCTATATCTCAAATCCTTGTATCTCTGTAATCATTTGTATATTCAGTCATGACTGACTTCAATGATACGAGGGAAAGGGAGTAATCATTCTTCTGGTGTGACTTCTAGGGACTATCATCCATTCTAGGCCTACTTTGGCCCAAAGCATACCCAAAATTTTGATTGGCTTTGAGTACAACACTTCTACATCCTCTCTGTTATGTACATAGCTATACACATGGTACAGGCATATGTAACTCTAGATTGGTCATCTCGATTGTCAAGTATTGGGAGCTTGCTTTACTGCCAAAGAGATCCTGCCATATCTTTTTTACTCATATTGTGTATCTACAACTGGTTGAGTTTCCTTGACAAAGAAAGTGTAAAATTGCTGGTCGAGCTTGCAGAACAAGATGGTTATTTTGAAAATCGCTTTTTCTTATAGTTTGGAAATGTCTTTTTGTGCCTTTCGTTTTTGTTGTTGTTGTCGTCACTATTTCAAGTATAGATTTACGTGGAGTAGCAAATGGTTCATGCATCTGTCTGAATAACTTCATAGATATCAAGCTAAGAGAAATTATTTATTTTACGTTAGATATGCCCTCTCCTTGTTGGGTCAAAACTCATCCTACAATCAATACTCACTTGGACGTAGATCCAAAATTTTGTTCTTAGCCTCTAAAACAACATACTTAGGGAGACACGAAAAAGGGACTACAACGTATCTCTCGTATCCAAAAAGTACTTCTAACAAGAAATAAACAATAAAAAAATTGCAGTATTTCTAAGTGCTCTGAAAATGATAATTATTTAGAATGAGTTGAAAGCAAAATAAAAGACTTCCCTAATTTTCATGTTTGAGCACAAAAGTGATTTAGGGGGGAAATGATTCTATGCCTATGTTCGATTATTGAGAATTTGGAATAATCTTACATGGAAACTAGGCCTCCCTTATCGATTCGATTAATTATGCCTCAATATCCTAGTCATGACCATATTGTAATTAGTAGCTTTGAGACATGGGAGTTGGCTAAGATCAAGTAAATTTTGAGAGAAATTAAGAGCATTACCGAAGCCCTAAATTGATTGCATCATCCTTTTTTTGGGGGGGAGAGGCTAAAAGGCCAACTCGAGGTGTTTGTCGACTTGCAAACAAATCTGTCCTGATATAGTGAACCTTCATATTGAAGGGCGAAGGTTACTTCCCAGCCATTTCTCAGAAACTTGCGAAAAACAACCAAAAAATCAAAAAGACCCTCAAAATTAAAAGAAATATAAATTTCAAACCAACCATTGCCTGTACTACTGAACCTTTATCTACCTCAATTATACTTCCAAAAAACTTCGTGAAGGTTACTTCCATAAATAGAAGTAAAATTGAAAGTTCTAAAAGATTTTGACCATTTTTTTTCAAAGAAAGCCACATCTTCCAACAAAAATCTAAACACCTCTTTCTTATCCTTCAACCAACCTTCACCGACACTCCTGAATATTTCTTATATATATTTTAATCATCAGTAAATCAAGCAAAGGCTAGTTTTCAAATTAGAATGCCAATGAAGGTTCAAAGTGATTTTGACCATTTTTGTAAAGGAAAGCCACAACTTTCAATAGAAATCTCAGTCTCTCTCTATAAACCTTGAACCAACCCTCGTTAGCCCTTCTTATCATTCCATATATAATATTTTACTATCAATGAGTCAAGGGAAGGTTAGTTCCATCAAAAATTTTCAAGGTTAATTTTTTTAGTTGCTTAATATGTATGAAAAAAAAAACATCATCATCCAAAACCCTGGTCTAGCCCTTGGGCCTTGACCCCTAGTCTGTAGGTGATGCTATACCCAAGTCCCAACGTCCCAAGCTGGGTCCCAAGCAAGGGGCCCATCTCACATCTTGATTGCCATTCGCGGGTGCAACTGGATTAACTCTTCTTTTGCATTCCATCCTCAAATAGCATGAAATAGAGTTTCTAAAACCCTAAACCTAAATATACTTCCTGTCTCCTTGCATTACAATTTCATCGCTTCTCAGCAATTGAGAGAGAGAGAGAGAGAGAGAGAGAGATATGATCAGACGGAATACTCGCCTCAGGCGGGAGTATCTGTATAGAAAGAGCCTGGAAGGCAAAGAACGTGCTTTATATGAGAAGAAGCGCAAGATCAAGCAAGCACTAGAAGGTCCATTTGTCTTTGTATTGCTTTACTTTCTCCCATCCTTCTTTATCTTTATAAACTTGCAAATTGCTGTATTGAATGCGAACGTAAAACATCATGTGTGTGCTGTGTGTGTTTGTAATCCAGAAGGGAAGCCTATTCCCACTGAGCTCAGAAACGAGGAGGGAGCTCTACGGGCTGAAATTGATCTGGAAGATGACAAAACCGCAGGTTATTCTCTGCCACATAATTGTACGGCTTCTCCTTATGTACTTCAGCTGATGGAAATATTAGAGTTCAACTTTTGTCTGTTTAAATAAAATATGTTATCATCCTAAACCCTTCCTCAATGTCGAGCAGGTAGTGTTAGGGTTCTGGTTTACAGGAGTAGACCATTGCTTGGCATGTTTCACTGCCGTTTCTATCTGCCCCCAATACTTAGACCACTGCTTGGCGTTGTTGTGCTTCCGTTTCTATCTGCCTCCGCCAATGATGAGTAGACCTTCAAATTTTTGTTGTTTGTGCTGTTTCAGAACTGCGCACCCACATTGATGACGAATATGCGAATGCATCGGAAAAAGATCCTAAGATTCTGCTTACCACATCTCGAGATCCAAGTAGCAGACTGACGCAGTTTGTGAAGGTGACGTTTAAGATCCCCGATGTTTACACACTGGCCCCTACTATTAATAATGGTATCAAGCATATGAATTCAAGTTTAAAGGTTAGAACTACGTCTAATTGTATGGAAAAAATTTAAACTTCACTTAGTTTCTGGAAGGTAATAAGGAAAATCAGGGCACATTGTGCAATGAATCTGTTTCTCATGAATATGAAATCTCTCTGACAGGAATTGAAGATAGTGTTTCCAAATGCACAAAGAATTAATCGTGGTGGACAGGTATGTAATTGGATGTGACACAAACTGTTGGTATTTGATTTGAAATAAATCGATGTAATACTGGTTTAGTCATCAGAATTTTGGAGCTCAATTTTTTGAGTTTTTCCCCTGTGAAACCTTTTATACATTATGATGAAATCATAAAGAGAACTTCATGGGTTGAAGAGTGCCAACATTTTGATAAATGTCAATACTATGCTAGTGCTTATAATTGTGTATGTAGTTCCTCTTTTCGGAAGTAAATAGGGAACAGGTGGTGAATTTGGCCCTTATGACAAAGCGTTAGTGGTTGGGCCAAATCAGAAGTAATGAGATATGTAAATGTGTAACAATCCAGCATATACATTAGCCACAAATTCAACATAAGTCTAGTTTTCTTGAAGAACAAGAAATCATATACTGACAATTTTCCACCCATGCATAAACACTAGCAATATTGCATCAATCAGCCTCAAGCACAGGTTCTAGACACATTCAAAATGTCATTTGGGAAGTGGAACATTGGGCCAGAATTTGCGAATTTCAAAAAAATGGATCTTTATGAAATTTTTGGGAAAACAAACCAACATTGCTGAAAGTTCAGAAACTGGAATTTAATTGCTGCAAAAAAGAACAATATTGTGAGGATGTTCACACAGTAACTAGACAGCAAACAATTATAAACTTGTTGTATGCTCAGATTATTGTCTGTCGATACATTTGATTATACTAGTAGCAAAGCATGGTCTCCTTGTTATGTCGGGTGTTATCCTAGACATAACATTGATATATCTTGTCAGCTTCAATGTACGTGGAGCTCATAATGATCAAGGGATGGAATGTGGCTTCTTGGATGTTCCGGTCTTGGTTGGGAATGTGATTAGGGAACTCCTTGGTCACAGGTTCTGCCTAGACTTGAGAAGCAAACAAGGGAGGAAGCACAAAAAATGCACAGATACTTTACATATATTTTGGTTACACAGCAGTGCCCTTCCATAAATACAGTACTCATCCTCTAATGTTTTAATATAATCTGAACTTTCAAAATGTAAATTTCTTTAAATTTGAAGTTATTCATAGTGTTTTATCATAATAGTATGTTTAGTTGCCCATTTCAAAATGAGCCATTAAAGAACAAAATTGTATGTAATTTTGTACGCATTGAATCCTGATATTTTTAGGTTAAAACTTTGAATTTTTGGTAAGGGAATATGGGTTTGAAATAAGGCTTTTTATCTATTGATCAAGGGGAACTCTTATAAGTCTTCCATACATAAGTAGCTCATCCTTGCCCTGAGCATTCCAAAATGGCAAGCTTTGCATGATAAGCTCCTAAGCCCAATTCAGACTCCAGAACACCTTCAGCTCCACCACAGTGACTAAGGAACGGGAACAAGAACAAGGATGAGAACAGGAAGGGACATGTCCTTAAAAAATGGGAGAATACCATATGTCATCACTGTATCATATAATCTCAGAAACCTGTTTCAAGCAAAATGGATCGGAATGTACTGGGGCAGAGCATGTATAAAAAAGTAAGACGCCTTACTAAAACCCTAAAAAAAACACCTAAAACTGTGTCCTTCTGAAATTTGCATGTGACGGCTGATTGCTAAAAGCAACAAAGGGCATCATCTTCATCATAGTCTATCTATTTGTCTCTAGTCCATATGTTTCTAGTTTTTCTTCTATTCCCATTGTTATCTTTTGTAAGCATTCACAAAAATTCCCCTAGTTATTTTGTTCACCATGTAAAAGAAATAAAAAGTAGAAAAGATAAAAATCTGAGAGTCAAGGTATATTTTAAGTTGGAGACCCTTCTTGCAAGATGGTGGCAACTCCAAGGTAGTTAAAAAATTAATTTAATTACTTAGGTTCCTAAGGTCCCAAGTTAATTATTTAAAGTTGGGTCCAAACTCTTGACATGCAAGAGTCTACTTAATCATTTGGTGATCCAAATTGTGTAGATCATCGCACATCTATCCATACACTTTCTCAAGTGTTTTTAATGCATTTAGATGATCTTGTTGAATCTTTTAGCTTGCTGCCACAGCCACATCAGATCTGGATCAGATGTCTCCAAACAACCGTTTGCTCAAGATCTTTTCACCTTTATTCATCAAGCTTCAAAGTGGTTTTATGCTTGTATGTTTCTTGCATAAAGTCTTGTAGGAACTCCTAGAGCTTGCATGGTCAGTGCATGCTACATGTGGTCTTTTAAGCCTCAAGACAACTTGTGGGCTTATTAGATCCTCAAGCTTCCGCTAAACTTTGGTGTCTAGAATTGTTTTTACATGCTCTAGGCCACCCCGATTTGCAGCACCCATCACTTCTCCCTGCATGTTGGCATGAATGAGAAGACACTAAATATATCAAGGAGAGTAGGTGCACATTGTTATGCAATGGTTCAATTCAAGTATTTTTGCCTTGAATGTTTGCATTGTATAGCTTTTGCTTTTTATTTCCATTTTTATTCCTCGTGATTCATAAATTCAGCTAGATTGGATTTGAATTTACATTGCTCAAGGCCTGATTGAGAGGTTCTACTTTTGCTGACTATTTTTTATACAATCTTCATTGCCATATTTCATATTTCTTACATACTTGAATGTTGGGTAATAACTATACCTAAAATTTGTAAATATTTGATGTCTGCGTTAGGTATCCAGTTTCAATAAGTGCTATGTACCTTGGTATTTAAGGCAAATTTGGGAGTGCTTATGATCTTGTTAGTAGACTGACCTCGTAAATAGCCTTGGTTTTAATTAATAATAGTTTGACTTACGAGGTTTTTTCAACTAGGAATAGCAAAGGGCCAATGACTGTGATCCTACTCATGCATACACAAATCATCTAACCCAACAAAGTTACAGTATGTTTCCGACATATGGTCATATTTTTTTAGTGAATAAGCATCTTCACACATTCAACCTTTGAAAGATACCGCCAGGCACATCATCATAATGTGCAACCTCACATTTTACGTGGCTAAGACCCCTGCATGGATGGAGATGATCATTGATGAGAGTCGTTACTAAAATGGGTTCAAAGTGGGAAAGGCCTAGTGTGGAGCAGTTTGAGGATGAGAGAGTTGGTTGTCAAGTAGAGAACAATGCAAGGAAGTGCTACTTTTTGAGTATGTTGGTGTCTGAATGCATGGGCACGATGTTTTAGAGAGCGATCGACACTTCTCAAGTAGGCTCAGTGGTGATTAGCAAGTAGTTGATTCATCACAACAAGGATGCCATAGAAGAAGGGGGGCCAAAGCACATTGCACAAGTAATCACTAAGGACTTTGTACTTAATACTGAAAGCGCACAAAAGTTCAAGGAAAGTGATTGTTTCATACCATTGGACACAATTGGGGTTGTAATGAGAGTTGAAGTTGAGAAGATTTGAGGTTGTCGTGCTTTCATGTACGTTTTGGGATGCGACACAAGCCATTGTCCAAACATATCTCATGGTGGGTGAAGTTTGGGAGTAATGTTCTTAGGTTGCAAAATCCTCTTATAAGATTGCACCATAGTTGGATGAGAGGTAGTGGAGTGTGTTATCTCTACTTTTTGAGGAGCAGACTCTCTCTTGGACATTTGGATGTACTTTGGCATGCCAGCCTACGACTTCAAAAGAGGCTTAGAGCAATCGAAAGATCAGAGAGCCCATACGGGTAAATTCACCTCATATGTATATAGTATATTGTGATTGCTAAATAGTGAATTTTAATATGAAAGTTGTGAGCCGCATACCTCTGAAATTTGAATTTCAAGTTGCATGCCTAGAGTGATGATTTGTGAGTAGTTACTTGTGACTTATGAGGCTTGAAAATTTGTAGGTCAATTCCAATGAAATCGATGTGGCAAGGATTTCATAGTTGCCACGAAGATCACATTAGAAGGTGAATCTCTATGCATTCCTCCATCGAGAGCCTTTATACATCAGGTTAATTCCAACTTCCAAGTTCCAACTTCGTCCCATGTTCTAAGTTCTAATTTTTTAAAAAATTGGTTCAAAATTCAAACACCATTCTAATTTGTAACCATTGCCGATCCTTGCTTGTAGGACCTACCACTCAGTTTGTTGCATCATGCAAAAGGCAACAAACAAGGATAAGGTCTGGGCTCTCTGCTCTCTTGCTTTGGTGCTCTTAAAAACGAGGAGCCTATTTTTGGGAGGAAGAGGAGATGGAGGCCCAAAGGATGAGGAATACATTGAGAAGAAAGAGAAACATGAGGATGAGGATGAGGATGACAATGATGATGAGGAAGAGATTATGGTTGTAGGAGAGCTTCCAACGAGGGCTAGGCATGGTTTTGGAAAACGCCATTGCTCCCGGTTTTTGTGTGGTTGAATGTGATTTACCAATTTCTTGTTTCCCCATGATGGGAAATAGGTGTGCGGAATGTTGTGGGGAAACATCGTTCCTCCACATGGGAAATGTGCTTCCCCAATAGCTTTCTAAAACATAAAGCATAAAAAGAAAGCTTTATGTGTGAATTTTTCTAATGGGGAAACTCGTTCCCCTTAACAAGTTCATTGTGCCCCTCACGACCAATTGTTCACACTGTGCCAACCTCCTCATTAATCATTTGTGCGACCATCGTACAAGTATTTGATGGATGTTGATTGAGACTTTAATATTCCAATCTGATGTTGTATTTCAGCAAACCTTCATTGCAATGTCATGGCATGTCGTTACCATAGTTTCATTGAAACATGTTTTATTTAATGAAACTTTGTTTCAAGACGGTCTAATTTTGAACAGACCGTATGAAATGAAATTTTTAGTGCATTAAACGGATTGATAAAAAGAAAAAAATAATTTCTGTTTTTCTATTTTTTTTGGGTTTTAAACAATGCTATTGTTGTGTTTATGAAATGTTCCTAGAAGCACAGAGTTCCGGAACGCTTGTTAAACCGGGATCCCAGAGCGTTCCGGATCAAAACACTGAATTTTTTTTTTGTTCTTTTTGTTTTCTTTTGGTTTTTTTGAAGTCTATGTGTTGGGGTGGGAAGAAACAACATTTTGGGGATGTAAAAGAAATTCCAAACACAGTGTAGATCTGTTCTTTTACTGGGTTTGAACTTTGAATATATATATTCTAATTTCTCACATGAGCTCAAGTGAGGTCATGCACCTGGACCTTACTAGACTGAGAGGTCTGGGTAGCCGGTTTATAAGAAAACAACCCAACTTTCCTGATATTCAAAAGCTAGCTGCTGATCTGATAAGTTTCAAGATTACCACTACCTTTTCATTTTTGAGGCTTGCCATCCTTTTATTAGCAGTCAAAATAACTTTCAAGTATGTTCGCAATCACAATAAGCTGCTTGCATGGTTTTTTTAATCAAATACTGTTTATATGTGATGTTCAAGATAACTGAACTTCATATTGGCAGTAAAATTTTCTAAACGATAAAAAAGATGTGCAGGTAACATATTGGAAGAAATTCTGACATGTGAATTTTGTTAAAAGAAAAAATTACAGGTTTTTTTAACACAGCGTTCCAGAACGCCGGAACGTGGGGGTCTGGAATGGCGTTCCAGTGCAACTTAGGAAATGTCATTACTAGTAACTCCTATTTGATTTATCTATTAAGTACTTAAAACTTGGCCCCTATTCAAATCAAAACAAACTTGATCAGGTACCTACTACGTGCTTCAAAACAATTTTGAGAAGCTCTTCAAATCTCAACCTTTGGTAAGTTTTAACCTTTAGAACTAACTGACTAAGCATGGAAACCACTACGCACTTAGCATATGTGATTTAAGGATCAAACGGTAGGACTTATTCTAGCTACCATCTATGTAGAGGTAACAATTGTATTTGTATCACTTCTGTATAGTTATGTACATGATATGTGTACTCACTATACAAATACAAAGAAGGGAAAAAGCTCTATTGTAGATTTGAAAACTTTTAGGAAGGACGTCACCTGGCTTGGATTCCATTTGGTTCAACTTCTTGTTATATTCATAGTTGTCCCTATATTCTTGTTTACTGGTGACTTAATAGATTTGGATACATTCTTTATTGTCAACATGTCATTGAGGCAACAGACGCCAAGCGATCACAAGTTATGAAATGAATCACACATTTTTGCATCATTGAAGCATAACTTGACAATACATGAAGCAATCGGCAAATAACATCACACAGATTTATAGTTCTTCCAAAAAGAGCGGTGAGCCCAAGAAATACCAAATCATAAGCCGCGAAATGAATGTCTCTGGGCCCTATTTCTACCTAATAGGAACCTTAAATTAGAAGCTTCTAGACACTTAGCCTGAGCTTATCGACAAATAGGGTGACAAGAGGGCAAATAGTGTGCCCTCTTGAAGGATCTGTGCCCTTCTGATAGGCCCCCCGCATAAAAATTGCTTCAGGCATGTATGAATAAAAGGGCTCGTGGTCAACTCATGAATGCAGGCCCAGTAATCCATGTCTCTATGGATCCGGTAGTCCATTACTCAAGGCAACACTATCAAAGGCATATTCAAGAAATATCATCGATGTATAAGATAAAACCAGAGAATTCATTGTCAATCATAAAGGAAGTATGAATATGACCTGTGGAGAAAAAGTTCTAAATCTTGAAACCATAGTTTCAGTGCGATTTAAACATCCACTATAGAATACTGCTTTCTGAACAGAAGCCTTCCTCAATGAGGTTAGTAAATTGGGTAGTAGTGAGCTTTTTTGGAGCTTCAATCTATCTTCCTTGCACTGAGGGGTGTTGACCCTTAGACATAGTGTTTGTACTGATGACAGGTAGTTTCAGATATTGTTGAAGCATGTCGAGCTCATGATTTTACAGACATTGTCATGGTACATGAGCATCGAGGGGAGCCTGATGGTCTCATTGTATGCCATCTGCCATTCGGCCCAACGGCTTATTTTGGCCTACTGAATGTGGTATGCTCTCTCTCTCTCTCTCTCTCTCTCTCTCTCTCTCTCTCTCTCTCTCTCTCTCTTATTCTCTCTCTCTTCTCAGTTTTCAAACTACAATAGGAGCAGCTAGTGATTATGCATGAAGGGCATCATAGTGGAGTCAAAGTCTGTAAGCGGAGGCCTCAGAAGATCAAAGAAAATCTATTTTGTATAGATATGTGCATAATGGGATCTGCTCATTACTATGGTGTAAAGTGATTCGATCGAGCTGTGTATTGGTGTAGGTTACTAGGCATGATATAAAAGATAAGAAGGCACTTGGGACGATGTCAGAAGCATATCCACATCTTATCTTGCACAATTTCAACACCAAGGTTTGAAGCTACGATCTGAACTCGAGAACTTTAAATGGGCAATTTCTTTAAGAAAGCAGCTTTACGTACCTAGAATGCTTGTTCCATATTTCATGGGACGATACTATCTCATGAGGTTTGAGAATCTTTGCAGCTTGGGCAAAGGACCGCCAACATGTTGAAGTATTTGTTTCCAGTGCCTAAACCAGACTCAAAAAGGATTATTACCTTTGCAAATCAGTCAGACTTCATATCCTTTAGGTGCGCATGATTCTTGCAATTTTTTTTCTTCTATGGTCCACCAATGTGGAGATTGTCTAAATTTTAAGGATTATTGTATGGATATTTCCTTGTGGTTTTAAAGATTCACTTTGGCAAAAGTTTTTCAGCAGAACCTTTCAGTAGCTGGTACTTTGTTTGGCACTCTAAACGCGAACCATGAACAACTAGATGTTCTTACAAGCATACACATTATTCATTGTTTAAGCACAACCTAGTCTTGACTCTTAACATAGATTCAAAGCAAGGAGATTTGAATCGAGACTCACATCAATATCTGAGACATCATGAAAGATTGGAGTTGAGCAAAAGCAATGAAAGATTAAATTCACGTGAACTATGGCAATGATCATGAGGCTTTAGCATAAATGTATCATAATGGACTGAATGTATTTTTGGCATAAATTTATCATTGTGGACCTTAATATTACCTTTTACATGCTCCCTAGCTTCCATAATAGTTAACATCAAGTGCTTTATTTGAAAAGTTTTTTAAACAAGTTCTAATTCCCGAGGAGTCAAAAAGGTTTGAAAGTGTTTTAAAAGTTCTTATTTAATTTTGAAAGAAAGCTTTTCTCATGTAGCATTAGCAAAGCAAACATTGCTACGGGCCAACAAATTTCAAGTCACAGTTCAGACGAAGCAGTAGTTTCTTTTCCTGTTTTTTCTTGGATTTTTTTCTTGTCTGGTATTTGATGTTGTATTTTGGCTTGATTTACGATATAAGCAGTTTTGCAAGATTAATCAGAAGAATGTGTTGCGTAGGCACCATGTCTATGAAAAGCCAGCTGGCCCAAAGTCAGTAGAGCTGAAGGAAGTTGGTCCAAGATTTGAACTACGACTTTATCAGGTAAGCAAAACTGGAGTGTTACCAGCCTGTAGCTTTGTTATGTTTTCAGCTTACAATTTGTGATGAGGATGTGTCTTCTGTTAGAAAACCGACTTGCTCATACAAGTAACCCAAGACAAGATTCCTATTGTTGTTAGACAATAGCCAAACACATGAGAGAGAACACAAGTGATGGAAACTCCAACTATGTCCCATTGCAAATGAGGTAGGTCTTACTTTAGTCTTCATGTCCCTTTAATGTATATGTGTGACCACCATGAGTGCAACATATCACCCAATTCTTTGAATTCCTTTGAATAAAAGAACTTTGACTCCCCCTGAATCAAATAATGTAGACATGATAACCTTTGCCTTAACCTTGAGAACTTTGCTTGAAGATTGACTCCCTTGGTCTCTTTGAACATCTTCCAAGCTACCACAAATATGTAAGGATCTCCCCAACATCCATAAAGAAAATGTAATCCTCTTTGATTACCATAACACCATCATGGCAATCATAAGTAGGAAATAGATCTATAAATGTCAACATAAATCTCATGTATTAACACCCACATTAGAAACCTGTACTTTATAAGGAGTTGTGTCTATTCCTTGAATTGAATCCACTTCATTTCTCCTGGTACTCTATAAGTTACCACCTGTAATGGACTTGATGGACTTAGCTTGAACTACTCCCCTTGGATGTACACTTCACGTTTGCATTCCTGTTTTCATGTTTTCAAACATTCTCCAACAATGATACAAATAGGATGTCATCCATGAACCCAATCAAATATGCAAGTAATAGAGCATCCCCAATAGAAAGATAAAACATATACAATACTTAATCACACAAAGTTATTGATACTCCCCCTCTAATACTTTCTCACACGAAGTACTTGATATTATCTTTTCCATGGAATCTCCTACCTCTATCTCACACATAGAGTCACTTGCTCCAAACAACTTTCCAACTTAGAAAGCATCTCATCATGACATCTATTTGTCCCGACACTTTGTCATATGCAAATTTCCCAACTAGTGTACGTCCATTTCCCTTGAAAAAATTTGCTTCACTTAAGAAGACTTCATATTGATTTTCTAAGGATGATCAATAAACCTGTCAATTTATAGAAATGAACCCTGTTGTTTTTCTTGAGGCTAAACAACAACTTGTACTATTGTTTTTCAATTGAATCTACCACATGACAAAACATGAACTTGGATAGATTCAAGAACTTGAAGAAACAACCTTTCTCCAACTCAAAACAGATCTTCCTAGTAGAACTGATCTCACTTGGTACCACCACATGAATCAACTATGACTTGGATGGTATCCAGGAGTTACTTGACAACCACAACAAACAATCACTTCGATTTATCAGAAATCCAAGTGATACTAGTTTAGATAGACAAGAAAGTTTCTACAACGTAACCAAGTTAGTATGACTTAAATAGAAACCAAACCGACACAATGTAGAATGATGAACACACAGCTTGTCACACCTGTCACTTGTAACAACAAACTTATCATTTGTCACCATGATAAGAAACTGTGAATTACTGAAACATCTTCTTTAATATCGATTTACCTAAATAGACTCAACATGTATACTTCTCATGCAACTCCCTCTTAAGAGTTTGGACATTTGTTGATTCCAACCTCGACAAAAACTTGTCCAATCTTAGAACTTCTGAAGTTGACCTTCCTTTAGTATGCTTGTTGGTAGCCGCTTCTACAGCTTCAACAACGCCATGATCATTGATTGTCTTCCCCTCAGCTGCATGAACCAACTTGCATGTAGCTTCAATGAACTCTCAATGTTCTCCTGCATATCTCTCTCCTTGACTTTCAGCGATCTAGATGTTAGAAAACCGACTTGCTCATAAAGTAACCCGAGACAAGATTCCTATTGTTGTTAGACAATAGCCAAACACATGATAGACAATACAAGTGATGGAAACTCCAACTATGCCTCATTGCAAATGAGGTAGGGTGCACTACATTCTTATAGACTTTGGTCTATGCCAAAAGCAAAAGCAATTGCTTAATTAATGTCTCTACGTATGGTAAAAGCACTAACACCTATCTATAGCAATAACTTGTGCTCCAAATCAAGCACTAGAATCTTGAACCTGTCTAACTATAGTCTAACAAGACTTTTACTAAATATAGGTAAGTACTAAGGGCCGCTATAATTAGCATGCAGGCATGTCCAATAATCCTAATTAATCCTGAATGACAACATTGGGGGTAATAATGTGAACATTAACTCATCTTCTTGTCTCTCTAACAAGGTTGCATCGAACCGTGGTTCGAACGGCTGAATCGTTAGGTACCGGTTCGAACCGGGAACCGCGGTTCTGCTGCATTTTTGGCCCTCATGGTTTCTGGCAGCCTTGGATCTAATCAAGAATCTATATATACTAAAAGAAAAGTGGTTTCCGGCAGCTCACGCTGCCTGTCATGCTCTCACGGGCAGTGCGGGCTGCCTGGAAACCCATGTTTTTAAGTAAAAAAGGCTGGGGAAGGGTGAAGGCCATGGGCTGGGGAGGGCACAGGCAGGGGCGGGGACGGGGCGAGCAGGGGGATGGGCACGGGCCCGCCGCCCTCACATTTCAATTTGCCCGCCGTTGGGCGGGCAGGCGTTACTAGTGTATCACAGTGTTTTTTTGTTATCTCTATCTTATTTGAATCGTTAAACAAAAGACTAGAACCTTGTATTAAGTTTCTACCAAATGATTCGAAAAAACCCCTAATCTCTTTCAAATCTCACAAGAAAAGTAGAAATAATAGGGGGGAGATTGCAGACTTTTAGAGAATCAGCATGTTGGAATTGAGGTTCAAATTTAGAATCAATTTATAAAAATGTTCGAACCTTTTCCTGATTCGAACCGTGCTAGCTGGTTCGAATCAGTTTGAATCGCCCGATTTGAATCGGCTTGTAACGTTGCTCTCTAATCTTCCATGTTTAAGCAGTAGCATATTTCTGACTAGAGCTTATCCATTTTCGTGTAGTCTATTCTCTTAGTTAGTTTTGCTTTTCTGTAGGTCAAGTTGGGAACTGTGGATCAGGCTGAAGCTCAGAATGAATGGGTCATCAGACCATACATGAATTCTGCAAGAAAAAGGACTGCTCTCTGATGTGGAGCGTGCATGTTTGAACATGTGATTAAATATCACATATTATACATAAGTCTGACATTTTTAAATTTTCATTTAAAATTGTAATCTTTGGCTGAATTCACCTAGAAGTGTGAGAAACACATTGAGTCACATTTCAAAGCTCTGCAAGGCTTTCCTTGAAGAATTGTGAAGACTAATTACAGTAGAAGAGTTTGCATGGACTTCATATTCAGATTGGGTATGTTTATTGTCCTTGTGCTCCTTAATAAACTGATTGAGTTTGTTGAAGTAGATTCAGTCAATCTTGCACTTGAAAGTCATGTTCAGCAAAAATCCAAGTTTTTGAGAAAATGAAGACCCAAGTCTCATATTCTCTCTCTCTCTCTCTCTCTCTCTCTCTCTCTCTCTCTCTCTCTCTCTCTCTCTCTCTCCCATCACACCAACAAACTAGGATATGGAAATGTACTAAATATATTGTACGCTGATCAAATGGATTAGCTAAACTGATAGTTTGTAAGTTGGAAATGAAAGCATGAAGTTGTGAACCTAGGTTTCACTGTCCAATCAAGCACACACTCAAATGAGGCTTCAATGGTCTATTTGTGTTCCATAACTCGAGAAGAATTTGCATGTTATCACACAATCTTATAGCAATGGCATTACCTTACAAGTCATGCTACGTGCTTGTCATGATGCATTGATCTATTCTCTTTATCAAGTAGAATAATCATCTTTGTCGTTCATAATCAAAGAAGATTTTATGATTTAGCTTGCTGTATGTGCCCATGAAAATTTTAGTGTCACTATTTCAATACTTGTAGAGCACGGATTCAAATTTTATATGTGCCTGTGAAGATTTTTGTGTCACTATTTCAATACTTGTATAGGACGGATTCAATTTTTTTGCATCAATTTGCTTTAAATGAAATTGGATTTGAGGAAATTATGTACCAAAAAATATTAACTCAAAATTCTTATACAATTGACGTCTGTTGAGGACTGTAGTCCTCAATGAAAGTTGTCGCTTTTCATTTTGACAGCTAGAGAATAATCGCACCTTGCACTTCACCTTCCAATACCACTCGGTCCTCACATTTTCGTCTTATTTTGCGCTATGCTGGTAGGCTGGGTCCCTTTCTCATGATGAATTTGTGCTATCTCAAAAATTTGTTAGTCTAATTGGAAGCATGTGAGTTCAAAATCTTGATGTTCTCTTTTTAAGATACAAGAAATATGCTTCTTGAAAGTTAAGATATGACTAATCTCAAACGAGTTACGAACTTGTAAGTTTGTGTCACAAGTATCCCTTCATCAAAGTTTATTACTATCCAAGACCACAAAAAAACATCGAAAGAGCATGCTTTTGTCAATGTTGTGAAGCAAAAATTAAGATCCAACTCCCTTCAATTGTAACATAGTGGAAGTGGATCATCACGATGTAGTGAACCAACATCATGCAGAAGGACACAATTTAATACAATGCCTATAATACGGACATCAAGCAATCACAAATTTGGTGCATAGGGCTTAAAGGGGAAAAGAAAGTGATAGTTGTACCTTCAAAATGTTTTTTAGTAACAGAGTATTTTCCAAGTATGTCCTAAAACTTCTATAGATGTATCTGTTATCTGTACTCCAAAAAGCATCCGGCTGTTACAAAAACGATAAATCCTATCTAGTCCAAAAACTTCTGTAGATGTATCTGTTATCTGTACTCCAAAAAGAATCCGGCTGTTGCAAAAACGATAGATCCTATCTAGTCCATTAAGAAGATAAAGCTGTAGTGGGCTTGTAAACAACGAAGCCGCTGCATTGCACTTGCCTTATGTTGTCAAATCCTAGAACCCGAATAAAGCAATCAGGATAGGCTTTCTTGCACTCTTCTATCTCAGCCAACACCTGAGCAGGATCCTGGCAACCAAACATTGGAAGTTTCCACATTGTCCAGTAGCGTCCATCGTAGTATCCGCACAATTTCAGATGCTTGCGATAAAGAACACCAACCTTGTCAAACTCGAGACAGGGAATCCACCCCTTTTGCAACAAGTGCTCGACCTCCTTAGCGATGGCTTCAGGTGACAACGGAGGAAGGTAACTAAGCGTTTCGTATCGTAAGTTCTTCAGAGGATCCACAACCTGCATGCATTGCAGACGGCTACCATTACTTGTTGTCTTGAGGCTCCATTCGGTTTGATTTGCTGAGAAAAGAGGAGGCAGTGTGAGCAAAGCAGGTACACGAACAGTGTCCGAGGCAGCAGCAGCAACAAGCATCGGCGGGGCCACAAGAGAACGTGTGATCGCAGCACTGGACGCCATAGCTCACCGTCAGAAGAAGAAAAAGACAGGAAACGCAGAAACGAACAATTTCACAACACAACACATACACACACACATTTAAAAGGTTGAGAAGAGAAAAATCCCCTTTGGAACTAAACGTGTGAAGTACCCATGCATAGGCACACATGTTGGTTTGCAAAGAACATATAAGACTACCCAAAAATCAACCATGCACAAATCTGCGTGTAGTGCTTTGCAACGAGTACACGTGTGATAGAAACAATCTAAGTTGTCCAAAAAGGATTAGGGTAATAATGCAACACATATGGTATCCCCCATGTTGTGGACCCAAAAAATTTGTGTTGGTCGATAGGAAAAAAAAAATTTGTACTGGGATTGTATGACGTGCCATGACAACTACAAATACATGGTTCGTATATTGACCATATGTGTCCACCACATAGCTTTCCTTACGTTGCTAAGGTGGAGCCACTTTTGGAGCTCCCAATTTCAATTGTGAGGGTTTTTTTGTGGCATTTTTGGCCTTGCCTTGCAAAGGCAATACTATGTGTTGAGGTCGGTCAATGGAGTTTGAAAACAGTTGACGTTTTCTATGGTGTGTGTCTAAACTTTAAAAGGCTAGAACCTTTGTGGCGGCTAAACTAACAAAAATTTCTAGGGAGGGTGCATGCAACAATGCATGATCCATAAGGCCCAAAAAACAAAAGCAAAAGCTCGTTGGCATTAAAAAAATTCCTATGCAAGCTACCTCACATGCATGTGACTATGCATTCATTCATGGAAAATAGCAAACGACATTCACTAGAAAAAAAGTGACTTGCATGCACATTTTGTTTTGGATTTGATTTGAGTGGCATGCAATCAATCCATAGCAAGCATTCATCTCATTGATTCTGTGCATGACTCCCCCCCTCCAAGCCTCCTCTCTTCTCTCCTCTTAGTTTATCTTCTGGATCTCCAAGCCTCTTCTTTTCTCTCCTCTTAGTTTCTCTTCATGATCTGGGCGAAGGGCTAGCTTTATGTTGAGTTCCTCATCTGCTTCTGCTTCCGTTTCGGCCTTGCAATGGCCTATGCTTACACCACCCCCAAGTTCTATATCTTCAGCCACTTCTGTTGAGAAATGAAAAATCATCTATCTTGACTTTAGGCTTGTCACAAAGTTTTTTCTATGTGAGTTTGTTGTTCTCATTGCATATCACATGCAATTGTTGTAAGTGTTCCATAGTGACATGAAAGGCATGCACAAAGTGAATTGGACACAAGCATGATGATTTGTACAATTTTAGTTGAAAATATGACACTTGGTAAAAGTATGTAGAAATGCATGCATGAGAAGTGACAAATGTCACTAATACTCTAATGGATGGAAGTTGGATGGATGTGGTTTTACCTCGAGCTACTTTGCAATTGATCCCAAATCAATCTGATGTGTCTATCAAGAGTTATAAGCTCTTAAAGAGGGTAGGGAGTGGTCCAAAATCCGAGTGACCACATTTTGATTTGATTCAATTTAGCTTGATTCATAATCCATTGTTTTGAGTAGTCAATACAAGAAACCGAAGATCAAGACAAAGTTTGATGTAGTTAAACACTTTTGAGCTTCCTTTGAATCATTAGTGTTTTCTTTTGTAGCATCTAACACGTGCCAAAAGTAGAATCCAAACTTGTCTATGTTCCTCAATCCATTTTGAGAGACTGATCTAGATTATCTTGTTTTGCGGAATATTTGAAATTTATCTCAAATACAATTGCAAGTTTTTCACATAGGATTGGTAGCACACCCTTGAAAATACCTATAGTAAAAGGAAGTAGCAACATCAAGTCTGATTGGAACAAGCTCAAACATATAATTGTCCAATAACAAAAAGTCTTCACAATTATGGCATCAGTGGGAGGATATCTCCTAGAAGCAAGTGAAAGACTAAGTACCTCCAATTATTCAATATGGAAGGTTAGGACGGAGTCTATTCTTATACTCCAGGATGTTATGGACATAGTACTTGGTATTGAGGAGGATCCTCAAGCACAACTTAAAATACCAAAGTATAGAAAGAGAGCTAGAATGGCTCTTTCATTAAAATGAATGTCTCTAATAAGATTTTAAGAGATAGGATCTTGCACCACTACAAAAGAAGCTTTGGATGCACTTAAGTCCATCTATGAAGCTAAGAACACTTCTAGAGAATACTCACTCTTAGAAATCAGATTTTTCAAAGTTTTCAAAGAAGTGAGGAGAGTGCATCAAATTATGTTCTAAGAGTAAAGGATCTTCATAGGGAGCTCGCTTGTGTTGGTGTCACAATCAATCAAGATGAGCTAGTACAAGTCATTCTCTAATGGCTTAAAAGAAGACTATGATAATCTTGTTTAATCCTTTGCCATAAAGGAAGAGTTGTCCAATTTGAAAACTCTTCAAGGAATTCTCATCTCTGAAGGAGCAAGGCAAAGTTACAAACTTTCTAGGATGAACAAAGTCGAGCATATTGGAAGTGACAAAGCTCTCTTTGTCAAGGACAAGCATAAAGGAAAGAACAATGACCAGTTTTCTCAAGCTTTCAAAGACAAAGCCAAGAACAAAGACAAAGATGGTGAAGATGATGACTCAACTCATCCTTCTACTTCAAAGACCAAGAAAAAAAAAGTCAAGTGTTTCTTTTGTGGCAAGAAGGGGCACTATGCCTCTAATTGCTTCAAAAAGAAAAATCAACTCAAACAAGAAGAAGACTTAATTGCAAGTGATGGAGAAGGATCACTCATGGTATCAAGCTTTTCTTCAACACCCTTCAAGAAAGATGGAGGTTGGTACATCGATAGTGGAGCCTCTTCACATATGTGTTGTTCAAAGGAGTCTTTTGACTCTATTGTACCTTATAAAGGACTTAAAAGATCTATTTATATTGCAAATGATCATGAATGCTCTATTGAAGGAATTGGCAACATTCCATTGAAATTTGCTCCTTCTAAAGTTCTATCTTTCCAATGTTCTTTTTGTTCCTAAGCTTACAAAGAACTTGATAAGTGTTGGAAAGTTGCTTGATTGTGGTTGTGATGTAAAATTCAATTTTAGTACTTGTTTTATCAAGAAAGATGATGAGATCCTAGCTAATGGATCTAGATATGGTGGCATCTTCAAGTTAAATTTTTATGAGAATGCAAACTTTTGTGAAATTGCTCTTATGTCTAAGGAGGAGTTATGGCATAGAAGGTTGGCGCATCCTAACTATAAATCTATGCTTTCTATGATCAAGAATGATAAGGCTATTGGCCTTCCAAGATCACTTTCTAAGAATATCAAGCCTTGTGAAGTTTGTGCTATTGCAAAATCACATAGAAAGTCATATCAAAAGTCTTCTATTAAGACTTAACATCCTTTGGAATTAATTCACTAGAACGTTCATTTTTCTTTCTCAAAAAGTATTGGTGGTGCAATTTGTCATTGATGATTCTACAAGATATACTTGGTTGTATCTACTTTCTTCAAAAGCTATGGTGTTTGATCACTTTCTAGTCTTCAAAGCTTATGCTGAGAAACAATTTTCTTTTAAAGTTAAAGCTTTAAGATGTGATGGAGGAGGTGAATACATCTCCAACAAGTTCTATGATTATTGCGAGGTTGAAAGGATTAAGAGAGAATTTTCTTGTGCTTATTCTCCATCTCAAAATGGAGTTGCTGAAAGAAAAAATTTGATCTCTATGTGAATGTGCTAAAGCAATCTGAGTTGAAGCTTTTTTGCCTATTGAATATTGGGGAGAAGCAATTAATTGTGCAAACTATTTGTGCAATAGATTATCTCACAATGCACTTGCAGGAAAATCACCATGTGAAGTCTTGTTTAAGAAGAAACCTAAGGTTGATCACCTTAGAGTTTTTGGATGTGTTTGCTTTGTTCATGTACCCTTGGAAACAAGGAAAAGAGATGATCCAAATTCAGTTAAAGGGATTATGGTTGGATACTCATCCAACAAGAAGGCATGCAAAATTTATGTTCCCTCTACCTCAGTTACAATTGAGAGTAGGGATGTTATTTTCCATGAGAATCAAGAATACATCTTTGATGAGGCCGAGATCAAACATTCTCAAAAGAATTCTCCTATCATCACCCTTGAAGATTATCATGGAGAGATGGGGCCGAGAATTGAGGAGGATTCACCTCGAATCTTTTCACCAAGGAGATCACAAAGAGAAAGATCCGAGCCTAAGAGGCTTACATATGGAGATAACGACAAGCAAGTGGAACTCAACTCCACTAATTATGCTTATTTTGTTTCACATGAAGAGCCAAAAGATGTATATGATGCACTCAATTCAAAAGAATGGTTTCTAGCACTCAATTCAAAAGAATGGTTTCTAGCCGTGAAGGAGGAATATGATGCATTGATTGCCAACAAGACATGGGAGCTTGTGGATCTTCCATCCAACAAGCACACCATTGGTTGCAAATGGGGTTTTCAAGTCAAATATAATCAAGATGGCACAATCAACAAGTACAAGGTAAGGCTTTGTGCAAAGGGTTTTGCTCAAGTTTATGGACTTGATTATGAGGAGACTTTTGCTCCAGTTGCAAAGATGATATCAATTAGAATCATAATTTTTATTGCTTGTTTTTCCAAATGGCAAGTTTTTCAACTAGATGTCTCAAATGCATTTTTAAATGGATATCTAGAAGAAGAAATTTATATGGATCAACCTCTTCGGTTCATCCAAGACAAGACCAAAGTTTGCTTGCTCTTCAAAAGTCTCTATGGACTAAAGCAAGCTCCAAGATCGTGGTAATCTCGACTTAACACTTTTCTTGATTCACTAGGATCTAATCTTAGTAACTATGATCCTTCCTTGTATGTCAAGTTTTATGATAGAGATATTGTCATTCTTCTCATTTATGTTGATGATATTATCCTGATAAGAAGTTGTATCAAGTTAGTTGAAGAAGCCAAAATTGCACTTGGAAAATAATTCAAGATGCAAGATCTTGGAAAAATTCATCACATATTAGGATTAGAGATTGACTTCCATAATGAGAAAGCTTTTGTTTGTCAATCCAAGTATGCTCTTTCAATGTTAAAAAAGCTCAATATGCTAGATTGCAAGAGTATTGATACTCCTGTGGAGCAAATTGTAAAAGACCCTAACAAAGGTGATGAAAGATCCTTCGTGGACATCACTCTTTTTAGGAGTCTTATAGGCTCCTTAATTTGGCTCATTATAACTAGGCCTGATGTAAGTTTTAGTGCTCATAAGTTGAGCCAAGCTATGCAAAATCCTACTATTCATCATTGGATTATGGCCAAAAAGGTACTTAGATATAGATCTTCAACCTATGATTATGGTTTGTTATATAGAATGAAGATCTTTCCATAGTTGGCTATTCTGACTCGGATTTTGCCAGTGATAAAGTAGATCGGAAATCTACAAGTGCATATGTCATATATCTTGGAGAAAATTTGATATCTTGGCTTTCCAAAAAGCAAGATACTATATCACTCTCATCTTGCGAAGTTGAATATAAGGCACTAACTACTACAACAAAAGAAGTGCTTTGGATCAAGAGGTTGCTAGTGGAGCTAAAGATAATTAAGGAAGATGATCTACCTATGATCATGTGTGACAATATTTCAGCACAATGATGATGTGCACAAAGTACTTAATTCTGCCTTGAAGCAAAGATTAAATCTAGATGTTATTCATGGGGGTGCTCGAGTATTCTGTGTCGTTTACCTTGTAATAATAAAAATATATTGCTCTGTATATTCTTGTGGGCTAATTTGTATATGATAGACTTGAGATATGATGTTTGCGCTTGATGTTAGAGAGGATCAAACCAGGATGCTTTGATGTCCTTGTCAATAATGAACATATACTACCCTTCACTTTGTTACCAAAGGATAGGATTAGCAATACATGTTAATAAACAAGAATCACGTTTATCTAAAACATGAAACTTAAGGGACAACATTCTTCAGCAACAAGCGGCTTTCATCTTCATACTAAACTAAATCTGTTGTCACAGGCATTTATAGAATACCACAGAAACTTGAGTGGCACTTTCATGTTGCATGGCAACAATGTAGCTTTTCTATGGTTTTCTACAACATTTGTTGATGATTTATTTAAATGTTCAAACGAAGGAAGGTCCAACCTAATAGGTCATTGGATCCACCCTAACTTGGGGTCAAAATCAGATGTTCGACTATCTGCCAGAACATGACATTCAAAGACAATTTACATGTTTCTATTCGCCTCAGCGGAATGGAATTGTAGAGAGGAAGAATTGAAAGCTACTCAACTAAGCTAGATCTATGCTACATCAAGCACACTTACCTGCAAAGTTCTGGGCAGAAGCTACTGCCACAGCCTATTACGTACAGAATAGATCCAACACTAAAGTCGTCAATAGCAAAACTCCTTATGAAGTATGGCATGGACACAAGCCTAGTGTCAGCCATTTAAAAATATTTGGTTGTATATGTTTTGTTCATGTTTTTAAATAGCTTAGGAAGAAGCTGGATCATAGGACAAATAAATGCATCCCGATGTACATAAAGCTTATAAAGTTTATGATCCATCCACCAATGTAGCATTTGTTTCTAGGGACGTTATCTTCAAAGAGGATATATTCTATGACTTTAAACAACCATTGATAAATGATGTTGTGTCATTTCATCCTATTTTACGCAGCATAGAATCTTCCAATCATGATGTTTCTTCTACAGATCCTGCAGCTACAACTACAGAAGTCGAGCAACTGATAATACCTGTCACCAGACCAGACCAATCTAGCTCGAGCAAATCTGGACAAATTCAAGAAGAAGCACCTTCACATTATGGTCAACCAAATGTTCACAGATCCTCGCGGACTCTAACAGTTTCTAAGAGATATACACCTCAATCTTTCTGGACTTCATCAGAAGAACCAGAGACCTTAGCCAAAGCAATTAACTCTAAGGATGATGTGAAGTGGCAAGAAGCTATGGAAAGCGTGTACAACTCACTTTTGACGAACTAGACCTGGACGCTGGTCGACTTTCTCACTCACAAGAGAGTTATCGACAACAAGTGGATCTTCAAGAAGGAGATCAACTCTGATGGTGCCATTGCTAAATGGAAAGCACGGTTGGTGGCTAAAGGATTCACTCAAGTCCAAGGATCGGATTTATCAAGAGATTTTTAGTCCTATTGTCAAAATGCAATCAATCAGCACTCTGATTGCATTACCAATCATGGAAGACCTCGAGATGCATCAAATGGATGTCAAGACAATGTTTCTCAATTACTACATCGAAGATGAGTTGTATATCTTCCAACTAGAAGGATTCAAAGTCAAAGGCCAAGAGCACAAAGTGTGCAAGCTGCACAAAGCAATATATGGTCTGAAACAGGCCTCAAGGGCATGGTTTGAAAGAATCAACTCTTATGTTATTCAATTGGGCTTTGCATACAATTCAGCTGACTGCGATGCTTATTCCAAGCATATAGGTGTCAATTCAGTCCATATAGCTCTTTATGTAGATGACGCATTTATTTTATCTAATGACACAGTCTTACTGCACACTACTAAGAGTGATCTTCTGACATGACTGATCTAGGCATTGTTCATTCTCTATTGAGAATTCACATTACTAGAAATAGACTTCAAAAGAAGATCTATATTGGCCAGCCAAAATATCTAGTAGAAAAGTTTCACATGTCTAATTGCAAAACAATTAATACACCAATGGATCCAAGTATGCTATTGACTAAACCTTCTTGTGCAGGCACCGTAAGTGAAGTACTCGACTTAGAGAAGTACCCTTTTTATCCTCTGATCGGATCTTTGATGTATTCCATGTTGTGCACTAGACCAGATCTAGCATACATTGTTAGCACGTTAAGTCAATTCATTTCTAATCCTAGGATCTCTCATTGAAAAGCATTAAAGAGAGTGATGAGATATATTCAAAGAAGTTTAGATCACATTCTATGTTATGATGGAAATGTTATCGACCCACTAAAACTGAGAGGCTACTCTGACTCAAATTGGGGAGGAAATGCCTCAACCAGAAAATCCACTTCCGAATTTGGTTTCTTTCTGGCAGGGGGACCGATTTTGTGGAATTCAAGAAAGCAGAAATTAGTGGCACTTTCTTCAACCAAAGCAAAGTACATCACATCATGTCAAACTTCAAAAGAAGCTATACAGATCAGATTATTACTTCACAATTTACATCACACTCAATTCAATACTACTACCATTCTGTGTGACAATTTGAGCTGTATTTCATTGTCGTTGAATCCCAGATTTCATGGCAATTCTAAGCACATCGAAATCCAATATCATTACATTCAGGAGAAAAAATTTTCAGGGCAAGTGATTCTTCAATATTCCACAACAGAAATGGTTGCAGACATCTTCACCAAAGCGCTTCTTAGGATCAAACATCAGAAATTTTCCAGTATGTTAAAGTTGACGAAGACACCAAAACACCAACCGTGACCTTAAGGGGGACTGTGGAAATTAAGTCCACAATTTTCTCCTTGGTGATAATTTCTATTTCAAGATTCTTCCTACACATTTTTTATAATTGATCTAGGGTCAGATGAAATCTACTTTGGCTCTATGTCTGCTCATCTGATACTTGCGGGAACCACAAAACTTAGATAGCTGAACTATTCGAAGAACGACTACATCGGGCTTCCGGCTTTGATCTTCATCCACCCATGGATTAAAGACTAAAGGGTAACTAATTATGTTTGTTTTTTTTTTCACATTCGAATGTTAAGTCAAGTTATTTGAAAGACACACACACACACACATTAATATAAGCAAAGACAATGCAATAGAATCAATATTGACATGGAGTTAGAAATTGCTTTTGATTTGCAATTTCAAGTTCCAAGACACCATCTTGGCAAGGTATGCGAAGGGCTATCTATTTCAGTCAAAAGTTGATATGAATCCACAAAGTATCAGAACATTATAGTAATATAGTGATACAAGAATTAGCACAACTTTTTGATTCTAGTAAATATCTGAGTTGAAAGACTTGATTATGTCCTGGGATGACGGTTTGTCTTCTTATCATGCTGACAATGCAACCACTTGCTAAAACAGAGTGCACATTTTCAAACATTCATGGAATATATATGATTAGATACCATATTGCAATCTCCACTTACTCTTCAAGTTCTTCAAGAGAGATTTCATCGTCTTAATACACATCAAATTTGCACCATGAAAAAATTGGCCATTGTAAAAAAGAAAAATAATATATATGGTTGATTCTTGAGGTTGTGGCCCTTATAAGAATAGAGAGGAAAGTTAAGTACACCAACATTGCAAAGGAGATAATGCCACTTGGGAAAAATACCTTGTAATAAGCAAATCAGATGGTTATCCAAGAACTTGGGATCCAACTACAATGACCCGCCATGTCGAGCATAGAGAAAAGTGTAAAAAAGTGTCGAAAATGAATTCACAAGCCTTCAAAATATTATAAAATGAAAATAACATTTTTTTCTTTCTTGGAAGGAACTGTCTGAAATATCATGAGTAAATCCTTGATTTCATGGAGATGCCTAGTAATCATGGCCTTTGTGATATGATGGAATCTGATGGAATAGGGTGAGAGGACGCGAACGGAGGAAGAGAGAAGGAAATAGTTTGCGGAACAACTCTCCTGTTATTATGGGTCGCTATAAGCAAGAACAGTCTAAAAGATCGTAGTTGCCGAAATAGACTCACAGCTCAAGCGTTCTCACCTATAGGATCGTGAAATAATTCGTACCCAAATGAAAATGAGTACAGTCCACCAAAGAGATTAGATGATGTGTGGTATTACTGTAAATTGGTTTTCAATATGGAGTTCAGTTCAGAATGTAAGGAAGTGATAATGCAAGTTCCTCAGGCATCAAAGACAACCATCATTTGATCAAATACTAAGGAGTTGTTGACATTCGTGATCTGATCAGAGTGAGTGAACAAGTAGTAAGAGTGTAATCAAATCATAACATCATACATCTACATTAAACCTGATGATAGAACGTGTTGTTTCTATATTACAAAGAAAACTTGAACAACACTGAATATGTTACAGCCAAAAATGGAGGCGTAACTTGGATGCTCAATATCATTTGCTCTATTGGTGGAGCATCACGTAGAGTGTGTGATGAAGATGTATTTATAGGCTACATCCATGTATTACCATAAATGTTTGTCATCTCACTAAGTACTTCGTTGTACTTAGGAAGTAGTTGACTTGTAATGACAGTTGTACAATATGTACATAAGTGAATGATTTCCTTTGGGATACTGATATGGCGGTGTTTGTCGTAACTGCATGTTGACCGCAACCGTAGTTGTTGCGGTATTATGCGGAGTCTTGCGGTGGCTAGGCGGAGCCTTGGCTGCCTTGCAGTGCCTTAGTAGTTGGTCTTCACATAGTGACCATAGCGTTGACTCGGCAGTGCCTTGATGGTTCCTTGTGGTGGCTTTGGGCTGTGCCTTGGCAGTAGTTTTGGTCAAATAGCTCGAAGTCGTCGGAATGCACAAGTTGTCACATTCCTCGCATTTTTCGCATTTTGGAAAAATGCGACAATGAGCTTAAAACTTTTATCTCGTCCAAGTAGATGGGCCTTCGCATTTTTCGCATTTTGAAAAAAATGCGACAATGAACTTAGAACTGATATTTCCTCGAAGTAGATGGGACTTCGCATTTTTGGCCTTTCGAGAAAATGCGAACTGTGCAAAAAATAGTTCAATTCTACATACTGTTGCGAAGATAGTGTAATTTTTGCAAACTTGTTCAAAATGAGGATTTGTTGAAGTTGTTGAAGATGGCCAATTCACCTTTGATTTGTCCTTCTTGACTTTGGTGGTTGATGGAGATGCCTTTGAGCGTCCTTCTTGATCCTCAAGCTTTGAAGACTTCTTGAATGTTGATCCTTTGCCTTTGGACTTGCCTTTGCCTTTGGTGAAGAGAGCTTGGTCATCTTCACCTTGGATGGAAAGCCTATCCATCCTCTCTTGCATTTGGCTCCTTTTTGATTCCTCGACCATGAGTGTGCCTTGGAGTTCTTCAAGTATGGGTACCTTACCCATAATTGCATATCCCTGAACCAAATTGTCAAATTCAAAGCTTAGTCCATTCAATATGAGTTGAACAAGCTCTTCATCCTTGATAGGATCACCTATGAAGGCTAGCTCTTTGTTCAATTCCTTTACTCTTAGGACAAAAGTATGTGCACTCTCTCCTTTCTTTTGATAGCTTCTATAGATTTGATTCTTCAAAGCTAACATTCTGATTTGGTTCTTGGATTCGTAGACCTTTTGCAAAGTCTCCCAAGCATCTTGCTCCGAAGTGCAATCTCCTACCTCTCTTAAGAGTTCATTTGCAACATTCATTTTTATGCAATGTAGTGCAACATTGCACCTCTTGATGTATTTGGCTTTTTTTTTAGGATGAATAGGTTCACCCTCCTTACCATTTACAATTTTCATCAGATCTTGCATGATCATGATGGATTCCATTCTAACTTTCCATATGGAATAGCTAGTTTTGTTGAGCCTTTCATTAGTATCCAAAAGATATGCATTTATAGATGCCATCTAGTCTCCTAATCAAGGACTTGACACAAATGAAGGTTACTTCTATTGATTTGATTGAAGATCTACCTTATCCCACTTCTTAGGGACCTGAAAAGATCAGTAATAGACTTCCTATAAAGATCTAAGAATGATCTCTAACAAACTCAAATCATAGAATACTAGAAACAATGCACTTGCTTGATTGAAGTAGACAATACTAGTAGAATTGCCCCTCTTTCTATAAAGAACATTAAAGCTTCCAAATGATCTGATCAAGAGTGAATTTCAGCAACCTAATATACTTCCAAAATCACTTGTAAAAGATCTAAGTGGAACTTAATGAGGATGCAACACAATCTACTATCCAATCACAAGCAAAAAACTGATCAAAATTGATGAAAAATTGATCTAATTTGGTGCATAAGTCAAGCAATTTTGGACTGAACCTAAATCACTTTAGGAGGTGTCCTCTACACCTTAGAACAGCCTTGAAGAGTCCCCAAAACTCTGATCTTCCCTCTCCTTGAATGCTAGAAAGCCTCCTCTATGAAATCACCTCCAAAACTCGCCTAGAAATCAATGCTTGGAGCAAACAAAACTTGCTATCTTGGTAATGTGAATTGAATTCAACTTTGCCTCTGGTTTTAGACACCTAAACACCTGCAAATGAAGTCACACAACACCAATCTCCAATGTATTTGACTCACTTTGAGCTCTAGAATCAATGCTAGATGCTAAGATCCAATCTACACAAGATTTAGATAAAAAATTGTGATCAAGTTGAATGAAAACCAAGGATTTAGCTCATTTAAGCCTTTAGGCTCTGATACCATGAAAATTACATCAGATAAGGATCCTAAAACACTTGAAATGATGAGGGAAACAATAGATTATGATCTCATAAAATTAGCACAAGTTGAACCATCAAAATCCATCAAAAATCTATGCTTGAACCTCACTAAATGGCCCAAATCCTTGAAGAAGGCTTCACACGTGTGAAAGTACGGCCTCCCACAGTTTGAGTACTATACACCAGACCTACATTCAATCCTATAATCATTAGTAATCACAAGAACTCAAACAATTATGAACATAGAGAGCAATTGCACCATTATGAGAGAAAAATCATGAAATTGCTTGATTGATTTTGGTGAGATATCATCACCTATATATACATGATCCATCACTGTTTTGGGCAGGTATGAGTAGCCCTAAACCTATCCCTAATGCTAATTTTGGTGGATCTTTCATCCCTACCAAGTTAGGATTGGAATCTTGGAGATCCCTCAACAATGCAAAAACTACCAAAAATAGCTCCTATTTTTTCTCTCTTGTATCTAAGCATAATTTGGACTCATTCCAAAGGTTCTAACATTTTATTCAGACATGTGATCTTTGCCAGCGAGCACGACGGCCTACTCGACAGAACTATGAACCCTTGCATCCGGTTTTATCGCAAGCACCATTTGAAAAATGGGGACTGGATTATTTTGGACCTATTCACCCTGTCGCATAAGGATCTCAGGCCCGATACATTATCGTAGCAACTAATTACATGACCAAGTGGATTGAAGCCAAAGTTGTCAAAGTTGCTGATGCGAAATCTACGGCCAAGTTTCTATATGAAAATATAATCATCAGATTTGGATGTCTGATTGAAATTGTCAGTGACCGGGGTACACACTTTATTAATCAAACAATAAAGTGTTTAATGGAAGATTTTTTTATTATACACAGATTTAGTCCCTACTATCCTAGAGGGAATGGCCAAGCTGAATCTTCTAATAAGATTCTCTGCACCATTATGACAAAGATAGTTGAAGTGAGTCGGTCTGATTGGGAACATAAACTGTATGTAGCATTATGGGCATTCAAAACCGCTTACAAAAATAGTACAAATCAAACACCTTTTCAACTGGTTTATGGTCAAGATGTTGTCATGCTGATTGAATTTTTAATCCCATCTTTACGCATAGCGGCCACCGAACGATTAAATGATGATACGTCTTTACAACTCCGTCATGAAGCGTTTCACAAATTATGTGAAACCCGATTGACGGCAGTTCATGCCTTAGCAGAGAGAAAGTCTGCCGCAAGGCATGGCACGATCGCCAATTGCACAAAAAAGATTTGAAAGCAGAAGATCTTGCATTAATGTACAAAACCAAGCTGATCAAGTGCAAGTTGAAATTTACCGAGGAAGGCCCGTATAAAGTGAAGGAAATCTTGAACTATGGCACAATAATTCTTGAGCACTTGGATGGAAAACGATTTGATACTCCGATGAATGACAGCCGCTTACGCAAGTTTTGGCAGCCTGCTCCGCCAGTTCAGCAAGTTTGATCTCAATGGTTTTTGAATTTTATTTGTTTTTCAATATGTTGTTTTCAGTACTTAATCTGCTGAATTTTTTGGAAAAAGACAGTTAAAAAAAAAAATTATTAAATTGAGAAAAGACTAATGAGCAAAAGTTAGAAAGTCATCAGCATAGGAAAGGAAGCACAATAATTTTTTGATGGAAAAAGACTTAGAAAATCACTGTTTTGGTCAGATTTAGCGTATTCAGTACTAAAAACCTTCGCTGAGCTCTCAGACTGTACATCCACTCTAGATTTATCTAATTTGAGGTGGACGAAGGTTCATGTCCAGACAGACCCCAGTTTTTTAGTCCGACGAAGGATCAGTAATATGCCATTTTGAGAACCTTCGTCGAGCATCTTAACCTCATTATTAACCTTCGCCGACCTGTTAGATGATCTTAAAATCAAAATTAGGTTGTCCATAGGTTCAGGTCTTGGAAAAATACATTTATGACAGTACCTGGGAGAAGGACCCTCCTAGGCAAAAATTCATCCTTCGTCAGGCCTGGAAAACGTTCGCCTGATAGGTTCAGATCTCCAGAAACCTTTTTCGAGATTTTTATACCCTATTATCACAGTACTGTACATGCCTGCAAATTTTTGTTCAGAACTGATCAGCCAAACTAGTATTCAGTGTAATGGACTCACCAGATTCACTATAAGTTGACTAAATTTTATTCATTCCTCACTTGTGCTAGCGAAGCTCTTGCAAATTTTTACCACGACTGTTGCGCCGGCGTCTCAAAGGGCGCTGGGACTTGAGCGGTTTCCCCAACACGCGCTTAAGTCTAACATTCATCCATCATGCACTTACGTAAAAGCCAACTCAGAATCGTAACAAGCTTAACCATTCAGACTTAAGAAAACTGGAATCCCAACCAACCCGAAAGCCAACTCAGAATCCGTCCCCAAAAGGTAACCAAAGGCAAAGACAAGCCACACATGAAACCCAAAGCATAGTGGTTGTCAAACTGACCAATTGGCATAGCGGCAAGTCCCATGTCGATGACAGGGACCCTTAGGCGCCAACGACGCAAAAAGGTTGTAGTAAGGGTCCTTCCACTCGGACCAGTCTCGGAGGCGAAACCGAAATGGTAATCATCCCCAAGGATCAACTTTATTAGATTTGGAAGAGGTTACATTCATACATAGACTGACCGGTCTCGGGGCCACCAACACGTGCTGGGCATTGTGCCTAGCTCGTGCTGGTAGAGGGAGCTGAGACCTGGCGACTGGATTCCTGGCGCTGGTTGAGCTGCCCAAGTTTCTGTCTGCCGGACTCCCCCTATAGTTCTGTTGTGATTCGGCGCACCCCCTCTGGTTTGAAACATAGTGCTTTCTGGTAAAGCACGCTTTTTAGGACTTAGTTTTTATTTTGCTGATTAAGCCTGGCAAGCCTGGCAGAATCAGTCTGGCTCCCGGACATGGGTCCCGGGAGCCGTCCCGGTGGCCGAATCAACCTGCTTTCCTGACTAGGCCATGATTCGAGCTCCAGAGCTAGCTCATGACTTTGTGACTACTTGACTGGCTCACCACAGGTCGGAGGCTCAGTCCTTGACATTCTAACTTGCTCTGGGACCTTAGGGAGTGTCACCCCTTTGAGTCTTACAGGGCACGCTGGGTGCACCCAAGTCAGCTTTACAACATCCTCCCCTCGTTTGAGAAAGCTGATGTCCTCATCAGGGCCAAACTAGAACCTAAGACTCATGGCACGGGCTTAATTCACCGGCCAGACTTTAGTCACATATACAAGGGCACGGGCTTGATTCACCGGCCAAAGGAAACCAACTGTAAAGCAGAGTAATGATATTGTGTTTTACACTCAGCACAGGAAAAGTGTGGATCTAGTTCACTTACGTAAAACCTGTGTGAAGCTGCTGCACTTAGACATCAAACTGAAGCTCACTCCTCAATGAGAAATGCGGCTTACTTTATTAGCATGAAAGAAAAAGGTACTCACGGCTCCCTTAAGCCTCAGATATGTCGTTGTCATCGCACATCTGGATGAGTCCCCTAGGACTCTAGATATTTCGTTTGGTCGTCCAGGTTGAGCTCCTTGAGCTCTGCATCGGCACTTAGATTCACCTTTGACGTAGAAACTGCAGGCAATGTTGGCTCCATTTGACCTCGCGTCATCTGGTTCGTCACTGTTGGATGTCTTTCATTAAAAAGGTGAGTTTTCGCTTGGTCACACAAGGTGAGCTCTTTGAGCTCTGCATCGGCACTTGAATTCACCTTTGATGTAGAGACTATAGGCAATTTTGGCTCCATTTCTTCCCGTGTCAGCTGGTCTGTCACTGTTGGTTGTCCTTCGTTAAATAGGTGAATGAGATTGGGAGGAATGGTTGGCTCAGGTTCATTTGTGTCGTTCTTTTCTAGTTGGTCCCCTGGCACAGCTCTGACGACACAAGGTCTCCTGCCATTATATAATAACACAAGGTTAACCCCTTTTGCCAAGAAGGCCACCACATGTTCGTTAAACCAACTTAATCCCAAAATAGCGTCGAAGGCATCCATCTTCAAGATTGTGAATGTTAGTCGATTCTTCCAGGCTCCCAGAGAGATTGGTAAGTTGGTTGCCAATCTACAAGTGGTCATTGTACCTTTCGCGGTCTCCACACAAATAGGAGTCACATTTTCTTCACATTGGATGTCCAATTCTCCTGTCAGTTTTTCTGACAAGTAGTTATGTGACGCCCCCAGGTCTACCATGAAGTAAATGATCATGCCTTGAATACAGCCTTTCAGGTACAATAACTTGGATCCCCTCGCAGGAGTCGCCATAAGATGTTCACGATAAGCCGCAAGTGCCCCTATCTGTTGCAAGGCATTCAGGTTAGACTCTGTCAAATCCGTTTCTGGGTCCTCTTCATCATCTTGTTCACCATCTTCTTGATCAAATGCCTCTCTCTCCATCCTATCAAGTCCTTCAATGGCAGCCATGATTTGCTTATTCAATGGTTTGGGGCATGATCTCCAAGAGTGACCTTGCTGATGACAGTTGAAGCAACGCATGGAACTGCCCACTGTTGGTGAGCTGTTGCTGTGACTAGTCGAAGGTCCAACATTGTTTCTTCTCTGGAACATGTTCCCTCCATTGTTGCCTTGGTTGCCAAACCCTGTTTTTGTTGGGAATTTATTCACGCTACTCGAGGCTTGGTTGCCATTTGGAGCTGAGTCCCCCCTTGAAAAGAAGCTCGGACTCGGTCTGGATCCACTAAATACTCTTGTTGAGGTTGCGGGAGCAGCTGGTGCCAATGTGCTCTCATAATCACAAACCATTTCAGCCGCTCGAATAGTTGAATTGAAATCATGGGACATGTAGCTGCCTATCGCACGTCGGGTCCAGGATTGCATTCCAGACAATAGGTAATGAGTTTTATCCGCCTCGGACATATCTTCAATAACCCATACACTCTGTCTGAATCTATTGAGGTACTCTCGCAATGACCCTTTCTGTTTGAGCCCCGATAATTCTGTCCTCAATCTCATGTGTGAATCCTTCGGTATGAACTCCTCTCATAACGCGGCTTTGAATGCGTCCCATGTTTGAAAATGCATTCCTGCCATCCGGTACCAATTTGTAGTGTAGCCCTCAAAATATGCTAATGCCAAGTCAGTTCTTTCTTCCTCAGGAGTGTTCATTAGACGGAAGTAATGGTCCATGTGAAACAACCAATCTTCCACAACTCGAATGTCACGCTCTCCTTTGAAAGTAGGTGGTGCTTTCACTTTGGCAGTCTTTCTTGGGCCCTCCGTGGTTCGCGCTCGTGGTTCTCTTGGTATCTGTGGAGGAGGCACCACTGCATTCTCCCTAGTTGCTTCCAACTCTTCAAACCTGGCTTCGAGCTGTGTTAGCCCGTCTCTCATTTCTCTAGCAAGGTTAATTTGGGTAAGATTCATGGCTCGCAAGGATGTTTGCCATTCTTTCCTTTCGGTTTCTCTATCCTTCTTCACCTCGCTAAGCATAGCCGTCATTGCGCTTGATAAGTATTGCCGCATCTTCACTTCAATGAGGTCCTGTTGTGCCTCTGGCAAGGGTTCATCTCTTGGTGTAGGTTCAGAAGGGCCACCCATCTCTTCATGGAGGGGCGCCTCTATGGAGTGCATACGCTCTTTCTTTCTCGACTTGGACCTGGTGCCATCTCGATGCATGCGAGAGCTGTATTCTCGAGTCAGCTCTTCTCCGTCCGTCAGTGCTCGTAACTCTTCAAGATGGTCCTCCATTATAGTCAGAGGTGTACTTCCAACAGATTATCGCCTCAATCCTTTTTATATTTGAAGCTCTCCCTTCTGTCAGTCGGGCCCCACAGCTCTCTTTTCTTCTTTATTAAATCAGCTTCAATGAAAATATCCCTTCCTCAAACTTAGCACGCCCACATCACCTGAGAGCCAAGTAGGAACCAGGTCATTTGTGTCCAAGCAAGCACACGACAAACGGAACATACCAACCAAAGAAAACACAGAGGATCCTTCTCAAGCCACAAACCCCCCTTGAGACCGGACGTAGGACCTTTGCCTAGCCGCGCCCACACAAATCTATCACAGAATTAGCCCACGGGGAAACATCCATCCAACCATCTGTGCTTTCACCATTAAGCAGCACATTGCCTCAGTCACGCCCCACCACTTTTTGGTCGATAGCCCTTATAGCTAAACGATCGGCAGCTATCCCGCACCGGCAGCTAACCACCTGTGCTTTACACCCGAATTCGAGCAGCATCTCTGTATCAATGGTTAATCCATACAGTTCGAATATGTCCCCCCGCACCCCACAAGGTACAGACCGTGCTTTCACCTACCTAGGCAGCACTTTGTCTCATCCGTCCTACGTGCAGACAGCGCCAGGCCCGAACCGCGAGAACTGACCGTGCTTACACCTCGAGGGCAGCACTTTGACTCATCAAGTCCCCCGTTCTGCCGACCACCCCGACCGTGGACGCACCCGTGCTTACACTGTGGGCAGCACCTTGCGCAACGGTTGTCCTGACAAATCCCAAAAACGTGGCCATCCCTGTGAGACTTGCGTAGCTGACCGGCTAGTCAGCTCTGATATCACATGTTGCGCCGGCGTCTCAAAGGGCGCTGGGACTTGAGCGGTTTCCCCAACACGCGCTTAAGTCTAACATTCATCCATCATGCACTTACGTAAAAGCCAACTCAGAATCGTAACAAGCTTAACCATTCAGACTTAAGAAAACTGGAATCCCAACCAACCCGAAAGCCAACTCAGAATCCGTCCCCAAAAGGTAACCAAAGGCAAAGACAAGCCACACATGAAACCCAAGGCATAGTGGTCGCCAAACTGACCAATTGGCATAGCGGCAAGCCCCATGTCGATGACAGGGACCCTCAGGCGCCAGCGACGCAAAAAGGTTGTAGTAAGGGTCCTTCCACTTGGACCAGTCCCGGAGGCGAAACCGAAATGGTAATCATCCCCAAGGATCAACTTTATTAGATTTGGAAGAGGTTACATTCATACATAGACTGACCGGTCTCGGGGCCACCAACACGTGCTGGGCATTGTGCCTGGCTCGTGCTGGTAGAGGGAGTTGAGACCTGGCGACTGGATTCCTGGCGCTGGTTGAGCTGCCCAAGTTTCTGTCTGCCGGACTCCCCCTATAGTTCTGCTGTGATTCGGCGCACTCCCTCTGGTTTGAAACATAGTGCTTTCTGGTAAAGCACGCTTTTTAGGACTTAATTTTTATTTTGCTGATTAAGCCTGGCAAGCCTGGCAGAATTAGTCTGGCTCCCGGACATGGGTCCCGGGAGCCGTCCCGGCGGCCGAATCAACCTGCTTTCCTGACTAGGCCATGACTCGAGCTCCAGAGCTAGCTCATGACTTTGTGACTACTTGACTGGCTCACCATAGGTCGGAGGCTCAGTCCTTGACATTCTAACTTGCTCTGGGACCTTAGGGAGTGTCACCCCTTTGAGTCTTACAGGGCACGCTGGGTGCACCCAAGTCAGCTTTACAACAACGACCAAAGCCTTCCAAAATTCTTGCACTACTTTCTGAGACACTTTTACGTGTTTTATATTTTCTTTTTGATCATCATGTCTTCCACCGATACTTCTCAGTCTCCGCGCTATACTATCCATCGTGATGTCCCATCTGCAATGAACATCATGATCCTTCCTAGCACAAGCATGGTCACTCAGTGGATGACTCTTGCAGAGCCTTTGCTCACTGTAATGGGTATTCATGAGAGAGCCTTTTCTGGTCGCATCAATATGGAATTTATCACTCTTGCCTTCAGTACATGGAAGGAAGAGAAATCTAAATTTTATATCACTTTCCAGGGAGCCACACACAAGGTGCACATCACTGAGGCCGCCCTTGCAGCTATAGGTATAGCATCCAGCACACAGGCCTCACCCAATCACAAGCATGCCAAACAGGCCATCAAGCCATATATTGACCTCACCAACGATCTGCACTGGACCAATGACGACTACCTTCTGGAAGCCATCATTCAGCCTTCAATCCATGCTGCTGCCCAGCTACTGAACAACTTCTTGATGGTTGGCAATCTCAGAAAAGACCGCATCACATCATAGATCCTCCATAAGATAGTGGAGTCCCACACCAAGTTGGCCAAAGCCCCTCTTGAACCATATAATTGGTTCAAGACTGTTTCTGGTGAGCTCAAACGAGCTATTAAGGCCAATACTAAGCAGCAGTTCACTGTTGGCTCTTTATTGTCCCTTTTAGCCGCTTCTCACTTAGAAAATAGAATCCATGGCTTCCACCTGGATTCCATGCTTTTGGTCTACGAAGAAGCATCGGGAGAGTCATCTCACCATGTCTGGAGTTCTCAAAGTCGTCGTCGTCTATGCAGCAAGATCGTTATTCCTGACTCACGTTCCGCGTCACGATGTTGCACTAGGCATACCTCGTCAGCTATGCTTCCACCCCCTGCTGCTGTTCGCATTGAACTTCCCATTCCCCCAGCCTCTGATGCTTCTCTCACCTCTGCTTCCATTCAAGGATAGTCTGTGAGCATTGGGCCTACCATTCCCATCACAGCTGCCCAGGCTGCCTCACCCCCACGCACCGAAGCCACCTCACTAAACACACAGTTCTTTATGGATATGTTCGATGATTCTGACCCCCTTGGGGCCATTGAAATTTTTGAAATGCCCCAGATCCCTGCACCCTTGGAATTCCAACCCCCTAAAAGAGGATTCAGACATATCCATGAATCTACTGTTGATATTGAAGATGCCTTCCAGCCACCTCACACGGAAGATAGCCCAGCCGCACTTCGGGTCGACAAAGCTGTGAAATCACCAAAACAGTTCGACGCACAGTGCCTGAGAGATTTGAAGAAGAAGACATTTTTTAAGAAGAAGAAGTACTGGCACCTACTCCACGCCTACCAAAGACAGTACCATCAGGTCCTCCTACTGCTGCCGCCTCCACAACCGTCGATTCTGGTGATGCTCTAGGTTTGGTCTCAAGCCTTGCGCAAGTAATTAAGTCTATGCTAGATAAGAAGAAGGAAATGGAACAGAAAATCTCCTAGATGGGGTCCGAAAACACTCTGATCAGCCAGAAACTTGTCCAGTTGAATCGAGAGTTAAAGATTGCCAAACAGCATGAAGACAAGGTTGAAGCTGAAAAGAAATTGGCCCAGCAACAAGCTGATCACTTGGAAGACTACATCAGCTCCCTGCAAAACGCCCTGACAACCGCACAGGATCAGGTGGATAAGGCTGTGCAGGATGCAAAGCAACAAGTGCAGCTGCTAAAGGGTCAATTACAAATGGCCGAACAAGATCGCATGCGGCTTCAAGGTGAATTGGATGCGACCACCCTTGACGTGATGCGTATCTTCAAACAGAAATACCAGATCATCCGGTCACACCGACAGAGATTGTGTATTTCTTCAAGAAAGTGGAGACATACAAAGTGGCCCTTCAGGGATTTCAAGGCCGCTTTGACAGGTTCAAAGGAGAAGCTTCAATTGAGTTGGCAAAGGCTAAAGAGACCATCACCGCCTATGAAAAAGTAGCCTCAAGTGTTGGAAGCCGGACCACAAATCCCCGCACCGGTCATGCCGCAATTCTCTCCTTCGTGCCAAGAAGCTGTACCAATGGATACAGGAGTAGATTCGAGCATGGACCAGGGGGAAACTCCAGATATGGCCGAACCACCGCCAATCTTACCGGCAGTACAAGTAGGTCCATCCTCATCAGGGACCACACTTCTATTCAAAAGGCCCATTAGCATTGAGGACCAGATCCAGACCTTCTTAAAGCAACATCCGCATGAGTCCTCGTGTGGTGGATGGGTTCTGAAGTTTAAGACCTCCGAGATAGAGGCCGACAAAGAGTTGGATGATATAACTCTGTTGGCATCAACGACAACCCGATGGGACGATTGTCTCTCTCCTCTGGCATTCGATCCAAGAAAGCCGATGGCCTCAGAGCAAATCAAAGATCAGCTACCAGTTGTTCATTTATATTTTTGTGCGGCAATGATGGGAGGCTCCTGAAAATCACGCTTCACATCATGGACAACCTCCAAGTGGATTGCCGGAGCCCACCGTTGTTTTCTGCCAAACAATTTGGATTTTAATACTACACGTCTCGACTTTATGGAGAAGGTGCAGTACCATTTAATCAAGATTCGGTGCGAAGCCAATAAAAGTCCCCAATAACTGCATATTGCAGGTGTCGTGGGACCGCCACCAGTTTTGATGGGGGATATTGTTGGAGGGTTTGCGAATCCCAAGGCAACCCTAACCCTAGTTAATAAGTGAGAGGGATTTGGCACCCTGCGTGTGTGAGTCCAACCCGATGATCACATAGTTATTTGATTGATTAGTTAAAAGTCAATAAAAGGACTTTAGGCCTATTGTGGGACTTTTAATGTCGTAGGGCCTAAATGTCAAGTTAGTGAATAAAGTTGGGTTTCCCTCCAATTTTGATGGTTCCCACACTTTTTTAAAGTTGAATAAAGAGAGAGGCAAGACTAGACCAATAGGATTCAGAGGCCATGGTCCTCCTCTCTACTATAAAAGAAAATAACTCAAGTTGCTCCTCATGTTCATTTCCTCATTTCAATAAAGCAGATTGGTTCTCTTCAGAAATGGATTGATGAATGTCCTTGCTCTTCTTCTTCCCTTCTCCATCTCTCATGCTTTCTTTGGATTTCGCTAATTATTGGATCTGAATGTTATTGGGATTGAGTGTTATTATACTTTTTATGAGAGAGAAAGAGAGAGAGAGAGAGAGAGAGAGAGAGAGAGAGAGAGAGAGAGAGAGAGAGAGAGAGAGAGAGAGAGAGAGAGAAAGAGTAAACTATCTTTGTTGTGGATCGTAGTGTTAATGGATCTTAGTGTTAATGAGTAGGGTTAATGGATGTAGAGCTAGATTTAGATCTTCCATTCGTGCTGAAATCTGAACTAAACTATCGCTCTCATGGGAACGAACCTATGCGTGACAACTAACTCCGTCTCTATGATGCTAGATTGACTAGATCTTGGATTTAGGTTAGGAAAGGAAAGAAACCCACTACAAACCATCTCCACCTTCTTCACGAATGAGGCACTCAAGATCATCAATATAAAGTGCAAACAACGGAGGGGACAGTGGACAACCTTGTTTCACACCAACAGTGCTATGGATGGGAGAAGACAAAACTCAGTCGAATATGTGCTAGAACTCTCTCATATAGAGCAACCATTGCTACAAGAATAGAGTCAAAAAAGCCAAGCTGACATAGTCTGCTGATTAAAAGATGACGGAGAGAGAGAGAGAGAGAGAGAGAGAGAGAGAGAGAGAGAGAGAGAGAGAGAGAGAGAGAGAGAGAGAGAGAGAGAGAGAGAGAGAGAGAGAGAGAGAGAGAGAGAGAGAGAGAGAGAGAGAGAGAGAGAGAGAGAGAGAGAGATCAAAACTCTTGTTTTATTTTCTTCAAGGTAAATCATCTGCAGGAAGACCTTTCATGGGTGCACCTTCCCAAAAATCATGTACTTTTTATTATGATGTAAATACTAATGGTGGCATCATAAAAAATTAAGAATGCAAGGTTGTTGTTTCTTGTTGGCTTGTAATTTGGAAAAGACTACATGATTGATTGGTCCACCCCATCATACTATAAGATAAAAACAGGATTTTGGATACTTTGTACCTAGAATTTTCTCAGTATAATTGTTTGAGTAGGACTTGGGCTTTGAACACAATGTGCCTCTAGATTCTAAATAGAAGACAATTGATGAGAAGATTCAAGAGTTGTGAGAAAGCCCAAAAATCTTATGAATCCTAAATGCTACTCCAAGCTATATTGGAGGAAGGTTGAAATGGAGTTGTTGCAACATAATTGATCAATACAAGCAATAACACAAAGGCATTGTTGATAAATTATCAAAGGATGGGCGAGCCATTTCGGATCAAGAGGGAGAGGCAATTTAGAGGCCTAGCTTGTACAATATTATTCACTTTACTACTAATTTTGCATTGAAATTGGTAATACGTCTATTCATTCATTTATCTCTAATTGCTAATTTATACTTATTATTCTATGTAGCTTTCGGATTTTGGAAGACACATTATTGTGGAAGAGTATAAAAGGAGTTACAATCATGGCTACCAAGGTCTTAAGGCACAAATGACATCACATGGGATGAACCCAATAGTAATATATTTCTTTCTGACAAGGATCATCACTAAAAATTGTCTAATTGTTTACTTTGTGGTCTATAGTAGTTCAGTTTGAATTCTAATTGAATTTGCTTCTCTAGTATATAGAGAGGCTCTATTTAGCACACAAGATGTTGAGAAATATGTGCATGCCAACTTGGAGGGAGGTTCCAATGCGATCATGAGGGGGAGTTTGATGATGTTGACACCAACGTGAACTAGGTGAAGCAAGCTATTTGGTTTGTTTTTTTTTTTTTTTTTTTGGGGGGGGGAAGGGGGGGGGGGGGGGGGTGAAAATGATTAAAAGCTTTAATTGAATTTCAAGTAATGTTTTTTATGATATCAATTATATGGAAGTACTAAATGTAAGGCCTTGAAGAAAGGCAATGGGTGGAGGCAGAATATATTTCCTCGTTGGTTTTCAATATACTTATCTTTCCTATAGATATTATAAAACTTTTGTCACTACATGATCTTGCAATAATGTTGGATGCATATGATGTAACTTGAACGCATTTAATTTATGATTTGAATGCAATGTAACTTCATTATTGCAAAACATCTATTGTGACTTGAAGCACATGATTTGCATGAAATCATTAATAGATATCAAAAGTTAGCACAATACAAAGTGTTGATAGATAATAGTTTACATAATCAAGTAAATATCAAATGAAAAAGAAAATGTCTTTTTATTTATCTCTAAAGGCATCTATCATATTTCTTCTTATTAGTGCACTTTCCCTTTCAATGGTTTCTCCATTTTTTCTCAATCTTTGATGTTCTCTTCGCAATTGATGCGTTATTCCTTTGCAACAAAAGTTCTTTCTTTACTTTTGATATCCAAATCTAAATGACAAAGAGAAAAGATTTGATCACAAAAACAATGCTACTAAAATCTAACAATAAAAATAGCATAACCATCTAACAAGCAAAATTTCACTCCCTCACTCAATTCTCGCCCCCAACTCTCTCTCTCTCTCTCTCTCTCTCTCTCTCTCTCTCTCTCTCTCTCTCTCTCTCTCTCTCTCTCTCTCTCTCTCTCTCTCTCTCTCTCTCTCTCTCTCTCTCTCTCTCTCTCTCTCTCTCTCTCTCTCTCTCTCTTAAAAGAATTCAGATCATTGATGATCCAAATCCATAAACTGATCTTGGGTTAGAAAGAGAACAAATCAACAATCCTGCCAATGTAGAAAAATCAACATCTACTCTATGAACGAGATGCAAAATCTAATAGAACTTGATCAAAACTGAATCAAAACATAAAAAGAAGCTGATGTACATACAAAACCAGCAAAAGCTATTGTATTTCACATGTGTGGATCTAAAAATAACAAATATTGATCATTCTACACATAGAATTGCAAGCAATCACAAGTATAGTGCACCAATGGATAGTAGAACCCAAGAGAACCATGTATAAGCATGAAATGAGATAGAGAAGAGAGAAAATCTGCTTCTCCATGAGTTACATCCTTTTATAATAGGTCCAAACCCTATTTGGCCACTTGGCTTTCTCTCCAAAATGTAAACCTTACTATTTTTGGGACTAGATTCAATGTACCCAATATTTAAATTTGAATATACTCAAACTCGACTTCTAACTTTCCCACACTTTCAAAAAGTATTTATTCAAATAAAATTTAGACTAATTAACTTTGAAAAGTCAAATTCTAAGTCTAATATAAAGATGGCCTCAATTTGCCAAATAAACAAATGTAACAAATATGACTAAACTAGTTGAATCTTTCACATCTCTCTCTCTTCTCTCTCTCTCTCTCTCTCTCTCTCTCTCTCTCTCTCTCTCTCTCTCTCTCTCTCTCTCTCTCTCTCTCTCTCTCTCTCTCTCTCTCTCTCTCTCTCTCTCTCTCTCTCTCTCTCTCTCTCTCTCTCTCTCTCTCTCTCTCTCTCACACACACACACACACACACACACACACACATGGCTGATGGTGCTTCTCTCTCACAGCTGATGGCACCTCTCCATCGCGCCATGTCCAACGTTCCTTCTCCATGTCAGAGATTGGGTTCCTGCCCATCGGAAAGGAAAGAAGCAACTTCCTCCATCACTGCCTCTTCTTGCCTCATCTCGAGCTCATGTTTCTATGACACCCCTTGGCGATATCTATGCAGTACTTGCAGTGCGCCACCCCTTTCCAGTATGGTGTCTCTCATAACTAAGATGCATACGTTGGCTCTTCAAGAACAAGTAACGACACTTGAAATGAAAAATGCAAGCCTCAAATCTCAAATGGATGCATTTAGCAAAGCTCCACAAGTGAACCCTGATCAAGTCAAAGCTCTGCAGGAAAGTATCCAAACCTCAACTAAAACTTGGGCTAACAAGCTCAAAACTTCACAAACATAGAGGAGTGGTGGTTTCATAGGCTATGGAAAAACAATCAAAGCGAGAATACAAAAGCTATAATGTTCGTGTGTGAGGTACCCGTCATGACTCTGATCCTTTGCTTACAGCAAAAAACTTACTATCTTTACTCTCACTTTCGGAAGAGGAATGTTCTATTGAGAAAGCATGGAAGAGCAAGTCTTATGACTCGATCTTCATCCGCTTTAAGTATACAAATGACATGGGTGAGTTTCTCAAGCGCCGCAGTCACCTCAAAGGCAGTAATATATTGGTGCATGAGGAGGGAACGCAAGAAACTTATTGAGGAAGCAAATTCGAATGGAAAGTGGGTTCTTTTTCGTGGTAGTTGGCATTTCTTTGTCACACCTTTAGCGTCACCTCTTGTGTGAGAGCTCTTAGATGCATGATTATCCAGTTAGGTTGAGAGTTAGAACACTGAAGAGATGCCCAGTTGATTTTCCTCTCTTAGTTATTTTGGTTTAGTTATGTTGTTTTGATGACATTGTTCCATCTTGGTGCCATCTTATCTGATGTACTTGTTTGTCTTATATGCCTTTTGGCATGGAAAAGGTTGTTTTGATGACATCGTTCCATCTTGGTGCCATCTTATCTGATGTACTTGTTTGTCTTATATGCCTTTTGGCATGGAAAGATGTTAATAAAACTCTCTCTCTCTCTCTCTCTCTCTCTCTCTCTCTCTCTCTCTCTCTCTCTCTCTCTCTCTCTCTCTCTCTCTCTCTCTCTCTCTCTCTCTCTCTCTCTCTCTCTCTCTCTCTCTCTCTCTCTCTCTCTCTCTCTCTCTCTCTCTCTCTCTCTCTCTCTCTCTCTCTCTCTCTTACACACACACACACACACACACAAATGCCCAAAGTTCACTCTTTCAAAATAAGTACTAGGAGACCATGAGTTGAAGATTGAAAAGCTAAAACCCAATTGAAGATGACCTTGAGGAGCACTCTTCTGGCAACTGTGTCAAACACACAATTGACTATCTTCAAGTCTCTTAACACCATTGTGATGTACCTCCTAGAAATGAAGAAGACATAACATATATTAGGACCTTATCATTGGGGATAATGCAAACGTCATGTTCAGAATAATTATTACACTAACCTTGTGGACCAAGAATGCCAAGGATGAGTTGTAGTTAAATGTGAATGATGGTTGAAAAGCTCACTATCCCACTTATCTTTTGTCTCAATATTAAGTTTCACTACCTCAATAATATTCTATCTCAATGTTAAATTTTAAGAATGGTCTTTATATCAAAGAAGGACAATGGATCATGTGAAAAGCCTATAACCATTTTCAATATCGGCCACTCAAGCACTATCTTGATTTTATCCTCGTTTTAAGTTTTTCTCTTTTGAGAATCCACAAGATAGTCTTGATATGACTTACATGCTCCTTAAGAGTCCTATTCTATATGAGAATATCATCTAAAAATACAACTACAAATTGACCATTTTCAGTATTGGCCTCTCAAGCACTGTCTTGATTTTATTCTCGTCTTCTTCAACCCTTCCGGGGTGATCTTATGACCAAGATATATCAACTCATGTTTAAAGAGTTCACATTTCGTTTCCTTGACAAAAAGTTTTTCTCTTTTGAGAATCCACAAGATAGTCTTGATATGCCTTACATGCTCCTTAAGAGTCTTATTGTATATGAGAATATCATCTAAAAATACAACTACAAATTGACCAAGGTATGGACGAAATGTATCATTCAACATCCGTTGAGATGTCAGAGGTGCATTCGTCCACCCAAAAGAAAGCACTAACAACTCATAATGACGGAACATCATCTAAAAACTAGTCTTTTGCACATCACTCAGATGAATTCTAATATGATGATATCTAGATTTGAGATCTACTTTTGTGAGGTATTTAGCTCCATGTAATTGATCTACTAGATCATTCATCCTGGGCAATGGATATCTACTTACAATAGTTACTTTACTCAATACCTTGTAGTCCGCACACATTCGAAAGCCTCCATCTTTCTTCGTGTTGGCTAATTCTAACGAATCCCCAAGATACTCGGACAGAGCAACTCAAGAGCACCTCTCACCTTAGACCGAGGAGGTCTATGAGAAGACGAGACTAATGAAGACTGAGAGCTGAGTATGAGAGCCAAGAAATACTAGCTAGGAAAGACATGCAAGAACTGTATAAGCCTCGTGGTGAATCCCGGAAGATATGATGACCATGTAGGAACTAGTATTTCTAAGCAAATGTAATAAATGCAAGTAGACCCCTCTTAAAGAAAGTAGAGTGAGCCACCTTTTGATGGTGACCTCTAGTGGAGAGCATTGTTCCACTTTTAATTTGTGAAATGTGGAAATTCCACTAGGATGCCACCTAAGGAGCTCTCTTGCTTATTTAAGGGACTCTCTCTTTGTGAAGAGGAGCTTTTTGTGAATTGTATCAACTCCATGCTGAAATGAGAAGAGCCTTCACGAGTTTGGTGCATTCATTGAGCTCCTTGATCATGCTTGTTTCTTGAGTGATGCATTTATGATCTTGCCCTTCCCTCCTTTTGTGTGTGGTTGTGGATTGTAGAGTGGATTAGATTTGCTGCTTTCCTAGAGTGGATTAGCTTCTTTTCTTGTTTGTGGATTAATGTAGGAACCAGCATTCAGGTAAACTAAATAGGCTAGATTTGTGGTGTAAATCTTGCATATTCTCTGACATTCCAGTTCTTGATGTTCTTGGGATGTCCAAGAATCAATAGACTGGTTGGTTTCTTGATTCTTGGATTTCTAACATGCTGTAGATTAGTTCTTGGTTCTTGTTTTGTCAATTTATGCAAGTGCAGTTCAGTTTAGTAATGCTTAGGATCTGATTCAGTTTGTTTTTAGGAGTAGATAGCTGTAGAATCTGTTGAATGTTTATTTGGACTGCACTCTGATTTGTGAATGAGCGTTCTTGGCTTGCATCTCTGTTATAATATAAGTGCAAGAGAGTTCGACCCTGAGTAGTCCTTTGATAGGCAGGACAAAAAACTATACTACAATGAGAATATGTTCCCTTCTACCTAGTTTGGCATTGTAATATCAATAACACATATAACAAATGCCCTGAAGCCTGTTAACAGGCAGAATACCAAGCCGTAGAAGATGTAAGCAAGGATCAAAAGAACCGTAGTAAACAGATCCTCTTGATCAGGGGATCTGTAAACATTTGTAAAAACATTTGGCATCGTTGCCCATGGAACTCCAACACCTTCTATATCAGAAACCGCAACCTTGTCCACGCTCCGCCCGTCCCCTCACGATCACATCTCAACTGGAGCCTCCATTATGTTGAAATCTCAACCGGAGAGCTCGTGTCCAATCTCAATTGACATATTCTATTGAATCTCAGCCAACACACACTCTCTCAGATCTCGACCAATGGCCACGCGTTAGATCTCAACTGAAGCCTTTTTCTGAAATCTCAACCGACGGTACTCTATTAGATCTCAACCGACGACCCTCATTCCAATCTCGACCGACGACCATGCGTTAGATCTCCATCGAAGCCTTTTCCTAGAACCTCAATCGATGGCCTCAATAAAATCTCAACCGACGACCACTGTCACATTTCAACCGATGACCACTGGCAGATCTCGACCGACGGTGCCTTGTCTCAAATCTCAACCGACGGCCATTCAGTAAAATCTCAACCGACAGTGTCTAGTGAAATCTCGGCCGACGGCCCTCAATAAAATCTCAACCAATGGTACTCCATCAGAGATCAACTGACGGCCCTCATTCCAATCTCGATCGATGGCCATGCGTTAGATCTCAACTGAAGCCTTTTTCTGAAACCTCAACTGACGGCCCTGTGTTAGATCTCAACTGACGCCATTCACTTAGATCGCAACCGATGCCCATCAGTCAGCTCTCGACTGACACCTCCTGTGTCAGATCTCAACTGACGCTATCAGTCAGATCTGGACCGATGCTATCAGTTAGATCTCGACCGACGCCATCAGTTAGATCTCGACCAATGCCATCAGTTAGATCTCGACCGACAGAGCCCTGTGAAATCTTAATCGATGGCCATTGTCACATCTCAACCAATGACCACTGTCAAATCTCGACCGACGATGCCCTGTCTCAAATCTCAACCGACGACCATTCAGTAAAATCTCAACCAACGGTGCCATGTGACATCTCGACCGATAGTCTTCAGTTAAATCTTGACTGAAGGCATCGTTCAAATATTGACCAGAGAAATAAGTCCAGATTTCGACCGAAGGCCTCTTTAACATCTCGACCGAAGCCAACCTTCAAATCTCGACCGGAGCCTTCAGTCCTGATCTCAGCCGAAGCAATCCTTCACATCTCAACCCTAGCTGAAGGCAACCTTCAAATCTCAATCGGAGCCTTCAGTCCCGATCTCAGCCGACGCGATCCTTCACATCTCAATCGGAGCCGAAGTGCTCTATCCAATCTCGACCAAACGGATTTCTTCCAATCTCAACCAGACCAGATTCACGCTCGACCACCAGCCTTTTCAACGACAATCTTTCTGTCAAAACAAACGACATACAAGCTAACTGATAGACGAAAAACAATATGGTGCCCACACTGATGGGCTATGCATCCTGTTGATGCTTGTCCTTCATATACGCCTATCTAAGCACATACAGTTCAACAATATGAAGAACAACCATCACAGTCTAGAAAATCCTTGACTTATCATGACTACCCACCAGAAAGTCCAGACCCACTAGCCATACAAGATGGCTACGCCGTTATACAAGGGCCACTGCACACCAGATGTTTCATCTGTGGTGAAACGGGCCACTTCATGGTTAATTGTCCAGTCAAGACCAAGTACCATGCTGAGTGTCCTGACTATATCAGAAAACACAGTTTCAAAGACTGTCCAAAACAACCAACTACGATCCTACCTGCCCATCACGTTAGTTATGAATCACAATAGGATCCTCACGACAACAACAAAAGCACCATAACAACCAACAGTTAAACCTACTGCTCAATCGAGAAGTTTCTTGTAAACTTCTACATCATCATCCAATACACCAACTCCATAATGCAAAAAAGACAATATGAAATGAGTCCTTGTCGAAAGAAAGTGAAACCGATATTCCATCATCTGCTACAATGTCCAACCAAGAGCAACTTTCACAGGGAATTGACAGTTTTTCTACCCTTCTACAACCTCAAATCTATTTTGTCTTTCCATAGGTTGATACGATTTCCAATGTGCCAATACATCATAAACCTAGGATTCAAAAATCCAGATAGAGATTAGGTTCTGAATCTCTTGTTCAAAGAGGTCTTCAGGACAAAGTACCTCATCCATACCTGCATCTCAAGCTATATCTTACAACATCTGCTATCAATGATGGTAGATTTAGTGTAATCAACCCTACCTTGTTTTGACAAGGGCATGTCAGAGTAAGTCACATTACTCTACAAAACAACTGAAATATTGTAACTATCAAGGTAAATTATCAATGTTGATGAATGCAAGTTTTGCTCGACAAGTGCTCTACAGTTCTCACTCTTTGTCACCTTTCTTTATTTCCTTGTTTCTCTTCACCTATTTTGTGTGATTGATTTTTGCATGAGGAATAGCTACTACTCGAGAGTCTTTTGTAGAGCATCTCACGAACACATTTTCATTCATCTATCCATCTTCAAATTACCTTGTATAGTAGTTTAGAATTTTTGAGACATATGAGAAATGCATGTCAAATTAGAGTTGATTCTTGCATCTCATTGCCATATTATTTTTTGAGTCAACTACAACAAGATCGAAACAAATTTAGTTAAAATTTGTTCAATCTTTAGTCCAGTCGCATCTTCAACGAGTTTCAACTATGTGTTCCACACGCCGATCCAATCTTGAGCATGAACAGTTACTAGCAACAACATCCCCACCAACAAATTTTGGAGGGAGAGAGAGAGAGAGAGAGAGAGAGAGAGAGAGAGAGAGAGAGAGAGAGAGAGAGAGAGAGAGAGAGAGAGAGAGAGAGAGAGAGAGAGAGAGAGAGAGAGAGAGAGAGAGAGAGAGAGAGAGAGAGAGAGAGAGAGAGAGAGAGAGAGAGTGGATCTGCTTGGATCCACTGGAGCAATTACGCTGCCAACAACAACATCAGCAAGATCGACAACCAAGGTCACAAGTCAAATATGAAAAAAACAAGGCTAAAGAAGATAGATGGGTAATCCGAAGAGACTCAATCAGAAGAAGTATCCCAGTCATGACGAAGATCTTTCAGAAAAAGAAAACACAGGCATTGAAAAATCAGTCTCCTTCTTCAACCAACCCCTTGCCATAATTATGTGCCCATTCTCATGTCTATCGTCCACACCATCTACCGTTGTCACCACCACCCTTTCTTCCATTTGTTTGTTTATCATCAGTTTACTATTCTTCTGAAAAATTCCTAATTTTTTATAGTCTTACCGAAGCAGCTGATAGATCATTGCAAGTGTCTTGCGGAGACAGCTACCACCTATATTGGTTGTTCAGCCGAAAAAGACCTACAAAAGTAGGAGAAGCAGCTAGAAGACATCAGAAATTAAGGAAAGAAGCTGAGGAGGAAAGGACAAAACTTAAGCAACAGATGAGTCAGATCAATCTTGATCAAAAAAACTCTATGGAGTAATGATAGTTGGATCCCCTCTTATGAAGCCCAAAGAGATCCAAAAGTAACGGATCAAAAGGAAGAGCTGCAGAAAAATAAAGATGAAGACAACTGTGAACCTGCAAATAAAGCAAGCTCCTCACCCAGCAAGTGGTGGTCAAAGCTTGACATTGCAAGGGTCCAAGGTTGCAACTATAGAAATATCAGTTCCTTCACCCTGTCACCAAGCCTTCATCATGTTTCCTCACCGTTACCAAACCGTCCATCCAAAACTGTTCCTACCACCAATTCTTGATGAATCCATCCCCTTGAGACTGATAATCAAAGTTTGTGCAACCTGTAGATCAAAGGTTTTCCTTGAGACTGAAACTTCAACTGAGAGAAGAACTGCGGAAACACCCAGAAGCAAATGGAGGATACAGACCTCCCAGAAGATAGAATCTGCCAAGAAACCAAAGATGAAACCGTCAATGGCAGATACAAGTGACAAAACAAAGAGACACATGGAAAGCACTCGAGCATGCAAGTTGTGAAGCTGCTGAGAGCTCTCCAATTTTGAGATCATATCTCAAGTCTATCTTATACAAATTAGCCCACAAGAATATATAGAGCATTATATTTTTATTACAAGGCAACCGACACAGAATACAAGAGCACCCCCATGAATAACATCTAGATTTAATCTTTGCTTTGAGGCAAAATGAAGTAGCAAATTTGAAAATCATTTTGTGCATTTTTTAGCTCATTATTGAGTAGAAAATATGTTATCCCCAGAACATGTTAAGTTCAATGTACTTGTTCTAGATAATCCAACTCCATTTTCATCATAATGAATATGTGTGGCATCTCTGTTCTTCCAACATGACGTCAAAATATGGTTTTGCAACAGAAATCAAAACAAGCTTTAAGCAATGGGAAAAAAATATTCCATAATGAAATGGAGTACTTCAGAAGAAGAAAAACAATAGCATTGAGAATTTTAATATTTAGAAGTGCTGAAAATAATGAGTCTCCAACTTTGTGCGCATCATCACTATTACACATGTGCTTGTTGACATCTCTGTTCTTACACCATAAACAAACAACACCTCCATTTTTTTACACCAAAGATCACCCAAAAACATTGACATTATAATAAAATGAAGCCATTTCAAGAAAATCGCACTTGCGTAGATTACAAATGAGAGTCACATGTGAAAGGTGCATAAGATTCATTGCAAGTACATCACATCTATATATTTTCACGTTGCCACTCAAACAATGCACTCCTACAACTATAGTCACCATCATATTCAATCCACTAATTGCCATCTCTCTGTTAACTTTTGTTGATAATGCTTCTTGGTTTCCAAGGAGAGGCTCGAACTTGGGACCAATGAAACTGCCAAGCCAAGGAATTCTCTCTCTCCTCTCTCTTTCTCTCTCTCTCCTCCCTAGGTTGGGTGTGAATAGCTTTGGGTAGGCGCTCAGACCTCCCAAGCCTCTCTCAACCTAGGCATTCTCTCTCTCCCTCTCTCTACTCTCTCTCTCCTCTCTCCTCTCCCTCTCCCTCTCCCTTTTGCTATGTAGGTGAAATCAGGTTTGACGCTCCTAGCGTTCGGACCCTATACTACAAAGACGACACAATAGTGGTGTCGTTGCCGAGGAGCGCCACACTCTCGTCTCACTGCATAGCACTCCGTCGATCCTTCTCTCTCTCTCTCTCTCTCTCTCTCTCTCTCACCATTCTTTTTTCACCTGAAAATCAGAATTTTGGGGTAGTTTAGCATGGATTAGTGTTAGTTTTTGCCGTTGTTGATTTTTTGTTTTAATGCATTGTGGGAAGAGATTGTGAGGTGGAAGGATCAGTTCCAAGCACCCAATCCCTTCCAAAAACCCAAAAAGAAAAAATTCAAATTATTCAAAATCTATTTTTGGCGTAAAAATTTAGACGGGAAAACGAGTTAGAGGGCATAACTTTCATATCTGTCCAAACTAACCTTTGCAAACTTGGTAGTACGTTCTGCCACATCAGTAGAAGCTACTGTATTTCCTGCAAGAGTTGGTTCCCATGCATTTTGCCAAAATAGCCAAAAAAATAGCAAAAAAATCATAAAATTTTAAAAAAATACTACTAAGTAACCTTCGTAGAGCTCTCTGAAGTTCCATCTCATTGAGACCAAAACAAAGAGAAGCCCGCGAGAGTTACCTTGGAGAGTAAGACTCTCTGCGAAGGTTCCCAAGATCTAGAATAGCAAAATCTAAGACAAAACCCTTGCAAACGTCAAAATTTTAAATTTTTGTGGAAACTAACCTTCGCAAAAGCTTCTGAAGTTCCGTCTCACTGAGACAAGGACACAGAAGAGCTTGTGAGAGTTAGTTTGATTTATTGATTAATTTGGGAGCCAAAAAGTGATTTTGAACCCTAGCAGACATCAATAACTCTAGCACCACTGAGAAGTAACCTTCGTAGACCATCCCATTCTCTTTAAAATGTTGTTTTCCATCAGTGATGAAGTCTGCGAGAGTTAGTTTCCAATATTGAGTGATTTATAAGGAAAAAATAAATCTTTTTATATAAAGAACCTTCATAGACATCAATAGCTCTCGCACCACTGGGAAAGAACCTTCACAAGCTTCACACAAGTTAGATCCAACTTATGTTAAGAGGGCGAGAGTTAGTTCCAAATAGATTGCAAGAAAAATGGTTTTTCGACTACAAAACAGTACAAAAAACCATCGCATGACCAACCCTCACACTAAGTAACCTTTGTAGATAGGATCATTCACAAGATCTACTTTAGATCTAGCTACTGTGAAAGGTCAACCAGAGCTAGGATCAGAGAGATATCAAGAAAAAACCAAGAAGAAGGGCTAAAATCACACTATTAGCCAACTGAAACTAATCAGATCTTGTCAAATCTAGGTTGTAGTCACAACATCCACCAAGTGAATGAACCTCAGAACAAGACGATCGGTACCTAGAAAAACCAGTGCCACCCATACCATCCATCCTTCATTTTCATTTTTCTCGTCCATCTCCATTTCATCTTCCATCCCCTCTCTCATCTATTAAATCCAGTTCTATTTTACTTTTTCATCCTTACTTACTCTTTTCTCTTCTTCTTCTTCTTCTTCTCACTAAAAAAAAAAAAAAAAAAGAGTCGAAACACCATCATCATTATGCGGACCTTGAAGCAATCCACCAACCAGCTACTTTACGACATTCTAGTACTGAGCTATGGAGACCGCCATTGCAGAATTATCTAAACTAAAGAAGTTCCCTGATGAAACCATCCGAGACTACACCTATCGGATCTTCCATCTAGTGAAGGATTGTCCAATTCCTGAATGGATCATCATGGCAAAATACTATGTTGGACTACCCAAAAAGATCAGACATACAAGCACATACCAAAGGAACAAAAAAGTAAGCTCGACAAAAAATCAGAGTTGACAGTCATGGTCGGATACTCGAACGGATCACAGGTTTACAGACTCTATCACCAACCATGAAGAAAGTTGTGTCGAATCGAGATGTGAAGTTCAACGAATCCAAATTTCTTGCATGTCCACATCTCATACGGTGTTTTGTTCTCTAGAGTTGTCGCTATTGATCTATTTTGCAGGTGTACTGCTGCAGGTATTGTCTCAACCCAAAATTGACTCGGCAACTGCGCTTGTGCCATCATGCATCTGGCTCCTTCGACTAGTGTCATGTTTTTTCTTTCTGCGACATCGTTATATTCGGACGTGTACGCATGAGTAAATTGATGCTCTATACCTTGTTCTTGGCAGAAGTTTGAAAACTCTTTGCTCTTGTACTCACCTCCACTGTCAGATTTGCACTTTCTTTGAGGTGTGTCTCTCTGCAAATGCCACGAACTTCTTGAAAGAGTCAAACACTTTGGATTTCTTCTTTAAATAATAAATCGTCATCATCCGGACTATAATCATCAATGAATGTCAAGAAGTATCTTGATTCTGAGAGCAAATAGACTTTCATCGGCCCACACACATCTGAATGGACGAGCTCAAGGACTTCCTTGGCTCTCTTTCCTTCATGTATTAATGAACTTTGATGTTGTTTGCCCTTTGGCAAGCTTCACAGAAGTCGGTGTGTGGTTTGGATATCTTCAGACATGCCCCAATGTCTTTTCTGCTCATCTCGTAGAGGCTTCTCATGTCAGATGATACATTCTTTTGTGCCACAATTGATTTTTCATTTTCTGATGCATTCAATATGCTAGCAAAATTGCTGATAATCTTGGCTTGATATAGGTTACCTTCTCTGGATCTGATAGTCAACAACTTATTTGAACTTTGTTCGATCATCCGACATGTAATGCCATCAACCATGACTTGAATTCCGAGATCTGCTATCTTCGAGACTGATAGCGGGTCTCTTCTCAGTGAGGATACATAGAGTGCTCCTGGCAACTCAGCTTGTCCCGACAATGTTCATAGTTGTGTGCCAATCTTACCATCAAAACATCTAATCCATTCATGAACATCTAATTGCAATGGAAATGCAAGAAAATAAGCCAAAAATCAAGAAACCAAATAGATGTAACAAAACTTCACCAAATTAGGCAAAGTAAGATTCCATTATTAATGAATGGAGATCATTCAAAAGATAAGGGCCTGATTCTAGAGCATGATCATAGCTCTCATGTGATTTTAGGCACATGAACCACTTTCTCTATCAAGAAAGCTCTCAAAGAGAAGCTTCAAGATCTCTTAAAACTCAAAATTACAAAATGAATAATAGCCTTTAAATTTAGCATGACCTCAGCTATTTATAGTAGTCATTGGTGCCTCTACTATAAGTTTGGAACCTGATTTGGCTAATTTGGGCCTTACAGCCATTATTACAAGTCCGCTATTCACAAATATAGTGAGGTTGTTCGAGCCTCTTTATTAACAATCCTAATGACTAATTCTAGTCTAATTTAGCTCCATGGCTATATTTGATAATTTACTAGTAAGCTCATGGGCTAATTACATGTAGCACATGACACTCCCCCTACTTTAAGTATTTTTGTCCTAAAATATGAAGACCATGTAGTTCTTTGTTGAGTGCCATGTTTCATGAATCCTTCGACGGAAGTCGAAAAATATTTAGCCACCTTGAATAAGAGATATCTTTCCATGTATCATTCTCATGAATGGCCATCTTTTGTTCATAGGATTTTACTGTCTCAGGTTTAGCTTCCATCTCACTGTTGTAGAACAAGATTGTAGTGGAATTCTTTGAAAAAACATTTGATCTACAAACTGATCCCATAGATTTGATAAGATCACTGAAGAAGAGATTGATGAAATACAATAAAGCTTCAAGTTGCATTAGTTCTGCATGGGTTGACAGGATCCAAGCAACAGGACATTGATTGGATAGGATATCCAATTCCAGATGCATCTTTTTTTGTCCCTACATCCGGTGTTATAGCCTTATGCATTTTCTCTTGATGTAGGATACTGGTATGCATTGCTAACTCCAAAGCAGTTATTAGAGCCATGCATCCCACATTCGGATTCATCACATCCCATTTAGCGAAGGGATCCTCCATGTCATTTGTACACAAGAAGTCTCTTATTGAACTTGTTGATAGGATTGATGACATCATCCAACGCAAGAAGATTGGATAATTCTACACCAACTCCTTCCGTCAATTCCATAGACTCGTTAGTTGGTAACCTGGTGTGACTTTGCTTCAGATCTTGATATGTGTCTCTTAATATCGACTTCGTTGAAGCAATGTTAGTACCAATTTCATCATCAAAGCTCTTTGATGTATTGGTATTTAAATTTTGAATCAATGTTATACCACTCGATTGATCCATGTTCATGAATAATTCCATATAGATCATTATCAATAATATGGTTGTAACCACTGATTAGTGGAGTCGGCATTATTCTAGACAATCGAATTGTACTCCATGATTTAACTAAAGTTGTAGAAGTTCGCTCTGCTCATAATATACCTCCTTAATTTGACCTTGCACCTGATCATTACAACTGTCGGTGGACATTCGTGACCTGAATTTTCAACTTGGTCTCATCCGCTTGTCCATTGGTGTTTTGCTTATATTGAATTGTCTCCATGGAAGATATATTTAGAATTTTGCTTTCTTCCTCGAAATCATCAGCTTCATCAAAAGATTCATGATCTTGTTTGTTCAAAACATTTTGATTGATATCCGCCTTTGGCTTGAAAGTTTGCCCTTGAACTAGAGGGAGCGTTGTTTCATAGACATCAATAGTGGTACACCATTCAGGACTAGTAGTTTGAATATCCATTGGTTGTTGTGGAATACCATCCGATTGCTAGTTAGAGTCAAAACAAGCAACCATCTCGTTGTACATTTCTTGTAATCGTTGGCATGCTTGTTTCATTTGTTCGATAGTATCTTGTATGGTAGTTAAAAGTTTATCTAATATTTTTTCTTTGTTCCACTGGTCACTTTACTGATAGTAGGGTCTACCTTATTACTTGATTTTGCATGAATGCAGACTCGCTGTTGTTGAGTTGATGGCATTAGACTTCTCACATAATTGACATAGGGACTTGAAATTGTCTTCCTAGTTGCCACAGTGATATTCCTTTCCTCCTCAAAATCATTGGCGTCAGCAAATGATGTACCCATCAGAGAAGGACCAATCATTTCTGTCAATTTCCTCGCTTTCATAAACATCTTCATCGGCCTCATAATCAACATTATCATCTTCATTATGATCGGAATGTTGTTCTGCACCATGGTAATGTCGTCTTTTGAGTTCTTCAAGATCATAGAATTCATCCATGGGCTCATACTGGTCTTCTGCTCCACAGTGCACCTGTTGTTGATCATCCACACTTTTAACTTCAAGACTGATCTTCAGTAGTAAATTGGAATTGATTTTGTCCCTGATAATCACCATCATTGAACTCCAATTCATCCTGATTATTGAATGGTTCAATTGCTTCATCTGTAGAGCCATCTTCAATGACTGGTTCGTGTTGTTCTTCGCTTTGTTGATCGTTGTTCAAATCTTCAAAGTAATGGTCAAAATCTGAAATGTGATTGTAGTCTTGATACTGATCATCATTAGCAAAATCGTCGTTCTGGTCTTGATAACAAAATCGTAAAGAAAATCTTGAAATTTGACAATATTTTTTTTCGGTTACTTGCAATGAGCCATCCACATGCTCATGAAAAAAAAGGGATTACAAAAAGCAATTTAAAAAAACCAAATTTTTTTTCTCTGGTGGGCACCCAAAATGCGCGGCTGCCGCGCTAGAGGAGGATCTTTACGAAATATTATTAAGAAATGAAGCATGATGGGCGGGCAACGCATAAGGGAGATTAGTCGTGAGAGAGAAGGGAGGACGTGAGCAAAGGAGAGAGTGGAGGGGAGGGCATAGGGACTAGGGAGTGGGGTGTAGGGACCCAAAAAGAGAATATCTTGAGAATAGGGGGGGTCGCGTGGAGTGAGGAGGATGTCAGGCTGGGTCATGTGGAGTGAAAGTGAGGGAGTACGGGGGCGCTAGGAGAGGGGCACGGACTGGATGCGTGGGACTGAACCGACTCGGCTCGGTTGAGACACCAAGGAGGGACTCGGCTTGGTCAAGATAGCAATGCGGGAGGAGATCGCTCGGCTCAGTCGAGACACCAAGGAGCGAAACTCGGCTGAGGAGTCATGTAAGATGGGATTGGAGACTAGGGTGTTGCCGACGGCTCGATCCAATTTACTCGGTTGAGAGCTGACGTGGGGGGGAATGCTCGGTCCAATTGAAGAAAGGGCGTCGGGAGCCCGGGCGCATGGAGCACGGTGTAGTAAGTCTTTTCTTTCTTTTCTAAGGTTTCTGGAGGCCCTAGGGTTAGGGTTGGGTGCAGGTAGGGTTATGTCAGATATTATATGTTAAAAATTCACAATTCTAGCTTGACTAGTTTTGGTCATATGACTTGTAAATAGTTAGATGGTCATGATGTGGCTTGTCACACGTGCCAAATAGCATAGGATTCCATTCATAAGGATGTTCTCAAGTAGACCTAAGTGTTAGAACATTTGGAATGAGTCCAAATTATGCTTAGATACAAGGGAGAAAAAATAGGAGCTATTTTTGGTAATTTTTGCATTGTTGAGGGATCTCCAAGATTCCAACCCTAACTTGGTAGGGATGAAAGATCCACCAAAATTAGCATTACGGATAGGTTTAGGGCTACTCATATCTACCCAAAACCGTGATGGATCATGTATATATAGGTGATGATATCTCACCAAAATCAATCAAGCAATTTCATGTTTTTTCTCTCATAATGGTGCAATTGCTCTCTATGCTCATAATTGTTTGAGTACTTGTGATTACTAATGATTATAGGATTGAATGTAGGTCTGGTGTACAATACTCAGACTGTGGGAGGCCGTACTTTCACACGTGTGAAGCCTTCTTCAAGGATTTGGGCCATTTAGTGAGGTTCAAGCATAGATTTTTGATGGATTTTGATGGTTCAACTTGTGCTAATCTTATGAAATCATAATCTATTGTTTCCCTCATCATTTCAAGTGTTTTAGGATCCTTATTTGCTGTAATTTTTACATTATATATATATATATATATATATATATATATATATATATATATATATATATATATATATATATATATATATATATATATATATATATATATATATATATATATATATATATATATATATATATATATATATATATATATATATATATATATATATATATATATATATATATAGATATGTTATTTTTTTCAAAAATGAGTCTGGCGAAAACTTCAAAATGAAAAATTGGAAAAAAAATTAAGAAAGAAGCAAAACTTCAGAAGTGAAAGGTTGAAATGCTTTTCTCCCAAATCTTCTACCAAAGCTAAAAATTTGATCTCCTTCACAAGAAATGTCATATCTCCCCCAATTTTCAGCTATATTGGCTTAAATTCAACCTAAGAGTGAGATCTACAATCCTATAGAAATACAATCTTAAAATTCGGCCAAAAGTACAGCCAAAAATGGAGAAAAACATACTGCAATAACTTAACTAGCTAAAATATATGACTCAGCAACCTCTCACGTATAAAGTGATAATGAATCTCAATGTGTTTAATTCTCGCATGGAACACTGCATTCTTTGCTAGCTGAATGCCACTCTGACTGTCGCTATGTAATGTCGTGAGATTTTTCTGTTTCATGCCAACTTCTTCCAAGATTTGTCTTAACCATATAGCTTCATGTGCTGCACTACACATTGCCTTATACTCTGCTTCTGTGGTGGATAGAGCAATTGTACTTTGCTTCTTACTAGACCAGGAAAAGCAACTACCACAAAACTGGAATACATACCCTGTGGTGAATCTACGATCATCATAGTCACCTCCCCAATCCGCATCCACATAGCCACACAACTCAGGTAAACCATCGTGCTTCCTGTAAATCAAGCCATAGTCTGAAGTGCCTTTCACATAACGCAAAATGCGTTTAGCTGACTTCCAATGCGTTTCCGTAGATGCTACCATAAATTGACTTACAATGCCAACAACCTAGCATATATTTGGTCTAGTTGCGGTAAGGTAAATCAAGCTCCCTACTAACTGCCTGTACAGTGTAGCATCAAATGACTGTGACTCATCAAGCTTAGAAAGCTTTTTACATGGTTCAGTATTCACTGGTTTGCAATCCTGCAACCTAAACCTGTGCAGCAACTCTTTGACATACTTCACTTGTGTTAAACCCACTTCGTGTCCTTTTTGCTACACCTCTACTCCAAGGCAATAATGCATCAGACTGAGATCTGTCATCTCGAATTGTTCCATGAGGTCTTTCTTGATCATGTCTATCATCTCTTGATTATTTCCCGTAATAATCAAGTCATCAACATAAAGAGCAATCAAAGCAACCATACCATCAAAGCATAAGACATATAGATTTGGATCCGAATGTGTTCTCACCATCCCCTTTGAACAAAAGTACGCATCAGTCCCACTATACCACGCACGTAGTGCCTGTTTAAGACCATAAAGTGCTTTCTTCAAGCGACATACTTTATTTTCCTGTCCCTTCATTACAAAGCCTTCAGGTTGATCCATGAACACCTCTTCTTCTAACTCACCATTTAGAAAAGCAGATTTCACATCCATCTGATGCAAAGGCGAACCAAAATGTGAAGCTAAAGCAACAAGTAGACGTAGAGTATTCCACTTACATACCGGCGCAAAGGTCTCCTCATAGTTGATGATGTCTTTACTTTGTGCATACCCTTTGATCACCAATCTTGCCTTGTGCTTTGCTATACTACCATCTGCATGATACTTAGTCCTGTATACCCATTTGCAACCAATGGGTTTCTTGCCAACTGGTGGTTCTACTAAGTCCCATGTGCTATGCTTAGCAATTGACTCCATCTCCTCTCCCATGGCCTTGACCCAAATGTCATCATCCTTCGCTTCACCATAAGTCGAAGGTTCTTTGATTTGAATAATGCTAGATAAGAGAGCATAATTTGCTTCATACCTTTCAGGTTGTGTCTTCTCTCTTGTTGATCTTCGTAGCTCTCCCTGGCTAGATGATCCTGGAAAGTCATCCATGTCGCGGCTCTCCAACAATCTCTCAAACCACTTAGGGAGCTTCTTGTCAGGTGATCGGCTTCCTGGTGAAAATGTATCCCACGGTACATCCTTCTCCTTGCGTTTGTCACCTGTAACTTCAATCCTTCTTGCACCAAAAAGTTTGTCCCTACCTCTCCAACTTGTCTTTTGAGGTTGAGTAGTAGTATCTTGAGATGTATCATCTTTTTCATCACTTGGAAGGTCAATGAATGGATCATCATCAGGTGGTATCCTCACTATACCATCTTTCCCACTGGATGTATCTATCTTCTCAGCATCCTCGTCTTCATACATCTTGGATTCATCAAAGATAACATCACGACTTACATGGATTTTGTTTTCCACTGGATCAAAACATCTATAGCCCTTCACACGATCATCATATCCTAAGAATATACACTTGATAGCTTTTACATCAAGTTTACTTCCTTAGGAATGTGTACAAAGGTCTTATATCCAAAGATTTGCAAGTGATTCACCTTTGGCTTCTTCTTTGTGAATGCTTCCTCATATATTATCTAGAGAATGGCAATGGTAGGACTTCTATTTTGAAGATAGACTGCTGTACTGCATGCTTCTGACCAAAAATCTTTTGGTAGTCTCATCTCAACTAGCATAGATTTGGCACTTTTCACAATCGTACAATTCTTGCGCTCAGCTACACCATTGAGAGCAGGAGTATGAGCTTGCGTAAATTGTCTTTTAATCTCACATAGATTACAAAGATCGTTGAAGTCATTAGACTTGTACTCACCTCCACTATCTGATCTTAGAACTTTGATCTTCCTACCTGTCTGATTTTTGACCAATGCTTTGAAGCTCTTGAGATTGTCAAATGCATCTGATTTCTTCTTCAAGAAGTAGATCCACGTCTTTCATAACATATCATCAATAAAGGTGATGAAATAGAAGGCTTTACCTAAGGACATGGTCCTCATAGGCCCGCATAAATCTATGTGAATTAAATCCAGGATGTTCTTTACTCTTGCAACACCACCTTTATTGAACTTCTCTCGATGCTGCTTCCGATATACACAAGATTTGCACATCGATTTCAAGTGATCTTCTATGGTAGGCAATCTTGTTACCATCTCCAATTTTCTCATCAAATTGAGGCTTTCCAAGTTTAAGTGACCAAGCCTCTTATGCCACAACTGAGTTTGCGATGGAATGGACGACACTAAGTCCATGTTGCCCCTTGATTGTAGCATTCAACATGTACAATTTTGTATTGGGTTCCCTTACTCCATCCGCAATAACTTTGAACTTTTGGTTCACATCCTTCACAAAGCAACGATCATGGGCAAATTCCACTTTCAACTTTTGATCAGTAATGACTCCAACAGAAAGTAGATTTTTCTTCAAACTTGTTACGTAAAGTACCTCCATGATCATCCTGCTTTTGCCATCAAGTAGTTGGATTGAAACAGTGCCTATCCCCTTTATCTTGCACACCTCACCATTTGCTTGTGAAACAAATGTTCCATTATCCAACACTTTCAAGCTACTAAACCAATTCTTGTTACTTGTCATGTGTCTTGTGGATCCCGAGTCAATATACCATGCTTGATCATCTTGATTAGATGACAATGCAGATATGAAGATGCTAGAGTCTTCAATCTCACCCTCATCGACAAGGTTACCTGCTTGTTTTGGTTTCCCCTTGCCTTGTTCCGCCAGGAATTTACGACATTCACTCTTCCAATGGCCCTTCTTACCACAATAGAAGCACTTGCCTTTCTTCTTGGTCTTACTGGAAGATCCCTCATCCTCTTGAGACTTGGCAAATTGTTGCTTAGACTTCTTCTTGCCCTTGCCCTTGCCTTGTTTTTGGCGTGTCGCAAGTGCGTGATCGTCAATATTTTGACATCTAGCTTTCACCATTTCTCGTCGTTGCTTTTCCTACATCAAGATTCCTGTGAACTCGTCAAAGGTTGGTAATCTTTCTCTTGATGCTATTCCACTCACAAACATCTGATAGGGTTCTACAATGCCTCACAATGCATTGTGCACCAGCTCCACATCATGTATGCACTCACCAATAGAATGCAGTTCATCCCTCATTGTCTTGATTCTGGTCATGTACGTCTGAATGTGCTCTCCTTGCTCCATGCGGGCACTATTCAGCTTTGACTTCATAAACATGATTCTTGACGGATTTGACGTCTCGAACTACTCCTTTAGTACATCCCATGCCTGTCTGGGTGTAACAACATTACAAATGTGAGTAACGATGTGATCCTTCACTGACAAGTTAATAAAGGTCAAAGCTTTCCTCATCTTTTTGTCGAACACTTTGATCTCCACTTCATTTGGCGGCCTTCTCTCATCACCTGTGATGACTTCCCACATGTCTTTCTCCATCAGTATGTTTTTCATTTTGAATTTCCGCACTGCATAGTTGGAAATCCCGTCCAATTTGCTACTGTCACTCAAAATAGACTCTCCCATGTTTGCCATCGCAAAACTACTTGAAACTTCTGCCATAGGCCAAAAACAGTATGCCGAGGCCAACAGTGATGTCAGAAGTTGAAAATAATGACCTGCACTTTTTTCCTTACCAGGCGACTCGCCGCTTTTCAACCAATTTGAAAGCCAAATCAGCGTCGCCTTCCGAAATGCACTCAGTCGTCAACTCCCAACTACGTGCCTAGTGGAATGGTGAAATCACTTTTGGCACAGTCCGAACACTTTCTCCGCTGCAATCACTCTATTTTGCTGTACCGTACTTGTAGGTATAGTCCGGGTGCCCTTCGTTTGGAGGTTATAGCCTTTCGTTTGGGTCAAAACGGATAAGAGACCCAAAAATAGGGACTTTTCTAGTTTTTGAACTGTTTCTTCAGCTTGAAGAAACTTCACCTTTCACTTGCGAAGGGTCCCAACTCCAATTTCAGCTTGAAATCTTTTAGTGAAGTTGAATGGTCCTTCAGCCCCTTCTATTGAAGTTTCCCATGGATTTAAGGAGATCTAATGGCTTATCAGGATCCGATGGCCGACATTGCTCGCGATCCCCATCGTGTATTCATCTTCCTCACAATCTGATGGAGGAGATTCTTTTGGCGCGATGATGCACCACCCTCCAGCCACTACACCCCTTTTTGCACTGAGCACCCACTCGGGTGAGGGCGCGCCACTGCCCGCGACATGTCAACGAGCTTTTCTCCTCCAAGCTTTTCTCTTCCTTGCTTGAAGCTATGGTGGCCAGGGTTTATCTACACCTGTAAATCGCGATTCAGTGCTCTACACTGCCTGTGGCTGTCCATGGCCGTTTGCCTACTGATTATCTTTCCAGGGCGGCCTCCTACAAGCTTTTACAGCTCCAAAAACCATTCAGAACAAAGAGATAACTGCAATTTTATGCTTCCAAACCCCAAACTAGGATTTTTCTCAGAAAACTGATCTTGGCTTCCTGTTCACAGTTCTTTGAAATGCCAATTCTCTTCCTCTGAGGTCGTCCTACTGCTAGGAGTCTGATGCTTCAATCCGTTTGTCAAACGGTGTCCGATTGAATGCACACTGACTGCAAACACCAAATAGCCTGCTTCAGAATTTCAAAATTCCATTTGCCGAGGTTATGATTCAGCCGACAACCCTTGTCTCTGAATCCTCACACAGTCTCAAGCTCACCAAGCTTGTGTGTGTAAACTCTCCGCACCAGTGTTTCTCCTTCCGTCTTCAACCCGCCGTAAACCCTGAATCTCAAAAGACAATTCTCCCGAAGCTCTCTTCAACGGCGATACTGTACAGTGTACACTCCCGGTACGACTCTGATACCAACTTAGAATTTGCTTTGCACAAGACCTCAGATCATGCTACACAGTAACATAGACATAAAACACTTTCCACAGCAAGCTCACATAGCAACTATATTTCTCAAAATGAAATTACACTGTACATATAGTTGTTCACTCAGGCAACCCATGCATGACCCAGGTTGCCGTTGGCGGGACGTGTGTCCCGTCGACTTGCCTCGTGGCGAGGCCAACTAATCCTTATCAACTGATAGGACCCATAGTACAGTAGCACAATGATTCTACTTTAATTCTAACTCTCACATCTTAATTGCAAGTCGTGGGTGCAACTGGATTAACTCTTCTTTGCATTCTATCCTCAAATAGATCAAATAAAGTTTCTAAAACCCCAAACCTAAATCTACTTCTTGTCTCCTTGCATTACAATTTCATTGATTCCTAGCAATTGAGAGAGAGAGAGAGAGAGAGAGAGAGATACGATCAGACGGAATACTCGCCTCAGGCGGGAGTATCTGTATAGAAAGAGCCTGGAATAGAAAGAGCCTGGAAGGCAAAGAACGTGCTTTATATGAGAAGAAGCGCAAGATCAAGCAAGCATTTCTAGAAGGTTCATTTGTCTTTGTATTGCTTTACTTTCTCCATCGCTAGAGTTGTCCTGTATTATTCTGCTGCTTTTCTACGGGGCATGAGATTGTCTTCGGGTGTGCGCATTGAATGCAACGTGCTGTATTGAATGCGAATGTAAAACATCATGTGTGTGCTGTGTGTGTTCTGTAATCCAGAAGGGAAGCCTATTCCCACTGAGCTCAGAAACGAGGAGGCAGCTGTACGGGCTGAAATTGATCTGGAGATGACAAAACCGCAGGTTATTTTCTGCCACATGATTGTACGGCTTCTCCTTACATACTTCAGCTGATGGAAATATGAGAGTTCAACTTTTCTGTGTTTAAGTACTTACACAGCAAATAAAATGTGTTATCATCCTAAACCCTTCCTCAATGTCGAGCAGGTAGTGTTAGGGTTCTGTTTTACAGGAGTAGACCATTGCTTGGCATGTTTCACTGACGTTTCTATCTGCCCCCAATACTTAGACCACTGCTTGGCATTGTTGTGCTTCCGTTTCTATCTGCCTCCAACGATTAGACCAATGCTTTGCGTTTGTTTCGCTTCGGTTTCTATCTGTCGCCAATGATGAGTAGACCTTCAAATTTTTGTTGTTTGTGCTGTTTCAGAACTGCGCATCCACATTGATGACGATATTCGAATGCATCGGAAAAAAATCCTAAGATTCTGCTTACCACATCTCGAGATCCAAGTAGCAGACTGACGCAGTTGTGAAGGTGACGTTTAAGATCCCCGATGTTTTCACACTGGCCCCTACTATTTATAATGGTATCAAGCATATGAATTCACGTCTAAAGGCTAGAACTACGTCTAGTTCTATGGAAAAAAATTCAAACTTCACTTAGCTTCTGAAGGAAATAAGGAAAATCAGGGCACATTGTGCAATGAATCTGTTTCTCATGAATATCAAATCTGTCTGACAGGAATTGAAGATAGTGTTTCCAAATGCACAATGAATCAATCGTGGTGGACAGGTATGTAAGTGGATGTGACTCAAACTGTTGCTATTTGATTTGAAATAAATAGATGTAATACTGGTTTAGTCATCAGAATTTTGGAGCTCAATTTTTTGAGTTTTTTTCCTGTGAAACCGTTAATACCTTATGATGAAATCATAAAGAGAACTTCATGGGTTGAAGAGAGTGCCAACGTTTTGACAAATTGATCAAGGAATGGAACGTGGCTTCTTGGATGTTCCACGAGTTCCAAATTTGGTCTTGTTTGGGAATGTGATTAGGGAACTCGGGGTCACAGGTCTGCGTAGACTTGAGAACCAAAAAAACAAGGGAGGAAACAAAAAAAATGCACAGAAACTTCACATATATTTTGGTTACACAGCAGTGCCCTTCCATAAATACAGTACTCATCCTCTAATTTTTTTATATAATCTGAAAGTTCAAAATGTAAATTTCTCTAAATTTGAAGTTATTCATAGTGCTTTATTATAATAATATGCATAGTTGCCCATTTCAAAATGAGCCACTAAAAAAAAATTTGTATGTACTGTTGTACGTACTGAATCCTGATATTTTTAGGTTAAAACCATAGATGCACTGCGATTCTGAATCGCGATCAATCGCGATTCAGAAACGTGTTTCGGGATTTTCCCAGAATCGCGCAGAATCGTTTTTTTTTTTTTTTGAATTTTTTTTAGCCAATATGGGTATCAGATGAAAGCTCTGATTGAGAGCATTATGACTGTGTAGTTTGCTGACTGTTTCGGGTGCGAAACACCAAAAAGTGTGTTTTCACTCAGGGAGTTGGAAGGCCAAATCATGCTGTTAGGGGGCGTTGCCCCCCCAAACCCCCCAGTGGGGGCTACAGCGCTCCGGACCCCCTGTTTCTCGGGAGCCCCCCAACCCCCCACCGGGGGCTACCGCCCCTCGGACCCCCTGTTTCTCGGGGGGCTACCGCCCCCCGAAACCCCTAGAGCTTCCTGCTATATAGACATTGTAGATAAAAATGCTACCGCCCCCCTGTAGATAAAAATGGGGTCCAAATGCACGCCGAGAAGGGCCCAATGTTTATGCCCCCAACTGTATGTACATTGCACTCACATCTCTAGTGAAACGATTGCAAAAGTGATCATCATCCATACAGTTGATAGTCCAAATTGTAGCATTAACATTTACTGAAAGCCAGAGCAAATGACAACCGGATAGCTACTGAAAATAAGATCTGTTTGTGCCTCATCTACTGCACTTCTGAGAGGTAGAACGTTGGTATGACCATTGATCCCCTAAAAAAATTTCAGCCATAAGCTATTTTTCCAATTTTTTTTTTTTTTTTTTGCGATTATGGGCCGCAAACTGCGATTCACGAATCGCAGACCCAACGAATCGCGATTCGGTGCATCTATGGTTTGAAAATTTGAATTTTTGAAAAGGGAATATGGGTTTGAAATAAAGCTTTTTTTCTATTGATCAAGGGGAACTCTTATAAGTCTTTCATACATAAGTAGCTCATCCTTGCCCTGAGCATCCCAAAATGGCAAGCTTTGCATGATAAGCTCCTAAGCCCAATTCAGACTCCAGAACACCTCCAGCTCCACCACTGTGACCAAGGAATGAGAACAAGAACAAGGACGAGAACAAGAAGGGATGTCTCCCCAAGAAAATGGGAGAGAAGGGGAGAACACCATATGTCATCACTGTATCATATAATCTCATAAACCTGTTTCAAGCAAAATGGATCGGAATGTACTGGGGCAGAACATGTATAAAAAAGTAAGAGAATTCACTAAAACCCTAAAAAAACACCTAAAACTGTGCTTCTGTAATTTGCATGTGATGGTTGATTGCTAAAAGCAACAAAGGGCATCATCTTTATCATAGTCTATCTATTTGTCTCTAGTCCATATGTTTCTAGTTTTTCTTCCATTCCCATCACTTCTCCTTGCATGTTGGCATGAATGAGAAGACACTAAATATATCAAGGAGAGTAGGTGCACATTGTTATGCAATGGTTCAATTCAAGTATTTTTGCCTTGAATGTTTGCATTGTATAGCTTTTGCTATTTATTTCCATTTTTATTCCTCCAGATTCATAAATTGAGCTAGATTGGATTTGAATTCACATTGCTCAAGGCCTGATTGAGAGGTTTTGCTTTTGCTGACTATTTTTTATACAATCTTCATTGCCATATTTCTTACATACTTGAATGTTGGGTAATAAATATACCTAAAATATGTAAATATTTGATGTCTGGGTTTTCTGCATAACTCATTGTTAGGTATCTAGTTTCAATAAATTCTATGTACCTTGGTATTTAAAGGCAAATTTGGGAAGTGCTTATGATCTTGTTAGTACTTACCTCATAAATAGCCTTGGTTTTAATCATAGATGCATTGCGTTTCTAGAAACGTGTTCAGAAATGTGTTTCTAGACCGCAATTTTAGGAGCATTTCTAAGAAACATTTTTTAATTTTTTAATTTTGGTTTTTCTATGGGCAATATGGGTGGGTATCAGATTAAAGCTCTAATAAAGGGCAGTACATATTTTATACGTTGCCGAATGTTTCAGGTACAGGATGGTCCAGTTCAAGTGGGTGAATAGGTTGGGCTGATGCACTTTAAAATTGAAGGTTTTTTAAGTTAAATTTATGTTGTAGGTTAAGACAACAGTGTGTTTTTTGTGATTATTCCTGCCATGGGCCATGATTTGGACCCATAGGCAATAGAGAGTCTTATGTAATTAAGAAGGTTCATGTCATGTTCTAGTGTGTATAAAAAAGTTGTGGTTTGCTAATGATCCATTATTTGGTGTTATTATGTGTATGTTTTTGTAGCTCGACACGAGAGCACTTTCTGGGACACATGAGTCTTTTTTTGGAGAGCTTCTAGAAACAAGGGTAATCACATTAGAGGATCTTGTGAGCTTTTGGAGAAGAGGGCCTGGCACTGAACAGACTAGAATGTTAGATTTTCTTTTGGGGAAGAGGGCAATCAATAGTCATGGTTGGATTATAAATACCTTGTGTTTCTTATGTGAAAGAGTATATGATAACCATAATTGTGTCATTTAGCAAGGCATTTACCTAGCTTTGCATAGTTTTGAAAAAAGGAAGGAAAAAGCTCCTATCTTGTGTTTTGTGTGAAAACAAAAAGTTCTAGATCTTATTTTGATTTATAGATCATGTATAAATGTAGCCCTTGTTACAGGAATAGCAAAGGGCCAATGACTGTGATCCTACTCATGCATACACAAATCATCTAACCCCCACAAAGTTATAGTATGTTTCCAACATATGGTCATATTTTTTTTAGTGAATAAGCATCTTCACACATTCAACCTTTGGGAGACACATCATCATAATGTGCTAAGACCCTTGCATGGATGGAGATGATCATTGATGAGAGTCGTTCCTAAAATGGGTTCAAAAAAAGTGGGAAAGGCCTAGTGTGGAGCGGTTGAGGATGAGAGAGCTAGTTTTCAAGCAGAGAACAATGCATGGGCACGATGTTTTAGAGAGCGATCGACACCTCTCAAGTAGGCTTAGTGGTGATTAGCAAGTAGTTGGTTCAACACAACAAGGATGCCATAGAAGAAGTGTGGCCAAAGCACATTGTGCAAGTAATACTAGGGAATTTGTACTTAATATTGAAAGCGCACAAAAGTTAAAGGAAAGTGATTGTTTCAGACCATTGGACACAATTGGTGTTGCAATGAGAGTTGAAGTTGAGAAGATTTGAGATTGTCGTGCTATCATGTACATTTTGGGATGCGACACAAGCCATTGTCCTAGGGTTACAACATGTCTCATGGTGGGTGAAGTTTAATGTTCGTAGGTTGCAGAAGCTTGCCATTCAAATCCTCTCATAAGATTGCACCGTAGTTTATATGTGATGTTCAAGATAATTGAACTTCATATTGTCTGTAAAACCTTCTAGACGATGAAAAAGATGTGCAGGTTTGTATTGGAAGAAATTCTGATAGGTGAATTTTGTGAAAATAAAAATTACAGTTTTTATTTACACAACGTTCCAGAGTTGCAGAACGTCGGAACGTGGGGGTTTGGAACGACGTTCCAGTGCAACTTAGGAAATGCCATTACTAGTAACTCCTATTTGATTAATCTATTAAGTACTTAAAACTTGGCTCCTATTCAAATCAAAACAAACTTGACCTGTGTTGGACTTGATGGACTTAGCTTGAACTACTCCCCAGCTTGTCACACCTGTCACTTCTAACAACGAACTTATCATTTGTCACCATGATAAGAAACCGTGAATCAATGAAATATCCTCTTAAGTATCGATTACCTATATAGACTCATCGTGCATACTTCTCATGCAACTCCCTCTTAAGAGTTTGCACCTTTGTTGATTCCAACCTCGACAAAAACTTGTCCAATCATAGAACTTCTGAAATTGACCTTCCTTCAGTATGCTTGTTGGACAGCTTCAACAATACCATGATCGTTGATTGTCTTCCCCTACCATCTCCCTCATAGTCTTCTTGTTTCATGTAGTTTTCCTTTTTCTATGAGCTGACCCTTCCACTTTGTCTTGCAATTGCATGAACCAACTTGCATGTAGCTTCAATGATCTCTCAATGTTCTCTTGCAAATCTATCTCCTTGATTTTCAGCGATCTAGCACAACACTAACAAGCGATCAATTCTGCCTTGCAGATTTGGTGAATAACTTGCAATGATCCACTTCTAAAACAATCTATCTCACGTAGATTCTGTAGCGACATGCAACAAGTATACCTCGATACAATGGTCTGCCATAGCGATCTGTAATAGAACATAGTTTGTCCCGATTTTAATTCAACAAACAATTTTTGATTTCCAGTAGGGAATTATTTTGCAACAGTTTCTTCTGTAGCGATCCTTTTCAATAACCTAACTTGTTGTCTTTCACAAATCAAATTTGTCCTTGTTCCAACGATCTGAACTATTATCTTAGCAATCAACAGCCAGTAAACCAGAGCGATCTGTAGGCAACAACTTTGTCTTTCGACAACAATCTACAGACACGTTGGCAATCAAGTACAATAGGCAGTGATTTGTTCAGATTTGTCAGTGTCTATAGACAGTGGTCCAGCTCCAACAATTCTACAACCATCAAAGAGGTCCAATAGACAGCCAGTCAACAATCCATGTAAATCTTCTCCTAGAAGAGCTGTGTTGTCCTCCTGACAACGTTGACTCCATGCTTTGTTGTCCTATAAAAACTTGGAATATGAGGCAAACTATTAGAATTAATGGTTAATTGTAGAGGTCAACTTGCATGCTAGAAGGCCTATTTTTATTTTTAGTATAGATACTATCTATTTTTAGTATAGATACCTAAGTTAGTACCTATTTTGCTAGAATAGTATAGAAATCTATTTTAACCAAGTTAGCATAGATTTCTATTGTTAAGACTTCATGATTAGCATTTCAATTGCTATTGTAGAGGGATAGCTTTTGCTTTTCATTGTGGGCAGTCTCTATAAGAGTAGGTGGGCGCCCACCTCCATTGTTATCGCAATTTCCAGCTTATGAAGCATAGCTTATTGCAGTCTCTCTTCTTCTTCAGCTCGTGGTTGATGATTTGTGTGAGTACTAATAAGATTAGTATACTCCGATTAGAGAATCTCTTCAATTCTAACATGGTATCAGAGCCATCTCGTTAAGATCGGGATCTACAGAAGGAAGGAGAAGATCAGCGCTGCAGGTTTTACTGGTGGAGATTGCATCTAGTGGAGGTGCTATTTGGTGAAAGTTGCATCTGGTGGAGGCACCATCTTGTGCATGTTTTTCTGGTGGAGGTCACATCTGGCGCAGGTAGTTTCTGGACAGACAGTAGTATCAGACAGGCAGATCTGAGGGAGGCAACATCCAGGACAACAAAACATGTATTTTTTTGTGCAGGTTTTATGTGGTGTAGGTTCATCTGAAGGTGGTAGCCACAACCAGACAGGCAATACCTGAGGCAACAACAACCAGACAGGCAGTACCTGAGACAACAACGATCAGGACATGTGTTCTTGAGGGCGGCAGTAGCTGGGGAAGGCAGTACCTGAGTAGGTAATATCTGGACAGACAGTACCTGAGGAAACAGTGTCCAGAACAAGTTTTTCCTGAGGGCGGCAACAACTAGGGAAGGTGGTATCCGGACAGGCAGTGATCAGATTTCTGCATGCATGCAAAACTGAGGAAGGCAATATATGGGACAAGCAGAAACCAGATAGACAAGATTTGGACAAGTATTATCTATCTCAAAAATTGTTGCATGCAATATCTAGACAGGTGATATCCAGGGAAGACAACAATTGGACAAGTATTATATGAGGAAGATATTGTTGCATGCAAGTATATTCTTAGTAAAAAGCCTTTTTGTACGACAAAGATGGGGAGTCTGAATGAATATGTTCTTCCAGAATCAAGCAAGTTAGATGGATCTAACTACAGCTTGTGGAAGTTCAAACTTCAGAATATACTTTAGGACAAAGATTATTGGGAAATTGTCATGGGACAAGAGGTGATGGTTCACGGTCTCAATGATCAAGAAGCGAGTGCAACTTGCTCATCATATCATCAACTTATCCATGAAGGATAAGGTTATTCCTCTTATTAGAAATGCAGTTGGGCAGGATGCATGGGATATCCTTAAGAACACATATGAAACAGTAAGTAAGTCTCGAGCGTTGTTCTTGAACAATAAGCTTCATACCTTGAAAATGGAATTAGAAGGAATCCATTACGGATTTTATTACCAGGGTGAAGGATCTAAGAGATCAGTTGTCTTCTATAGGAAAAATTGTACTTGATAATATTCTAGTACAAATTGTTTTGAATAGCTTACCATTACAATATCAGAACTTTGTAATGACACTAAATTTGAGGGAGAGATCGTCGACATTTGACGAGCTCAATGATTTGCTACTTCAAGAGGAATTACGAAGACAAAACTTGATGTCTAGGGAAGACTTCAAGGAACTGGGATTCTTTTCCAAGAATCAAGGTAAGAAGGGCAAGAGGAAAGGAGACAAAAAGGATTAGAAGCAGGAAGGCAAGGACAATACAGAAAAAGGAGACAGTTCCAAATCCAATCCAAAGAGAAATGGTAATTGTAACTTTTGTGGTAAATATGGTCATTTTGCATTTGAGTGCAGAAGAAGGCTATCCAGGACAAGAAGTAGTCAGACAACTTCATTGAAGATGAAGGCACAAGTGAAGCTGTGGAATGCTATGAGTTATTCTCAGCTTCAACATAAAAAAACTCACAAGACTATTGGTATATTGATTCTGGAGCAACGCAACATATGACACCACATCGTGATCTAGAGCCTGATCATAGCTCTCATGTGATTTTAGGCACATGAACCACTTTCTCCATCAAGAAAGCTTTCAAAGAGAAGCTTCAAGATCTCTTAAAACTCAAAATTACAAAATGAACAATAGCCTCCAAATTTAGCACGCCTCAGCTATTTATAGTGGTCATTTGTGCTTCTACTATAAGTTTGGGACCTTATCTGGTTAATTTGGGCCTTACAAACATTATTACAAGTCCGCTATTCACAAATATAGCGAGGTTGTTCGAGCCACTTTATTAATTGTCCTAATGACTAATTCTAGTCTACTTTAGCTCCATGGCCATATTTGACAATTCATTAGTAAGTTCATGGACTAATTACATGCAACACAGGATTGTTGACTCTGACATGCTTCTATGAAAATTCTACTTCAAAAAATAATTGTTGATACGTGTATACCATGCTCTAGGCGCTTGTTTCAACCCATATAATGCTTTCTTTAACTTGCAAACCAAGTGCTCTTTGCCTTTAACCTCATAACCCTGAGGTTGCTCCAGATAAATCTCCTCTTCAACGTAACTGTTCAAGAAAGCACTCTTGACATCCATTTGCTGAATATCCCATCCAAAATGAGATGCAATCGCTGAAACACTCCTCAAAATATTCATTTTAGCAACAGGTGCGGAAGTATCTTCATAGTCAATTCCTTCCCTCTGAGCATATCCTTTGGCTACTAATTTGGCTTTATACTTATCTATAGAACCATCAGACTTAAACTTGGTTCTATAAATCCACTTGCAACCAATTAGTTTCTTACCTGCTGGAAGTTCAACAAGATCCCATGTATTGTTTTTCATAATAGAACTGTACTCCTCATCCATAGCAGTCTTCCAAACTTGTTCCTTTGCAGCATCTTCATAAAATAAAGGATCCTCAGAATCCAGCACTGAAGCTATAAATGCATAATGCGTTTCTTCACCATGTTCATGATAGTGTCCACTTGATTGTGTCAATCTCTTAGCTCCTTGTTGACTTGATTCTCCTTCATCCAAAATTTGACCATCCTGTATAGTCTCACAATACCATCTTGGTAACTTCTTTGTATGTGACGTAGAAGGAGAATATGTATCAGATACTCTTGAACTTTCCTCCCGTTTACCAAGATCCACTTGTGTACTTACCCTTGATTGAATTTGTGTAGAAGTTGTATCACACGGATCTGTATCTTCCTGAACATCATCTATGAAGGAGAAAATACATCTTTCTCATGATCTTCTAGAGTAAAAGACTCACTTTCTTCGAACACAACATCCTTGCTCACAATCACCTTCTTACTAGTAAGATTATAAAGGCGATATGTCTTCTCTTCCTCATCATAACCAAGGAATAAACACTTGATTGCCTTTGAATCAAGTTTTTGACGATTATCTTTAGGAATATGTGCATATGCTATACAACCAAAAACTCGTAGATGATCCACTTTAGGTTTTATACCTGTGAGGCCCCACAAATGATTCTTGAGGTTCTTACCTCGTAGCATGCTTCGAGCACTCTCCACAATAGACCTGTTCTTTCTCTCAGCTACTCCATTATGCTATGGTGTATCAGTCGAAGCAAATTGTCTCTTGATTCCATGTTCTTTGCAGAATTCCTGGAACTCTGTAAATATGAACTCACCTCTCTTATCTGAACATAGAATCTTGATTTGCTTTCATGTCTGCTTCTCAACAAGTGATTTGAACTGAGTACAGAACTTAAAAGCTTGACTCTTTCACTTAAGCAAGTATATCCATAACTTCCTAGAAAAATCATCCACAAATACCATGAAGTAGGATGCTCCCCCTATAGACTCAATCTGCATGGGACCACATAAGTCTATATAAACAAGCTCCAAGATCTCCTTGGCTCTATATGCTCCATCCTTAGGAAATTGCATACGATGATGCTTGCCCATAACACATCCTTCACAAATTTTTCCTGAAGATACAATATTAGGTAATCCTGTTACCATATTATTGTCTTTTAGAACCTGTAAGCTTTTATAGTTCAGATGTCCAAACCTTTCATGCCATATCATGCTCTTCATACTATCAGAAGCTGCACAAACTTGATGATCAGATGTAGTCGCATCAAGTTTGTAAAGTCGACCTTCCAAAAGTCCTTTGACCACAACTTTGTAAACTTTGTTTTTGTCTTTGATGAGACACTTCTGATTGTCAAACTCAACTTTCATATTTTGTTTAGCTATAGCAGAAACTGAAAGTAAATTCTTCTTTAAGCCTGGAACATAGAGAACATTCTTAATTTCTCCTATAATCTCTGACGGTAAATGTACTTTCACTGTACCTCTACATTTCATATCGTAAGAAGAATTGGCTCCAAGCTTGACATGTGAATTTACACCAGTGTCATCAAATTGAACCAATCAGGCCCCTATCCTTTGAATGATCTCCAATCGTAAATAATGGAACCTTACTTTGCCTATTTTGGTGAAGTTTTGCTATCTTTGGCTAGTTTCTTGATTTTTGGCTTATTTTCTTGATTCCTTGTATTTTCATTGTAATTTGATGTTCATGAATGGATTAGATGTTTTAATGCTAAGGTTGGCACATGACATCAACACTTTATATTATGAAAGATTTGGATGACATAGTCATTATTGTTCTTTATGTAGATGATTTTATTATCACAGGGTCAAATAAGTCACTAATAGAGAAGATAAAGAACAATCTTTCATAGGAGTTTGATATGAAAGATTTAGAGAGACTTCAGTATTGTTCGGGTATTGAAGTTTGGATATCAAAGGAAAATCTTTTCATATCACAAGCAAAGTATGCAAGAGAGTTACTCAAGAAGTTTATCATGCTTGATTGTAAGTCCATTTTCTACACCTTATGATCAAAGTGTAAAGCTTACAAAAGAAGAAAACTCTGAAAGTGTGAATGAAACACTTTATAGGCAGCTTGTAGGTAGTCTTATCTATCTAACGACTACTCGACTTAACATTTCATATGCAGTGAACATGGTGACTCAATTCATGTCTTTACCAAAAGTTTGTCATTGGAAAGCGGCAAAAAAGATTTTGCGTTATGTCAAAGGGACACTTAGGTATGACATTGATTATGGTAAAAGAACAAAAATAAAACTTAAAAGGTTTTTGTTGATGCTGACTAGGGCAGGAAATGCCGAAGATAGAAGATCGACTACAGGATATGCATTTAATCTTGGAACGGGAGCTATATCTTGGAGTAGTAAAAAGCAACCAACAATTGCTTTATCTTCTACAGAGGCAAAGTATAGGGCTACTACATCAGCGACTTGTGAAGCAATTTGGTTACGAAGGATTCTAAAAGATCTTCATATAGAACAAGTTGAACCTACAATTCTTTGGTGTGACAATCAGAGTTGTATTAAGCTTGCAAAGAATCCAGTGTTTCATAGCAGGTCAAAGCATATTGAAGTTCAGCAGCATTTCATACGAGAAAAGTTATAAAGTGGTGAAGTAGAGTTGATCTACTGTGACACCAATGATGAAGTTGCAAATATTTTCACAAAAAGACTTGGTCGTGAAAAATTTGAAAAGTTCAGGACTCTCCTAGGTGTTATTGATAATCAATTATCCATTAAGAGGGAGTCCTAGAATTAATGGTTAATTGTAGAGGCCAGCCTGCGTGCTAGAAGGCCTATTTTTATTTTTAGTATAGGTAATATCTTTTTTTCGTATATGTACCTAAGTTAGTACCAATTTTGTTAGAATAGTATAGAAATCTATTTTAACCAAGCTAGCATAGATTTCTATTGTTAAGACTTCATAATTAGCATTTCAATTGCTATTGTAGAAGAATAGCTTTTGCTTTTCATTGTGGGCAGTCTCTATAAGAGTAGATGGGCGCCCACCTCCATTGTTATCTCAATTTTCAGCTTATGAAGCATAGCTTCTTGCAGTCTCTCTTCTTCTTCAGCTTGTGGTTGATGATTTGTGTGAGTACTAATAAGATTGGTCTACTCCGATTAGAGAATCTCTTCGATTCTAACACAAACTTCATAGTCTCCTCACGCAGCATAACTTCTCCTTATAGCACCTAATCTCCTTCCACAAAGCTACCACCCTTGTAGATGAAGATCAAAAATTGTGAGCTGGCTAGGAACATCACCTTCTCTCCTTGGAAGATGGTCGGATCAACCTGCATGTTGTGATTGACTCCGTTCGTTGAGTGTTGGTCTCTCAAATTTTGAACCACGCTTTGATACCATGTTAGAAAACCGACTTGCTCATACAAGTAACCCAAGACAAGATTCCTATTGTTGTTAGACAATAGCCAAATACATGATATAGAACACAAGTGATGGAAACTCCAACTATGTTCGATTGCAAATGAGGTAGAGTGCACTAAATTTTTATAGACTTTGGTCTATGCCAAAAGCAAAAGCATCTAAAAGCATTGCTTGATAAATGTCTCTACATATGGTAAAAGTACTAACACCTATCTATAGCAATAACTTTGTGCTCCAAATCAAGCACTATAATCTTGAACTTGTCTAACTATAGTCTAACAAGACTTTTACTATATATAAGGGCCCCTAGAATTAGCACGCAGGCATGCCCAATAATTTGAATAACAACATTAGGGATAATAATGTGAACATTAACTCATCTTCTTGTCTCTCTAATCTTCCATGTTTAAGCAGTAGCATATTTTTGACCAGAGCTTATCCATTTTTGTGTAGTCTATAAATACTCTTAGTTAGTTTTGCTTTTCTGTAGATCAAGTTGGGAATTGTGGATCAGGCTGAAGCACGGAATGAATGGGTCATCAGACCATACATGAATTCTGCAAGAAAAAGGACCGCTCTCTAATGTGAAGTGTGCTTGTTTGAACAAGTGTTCTTCTAGACCAAATCGGCCATTTTATCTTATTTGATGAGTTGTGCTATTTTAAAAAAAAATTGCATTTTTTCAAAAGAGAACAATTGGGGCATCTTCGACTTAGGTAATGAGTTTATGAAGATTATCAGGCTGACAATGTGTTATGAGCTTCATTTTTGTCCGAAACGACTGCAAGATAGTATGTAATATTAGATGTATATTGTATTTTTCCTACTAGTGCAGACATATTTCCAAGTTCTCAAAAATTTGTAATTTGAAGTTGCAATGGCGTTCTGGGAAAAAAGTTTTCATTCGAAACGTCTTTCAAGTGGTCGATTGCTCTTTTTATTGGTGTGCCATAGACAATGCAGTAGATTGGGATCTATCATGGTCCTCTTCTGCTGTAAAACGAGTTATTTGCATATTGTCACAAACCTACTGGTATCAAAGCAAAGACATTTAGTTTCTATTGCAGCTAGAGATGGAGGTTATGTTTTATTGTGCAACTCATAATTTGGTGTGTAATGTCACTTTGAAGAACACTTGTCTTTTGATGAAATTCTTGTTTTGATATTATCGTTTGTTCTCTTATTATGTACGGTGGAGAGTTCAAATCACATATTATACAAAAGTCTGACATTTTTAAATTTTCATCTAAAATTGTAATCTTTGGCTGAATTCACCTAAGTGTGAAACACATTGAGCCACCTTTATGCAAGGCTGGCTTCCTTGAAGAATTGTGAAGACTAATTATAGTAGAAGAGTTTGCATGGACTTCATATTCAGATTGGGTATGTTTATTGTCCTTGTGCTTCTCACTAAATTGATTGAGTTTGTTGAACTAGATTCAATCATTTTGTACGTAAAAGTCATATTCAACAAAAATCCAAGTTTTTGAGAAAATGAAGACCCTAGTCTCATATTCTCTCTCTCTCTCTCTCTCTCTCTCTCTCTAAACAAACTAGGATATGGAAATGTACTAAATATATTGTACTATGATCAAATGGACTAGCTTTAGCTAAACTGATAGTTTGTAAGTTGGAAATAAAAGCATGAAACTGTGAGCCTAGGTTCCACTGTCCAATCAAGCACATACTCAAATGAGGCCTCGATGGTCTATTTGTCTTCCAAAACTTGAGAAGAATTTGCATGTTATCACACAATCTTATAGCAATAGCAAGATATTACAAGTCATGCTATGTGCTTGTCATGATGCATTGATCCTATTATCTTTATCAAGTAGAATAATCATCTTTGTCGTTCATAATCAAAGAAGATTATATGATTTGGCTTGCTGTTTGCATCTAGGCAGTGTGCTTCTTGTATGTGCCCATGAAAATTTTGGTGTCACTGTTTGAATACTTGTAGAGCACAGATTCAATTTTTTTGCATCAATTTGCTTTGAATGAAATTGTGATTCGAGGAATTGTATCAAAAAATATTAGTCCAAAATTCTTATACAATTGAAGTATGTTGAGGGCTATACTCAATGAAAGTTGTCGCTTTCATTTTGACAGCTGGAGAATAATCCCACCTTGCACTATGCCCAATGATTCACCTTTCAATACCACTCGGTCCTCCCTCACACATTTTTAAGTTTTACGTCACATTTTCATCTTATTCTGCGCTATGTTGGTAGGTTGGGTCCCTCTCTCATGATGAATTTGTGTTATTTCAAAAATTTGGTATAGTCTAATTGGAAGCACATGAGTTCAAATGTCATGTGTTGCATGTAATTAGTCCATGAGCTTACTAATGAATTGCCAAATATAGCCATGGAGCTAAGTTAGACTAGAATTAGTCATTAGGATTGTTAATAAAGAGCCTCGAACAACCTTGTTAAATTTGTGAATAGCGGACTTGTAATAATGGTTGTAAGGCCCAAATTAGCCAAATAAGGTCCACACTTAGTAGAAGCACCAATGACTACCATAAATAATTGAGGTCGTGCTAAATTTGGAGGCTATTGTTCATTTTGTAATTTTCAGTTTTAAGACATCTTGAAACTTTTCTTTGAGAGCCTTCTTGATGTAGAAAGTGGTTCATGTGCCTAAAATCACATGAGAGCTATAATCATGCTATAGAATCAGGCCCCTATCCTTCGAATGATCTCCATTAATTAATAATGGAATCTTACTTTGCCTAATTTGGTGAAGTTTTACTACATTTCTTTATTTTCTTGATTTCTTGTATTTTTATTATAATTTGATGTTCATGAATGGATTAGATGTTTTAATGCTAAGGCTGACACAAGACAATTTTTTGTATCAGAGCAATAGATCCTTTTCCCATCAGATTTGGTGGTTTTTGTTAAATTTGGTAGAGTTTCTTGTTTTAGTTTCCTTGTTTTTTTTCAATTTCTAGCAAGTTTTGGTTCAAATTTTGACCAATTAGTTTTCATTTCTTGTTTAGTTTCTTGTTTTAGGTCAGTAGATATTTCTTTTAGCTTTTTGGAGGTGCTGCGATTTTTGATTTGGAGCTATAATGACCAAGTTATGGCCATTTTAGTGTTTTCTTTTGCAATTATCTATCAAAAAGGATTTCCAAATGCATATAGTATCCCTATCTATAGTACTGCATTCATCGGAAAGCTTCTTTGACCACAATTATTTGAAGTCTTTAGAATCAAGTACCCACTTATACCTAAGTTGTGTAAGCTTAGTTTGTTTGAATGCTGAATGAATTGGTTTATTCATGATAGTCTTTAAACCATTAGGTCCATCAAGAGGTATATTTGCACAACATTAAGGAATATTTGTAGCTTGCATGTTGTATATATATTTGAACATATCAAGATAAAAATCAATCGATAAGTCGCATTGCCAAAATAAAGTTGTATCCACATTTAGGATACTCCTATACATTTTTGTGTCATAAAGAACGGATGCAGCATACCAAGAGCTCCCGTTAGGAATCTAGTGAGTCTAGAAAAGCAGCACTCATAAGCATTAGTGATCCATCTAAAAGAGTCTTTGTGTGTTTTAAATGTGCACAATAAATAAGGAAGCTCATTCGAACAACTAAATTCTTTAGGTAATAGATTATTTAGTTTAGTATTTATGTATTCTAAGGAGTTTAATACTAAGTTGGATGTACTATCAGGCAACGAGATAAAGTGAGGGCTAGCAAGTCTTTCAAAGGCAAGTTTTCTCACAAAGTAAATACATAGAAAACAAGGATTGTGTTGTGCTTTATGTATGTCATTTATGTATAAGTGCTTGGTAATCTACTGTCGTTCATTATTGGCATCATTCTTTATGGAAGGAAATACAGTCTTCCCATGAATCCATTTTTTGCTGCTCAAAAAATCTAGGGCTAAGTTTCTACAAATTAGCATGTTTGTTAACATCTTCTTCTTCTAGCAATGCGTAGAGATGTATAATTTCATAAGTTTGAACCAACCACCATATAATTCAAAAGATATACTGTTAATATTAATGTGCTGTAAGACAATGTGATTCAAACCTTTTTCCAAATATTATCATAAAAATTTACTTTTGACTGTAGTACAATCCGTAGAAGCAACATGACCAAATTTCTTGGAAACAAAATCTTTGAAACGTTTAGAAGTAGAGCAACAACACATTGGAAGATCTTCTATTTCAAAGTTACAGAAAACTTCAACGGAAAATACCAATCACGTTTGACATTATGTGTATAAGACCAAGCAAAAATAATACCTTCAAAGGACTCATGAACGATATCAAACAGTTGAAATAAAATGCGAGCATAAATTCGCTTCACATGGATAGTCTCAAACATCTTGTTATGATAAAGTAAATGTAAAAGGATTTTTTCCTTATTGTAGCACATACTTTTGTTTGAAACTTTGTCATCTTGCAAATTAGTCAATCCCTATAAAATTCAGCTTCTTCACTGGTAGTCCATTTTTTGTATCACTACTTTGTCCTTCCTTCCCTTTGTATGATGCATATTTTTTTCTTTTTTCCATTCCTTGCCCTAAGACGATTGAACTTGGATTGGTGAGGTTGAATGAGCCCATTTTTTTATTTGTGTTTTTAAAAAACTTGTCCTGAAGTGTAGAAAAACTTGGTCTTTTCAAGAGGTGTTCAATTTTTGTTAATGTTATTGGCATCACCCAATTTGCTAGTAATTTGGTAGTAGGGTCCTTGGCAAGCTCAATGGATGTGTCTAGCATGTGTTGGCATATAAAAATAAAGGTTAAGTGTGACTTAACGACATCTTTACCAAGCTTATGTAACCATAAAAAGAAAGCGTTGACCTGATTCTGTAAGGACGTCCCAAGAATTAATTTGCTCAAATTGTTCATTATGAATCATATAACATGATTGAACCAAATGATGGAGGAATTATTTTTGCATTTATCACCACATTTGCATTTGAAAATAGGTCTTTTCCATTTCCATATACAGCTTGGTGGAGGTTCATTGTATTGAACCCAATATCAAAGTGTCCTCGAACTCTAGCCCAAGTTTGCTTAGAAGGGTAACAGGAAGGTTCGAACTTAATCATACGTATAACATTGTCAAAGGAAATGGTGCTTCAAGGGTGGAGTTCTTGTTTAGAGCAGCAAGCTTACATGTTTGTATTTCTTTTTCAGTCAAATGCACAAGCATAATCTAGAGTTCAGTAGGTAAAGGAGCAAAAAAATTAACAGAACATAGATTGTGAAGTTGGTAAGTAGTTTAGGCTGATTTGAACTCAATAATATGACTAGGGAACATAGGGACTTGGCAGCTTTGGGTTTGGCAAAATTTAAAAGTAAATTGGTCACCTATATTATAGACATCTTGGGAGAAAGTCTCAAGTTGTGAAACACTATTCTCATCCAACTCATCTAAAAAGACAAGAGGGTATGGAGACTTTCTTCAGAACTTCTACATCAAATGGAAACTTGGTAGAAAGCTCAACAAACTCATATGGAAAAACTTACTGCTGATTTTCAGACCGCTATGAAAAATATTACTGACAAATCATTTCCAGCAAGACAAAATATATGGTGTTCTATCTGTTCGCAGAATCACACTGCCAAGGAGTGCCCCCAACTAAAAACCCATTTTTTGGTAGCATCCAGACTCATGTACCGACAATACCGCCCTTACAATCCACAACAACCCATGTCATGCCCAACACTCTTCCACTAAATTTTGAAGGCATTCATCCCAAAGTGACATAATCATAATTCATTCATCATTGTTTCCATTTGATTTATTTGTAGTTGTTAGATCATCAGTAGGCCAATATAATAAAACATTATTTGTGTTATTGTAGTTGTTTGTGTTGATGCAAATAGGCATAGCTCATTAGTCACAGGTGGCATTTACCAATGTTGATGACCACAACTCTCATGATGAGTAGTGTGCGATTTAGATTTGTTTCTTTGTTTTGCAGATATACGACATTCATTTTAGAAATGAGGTGAAAAGCCTTTTAAGATTGTGTGTGTGTGTGTGTGTGTGTTTCTTTTTAAACATTGATCTACATTTTAAGTATGTAGTGCATTTATCAGTTTTGAGTTTAATTAAGATGCAACACTTTTGGCTAGATGTTGTATTCATCTAGATTGTAAAAAGACATCTAAGCTATACTTCTAAAATTTCAGCATCTCTATTCCTTCACAATAACAAACTAGCATCACAGTATCACATTATTACATTCATGTACGACATCAAAATACATCACAATAGAGATAGTTAACATGCATTTAAAAGATCATTTGAGTCATAACATAGCAACAAGTTTGGCTTAAACTGTAGTTTTTTATTTACATTTCTCAATGTTGTACAAACATTTAAACTAGTTTCTAGTTCTTTTATCAATCCATGTGCTCATAGTGCACCTCCTTGCAAGGTTTTGATCAAATTTGAAACCAATTATTTTCTCACTTGCATTTACTATGTGATTAGTGTCGTAGCACTCTGTCAAGTCCATTATGTTTGATCTAGTGCTAGAACTAAGCCTACGAAGCCCATATTTGAGTGAGTGAGTGTGTGTGTGAAATTTTGACATATTGAAAATCCGAAAAATCCACCAAAAAAAGTTGATGAATTTTTAACATATTGAAAGATGGTCTCTGTCCATTCAAAATTATTTATACATAAGTGCATCTTAAAATGCACTCACCATGTTACTATCTAATGACTTAAATAACAACTCAATGCCCTTAAGCCTCTACTAAGCTCAAACAAAGTTAGTCCCATTCATGACACCAAAAAATTGGATGCCATTGACACTTGTGTACTTGAGAAGTACCATATTTTTAGATTACCTATACAATGTCACTTAATTCTTTGACATCCACCCTTAAGTATTAATATGTAGGGTTAATATTGATTTTAAATATTGCCCTTCAAGATCTAAGGTGAATTAATTTTAGATATTGCCTTTCAAAATCTAAGTTGAATGAATGATTCAAACTTAATTGGTAAATAAAAAGTGTCCACTTGAAAATAAAATGATGATTCTACTTGAAGTCCATAATCACAAATAGAAAAGGTAGGGCCACTCATGTCTTCTTTTGATCACATTATTTATATCCATCTTATTTATATAAGGAGATTCTCTTTATTATGATGTGTATCTTTCTAGGGCCAAGGCCTCATAAAAGTGGAAATATTCTTCTATGATTGCTTGATGCCACACCAAGTGGCCAACCTCCCTTTCACATTAGGTGGCATTGTATCTGGCAAGGATGGACGCTAATGTGGGAGCAATGTATTTTTCATTGTAACTACTTATTGGTCACAATGCTACCTTCATCCAAGGGTAGTGGGGCCTTTGTTCATGGAAGATGTATCTCTCCACCAAGCTATGACCTTTAACCATTGTCTAGTTAAGAGACACCACAATTGCCACCACAAACATGATGGAAAATATGCTCCTTTACCAGCATGGGGTAGGTCCACTTCCTAGAGGAGGGAGTTAGGTATGTTATCTTACCTCACAAGCAATCGTGAATATTCCCTTCTCTAGAAATGGTGGAGGATATGTTGGTGGAAGTTCTATCTCTCCACCATACAAAGAGCCTCCACCATTATACGACTACGATGACCTATGACACCACAGTCACGAGTGCCAATATGGGAATAAGTTCACTTCTTAGAGAAGGGAGAGAGGAATGTTATCTTACCTTGTGCTAAAGTGGTGGGGACCATGGTCCCCTATTAATACATATCCTTTTGATTTTATTTGTATTCAAAATCATGGTACTTGCACATACCTCCATCAAGTGACATTGTGTGCAACAATCTATTATATTCCTCACTATAGCTGAGGATGGAGGGCCCCACCTTCATCCAACTATGTAGCAAATCTCCATCAAGAAGATAATTATGCCACACTCTTTTTTGTCTTTCTACATCACTAGATGAGGGTGGGGCCTTGTTTGCACATTTAGTTGCCTCCTCTTAATATCACCACCCTAATGTGGTGTCAAACTATTGGTGGTGCCCATCAAGCAAGTGCAACAGTACAACACTTGTTGCACACTCAGGATGGCATGGGCTGGCAGAATCTCATACGTGCCATCCCATCATTCTCTCTGTCTAGTGAGATCAAAGCCCAGCCCCCGATTAGATTTTTTTTTCTTAGGCCAAAACTTTCTTTCTGACAATGGTGAATTTTAATATTACTAAATTAGTTAGTCAAGTTACCTCTTGTAACTTATTGTTATAAAGCACTTGGAATTTCGATGAAATTGAGTTTTCTTTTATAATGGCTATGAGTATCAAATTAATGCTTTGTGAATTATTTTCCTACAGCTCATACCAAACAATAGGTCCATAAGAAATAAAAAGCAAATATCCATGTAGTAATTTTTTATTCTCTTGCTTTAATTATGCATCTAGTATTTAATCCATATCCATAATTTGCTTCCTTATAGATATACAAAAGAATTCATCAAACAACAAATGAAGATTATGAAGCTTACTCTTGCAACAAAAGTAACCATGGTAGTCATTTAAAATTATTATATGGATCAATAGTTGGAGTGTTCACTGATTCTCTACCGGTATATTGATTCCTCGGATCTATTACAGTTTGGCACATTCTTGGTTGAGTTTCAGTTTTGCCTATTACCAAGCTTCACGGGTTTCTTATGAATTAATCTTCTTGATTCATTACCGACTTAGGCAGATGGATCTCATCGTGTTGTAGTTATATGCAGCTTGTCAGAGGATACACGGGCAACATTCACTCTTGAAATGTACTCGCATTACCTGAAAATATGCAAGTCATGATGCTCATTGATGGATCAGCTTGCAACTCGGATGAATATCTAACAAATTCCTACTCCTACTTGCTGCAAAACGGGTTGAACAGATCCTTGTAAATAAAACTAATCTAAGATGTATCAAACGAAATCACAAGAAGCTAATTAGCAAGCATTTCAAGTGCAAGAATCAAAAAACACTCATCTCCTAATTTTTGGACTTCCCAAGAACATCAAAAACTAGAATGTATGAGGATTTGCAAGATCTAAACCACAATTCTAGCCTCTATAGTTTACTTGAATGCTTGATTCTACACTAATCCAAAAACAAGAAATCTAATCCACACTAATCCACAATGCTTGATTCTACACTAATCCACAAACAAGAAATCTAATCCAGACTAATCCACAATGCATAAGGAAAGAAAACAAGAAACTAAGCTAAATACACATTCACACATGAAAGAATGGAAGTGCATGATCATAAAAGCATCACACAAGAAAGCCATCATGATCAAGGAGCTCAAAGGATTGCCAAAACCCATGGAGTGTGAGAAATTTTGACTAGTTTTGCTATTCTGGTCATATTTGTATATTTGGCAATTGAGATCAATTTTCATATTAGATTTAGTGTTTGACTTTTCAAAGTTATATCAGTCTAAAAGCATTTAATTAACATATCTCAAAATCCTTTTGGCCAATTTCCAATGACAAATTTTTGACTTGATTTGTGCACACTAAAACTCAAATCCGGTCTAGTTATGGTCGACCAAATAAGGGAGCCAATAAGACTCCTATAAAGGGTAGTGTCCTTGAAGGATCTTTCATCCCCTTTAATAGAATCTTTTACAACATGCTAGATAGGAGTATCTATACTATTGAAATTATTCATATGAAACTTTTTAAGCATAGAAAGAGCATATCTAGATTGACTAATAAATGTTTGATCTTGCCATAGATATATCTCTAGCCTAAGATGTAGTGGAGTTCACATAGATCTTGCATCTTAAATTCACTCCCTAGTGCATTTTTTGTTTCATCAACAAGTTTCATCCAACTTCCAGTCAAGATAATATCATCTACATAAATGATGAGCTAAGCATAGTGTTGCTAAAGCCGACATCCAACAAGTTTGCTAGTAAGTGAGACAAACTGATATTATTCATGAGAGACATAGTATCTCTCGTGTTGACGCGTTGTGTGGATTTGTCACAACAGTGTTGTCAAGAAAGAAGATGATTGATAATATAGTAGCTGTAATGCACATGTTGAATGGTCTCGAATGCTTTGATGTTTGATTGTTGTCTGTTTGTAATGAGCTATTTATACACTGGTTTATCTTGTTGAATGATTAAACAATTAAACGTAGGTCAGCAATGTCTATCTACACTTTGGAGGATTATAAATCTGTTCTAGTAGGCAGTAGTCGACAAACATAATCGAATTCCATCCGGGTTCCTCATTAGTGATATCAGAGCAACCCAAATTTGTGTTGCATTGAACCGTTCTGTTCTTTCAGTCATCATTGGTATCAAATCCTGTTGCTCTTGTTAGAGAGCTGATATAGCTTCGGAACTATCAAATTCAGGAGATCAAACATTCAGAACAAAAAATCAGAAAACAAGCTGAAGAACACAATTCACAACAATGGCATTTATAAGCAGCATACAGTGAAAGATTTGCATAATCCTCGACTTAGCTGGGTGATTGTTATCAGCGATGTCATCACCTTGGTCATAATCGTCGATGTAATCATCACCTTGATCCCAATATTCCTCCACATCATTGTCATAACCGTCATCATAGTATGACTGATCGTCATCCTCTTGTTCATAATGCCAATCCATTAGAGTCGATGTGGAATAACTAAATCTTGTAACTATGGATTGCAATTTTGGGAAGAATTTGGAAATGGTATGGAAACCAGTTTTAGCAAGGTGCAGTTAAGCAACGACAATAGGCATGGGTCTTCAATTAGAACACTTACAAAGGACTTTTGAAAGGGGTCAATTTTTTTCTCTGTACAAAAAGACTTCTACAATGTCAATTTTGTTGAGCCGATGAAGTTTGCTTTTCATGACACTAAAATTTGAGCTCAAACGGAGAAGATACAAATTTTCCAAGAACTTGTATATAAAACGTAAACAACTTAGGAAAAAGGGGGTTCCTAAAAGAAATAATGAAGTAAAAGTAATGATGATGACAACATGGATCATTGTTCTTAACACAATGAACTGATCGAATCGTAGAGAGAGAGGGATCTCAACGGAATGGAGAGCAACTGGAAGAGATGCACGAGCCCATTTTCATGGTGTTGAAACATCACATGCCTGAACACACCTGAATGGCACTTTTGTCACTCATGGAGCTCATTTTGAGAAAAGAACCCCAAAGTTGGATCTACCCAAGTTTGACGGTAGTTCGGACCCTCAATGATTTTTGCAAATCTTTGAGAATGCTTGTGATGTATATGGTGAAAGATAAATTGGATTGGTCTAATCTAAAAGAGCTCTTTATCAAACGTTTCAAGTCCTTTCGTTTGATAGAGAGTCCTTTTGTCAAATTGAGTAACATCAAGATGACAAAAGACGAACGCGTATGAGACTATATTAAGCGTTTCAAGCACTTAAAAAGTCAAGTACAAGAACAACCCACCTTAGCTATGTCTGATGCCATCAAGAAAGAAGATAAAGGATCAGATGTTCATGAATTCAGAGAAAGGCATGCACCCCGTGCTCCTGTCCACGAGTCAAAGCCAATCGAGGATACCCGAGATTAGCTTTGGAAATCACAACTGCTCAATCGAGAAGTTCCTTGAGAACTTCTACATTACTACGACATTTACCAGATCGATAATCGAACATAGACGTTGTATGAATTGAGTTATTGCAAGACGTAGAGGAAACCGATATTTTGTTGTTTGCTATTATTCCCAGACAAGAGCACCCTCCCCAGGGAATTGACATTTTATCTCCACTCCTGCAACCTCCAATCTATGTCTTTCAATTTTCTGACCTAAAAGCAATTTATTTTATGAATCTCATGATCCAAATGATACTAATAGGAATAGTATTTTCTCCTTCTATGCATTTCAAGCCATATCTCAGAATATCTGCTATCAATGATGGTAGATTTAGTGTCACCAACCTTGTCTTGTTTTTGACAAGGGCACATCAAAGTTTTTCTCATTACTCTACAAGATCAATGGGATATTGCAATCGTCAAAGTGAATTATCAATGTTGATCATTGAAAGTTTTGTTTACAAGTGCCATACAGTTCTCACTCTCTATACTGTTCGTTTATTTTCTTGTTCCTCTTCATCCCTTTTGTGTGATTGATTTTTTCATGAGAAATAGCTACTACACGAGAGTCTTCCATACAGTATCCCAAGAACACATTTTCACTCATCTATCCATCTTCAGATCACTTTGTACAGAGTTTAGGATCTTTGAACATACATTAACTTTCAGACATCCATGTCCTTTCAGAGTTGATTCTTGCCTTTCATAGATATATTCATTTTTGAGTCAACTACAGCAAGATCAAAACAAATTTAGTTAAAATTTGTTCAATCTTTAGTCCAATCACATGCTCAACATGTTTCAATTGTGTGTTCCAAACACTGATCCAACCTTGAGCATGTCAACAACATCCCCACTAGCATATTTTTTTGGGGAGAGAGAGAGAGAGAGAGAGAGAGAGAGAGAGAGAGAGAGAGAGAGAGAGAGAGAGAGAGAGAGAGAGAGAGAGAGAGAGAGAGAGAGAGAGAGAGAGAGAGAGAGAGAGAGAGAGAGAGAGACAACGTGAACCTGCAAAATGAAGTGAGCTCCTCACCCAGTAAGTAGCGGTCAAAGCTCGACGTTGCAAGGGTCCAAGTCTACAACTGTAGAATTATCAGTTCCTCTGAATCAGAACCTCAGCAAACAGAATATTGAAATTTTTAAGCAAGCTATTTGGTGTTTGCAGTCAATGTGCAATCAATCGGACACCGTTTGACAAATGGTTTGAAGCATCAGACTCCTAGCAGTAGGGCGACCTCAGAGGAAGAGAATTGGCATGTCAAAGAACTTTGAACAGGAAGCCAAGATCAGATTTGTGTGAAAAACCCTGGTCTTGGGTTTGGGAGCATAAAATCAAAGACTTTTTTCCATTCTGAATTCTTTTTGGAGCTGTAAAAGTTGGAAGGAGGGCATCCTAATCAGTCTTAGAGGATCTAAAGTGGCCGTGTGCAGCCGCGAGCTGGTAAGAGAATGTGATAAACCTGAACATGACAACCATATCCAAAAAAAACCTTGGATGAAGAGAAGAGGAGGTAGCGTGGACAGTTGCGCGCGGCAAGCGTGACTAGTCCCATTGTGTTTGGAAGGACCCAGCGGCCCGTGGAAACTGATTCGGCGTCCAAAGTTGCATGCCACCGTTGGATCTACCTAAGGCTCAATCAATGGTATAGATCGTGTTTCCGAGAAGCAATGTGGACCATTGGATTTAAGTGACCGTTGGATGACAACTTAAAGAGGCCATGAAAGGTTGAAGGGTCTTGAAGTGTGTTCTGGACTTCAACTTTATTAAAAATTTTTATACTGAAAGTTCAGCTGGGACCCTTCACAAGTGAAAGGTGAAGTTTCTTCAAGCTGAAGAAACAGTTCAAAAACTAGAAAAGTCCCTATTTTTGGGTCTCTTATCCGTTTTGACCCAAACAAAAGGCTATAACCTCCAAACGAAGGGCACCCGGACTGTACCTGCAAATACGGTACAACAAAACGGAGTGATTACAGTGGAGAAAGTGTTCGGAGTGCGCCAAAAGTGATTTCACTATTCCATTGGGCACGTAGTTTGTGATGGCAAACATGGGAGAGTCCATTTTGAGTGAAAGTAGCAAATTGGACGGGATTTCCAACTATGTAGTGTGGAAATTCAAAATGAAAAACGTACTGATGGAGAAAGACGTGTGGGAAGTCATCACAAGTGGTGAGAGAAGGCCGCCAAATGAAGCAGATATCAAAGTGTTTGACAAAAAGATGAGGAAAGCTTTGACTTTCATTAACTTGTCAGTGAAGGATCACATCATTACCCACATTTGTGATGCTGTTACACCCAGACAGGCATGGGATGTACTAAAGGATCAGTTCGAGACGTCAAATCCGTCAAGAATCATGTTTCTGAAATCAAATCTGAATAGTGCCCGCATGGAGCAAGGAGAGCACATTCAGACGTACATGACCAGAATCAAGACAATGAGGGATGAACTGCATTGAGGTACATCTCAGGCTCTAGAGATATTGGCATTGTCTATAGAAGATCGTCACCTAACTTGTATGCATTTTCAGATTCGGACTTTGCTTGAGATAAAATGGATAGAAAATCCATAAGTTCTCATGCTATTTTCATAGGTGATGGAGCTATCTCATGGATGTCGAACTAGTGAGGTAGAGTACAAATCTTTAACTTCATGCATAAAGGAGATGCTTTAGAACAAAAGGATGGTAATGGATTTCAACTTGCTGGATTTTCAAAAGTGTCCAATCATCTTTTGTGATAATCTTTCAGCCCAAATTTTGGCAAGCAATCATGTTTTTCATGCAAGGAACAAGCATATTGAAGGCTTATCATTTTGTGAGAGAACAAGTCATGACAAAGGAAGTGGAGCTTCAATATGTCTCTTCAAGGGAGTGTGTGCACAATGCATTATGCGGCATTGTAGAACCCTATCAGATGTTTGTGAGCGGAATAGCATCAAGAGAAAGATTGCCAACCTTTGACGAGCTCACAGGAATCTTGATGCAGGAAGAGCAACGACGAGAAATGGTGAAAGCTAGACGTCAAAATACTGACGATCAGGCACTTGCGACACGCCAAAAACAAGACAAGGGCAAGGGCAAGAAGAAGTCTAAGCAGCAATTTGCCAAGTCTCAGGAGGATGAGGGATCAATTCCTGGCAGAACAAGACAAGGGGAAACCAAAACAAGCAAGTAACTTTGTCGATGAGGGTGAGATTGAAGACTCTAGCATCTTCATATCTGCATTGTCATCTAATCAAGATGATCAAGCGTGGTATATTCACTCGGGAGCCACAAGATACATGACAGGTAACAAGAATTGGTTCAGTAGCTTGAAAGTGTTGGATAATGGAACATCCATTTCACAAGCAAATGGTGAGGTGTGCAGGATCAAGGGGATAGGCACCGTTTCAATCCAACTACCTGATGGCAAAAGCAGGATGATCAGGGAGGTACTTTACGTACCAGGTTTGAAGAAAAATCTACTTTCTGTTGGAGTCATTACTGATCAAAAGTTGAAAGTGGAATTTGCCCATGATCGTTGCTTTGTGAAGGATGTGAACCAAAAGTTCAAAGTTATTGTGGATGGAGTAAGGGAACCCAATACAAAATTGTACATGTTGAATGCTACAATCAAGGGGCAACATGGACTTAGTGTCGTCCATTCCATCGCAAACTCAGTTGTGGCATAAGAGGCTTGGTCACTTAAACTTGGAAAGCCTCAATTTGATGAGAAAATTGGAGATGGTAACAAGATTGCATACTATAGAAGACCACTTGAAATCGATGTGCGAATCATGTGTATATGGGAAGCAGCATCGAGAGAAGTTCAATAAAGGTGGTGTTGCAAGAGCAAAGAACATCCTGGATTTAATCCACACAGATTTATGCGGGCCTATGAGGACCATGTCCTTAGGTAAAGCCTTCTATTTCATGACCTTTATTGATGATATGTCACGTAAGACGTGGATCTACTTTTTGAAGAAGAAATCAGATGCATTTGACAATTTCAAGAGCTTCAAAGCATTGGTCGAATATCAGACAGGTAGGAAGATCAAAGTTCTAAGATCAGATAGTGGAGGTGAGTACAAGTCTAATGACTTCAATGATCTTTGTGATCAATGTGGGATTAAAAGACAATTTACGCAAGCTCATACTCCTGCTCTCAATGGTGTAGCTGAGCGCAAGAATCGTACGATTGTGGAAAGTGCCAGATCTATGCTAGCTGAGATGAAACTACCAAAAGATTTTTGGTTAGAAGCATGCAGTACGGCAGTCTATCTTCAAAATAGATGTCCTACCATTGCCATACCAAAGATAACACCTGAGGAAGCATTCACGAAGAAGAAGCCAAAGGTGAACCACTTGCGAATCTTTGGATGTAAGGCCTTTGTACACATTCCTAAGGAAGAGAGACGTAAACTTGATGTTAAAGCTATCAAGTGTATATTCCTAGGATATGATGATCGTGTGAAGGGCTATAGATGTTTTGATCCAGTGGAAAACAAAATCCATATAAGTCGTGATGTTGTCTTTGATGAATTCAAGATGTATGAAGACGAGGATGCTGAGAAAATAGATACATCCAGTGGGAAAGATGGTATAGTGAGGATACCTCCTGATGATGATCCATTCATTGACCTTCCAAGTGATGAACATGAGGATACATCTCAAGATAATACTACTCAACCCCAAGAGACAGGTTGGAGAGGTAATGACAAACGTTTTGGTGCAAGAAGGATTGAAGTTGCAGGTGACAGGATGTACAGTGGGATACATTTTCACCAGGAAGCCGATCACCTGACAGGAAGTTCCCTAAGTGGTTTAAGAGATTGTTGGAGAGCCGCGATATGGATGACTTTCTAGGATCATCTAGCCAGGGAGAGGTACAAAGATCAACAAGAGAGAAGACACAACCTGAAAGGTATGAAGCAAATTATGCTCTCTTATCTAGTATTATTCAAAACAAAGAACTTTCGACTTCTGGTGAATCGAAGGATGATGACATTTGGGTCAAGGCCATGGGAGAGAAGATGGAGTCAATTGCTAAGCATAGCACATGGGACTTAGTAGAACCACCAGTTGGCAAGAAACCCATTGGTTGCAAATGGGTATACAAGACTAAGTATCATGTAGATGGAAGTATAGCAAAGCACAAGGCAAGATTGGTGATCAAACGGTATGCACAAAGTAAAGGCATTGACTATGAGGAGACCTTTGCGCCAGTATGTAAGTGGAATACTTTACGTCTACTTGTTGCTTTAGCTTCACATTTTGGTTGGCCTTTGCATCAGATGGATGTAAAATCTGCTTTTCTAAATGGTGAGTTAGAAGAAGAGGTGTTCATGGATTAACCTGAAGGTTTTGTAACAAAGGGACAGGAAAATAAAGTATGTCGCTTGAAGAAAGCGCTTTATGGTCTTAAACAAGCACCACATGCGTGGTATAGTAGGACTGATGCGTACTTTCGTTCAAAGGGGATGGTGAGAACACATTCGGATCCAAATCTATATGTCTTATGTCTTGACGGTATGGTTGCTTTGATTGCTTTTTATGTTGATGACTTGATTATTACAGGAAATAATCAAGAGATGATAGATATGATCAAGAAAGATCTCATGGAACAATTCGAGATGACAAAATCTCAGCTTGATGCATTATTGCCTTGGAGTAGAGGTGTGGCAAAAAGGACACGAAGTGGGTTTATCACAGGTGAAGTATGTCAAAGAGTTGATGCACAAGTTTAGGTTGCAGGATTGCAAACTCGTGAATACTCCCATTGAACCAGGTAAAAAGCTTTCTAAGCTTGATGAGTCACAACCATTTGATGCTACGCTGTACATGCAGTTAGTAGGGAGCTTGATTTACCTTACCATGACTAGACCAGATATATGCTATGTTGTTGGCATTGTAAGTCAGTTTATGGTAGCACCTATGGAAACACATTGGAAGACAGCTAAATGCATTTTGCGCTATGTGAAAGGCACTTCAGATTATGGCTTGATTTATAGGAAGCATGATGGGTTACCTGAGTTGTGTGGTTATGTGGATGCAGATTGGGGAGGTGACTATGATGATCATAGATCCACTACATGGTATGTATTCCAGTTTTGTGGTAGTTGCTTTTTCTGGTCTAGTAAAAAGCAAAGTACAATTGCTCTATCCACCACAGAAGCAGAGTATAAGGCAATGTGTAGCGCAGCACATGAAACTATATGGTTGAGACAAATCTTGGAAGAAGTTGGCATGAAGCAGAAAAATCCCACGACATTACATAGCGATAGTCAGAGTGGCTTTCTACTAGCAAAGAATCCAACGTTCCTTGCGAGAACCAAACACATTGAGATTTAGTATCTTTATACGTGAGAGACTGCTGAGTCGTGAAATTCATGTCGTTCATTGTAGCACAGTAGAACAACTAGCTGATGCTTCCACTAAGCCACTTGTTGGAAAAAAGTTTGATAAGTTTAGATCAAAGCTTTCTATACTTAAAGTTTGTTGACTTTAAAGCTATGTATATGACTGTATAAAAAGTAGACTCTACTTTAAGGGAGAGAGTTAGAATTAATGTAGAATTACTGTGTTACTGTACTATGGGTCCTATCAGTTGGCCTTGCCACGAGACAAGTCGATGGGACACGCGTCCCGCCAACGACAACCTAGGTCATGCATGGGTTGCCTGATTGAACAACTATATGTACAATGTAATTTCATTTTGTGAAATACAGTTGCTATGTGAGAGCTTGTTGTGGAGAGTGTTTTCTGTCTGTGTTACTGTGTAGCATGCTCTGTGTTCCTGTGCAAAGCAAATTCTAAGTTAGATAACCAGTCATCAATATGTAATGAACTCATTTCTCCTTCAAAGGTTGGTATGTCTCCAAAAGGAATATCGTCAGAATTTCGTTGAATATTAATCTGTTGATGTTGATTTATCTCTAATGATCTGCTATCACCATTGTAATAGGAACTAGGAATGGTCACTATGTTTTCGTAACTGGCATTGTCTCCTCCTGTCTGTAACCCAATATTTCCAAAAATTGGTTTGAGAGCCATAGAGGAAGCATCTTCTGCTTGCATAGATGTATTGTTGAATGCCAATGCACAAAGAGAAGATTGGTATTCAGAATTATCTTCTTCAACTTCGTACCATTCGGAACCAGCTTCGTTATCATCATTGTAATCTCCATCATCACCGATGTAGTGATTGGGATGCAATTCTATCTCTTGACAATGTAATCTTTTGTTTTACACATTGTGAATCGTTGGATCTCTTTCATCGTAAGCACAACTTTCAGGGATATCATTTGGTTGACCTATAGGCTCATATTGGTTCTCATGTATTTGTTTGAATGTATTTATTTCACAATCAACGTCATCACACCATGAACTCATTTGATTGCCAATCGACATTGAAACTGCACATTTTGCTCTTTAGTTTTTGCAACCATGGGACAATGTCCATCTTTGAACTACTCGTGAAAACCCATGCCACTCGTATACCATTATAGTGTTGGAGTTAATCTTGCTCCTACTCACTTATTTTATTCCTTTGAGGACTTCTTTTGACTTATACATACCCATTATTCACAAGCTACTTGAAAAGTTTTAATGCATATGCACGTTGTTTGGAGAGTCTATAGTTTTACATACAAAGTTTGACAATTTGCATAAATAGATGTCACAATATATCTTCTTTGAAGACTCTAATTCACATAAAGTAGAGAGACAAGGGTCCATTCTACTTAAATTCTTAAATGAATTACTAGGTTAATTCTAATATTCTCTATGTATATTAACAAGATTATAGACCAAGATCATATAGTCATATTCAATGCAAAACAATGTACTATACTAGACCAAGAGATTCCAAATAGATCTTTTTAGTAATTAGAGAAGGGACCCACAGTGCCTAGAACTTGGGTTGCCTCTATAGGAGAATCCACGGAAAAACAAGAGAGTTATTGCAAGAAACTAGAGGGAAAACAACAAACAACAGTGTAAAAATTGTTAAAAACAAGAGTGTGTGGCTCAAAAGACTTTATCAAAGCTTTACTTATCTTCTTGTCGAACACTTTGATGTCCGCTTCATTTGGTAACCTTCTCTCATCACCTGTGATGACTTCCCACACGTCTTTTTCTATCAGTATGTTTTTCATCTTAAATTTCCACACTGCATAGTTGGAAATCCTGTCCAATTTGCTACTTTCACTCAAAATGGACTCTCCCATGTTTGTCATCACAAAACTGCTTGAAACTTCTGCTGTAGGCTAAAAGCACTATGTCGAGGCCAACTGTGATGTCAGAAGTCAAAAATAATGACCAACACTTTTTTCCTTACCAGGCCACTCGTCGCTTTTCCACCAAATTGAAAGCCAAATCGACGTCGCTTTCCAAAATGCACTCAATTGTCAACTCCCAACTACGTGCCTAATGGAATGGTGAAATCACTTTTGGCGCACTTCGAACACTTTCTCCACTACAATCACTCTGTTTTGTTGTATCGTACTTGTAGGTACAGTCCGAGTGTCCTTTGTTTGGAGTCCGTAGCCCTTTGTTTGACAAAACACAATGGAAAACACACTATGGAGCAACCACTCAACCAAGTAGAAGCAATCAATCAACTCTAGAAGCTTCACCCCCAAGCCAAGGAATAAGAAGCATGAAGGTAGAGTGAAACTTTGGCAATGAATCAATGATCACAATAAGGAGTAGGGCGAGTTTGGCCTCAATATATAGAGCCAAAAGCAACCTAGGCACATAGCCATACATAGCCCTAATTTCCCTATACATAGATTCACCTAGAATAGAGTCCTAAGCATGGACCAACTATCCATAGAATTGCTATTGATAACTCTACACATGCATACACTGTCTCAAACCTTGTCTAAACTCCATTTAGTGTGTTCTGGGCCTCACAAGAATATTAATTATTTTCGGGTCATATCCAGTATGACATGGCATAACTAATAGCTTGATTTACTGGAGTACCGTGTATCCAAGACTAGGAGTATACTGAATCCTACTTACTGGCCATGGACATAACATATGGAGTGACCTACTACAGTCCAATGTCACTTTACTAGCTTGTGTAAATTTAACACTCCTCCTCACAACTAGTTTGTAGATAACATAGTCTTGCTTATCAACCCAAGGGCTGATCTTAACTTCACAAATGTAGCTCTTTGAAGTAGTTTAGTGCGGATATCAGCAACACATTTACTACTTGCCACATGCTCCAAAGATACCTCCTTAGATTGGAGCTTTTCTCCAACAAAATGATGAGAGATCTCAATATGCTTTGACCTTGCATGGAAGATTGGATTTGTTGCAAGGTGTTGGACTGAAACTTTGTCATTATAAATGATTATAACAACATCTAAAATCATGATCTTCATCTCCATTAGTAGCCTTTTGATTCAAAGAAGCTCCTTTGTAGTTGTTGTGAGAGCTTTATACTCGACCTTGGTAGAAGAGAGTGAGATGGTTTCTTGTTTCTTTGACAACCAAGAAACAACCCCTCTACCAATAAAATACAATACCCAGCATGGATCAATCCAATGTATTTTTTATCCTTCTTGATACAAAAACTACTTTGATATCTATCGAGATTCAACTACACTCTCAAAATCAAGTTTTCAAGCCAAAATCTTCATCAAATTTGATGCATGCAATCCATCCTTAGGCTAGCTTTGATATTGTGTGTACTTTTCACACGTGTGAGGACTCACAAATCAATGTGATTGATCTTATGAGGAGTGTGTAATTGCACATGGATCTAACACTTGATTAACAATCTATCTTGATAATCACATAACAAGAGCACACACAACATGCATCTACCATTCACCATTCATCCAACACATAGTGAGACAACTTTTGGTAGAAAAAGCCTAAGTATGAGATTGACTTGCTCTCGGATAGAGAGAGAACACAAGTAATTGCTCTCGAGGAGAGAGATAATGTAGTCTAATTGTTGGAGCTTTCTCAACAAACTCTCATCCAAAAAACTTAGTGTAGAATCAAGCTCTCACACTCTCATAGAGTGGCTTGAGATACAAGAAGGATGGTTTAAATATTGCCAAGCGAAGATCCAACTAGATCATGTTTCATGCAACCAAAAGGACACATGTGAGCCAAACCACCCAACCAACAAGAAATGGCTAGTCAATATCCTAACCACTTCACTCCCAAGCCATGTTGAATGAATGCAAGATAGGAGGGGATCCTGGCTTCATGGATCAAAAAATTCAATATGGATATGGGCGAGTTTCCATAGCATATATAATCTCCTTTGAGGAGAAAATATTCCTCTTATGATCCCACACAACCCATGTATAAGCAATTGACCTCCTATTCTTGCATTATAGTGGTCAAACACCATGCAAGTCCAATTATAGGTTTGGGCCCTCATAAGATTATTAATCACATTATCGACCAAGCCCAAAATGACGAGGCATAACTAATAACCTTATACACTGGCTATCCATGTCAGGAATTATTCCGAATCCCATATACTGGACATGGACGTAACATTCTTTCTCCCTTAAACAAGTTCTGTTCTCAGAACGAGCAACTAGGAAAGATCCTCATTAGACTTTTAACTCTTTTTCATGAATCATTATCCTCAATCTGACCAACCAATCTAATCAAGCAATCAGAGATAGAACAATTTCTCAATTGTTTATCTCTAATTTTGAGTACTCTTTTAAATTCCAAAAGTACATTGAGTGATAAGTCCTCCAAATGGGTAAAATTCTCAATATATCCAACTGTCATCATCATATAAACTAAGTTTTAACCAATTTACATAAAATAATGAATGAGTAGTCAATTAATCCTAAAGATAAAGTTCAAAAGCTAACAAACAAATCATTCAACTTTCACATTTACCCAGAAGATCATTATCCTTAGTCTAACTTCAATAATCAAATAATTGTACTTCTAAAGGCAAATATAGTACTTCAGTGTAGAGATAGATAATTAGAGAATTGTTCCCTAACCACTTCACCTCCAAGCCATGGTGAATGATGTTGACTGATTCATTTCTCATAGATCCTGTTTATAGTTTGACACGTTGCTTGGTTTCTTGCCTGCATGTTATCAGACTTTACAGCTAGTTCTCGTTGGGATTCGGGGCTATCGTCGTTGCGACAGTGATATAGTCGTGTAGAGAATACAGTCTGAATGTAGGTAGAGACGCGTTCTTTCTAAGACAATACTCTATAATAATAGAGAGAAAGAACAAGATAATTGCGCTCTTGGCAATCGATTAATCTCAATGAATAGATAAATCAGCTAAGGTAGTAAGCAACCGAGCAATTGATAAGTTGTTAGATATATACACATGGCTAATTAATTAAAACAATGGTTAATCTATACTTTACAAATAGGATTAAGACACTATGTGATATTGTCAATCGCCATCAGATAATATCAGGAGATTTTGTCCGGTCATGATACAATGTACTTGATGATCCGCAATCAGAGGTGGCCGAACTATCGGGTAGACACTGTCACCAATTCCTTTGTATTTATATAGACTATCAGAAAACAAGAGTATTTCTACAGAGTATACATCTATTACAAGTATTTATAGTAGTGTAGTGAATGGATCTAGATTAGCATAGATAAGGGATGGAGAGGATAGGAATCCCTAGTTCTTGACATTCAACAGTCTTGGTTTAATGTCCAGATCAAGCAACAAGGTTCGGGTGATGTAGTAATGTTTTTCCTCTCAAAGGACACTCGAGCTAGTTCACTCTTGAACTGCACTCACATATATTGAAAACATCCAAGTCTTGACGCTCAACAATGGATCAGCCTGTTACTCGGTTGAGCACCTAACAAATTCCTACTTCTAAATGCCGCAAAATCAAGTTGAACAGATCATTGCAAACTAAAACTAATCTTAACATGCATCAAAATAGAATCAAGAAACAAGAAAACAAATTTGAGCCTACAAAGATATAGGGGAGCTGCCCATAGGCGAAGACTATCCCAGTCCATAACCGCCACATAACGATTTCAACCAAAAGACACTCGAAGTCAAAGCCCGAGCAAGACACGTAGCTGAACAACTCCCGAAGATCGAAAGGTGGTGGATCTTCATGATCCAAATACAAAGGAAATCAAGAAAATACCAAGAGAATGTCCCTTCTCTACGGATGATGCTAAAGGCAATCTGAATACCGTTGGAACGTGCTTAATTTGTCGTTCTTGCAATCAAAGATTAGATTAAACCATTTTTCTCTCCATCTATATAACAAGATCGAGCATGAGAAAATTGGTTGAACCTCAAGTTGGATTGTCAATTGGTTGAGTGTCAACCTGCGCTAAGCATAGTGTTGCTAAAGCCGACGTCCAACAAGTCCGCTAGTAAACAAAACGAACTAATATTATTCTCGAGAGGCATAGTATTTCGCGCGTTGACGCGTTGTGTGGGTTTGTCACAACATCACTCTCAAGAAAGAGGATCATTGATAGTATAGTAGTGTTTGCATCTCATACATGCTTTCTTTTTATCATTGTTGTGGGTATTTCTTATACAATAATAAATTAGTGGGTCCCACCACTAAAACTACTGTTGGCCAAGCCTTACTAAGTGGGCCCCATCTCAATACAGTAGAGCAATAAGTGCGAGGCACTGGCATCCTGCGTGTAGAAGCCCAGCCCAATGAGCACACTAAGTAATAGTTTAAGCTGTGTCTTAGTGACTTGGGCCCTTGTTGCAAATAAATAAGCTAAAGGCCCAAAGTCTAAGTTATAAGGTTGAGTCAAAGTCAAATGGTGGTAGGTGGAGTGTGTTTTTTTGTACACCACTAGATTTTTTGTGTTTCTTTGAAAGGCTAGGATTGCAATCCTTGCCATTTCAATAGCCAATAGGATGAATGGACAAGGGCCTCCCCAAGAATGAAAGGGCACCATTTGTACTCATTTGACATTCTCAATCAAAGAAAAAAACTCTCTTGATTTTTTCTCTCTCTCTCTCTCTCTCTCTCTCTCTCTCTCTCTCTCTCTCTCTCTCTCTCTCTCTCTCTCTCTCTCTCTCTCTCTCTCTCTATGTTAGGACCAAATAGCTTTGGGTAAGTGCTTGAGCTCCCAAAGCCTTTCCTAGCCAAGTCCTTCTATCTCTCCTCTCTCTTGTTCTCTCTCCTTCCTAGGTTGGGTGTGATAGCTTTGGGTAGGCGCTCGAGCCCCCAAAGCCTCTTTCCTAATTTCCGAAGTGCAGGGCAACATCTCGAAACATTTTGAGATAACAGACCTAGGAGAAGATAGATGTTATTTAGGCTTGCAAATCGACCACAACTATGACAAAAGAAAGCTATACCTTCATCAGTCCAAGTACATCCAAAAAATCCTAGATGATTTTGGAATGATATATTGCAAAGGGGTAAACACCCCAATGCTTGCAGAAATAGTTCTAACAAACGAAGATTGTCCAAAGATTGACGAAGAAAAGGAGATAATGTAGCACACGTCTTATAGGAGGAGGCTGATTGGATCACTGATGTATCTAGTAAATAACACACACCTTGACATTGCTTATGTCGTGTTTAGGATGAGACAGTTTAGCACAAACCCAGGCTGGTGGACACACTGGAAGATCGTAAAGCAAATCCTACAGTACCTTCAAAAGATGAAGGATTTTGGATTGTGTTAGTCTCATGATGCCGGATTCCAGATGCACTCCTACATTGATGCAAGTTGGACGTCACTCAAGGATGATTGTAAAAGTGTCTCAGGAGGGTGCACCATTGCAGCAAATGCAACAATTCTCTAGGTCAACAAGAAGCAGACCATCACAGCTCAGTCATCCTGCGAAGTAGAATATGTCGCAGCTGCAAAGATGGCCAACAAAATCACATGGCTCAGACAGTTCCTTGACGGACTAGGTGAAACCACCAAATCCATACACTTGACGAAAGATCCCTTGTTTCATTCAAGAATGAAACATATTGCAATCAAATATCATTTGATAAGAGACCTAGTTGCAAGAAATGAACTGAAGACCAGCTTCATCGGAACGAAGTAGATGGTAGCAGATATCTTTACAAAATCTTTAAACAAGGGGATGTTAGAGAGGCAGAGGACAAGTCTAGGAATCATAAAGCTATCACGCTTTGAGAGGGAGCTGAAACAAAATGTTTCTAGCCACAAAGCTTTGCAAGCTTTCAATAATATTCCACACTTTCTTGCACACAGTTGTCAGCGATAGACTTATGCTTGTGGCCAAAGTCTAGTAGCTATAACCTCAACTCGTCATCTAATGAGCTTTCTGTTATTCCAAGGATAACCGGCCAATTGATAACTTCGTCCTTTGGCTGCTCCATTGGCCATGGATCTCTTCTTTTAATGGGCATGTAAAAGGGATCAACCCTTTTTCAAGAAGGTGCTCTTAGGTATTCCTATAGCCTCCTATTGTCTATTTGAATTTTGCTCTTCCATTTTGGCTATAACTGTAGGGCTGCAATAACTTTAGTCCTTGAAGGATATTGTCCTTGGTCCAGGTCTTCTTTTCATCCTCTCAAGGATCAAGGGTATTTTCTTCTAAGCTTCTTATAATCTCGGGTATTTGTCATTTTAGGCCTTGTCTCGATCCGTTGTGTTGTCTCTAACTTTCATAGAGGCTTTGCCACATACTCAGCGATATGGCACTTTTATCCTCTCTTCCAGCTCTTCCACTAGTTGAGGGCTCAACTTTACTAGTGTTGAAGTCTACAGGTGGTGGTGAGAAACTCCGAAGGGTCAGTTACTTACAACCTGCTTCAAACAGGAACAAAGATCATGCTTCACAGTAACACAAACATAAAGCACTCTCCATAGCAAGCTCTCATAGCAACTGTATTTCTCAAAATGAAAATACACTGTGCATATTCACTATGGCAACCCATGCATGGCCCAGGTTGCCATTGACGGGACGCGTGTCCCGTCGACTCACCTCGTGGTGAGGCCAACTGATCCTTATCTATTGATAGGACCCACAGTAGTTCTACTTTAATTCTAACTCTCTCCCTTAAAGTAGAGTTGACTTTTTATACAGTCATATACATAGCTTTAAAGTCAACAAACTCAACCCTAGATCCAACACATCAAACATCAAAGGAGATGAAGAGGATTAACATGTTGTCACACGGAGATTCGTTTCCATGAGAGCGATAACATAGTTTATAATCAAGCACATGCTTATGATCCACATATAACAATAAGATTAACACTATGTTCTATTAACACTGCTCAAGTGAAGGTAAATCTTACTTCTCTCTCTCTCTCTCTCTCTCTCTCTCTCTCTCTCTCTCTCTCTCTCTCTCTCTCTCTCTCTCTCTCAAAAAGTATAATAAAGATCAATCCCAACAATTAGCAAATCCAACAAATAGCAAAATCCAAATAAACATGAGAGATGGAGCAAGAAAGAAGATCAATGACATCCAATTCCAATTCGAAAGAGGTTCAACCTGCTTTATTGAAATGAACATGTAAAATGAAAAAAGTACTACTAAATATAGTGGTTTTTAGGGCTTTGGCCTCAAGTCCTATTGGCCAATTTTCAACTCCCTTAGTTTTTGAAATTTGAAATTTGAAAGGGGGGGGGGGGGGTTTACTCACTATCTTGACTATTAGGCCTTGCGACATTTAATTCCTGCAAAAAGGCCTAAAGTCCATTTATTAACTTTTAACTAATCAAATAACTATGTGATCATTGGGTTGGACTTACACACGTAGGGTGCAAATCTCTCTCACTTATTAGGGTTAGGTTTGCGTCGATATCCACAAACCCTCCAATATCATGAATGTTGAGTATACTTCCTTAATGAAGAACAAGACCTGGAGTCTTGTCGACCCTCCTGCAAATGCGTAGATCATTGACACTAAGTGGATATTCAAGATGAAACTTAACTTACATGGATTTATATCCGATTGGAAAGCTTGACTAGTGGTGAAAGGCTACAAACAATCATATTGAATAGATTACACTGATACTTTTAGTCCAGTCATAAAGCATTAATCTATTCGAACACTACTAGCTATCACAATTGTAGAAGATCTGGATATTCACCAAATGGATGTTCAAACAACATTTCTCAACAGATACATACAAGAAGACTTTATATTTATCAACCAAAAGGTTATGCCTTTTAAGGCAAAGAGCATAAGGTTCTGCAAATTGTAGAAAGCCCTCTACGGGTTAAAGCAAGCTCCAAGAGCCAGGTATGAAAAAATAATTATATTCTTGTTGTAGCATCAATTTACTTCTAAATGTGAAAAATGTAGCAAAATAAACCCATTTGATCTTAGAAATGATGGAGGAAGCACCTACTTAAGATCCAAACAAGATCTAGAAGCTAGATTACTAATCAATGCATTGATTCCTAGCTTATCTTGGCTTGAACTCCATGAATTAGCTCCACAACTCTTCACACGTGTGAATGTACGGCGTGCTGCTGCCTGTGTACTGTACCTACAACTCCAAACTCATTCAATGATCATAAAAAATCATATGGCAATAGCATTCATCAATCAAATCATAGACTCAAACTAGTCAAGAAGGAAAATCTCGATTTTGCTCATTATTGGATGGAAATCCCATCACATATTTATACATGTAGAGCTCGAATCTGAGCATATTAGGGCTTATATGTATTCATCACATCCTAACCCTAACATCTAACCTAAAGATCCACTTGATCCATCCTAATTAGGAGTCAAGATCTCAAGATCCAAAAACAATGTAAAACATGCTATTTTTAGCTCCTAGAATCTCTCTAGCCTATCAAAGCACTATTCGGACTCATTCCAAAGGTGCCACTCCTATGCTAGGTTATGAATGAGACTTACAAATGCTATTTGGCACGTGTGACAAGCCACAACATAACCATAATACAATTTACAAGCAATATGACCAAAATTGGTCACAAGCTAGAATTGTGAAATTTTAACACTCCTCACAATTTAGCTTGATGAGATTATCTTGGATGAATAATTAATACATGGATAAAAACAACATAATTTTTAGGTTCTTGCTTTGTGGAGTGAGTATGATCACTCATCATGATAAGAATATGATTTGAGCTCAAATGTAGTGAGAGCTCAATAAGGAATGTCTTCAAGATTCAAGCTTTGTCTTTGGTAGATTGTTGAATGAACACCTTGGGCTGCAAAATGTTAGTCTCCTCCTCAAAATAAACATGAAAAACACAACTTTGCATAAGATCCAACTTTTGCATGAAGCACATACAACCAAAGCTTGAAATGTCACCATCTTGACTTCATCCATGACAACAATGAACTTCAACTTGTCATCTTTCCAATGAAGGTCTTCATTCCTTTGGAAATTCAAGAGTGAATGGATCACAAGATGATGCCTTTGAATACATCTTTGAAACTCCAATCAAATTAGTAATGATCACTATTTCATCATCATAAGATATAGGATGAAAAACAATGTTCATACTAGCATCATCAAAGGACTTTGTCAAATTCATGACATGTTTTCTATCAAACATAAAGTAAGATGAGTAAAGGGAGATATGGATTGGTTCTCATTTGATGAATGCATGCTCCAACTTGTGCATGTGTGAGTGTGCGAAAAGTGAGAATATTCTGTGCTTATATATGCTACTTGAGTCTACCTATGATTTTTAATTTTAATCATCAATCTTGTGGGTGACTTTCTGAAGTGATAATAGATACTTTTCCATGACAACTTGATATTCTCTTGAATTCTTTTATGCAAGTCTAGTTCTTAGATCATTTGGGGTTGTAGAGATATAAGATCAAAGCACCAAATTTCTACCCCTACTATGCATGTATCTCCTCAACAAGTTGCTGGTTTGTGTTGAAGAACAAGTGTATCAAAGGGAAAAACTCAAAAGATAGAAAAGGAATGTTGAAGAACCAAAAACACAAGAGATGATTGGAAGTAGATGTCATATAGATATTGTAATTCCAAAAGGGTTAATTGCACTTCAGGAAGTGATCCTTCACAAGTGATGAGGGACACATGCTTCTACATCATTATGAGTTCATTTTTCTAGACAAAGTCCCCACTCATTGGTTTGAAACCCGAAGCCCAAAACCCATGCTACAATAACATCTTTGTTTATTGGGTTTAGAATATGACTACATTGTTTCAAAAATGTCATGGAAATGGCACCCAAAAAACATTACTTGAGTTGTCGCTTGACCCAAGCTCTCATTAGAAGCAACCCGTAAAAAAGTAATCTGCATTAGTTGTGTTGTATTACACTTAAGTGGCAACTTGCCTACACTGTGTGAAAGGAAGGTGCTCCATTTGCAGAAAGTGAAGAGCCAAAGCCTAAAGCCCTCTAACCTGCATGGGATAGACTTTGTTGGCTTCCAGAGCAAGCTTGGACACTGGACAGCTACTGCAATTTTACCAAGACTTTAAATTTTTATTTTTTACAGAATTTGTGGTCTTGACTCAATCAAGGCCTTGTGACTGTACAGTACGGACTTGCAAATCAGCAGCAACAAATCGCCTAATTTTCAGCTCAAAATTAGCAGCAATACAAAAAGAGTGCCAAGAGAAAGATATAATACAGTGCACGATATATGACTGACTTAATGTTCTTGTTACTGCTGCCAAAATCCTATCTTTACTCTCAAAATCAATCACATATCTCATCTACTCTCCTTGGACAAATTTTACCCTCTTTACCTGGCTGTTCAAAATCCAGAGGGCTTACAAGGATCTATTATCTTCGTAGATTGAATTAGTCTTGTTCTTGTCCTAGCTTCCCATCTCTTACCTGACTAAGAAGGTTTTGGTAGGCTCTTGAACATTCAGCTGCAAAATCTGACAAGACTCGGAACAGTTCAGGCAGGCCTTTCTGAAGGCCTTCCATAGTGAGAGCACGAGTTCTTTCAATAGCCCTGGTGAAGTTTTCCTTCTCTTCCTCCACCGTTTTTCTGAAAGTCTCCACGGATTCTCTTTTTTCAGCTAAGGAGCTTTTGACTGGGATACCACTCTCATCTTTGCTGAGGACAGGTTCCATGAACTTTTTTTCCTCTTGATTCAAAATGAGGATTTTTTTGCTTAGCTCTTTTGCAAGAGTTTCTCTCCTCTTGTGAACTCTTTGCTTCTCAGTTTGTTCCCAAATAATCTCATGAACAGTATCTGAAAATTTTCTGATTGCATCAATAACTGGCTTGTCTGGAAGTTTTTCCAATTGGGTTTGCCAACTCGTACACAAATAGAACATTGGAGTTATTTTTCCGGCTGCCGAGGGTCTCTTGGATACTTTCTCAGGTTTGAATGAGCTTAGTTTAAGCCATCCAGTCAGGCTTTGTATGTACTCCCTTTGGGTGCTGATGAGAGTGCCAAAGAATAGCTGCCAGTTATTTAAAGCAGCCTCCAGTTCTATGGTGGCTTCTCTGTGAATTTCGCCAGTCGACTCAAGTGGCAACTTCTCAGTTGTTTTCATCACAAGCAACGCATCCTTCTGCCGTTGATGGCACTCAGACATGACTTTCCACATGCTTGTCAACCTGCACACAGTTGTCAATTGGCATCAGCTAAAAATGCAGAAACATAGAAGGTCACAGGATGACCTGCAGAGGCAATTGAGAGAGACTACTAAGGGAATTACAGTATTCTACGACGTGTAACAAAGAAATCTTCGCGGCTCGTGGTATTGTGTCAACTGTCGCTTTACAGAAAAATCAGATTATAGAATGTGGTGAGACGTGATTTTGCTTAGCTGAATGAGATCTACGGGAAAATTCAGCTACACAGTCAACTGCTCTAATCTGGCGTCCTTAACTGCTGCATCTACATAACTGAGATGGCTTTTCTGTCAAGATTTCGTTTAACAGGCACTCTTCTAAGCACACCAAGCTCTATTAATCTTCATTTGAATAAAAAAGAATCAAGGGTTGCAACTGCTTCTTAGAAGTGATCCCGCAACTTTTAAAGCTGAACATCCTTTTTCGTGGCAGCTGAAATGTACCAAAAGTACGGAGGATATTGATTGATTGGCTAGTAGAGTCACCTCTGCTAGGAATCTAGAGGCTTTATTTGGTCAAGGTAAACAATTATCTTGTAATAAGAGATCTAGAAGATTTTGAATGCCGAAGAAAAGTTCATTCAAAGTTAAGACGACTAGTTGTCAAACATCATCTATGTAGAATCAGTTTTCTGATTACTCAACCTATAAATCGTCCCAATTTTCAGATACAACATTTTTGTGGTCTCCATTTCACGGAAAATTTCATGTTAGAGATTGTTTTGATGTTTCAGTGACTTCAGTGGAAAGACAGAGACAAACATGTGGGAGTGCCCTAAAGTGTGATTATGATCGGGCCTAAGACTTGGTGGATTATCTCAGTCTTGGTTTGACTTTGTGCATCTTGAACCAAACGTAAGACAAGCATAGCATAAAATAATCATGTTTTCAAAATCTGGAGTTCCTCTACGGAAAGGGTTTTACATTCTCTTCTGAGATCTTCATTCTTTAGAATGATTTAAAAGAAATCACTGTCCTATGATTTTTACTTGGGAACGACTTTCTCAAACCTTGAAGCCAGTTCACGAATTTGGCTTCTGTTCCTGGCTTCCAGGTGCTCTGGACTATAATCAGGATGCTACATAGCTATGAGAACGTGAGATGAATTATAAATGACAATAAAGTCCCCACCAGCTTTGTGAGAAATCTTGACAGGCATATGACCATAAGATGAGAAGACACACTGACAGATGAATTTCGAAAGCGTAATTATTATGATTGCAGACAACTCGACCTTTGAATATCCGATTAGACTATCAACAACATAAACTGTTTTGTGTATGAGCATCTAGATTTTGGAACAAGAACAAACTCTCATCCCTTTCATTCAATTATATCTCCTAAAGGTTACAGCTTGTCATGATCTTGCTGAACCACAACATTGACTAATCACAAATGTCAGTAGAGCAAAATAAGTATAATAATATCATCTGGATAGTACAGTGGAAGTAACTTCAAATGAGAAAACGAGGCTTCAGACAAGATTCACACATTTCTGTATTCATGCATAAATAAACGCTATGCAGAGTCACTTCAGAATTTCCAAGTCAGCACAGGGAATTATTGCCTTCAGCAGTCGCTAAGGTCTTTTGATAAACTAATAATTGCTTAATCATTTATTTTGATCCCCGGAAATATGACAAATTCAGCAGATGTTTTCAAAGTTATGGTACTGTGAAATAATTATCTGTATCATGTAGATTGAGAATGGCATGTTCCATGTTGACGAATGAATTTTGTAGTACCAGGTAAGACGGATGTGAATTTATGGCGAGGCTGTTAGGCTGAGTAAATTATGAATGTCGTTGAATCTGATGGAAAGTAGAAAGTAATACTTTAAGCGTAAAGGAAGCATAACCCTTTTTAAGGATGGAAATGTTTATGGGCCACAGTTTTTTAATTTACTTCGTGTAATCTCCAAAAGCATCTGAGAATTCAGGAAAGTAGCATGAATTGATTAGAAGCAGCAGAAGAGATTTTGAAGGTTTAAAAGCACAAAGTTGCATGAGCCGAATTTGGAAGGAAATGCTTGTCTTTACCATTCATAGAAAAAAACTTGGTGAACCCATATGAAAGCTTACCCTTCCAAGAGCTCCAACAACTGCGGATACATCTCCTCGTTAGTGATCTTTTTTATCGATGCTGAAGTTGCTTCCATAGCTTGAAATGCAACCATCATCTGTGTCTCTAAAGCCTTTAAAGCTCCCCTGGTCTTGTCGATCTTTTCATCATCATCACCTTTCGCAGACAAATTACGAAGCAATCTTTGTTTCTTTTCAAATTCGACATTGATCAGCTCTACCTCCTGCAGGAAATTAGGAGAATCAGAACTAAGAAAATAAGGTAATTTTCTAGGAAATACAATCTGCTTGACAAAAAACAAAGTATCTGAATTTTGCTGTTTTCAAAACTGAACAATTGCAACTTGGAATGCAACCTTGCCAAGGTAAAAACAGAAATAGAAATTTGCTAAGATGCTCAGCAGGTTGAGGTGACTTGAGTTCTGATATCAACCAAGAGTTTGTAAATTAGTTTCTTGACTGTATACTTTTGAGTTCGTCATGGGAACAATAATAAGCATATTCCAGAAAAACCAGTGCAAATTCTCTGATTAGTCTATTGACATACCTTGACTTCTTGATAAAGCTTCTTCTCCCAGGCATAGAGTTTATCCAAAGTTGATGAATGACTGCTCGTCATACCGGTCTCTTCACTTGTGGATGATTCTTCGCTGGCTTCTGTTCCTGTCCAAGACAAAGGTGTCCTGGGAGACCAACTGTTCCAAGAGAGTCCACGCAAAAGTCTAGAAGAGTGTTCTGAAAGGCCTATATCATCCAGTAGCACCAAGCGTATTAAACAATGCCTTAGCCATCCAGTCCTAAATATAGCACAGAAAAGGTAGCTAACCTTTGTTTGAGACCAACAGACACTTTTAAACTTCATCAGCGTTAACATTCCGAAATATAGAAAAGTGCAATGCACAAATGAAAGTCATGAGAAACGAAAGCCTCTTCCAGCTCTACACCTCCGGGTTGAGGGCTCCACTCACACACAACCATTTCTTTGAAGTTACAGAAATGAAAGTTTTGTTTATATATTTAGTTTTCTCCGATAGACCTCACTTGCAGGAGATGCACGCGAAGTTGACGCATACCTTTGGAATCCAAAAAATTGGATTGATAGTGGACTTTGCTTGCTTCAAGCATCCTAGAAATGTCCTTTCCACTTTCAGAAGCTCTTAAGAACTCTTCTTCTATGTCTCTCAGCACATCGGGTAAATCCTTTCCCTTCAGCGGAGCAATCACATTTAGCTCTCTATTCTCTGATTCTAGTTTCTGGTCCGGAGGTTCAGAGGAGGGCTCTGACGACGCTGTGACAACCTCGACAGCTACGTCATTCTTCTCCGATTCCTGTTGTTCTTTATGCTCTTCCATCTTTTGCTCCTGGACCTGATCTTTTGGTTGTGGATTCTCCTGCTTTGCTTCTTGTGGCTCTTGCTCGGAAATTTGCGCTGTCTCCTCTGGTTTCTCTCCTCCCGGGCCGTCAGTCTTCTGCTGCTCTTGCTTTTCAGTATTCTTCGAAGATCGTCCCTCAATATCCAAGGTTGGAACGTCTTCTCTGATAATCTGCTCAAACTCCCCCTCTCCTCTCATCTGCCTGTAGCTTCTCTGCTGTTTCAAATGTATTGCCATGGGAGGCGGTTCGAACAGATTAAACCAATCCCATCCAGTAATAATAGGAGCGGGAGGGGAAGGTGGGCTGCCAGGATCGTTGGGGAATGATGGTGAACCGGGCCGTTGCATGCTCCTGTACAAATCGAGAGGAGGAGCATCATTGAATAGGTAGTCTTGTTCAAGCTTATATTTTGGGCTTCTCGGGGGAGAGATAAGTATAGTGGAGGGAGAAAGCACCACTGTCTCGGAAGCTAGAGGAGTATTCTTTAGAGCCATTGGTGGAAGGCTTATCGATCTTGGCAGCTCAGGGGTGGACTGAGAAGCTGGAGTCGATGGAAGGGGTGAGAGAGGGGGCGTGGTTGGAGTTGCAGGAAGTAAAGTTTGCTCTCTGAATTCTCCCTCTGCAAACTTACGGAAGGCAGTTCCAGCGTTGTGAAGAGCCTGCAGATAGCTTGCATGAGCAGAAGCAAACGCATTCCTGGATTTGACCGCTTGCTTGACTAATCGTTTCTGACGCTTGCATCTAGAAACGCTCTCCTCATCTTCAATTTTGGATTGATTACAACCCATTTTCTGTGGCAAGGCCTTGCTTTCAAGATATGGACGAGAAAGATAAATAAAAGAAAATAGGCGATCGATCAAGTAAAAGAGTGAATTTGATGCCAAGTTCGTGATTTTTGTGTGGTCTCCTAATACCAATCTGGCAATATAAAAGAAGCTAGCTAGAGCTGGAGAAAGTGCATCATACAATTGGATTCAGAGCAGTTGGGATCGTAGCAATAGCCCATCCTCGTTGTGCTAAATTGTCATGTGCAGGCTGGAGAAAAACTTTAATTAAAGTCTAACCTTCTTATTTGACTTCATGGAAAACAATTCTACCACATCTATTTCTCCCTTTTTCTCTTTTCCCCTGCACGATCTGTATCGGGCTTTCTATCAGTAGCTTTTCCCCTGCAAGATATGTATCGGGCTTTCTATCAGTAGCTTCGGTTGCGACGAAACTCTCAAACGAAGCTGCAACAAAAATGTTTAAATTTTATCAGTCAAGCTCTACAAAGACTATATCCAATATCTGGAATTTATCCAGCACACTTGTACTTACTATATAAAAGGCAATTCTTTGATTGATCCGATGCAGTGAGTAAGATTGAGGAGATCATTAAAGCTCATACAAAAAGTGATATCAATATTGGAGGCAACGTACAAGATAAAATCATGTCTTCTCGTAACCGCAGGTACAGTTTACAAATCACACTTACTCGGGCTCTGGATCATGCTTCTGTTGCTGGTAATATCTCAAGGCCTTTACGCATCAAAGAAAAGGAAGGCCAGGGAGTGAAGAACTGCTTCATAATCAAAGCGAAGGAAGACCCACATCTTCTTTTCGATCTGCAAGGAAAGACAGATGTGAAATTCTTACCTTCACCGTGAAAAGTGTTGTCACCATGATGGTGTTGATCAAGGGAGAAAAGATGAAGCTGATGTGGGGTACTTCTATGAAAGCCTTGTGGCAGACGCATGTGGGCAAAGAGGAGAAGGCAGACTATAGTACAAGGATGATATTGCAGGAGCAGGCTGCAGGACGATGGCCAGCAGCGAAACGTACAATGTCAGCTCAGAAGCATCTCTAGCGTCTCAACAACAACAAAGTTTTACTACCAGGAAAAAAAAAAGCAAACCCACGTACGTATTACTACTATTGCCACTTTCATAGCACTATTATCAATACAAAAACTACAAAAGAAAAGCAACAGCAACTGCAATAGGGGCCGCAGCTTCTTTGGAAACCGGGACTCATAAATGCCCAGGAGCTTCTAGCTGGTAGAAAGGACAAGAGAAGCTAGAACCACAAGCCTTGGTTCAAAGTCTTTTTGCTGTGAGTAGATTAGTGATACACCAACTTCCAAGGCCAAGGAAAGCGGCACTGACGAGCAGATTCCAGACATGATGAGTGGAACAACGTGCTCACATTGATGATTGTATATGGAACATGCAATTTACATAAATAATAAACTCCTCTCTCTCTCTCTCTCTCTCTCTCTCTCTCTCTCTCTCTCTCTCTCTCTCTCTCTCTCTCTCTCTCTCTCTCTCTCTTACCCCCACCCTCACATTATTGCACTCATTTGAATCTTTGATCTCTCTATCTCTCTCTTACCCCCACCTCTCAAATTATTGCACTCATTTAATCTTTGATCTCTCTATCTCTCTCTTACCCCCACCTCTCAAATTATTGCACTCATTTTGAAACGGCCAAGTGATGCTCCAAATAGCATATTGGAAAGTAATATGACAACCTTTCTAACCACCAATGACCACCATAAAACCTCAAAAAGTTCATATGAATACTTTAGGAAAAGTTTTAAATGAATGGAATGACAACAACCCATATATGTGCTCTTACTCCACCTTCCTAGCCTTGGTATTTTAGGTGATTCTAGTCTCCTAGGTCCAAGTATAGGTAACCAATTCTTGGAGACCCTAGTTAGGGGAAGTCTAATTATCAAAAGGATCTTTTGTAGAGATTCTTAATTGTATTTTTCAACCATCTAACATCCACATGGCCCAACAAAAATTCTCTACAATAACCAAACTATAAGAGTCATGAACTCCCATAATGTTTACATAGACTCTAGTTGCCCATGAGGCAAGTTAAAAATTATCTCAGCTAATGTGCACAAGCTCCCAAAATGTGAACATAGACTTTAGTTGTTCTAAACTAAACTTAGATTAACTTGAGCATTCATCTCTCTAAATATACTCTCCTAATTTTTGGTACCCAAATTTCCTTCAATGAACGTCTTTAGGATCAATGTAAGTCAAAACAAATAATAATATTGGCTTATCTTTGGAATTGGGACCCAAAGAGACCCTTAACTATTAAATGGGATATCTTTGGTGCCCATGGTCAAGGGCCTGATCGAATTATCAAGGGATATAACATTCTTCTCTCTTTGAACATTTCTATCCTCATACAATGGAAACTCAAAAATTTTATTTTGAAACTATCATTACTCTCATAATTCATTGTCTTTGAGCGACCTTTCCATCAGAAGAAATGCTAAAAAGAATACAATTTCTCAAATGCTTGTCTTTCGCATTCAACACTTTCTTTGGCTCCAAAAGTATTGTGGACAAAATGTTCTCAATGAGCCCAAATCATCATTAAAACCAGAAGTATCACCCTCACGTATACTCAAGTCGACTCACATGGAACACATGATGTACTTTGATGCCTTCAGGCAGTTCCAACTGATAAGCTAAAGATTCAACTCTCGTCACTATCTTGTAAGGTCCATAATATGGGTATTCTTATATGCACCCAATCACTAACTTGAATCTCGCGAGAAGCTTTTTTCACACTACTGCAAAATCATTGTTAGAGACAAAAAAAAAAAGAAGGTTTTTTGGTTGTTTTGATGTGCGACTCAGTTATAAATGACGAGGGTTATGGATTCCATTAAAACACCCAATATGAATACCTGGATAGGAGATAAGCATACAAGAGAACAGGTTGTCATAAGAGCCATTGAACCAATGGTTTAAGAAACAATTAGATGTCCCCAATCTAATCCCTATAAAAGATACTATGATATCAAGAGCATAGCGAGAATGATCAATTGTGAATACTCAGAGTATGTTGACACATGATGTTTGAGAGTATATACTCTCCCAAACCCTAGCTTTCATATGACATGCAAAGTTTCCTTCCAAGATAATCCCTCTCTATGCATGGCTACAATACCCAATATAGGCAACTATCCACAACAACCCTCACATGAGGTAGTGCCTTAACCAATTAGGGACTAATGTCTACTTCAAGTTATGGGCTACCTTGCCATATAGGCTAGGCCTAATGCCAGCTTTACACATCAACAACATACCATTCTTCCTCCTTTATTTCAATTCTGACCTCAAAATGAAATTTGAGAAAAATTCTTCCTTAAAAGTTTAGCTTGCTCTCAAGAAGCATCATCAGTAGAACGTTCTTTCCAATGAACCCAAAAATTTTGTTACCAAGCAATTTTAGTTACACCTCGTCCTTGTGGACTAGTCCAAAAATGTAATTTATAACCTTGTGAGGGCCCCCACATATCCATGAGGACATGTGGAGCTAGTGCATTGTGATTGACGACTTTATATGCATGTAGAAGAGATCAAAAGCAATCATGGTTGAGAATGGAAATCCTATATGGAATATTCCTAGACTCCAGGGGTCTATATATATCTATAGAAACTCGTCCTCCTCCATTTCCAAATTTCGATTTTCAGTTGCCAGAAACCTCTCCTCTCTCACCGTGGCTCAAGGATAAAGCTGATTGGGATTTGATTTTTGGCTTCTAGTAGATTGGGTGGTTTGGCTCCACAGTACTCCTTTTGATGCATTCAACAAGATCTTAAGGATCTATATTTTTTTTATCTTTACAGTGGTATCAGAGCTGTAGAAACGCTTTTTAACTTTTTTGCAACTTTTTGACAATAGCTCCTTGTTTTTCAACTTGGTAGTGGAATCGACCTCCAACTAAGTGGGTTCTCAAGATCTTGCTTATTTCAACTTACATATTAGTGGTATGGACTTTTTCCATAGCTATAACTATGAATTATTCAATTTTTTACTTGTATTCACTGTTTCAGATTGAAATTTATCAAATATTATACTATATGCTAATAATTTTCAAGATAGTGCTTGATGTTTTTTAGTCATTATGATAGGCTCTAATGATTGCATGCCAAATATATGGTCATTATTGGATTGGGATTATATTTTGGTTTAAGATTTGGTAATTTTGGCTAAAATCCAGCTATATCAGTGTTGAGCATAATCAAAACTTTCAGTGCTTTCATGTACATGAATTACAATGATTAGGGCCTAGTTGCATTTCTCGTGGCAACCCATGCATGACCCGAGTTGTCGCTGACGACACGTGTCCCATTGACTAGACCCACGTTACATCAACAAATGTGCGTCTACTTTAATTCTAGCTCTCTCCCTAAAGTAGACTCTACTTTTCATGCACATTTATATATAACATCAAAGTTAACAAACTTTAAGTACATAAAGCTTTGATTTAAACTTATCAGACTTTTCTCTAATAAATTGCTTAGCCAGTGAAAATATCAGCTAGTTACTCATTTGTACTACAACAAACCATATATATTTTCCTACTCAATAGCCTTTCGCATATGAAGGGATAGTGAATCTCGATGTGTTTGGTTCTCACATGGAACATTGGATCTTCGCTAGTTGAATGCCACTGTGACTATTGCTATGTATAGTCGTGGGGTTTTCTTGCTTTACATACATCTCCTTCAAGATTTTTCTCAACCAAATAGCTTCCTGAGATACACTAGACATTATTTTATACTCTGCTTCTGTTGTGAATAGGGCAACTGTGAAAATTCAACTAGTTTAGTTGATCTATTTTGGCAATTTTGAGGCCAGCATGTGTAAATTGACGAATTCTATCTTGTAGCTAAATCTAGATGTGCATCCAGATTTGGTCAAGATCTTAGAGATCCATTAAGTATGTTTTGGATATTTTTTTTTTTCACATGGTATTAGATAAGGTTGTAGGCCAAAGTTGGAGTATTTTCCAAATCTAGAAGTGGATTTGAGGGCGCCATAAATTCTATGTGGATTTGGAAGCTCAAATCATGCATTTCAAGTATAGAAAGTGGATCTTTGTGATCCTAGCATCATTTTAGGTCAAACCATTTGGAGTAGGACAATTTTTGAAACACCTTACTAGAATGTGGAGACAAAAATTGCTCATGGTAGTGGATGTTACATTCTACAAGATGATTATCAAGATTCTAGCTTTTGCATATAGTTTTTGCTTGATTCATTATTTTGCATTTTTGGAAGAACTCTAAATTTGATAGGATCTCTTGATTTTAAGTTGCTAAAATTTTTCAAGAGTGTGTTTCAATCTTAGGTGTTGGCAAAAGTTCATCATATTGTGTTTAGGTCTATTGTAATTAAGAAATCAACATTCTATGTGCTAGGATTTGCTAGATGAGAGAAAATGAGAGGCTGAATTGTTTCCAAATCTTTGTGATTTGTTCTCGAATTTCATTTTTTTATTTTCAAAAGACTGCTAAATGCATTAGAATAGGTTCAAAGAGAAGATCAGAACATTACAACATGGCAACCTCAAGTGGCTTCATGTTGGAAGACAATGTTGGAGGGTTTGTAGATCTTGAGGCATCCCTAACCCTAGTTAATAAGTGAGAGAGATTTGGCACCTTGCATGTGTAAGTCCAACCCGATGATCACATAGAGATTTAATAATTAGAAACTCAATAAAAGGACTTTAGGAATTTTTGCGGGACTTTTAATCCCACATGGCCTAAATGTCAAGTTAGTGAATAAAGTTGGGGTTTCCACCAAATTTCAATTTTAAATTGGTTCCCTCCAATTATTGAATGGGTTCCCACTCTTTTTTAAATTTGAATAGTTAGAAAGGTAAGAATTAGCCAATAGGAATTGGGACACCCATCTTTTCAGTTTCCTATATAAGTAGCAATTTCAAATGATTGTATATGTTTCATCTTCAGTTCAATACAAGCATATTGGCTCTCTTATGGAATGGCTTTGTGAATGTCCTTGCTCTCAACTCTATTTCTCCTTCTCTCATGCTTTGTTATATCTGAATGTTATTGGGATTGTATGTTCTTATGCTTTTTATGAGAGAGAGAGAGAGAGAGAGAGAGAGAGAGAGAGAGAGAGAGAGAGAGAGAGAGAGAGAGAGAGAGAGAGAGAGAGAGAGAGAGAGAGAGAGAGAGAGAGAGAGAGAGAGAGAGAGAGAGAGAGAGAGAGAGAGAGAGAGAGAGAGAGAGAGAGAGAGAGAAGCAAGTATCTATCTTATTGTGGTTTGTAGTGTTAATTGATTTAGGGTTAATGGATCTAGTGTTAATATGTAGTGTTAATGGATCTAGAGGTAATTGTGGATCATCCATACATGCTGAATTCTGAGATATGCTATCGCTTTCACGTGATCGAATCTCTTCATGGACGACTACCTTCATCTCCTTGAAGCTTGTGTGCTTGGATCTTGGGTTGAGGATAGGATAGAAAACAAACCTGCTACAATTTTAGTGTCGTTGGCAGGGAGCTACACCAATTTTTCAGTTTACAGCATATTGGATGGATGTTAGCTTGCATTAGGCATCTTGTTTTGGCATGAATAGGGTTAAAATTGCATTTTAGGACTAGATTGTGGGTGATTTTGCCTGATTTGAGTGGATCTTCTTGTTTGAAATCTAATTTGATTGTTGAACAAGGGAAGCTATTCAGATCACCATTCTTAAGATCCATTTGGGCCAAAGTGACTGTTCATCTAGTTATTGGTAATTTTTTGTGAAAATTAACACTTCTACAAAAAAATCAGATCTCTGAGTTGATTTTTCGCCAGATCCTTCGCCAAAGTTTGTGACAGTCCCTCTTACTATTTTTGATAATCAGTGAGTTGGGCGAAAGTTTCCCAAAGGTCAATTGTCATGTTGTCATATTTTTGTCAATTTAAACTTCTTTTTTGCAAAAATACCAGTATTACTCTTGATTCTTTGCCAGATCTTTCGCCAAGTGTTTTAAGGATTCTAGATATAGTAAATCATTATTTGTGAGTTCAACAAAGATTATATCTATGCAGATCTTGAAAAAAGTCAATTTTTACTTTCGCCAAGCTACAAAACCCCAAGTTTTGTCATAGAGAACCTTCGCCAGTTCTACCACATAAATATCTGTGTCAAATTTATCTACTATAAGGTTGGCAAAGGTTAATCATACCATATTTTTCAGAACGAAACTAGATTAGTGATTTTTTTACCAAACATAACAATGAAGAACCTTCGTCGAGTCAATCCTCGTCCAGATAACCTTCGCATGTGCTAATTCTAGGTTCGGATCTACCAGATCTAGCCTTTGTCAAATTCTGGAATCATTTTGTTTTAGTTTGATAGTGAATCATTATTTTAGTGTCGATTGCTCGATCAAGGTCTAATTTTCAAAAATCAGAAATTTGATTATTTTCAAGGGATAGAGATTACATATTTGATCTGATCTGAGATAGGATATTATTGAAAAATCTAGATCCAATCTCATTGTCTGATTGTCGGAATTTGGAATTATGGCTGAAGAAGGACCACTGAATCCACCATCAATTATTCTTACATTGTGACATGATAAATATTCAAATATAAAAATTATAATTAGTATATGCTGGGTTCATTATTACTCTACATGTGTGGCAGAAAAGAAGGAGATGAAACAATATCCATTCCACTCCATCAATATCGGCTCACTGATGTATGCAATGATCTGCACTTGACCAGACCTTGTATACTCTATCAGTTCACTCAGCCAGTTCCTATCAAATCCGGGTCTAATGCTAAAGCACTCTTGAACGTCATGAAATACATCCAAGTAACCAAACATCTCAGCATATGCTACGGAGACAACCAATTTGCCAATATATAGATGCAGATTGTGCAGGGGACGTTGATACCAGAAGATCGACTTTTGGAATTGTATTTTTATACAATCAAGGCCCAATCTCTTGGAACAGCCAAAAGCAGACCTCAGTAGCATTATCATCAACTGAATCAGAATACATTGCTATTACAAATGCTACTAAGGAGGCAATTTATTTGAGGCACCTGCTAGCAAAAATCGGGCCTTGCACAATCACATCCAACAATCATTTTTTGTGACAATCAAAGCATCATTGCTCTCTCTTTCTCAATCCGAGATTTCATTCACAAAACAAGCATATCGAAATCAAGTATTATTATCTAAAAGAGAAAGTGCAAAGCGAAGAGGTATCATTAGTCTACTATAGGACAGAATCAATGGCAGTAGATTACTTCACAAAGGCCCTCTCAAAGGAGTATCATCTTAGATTCAACGACATGCTAAATCTAAAGACCAAAACTTTCCAAGATCCACATTAAGGGGGAGTGTTGGATTTCAATGCTTAGCCTTAAATCCTTTTGTTAATGAGCATCCTGAAAAGTCGTTCAAAATAGAGATTTTTTTGACCCTTGGTCGGGTTGGATCGGTTCGGATTTTTTCCAACCCTTCACTAAGTTATCTGGGCGTGTTCGACCCTGGATTGGATCGGTGCTAATTTTTTCAACCCCAACAAATTTGACCCTCAGCATATTTTTTGACCCAGCATATATTTCTCGACCCCTTGTATGAAATCCGACCCAGCGACTTTACACTGATATCTGCCAACTGTGTACATGCAATTATGGCATAAAGACGGTTGTAATAAATGTAGAAAATTCAGTTGTAGATATTTTTGGTGTATCAAACTTAGAATCTTCATTAGAAAACTTCTTATGATATTTTGAGTATGATAATTCATCAATCTATATCAACGTTATCACGCTCAACAAGATGAATTATAACTTCATGAATTTTACTCATTGTTGATAATAATCAGAGTGCGATTTGTTCTACTGATGTTATTGCTCATTGCACATTTGTTTGAATCCATCATTTGAACTATTTTGCTGCTAACTATGCCGTTTCCGATCCACGCATCTAATTCGCTCCTAGATTTCGCACATTTCCACTAATTTTCGACAGATCTGTCATTGCTTGCATGTCGTAAATCCTTTCTAGTGTTATTTTTCTCAAACCGAAACAAATTCTATGTTGAAATATTTTTGTTCAAGTCCATTGCACCAATCTTTTGGCATGTGAAAGGGACCTTTGAGACAACAATGCATCAACTATGTCATTGTTTTGCAATTGCGTAGCATATGGATCTGCATGCGTTGTCCTATTAAAAGCCTCCAAGTCTCGCAAACATTTTGCCAAAGATCCAACGGTGAAATTTGGATCCGATTTCCACAATCCCAATCCAAAGTGGCCAAATGCCTTTGGACCATGTCCATGCGTAAGCATACCTGTAAGTGACAAAGGCATGGAATATGCTCCTGCTATAGCTTTTGGTTCATAAACCAATCGAGGAATGCATGTTTTTTTTTGGTCCATTTTGTTGTGAATTATGCAAAGGTATTCATTCAGTTTCAAGCATGACAATAACCTATTACTGTAATATACACTACGACAAGCACGTTGCATTTTCAGGTGCTTTTCTTTCTCTTCAAGGTATTTAAGTCTTTCAAAGACCACCTTTGTAGATTGCAATTTCTCTTTTATGGATGTGCACACATCACATCTTGAGAAACCATTGTTTGTTGCCATTTGAACTCCTTGAAATCAATATTCCACAATCTACTCATTGTAGCTTGTGAGATGCCTTTGACATTCACCATTCTCAATTGACCATTGACTTCGGTTTAAATGTCCTTTATCTTATACACACTGGGACGAACATATTGTGTGTCTCGAACTCCCATATTAGTTGTTTAACACTTTGTGTGGCATTCTATTTGCTGTTGTTTTTATGAACTCCCAAATTGATGCCTTGGCTGCATTAACATGTCCATGTTCTCTGTAATTTCCTACGTTACCATGAATCCCTTTCACTGCACCCCTTTTCCATAGATATTTTTATCTAAAAAATGAAGCTCTATAAATACCATGAATAATCCACCAAGCCTTCTCACAAATACCTCTTCCGTTATACATCATTTTTCTAGTTCCCATTGGTGCTGATGAAAATGAATCAAACACAAATGTTAGTCGATCGTTATGTCGTTGCCCATAATAGTTCACATGAGACTCAAAAACTTCTTAGTGGCTTGCTAGTTGGAAACATTGCCCTTTGCAACAATCAATTGTGGAGACTGCCATGACACTAGAAATACCACATACCTTTATTTTCTCTTTGCTTCCATTGCCATGCATTGTAGCATGTCCTTGCCTCGAAGCATGCACTTGGTGATTCAAACTATCTCCTTTTCTGAATTTACTTGCATTGACCTTATGGATGCATTGAATCCTGATGGTGTATTCTTTGAAATGTTGAAATATATGGACTACAAATCCAAAGACTTCCTCCAGTGACAAATCCCTCCTCTTGATAGAACTATCACATTGTAGTAGTAGAAAACCATTGCTTGTTTGCACGTATGGTATGGACCATCAGTACACATGATCTTCTTCTAGTTGTGTGAGACACGTTGGGCATTGACAACAATTGTCGTGTACACAATTACACCAACTGCCAGCTGCTCATTGCCCACAATGTCATGTGGTGAAGCAAGTGACACAGTAGCCTTTTCTAGAGTAATGGATTCATCCCCACATTTATGTACCAACAAAGCTTGTCTCCCAATCCAATCCCTTTGTTGAATGAAACTGTAACATTCAATTCTTTTGGATAAAATCCTATACATTTATCTTCAAAATTTGTCCTTTCAAAAACCTCCTTTTGTATCAGGGAATTTCTTAGCTTTTGTCAAGCAATTTTATCATCAAGCTCTTGAGCAACAATACTGCTAGAGACATCATCAATGCAATGTTTTTTCATTTCATAAAGTAACCACAACATGTAGGTACCAATGGCCTCTTCTATTGTCTTAGCACCCATTGTTGGAGAAGGGAGCTCTGCATCAAGTTGCAAGTGTTTTTCCACACTCATGCATGCCATGCCATCCTCTATTCTTTGAAAGTGACAGATTTTCAACACGTGCTTTTTAATCTTGCCCAACGCTAACAAAACTCCATGGGATTGTAGATCCACTAGGTCTCCAACCACAACCTGGTTGGAAAAGAACATTAGCAAATGTGCATGCATGAAGAAGTAAGTTTGACAAAACTACCACTCATCAATTCACAACATCAACAACACATTTATTATAAAACCTGGCCCACAACATGTAGTTGTCAAGTGTAAGCCAGTCCGCTCACTAATATTCACTAATGTCTCAAAAATGGTACCATAGAACTAAAAAATGACATGGCCTATGCAACAAATGTTTGGCCGCACGGGATTGTCAACTTTGTGTAGGAAAGAGTGGAATGTTGTAGCAGACTGCAGAATTACAGTGTTTTTATACAGTCTACAAAAATACACAGAGTTTGACAATAGTGTCGGGAATTTTCTCTTACTACAAAACCTGACACTGTCGTCTTTTTGCTATAGTCAATTTTTTCTTAAAGCGACACTGTCAAAAATTGCAAGTAAAAACACAGTGTTGCATTTTTCGCATTTTTCGCCTGTCAAAAATTTCAAGTAAAAATGTAGTGTCGCATTTTTTGCATTTTTCGCCTGTCAGGAATTGCGAGTAAAAATGCAGTCTCGCATTTTTAAAGTGCCTCAAATGTTAAGAAAATGATTCAATATTCAGAAAATGAGATTTTGCGACACTGTCGCGTTTTTCACAAAAGTCATATTTTTCGCTTTCTCCCTGATGACAGTTACCTTCATTTTTGCAGAGTGACAATCACGTTCATTTATGCAGACAGACTATTTACGGCCAAATGTCACCGCTTATCAGCAAGCAACTTCTAAGAAGAACTGAATGAATGCCAGCAGATTCTAGCTAACTGGCAGCTGCATTTGACGACCTAATTGTTCAATATAAATAGATGTTCATATTTCAACATCAGTTCAAAAATCAAGTATTGAATAGTTAGCTCTCTCTCAAGCCTACGAGCTTGAACACTCTTGAGCATTCTAGCTCAGCTCTATAGAGTTGATTAGAGATTGCTATTGCGCTTATTGCTTAATTAGTGGTTGTGCTTAATTCAGACTTATATTTTAGTCACTCATAAATAGCTTAGAGTATGCGGTTTCGATCCGAAAACTTGTTGTACTCATTTACTTCTGTTTTGTTTCATACTAAATTAATACTATCTTCTATTGCATTCAGGCTTGTCTTAGAATGTATGTGTTTTTGTAATTCTTCGCAACGTGTTTTTGTAATTCTTTGCAACAAATTATTTTTCTGATAATTCAATGCTTAAATGTTTGGCTACGTAATCACTATTGTACTAATGATTTCAAAGTTAGTTATTATAAGATTGAACGTGATTTTTATTACTATTGTTTTGTTCGAAATTGATAGTGTAGTCCTGCATGAAGAAAGAGGAAGATAGTTTATTCCACTACACACGATAATTTTTCTTGTCGTTTGAATTATTTTTATTCGATTATTTTAGACCTACCTTTTACACACCTCTTTCCAACATGGTATCAGAGCGTTAATTCTTCTTCAAGGCCTAATACTATATCAAAGTGCAAGCTCTTATGCTTGATATCTTTTGCAATATCAAATTATTCTTCAGTTTGAATCAATTTGTTTCAATATTGGAGAATTGATTTCCAATTGTAGCGCAGCCCGATATCTCTCTTAACGTCATTAGACTAAAAGTTCCAGATGGATTCTCAAAGTAAAGACAGTCTTATTGTAGACAAGCTAAATGGATCCAATTATCATTTATGGAAATTTAAGATGAAGACCTTGCTAATCGCCAATGAGCTGTGGGATGTCGTTATAGATATCAAACTGAAACCTGAAGACGACACATAAGACTCAAAATGAAAATCAAAGAATGGTAAAGCTTTCGCGCTTATCATCCTTAATATATCAGATACTCAAATTGGCCACATAGCTGAAGCTAAAACTTTGAAAGAAGTTTGGGACATCATGAGTTCACTATATGATGTGAGAGACGTAACTACTAAGTTACATCTTTGAAGGAAATTCTTCACACTCAAAATGTCAAATAATGATTCTCTTCAGAATCTTCGGATGATTCGTGGTTTCTAGATTCTGGAACTACTCAACATATGACCAATCATCATGAGATTTTCCAATCCTATACACCTTACAGCACAAAGAAGTATGTTCATCTTGGTGACGATACTACTCACACTATCGAAGGTGAAGGTACTGTAAGATTAAGATTCCAACATGATCAATTCAAACTAATGTCAAAAGTCTTGTATGTTCCTAAACTCTCTACAAATCTGTTATCAGTAAGTAGAATTACATATTTAGGTCATAAGGTGGAGTTTGAGTCTGATCAATGCAGAATTATCGATAGGAGTAATAAAATCCTTGCACTAGTCAAGAGACATGGATACTTATATATATTGGCACATTGTTATTTTGATTCTAGTCAAGTTTTGACAACCTATGTTCTTGTCAATAAAGCATTACTATGGCATCATCGCTTAGGACACTTGAATTATGCATCTGTTTCAAACATGTCCAGACAATCCCTAGTACTTGATCTCAACTATCCTTCTGTTAAAGTCAATCTCCCTGTCTGCCATAGCTGCATCCTTGGAAAGCAGACTAGGATTTCTTTTAGATTACGTTATAGGCATGCAACAAAAGGTCTGCTGAATATTGTTCATACAGATATATGTGAACCTATGCAAACTCCTTCATTGTTAGATGCAAAGTATTTTATTACCTTTATTGATGAATTCTCCAGAAGAAAAGTTGTTTACTTCATTAAACAAAAATCAAAAGCTTTCATCAAGTTCAGACAATTCAAAGAGCATGCAAAAATTCAAACTGGCAAATGTATCAAAGCACTGAGATCAAATAATGGGAGAAAATAAATCTCCATCGAATTCAAGGAGTATTGCCTTAACAATGACATTGAGCAACAATAAATTACCTCCGATTCGGCTTAGTCAAATGGTCTTGTTGAGAGAAAGAACAGAACCTTAGTAGAATTGGCAAAGTGCATGTTATCACATGCAACACTTCCGAAGTCCTTTTGGGATGAAGCTATTTCAACAACGACCTATATTCAGAATAGATGTCCTACTAAAGGTCTCTCAGACAAAACACCATTCGAAGTTTGGACAGGTACCAAACCTTCTCTATCAAACTTATGAGTTTTTGGATAGACTGCTTATGCACAGATTCCTCATGATCTCAAGAAGAAGCTCGATGTCTAGAGTATCAAATGTATTTTCATTAGCTACACTACTTCAGATCAAGCTTACAAGTTGTTCGATCCCATCAGGTCAAAGATATTCACTAGCCGGGATGTCATCTTCATCAAAGATCAGTTTATCCTTCCTCAGTCGACTATTCCCATTGCAAGTCCAATCTCATCTACCCTTGACGAACAACATGTCAACGACGAATCCGAAGATGATGATGTTGTAGTTTAATAACTACAGTATGATGAAAATGATCAACTTCCTCTATTTCCGAAAAGATCATCAAGAGCTAGCAGACCACCTATAAGGAATATCGACGAGTCTGTAGCCTACCTTGTTCATGAGCTGATGATTTTCGAAGAGGCACTCAGTCAACCAGATTCTGATATCTGGAAAGAAACTATGGATAAAGAGTATTTATCTCTTATTAAGAACCAGACATGGACAATTGTCGCATTACCTGCTAGCAGAAACGTAGTTGATTGCAAATGGATTTTCAAACTCAAGTACAAAGCAGATGGAAGCATCGACAGAAGAAAAGCCCGACTTGTCGTCAGAGAATTTTCTTAGGTATACAACGACACTGAGACTTTCAGTCCACTAGTCAAGCATTTTTCTATTCAACTTTTATTATTATTTGCTGCTGCAGCAGATTTGAAAATACATCAAATGGATGTACAAACAACATATCTCAATGGAGTTATCGAAGAAGACATTTATATGGTGCAACCTGAAGGTTATATTGTTGAGGGTTAACACATTCATGTGTGTAAACTCCATAAGGCACTTTATGGCTTGAAGCAATATGCTCAAGCATGGTTTCAAAGGATAATAGTACATGGCTACACACCTAGCTCTTTAGATTCAAATGTTTACTTCAAAGTAGTGCAGCAGTCTTTTATCATTATCACTTTATACGTGGATGATACATTGCTTCTCAACAACATACTGATTTGATAAAAAAGGCGGCCAAGACAATCCTATCTTCTGAATTTGACATGACCGATCTGGGTGAAGCTCATTTTTGCCTTGGTACTTAAATCCACAGAGACAGAAATCGAAAGTTGATCTACATTACTCAACAAAGGTACATCTACAATATATTAGTTAGATATTCTTTGGTTAATTGCAAATTAGCTCTCTCACCAATGGAACCAGATCTCAAATTGTCAAAGGACCAGTGTCCTCAAACAATTCAAGAGAAGGAGCAAATGCGTGAGTATTCTTATCATTTGATAATAGGATCTCTTATGTATGCAATGATCTATACCAAGCCAGACATAACTTTTGCAGTCAATTTTTTAAGTCAGTATATGACCAACCCTGGTGTAACACATTGGAAGGCTCTTATCCGAGTCATGAGATATCTTTGAGCTACTATGGACTTTTGCATTTGTTATGGAGCAGTCAACAATGACAAACTCAATTTACTCATTGGTTTTACAGATGCAAGTTGGGCAGGAGATGTAGACACTCGTAAATCCACTTTCGAATTTATATTCTTCCTCAACAATGGTCCTGTTTCCTAGAACAGTCGCAAACATCTTCGATAGCTCTATCTTCTACAAAATCAGAGTATATCGCAGCCTCACAAGCTACAAAGGAAGCGATTTGGTTGAGAGACTTACTTTTAAATATCAGTTTGAATCAATATGCTCCGACATTACTATTTTGTGATCATCAACGTGCCATTGCCTTGTCAGCCAACCCTAGATTTCATTCTAGGAGTAAGCATATTGAACTGAAGTATCAGTATGTTAGGAGCAAAGTTCTCAACGAAGAATTCAAATTTCAGTATTGTCAAACGCAAGATATGATAGTAGATATTTTTACTAAAGCATTGAGCTTGCATGCACATCGGAAATTCTGTGCAAATCTAAGTCTAAAAGTCAAGGCATGCATGAATTCAGATTAAGGGGGAGTGTTGGATTATTCTACTTCCTACTAATCGACTAATCGGTTTTTAATTTTCAGCCCACTGTTTATCCAGTTTTGCGGATTCTTTCGTATTTTACACAGTCTATAGAAATACACGGAGCTTGACAACAATGTTGAGAATTTTCTCTCACTACAAAACCTGACATTGCCGTCTTTTTGCTACAGTCAATTTTCTCTTAAAACAACATTGTCAAAAATTGCAAGTAAAAGTATAGTGTCACATTTTTCGCATTTTTTGCCTGTAAGGAATTTCAAGTTAAATTGCAGTGTTGCATTTTTCGCCTGTCAAGAATTGCGAGTAAAAATGCAGTGTCGCATTTTTCACATTTTTTCAAAGTGCCTCAAATGTTAAGGAAACGACTTTGGCAAAGTGTGGGGCTACTCCAATATTAAAGAAATGAGATTTTGCGACACTGTCACATTTCTCACAAAAGTCGCATTTTCGCTTTCTCCCTGATGACAGTTACGTTCATTTCTGCAGAGTGACAGTCACGTTCATTTATGTAGACAGACTGTTTATGGCCAAATGTCACCGCTTATCAGCAAGCGACTTCTGAGAAGAACTAGATGAATGCCAGCAGACTCCAGCCAACTGGCAGCTGCATTTGACAACCTAATTGCTTAGTATAAATAGCTGTTTATATTTCAACATCAGTGCAGAGGTCAAGTATTGAATAGTTAGCTCTCTCTCAAGCCTACGAGCTTGAACACTCTTGAGCATTCTAGCTCAGTTCTTTAGAGTTGATTAAAGATTGCTATTACACTTACTGCTTATCAGTAGTTGCGCTTAATTCAGACTTATATTTTAGTTGCTCAAAAATAGCTTAGATTGTGTGGCTTCAATGCGCAAACTTGTTGTACTCATTTACTTCTGTTTCGTTTCATACTGAATCAATACTATCTTTTATTGCGTCCAGGTTTGTCTCAGAATGTATGCCTTTCTGTAATTCTTCACGACAGATTATTTGTTTTATAATTCAATGCTTAAATATTTGGCTACGTAATCACTATAGTACTAATGATTTCAAAGTTAGTTATTATAAGATGGAACGCGATTTTAATCACTATGTTTTGTTCAAAACTGGTAGGCATAGTAATGCATGAAGAATGAGGAAGATTATTTATTCCACTGCGCACGATAAGTTTTCTTGTCGTTCGAATTAACTTTATTTGATTCTTTTAGACCTATCTTTTACACACCTCTTTCCAACATAAAAATGTCTATTTGCCTTCAAAATATGTATACATACAACTTTGTTGGGCTATGTTCTGGAGGTAATGTGATAATCTATAGCTAAGACATGTGGAAATTGCAGTGAAACACTGACATGGTATAGAGAGGGGAGAGTGGGAGATAGGGTTGAGGTAGGATCGGAGCATAAATCACCCTGGGCAGCAATGATTTTTACGATATCAGCCTTGTAGATGGCTTCAATCTACCATTGAGCATCACATCGATAGGAGGATCTGGGGATTGTAGAGTAGATGACTGTCCTACGAATGTAGACAATGTATGCCATGCCCGTCTGAGCTCCAAGGAATAAATAATGGCCAAATGGTGGCATGCAATAACACATGTAACAAATTCAACACACCACAATAGTGCTGCACAAGTAGCTTTGGCACTTCTAGCACTTGTCCACCCACTGACTACTCTTGCATCTTCAAGAATACATGCCCAAATGCTTATAGCTATGCTTACAACGATGCCAATAGTACTTGACTTGGCTTGACAGATAGGTGAAATAGTAGATGTTTATAATTTTTTGAGCTTCTTGAACAAATGCTGCTTTCATTCCAAATGGCTGAATTTAAAAAAGTTTTAAAGTGAATGGGGACATTTCTTGTGAACGATTTCAGATCATTGATGATCCAATCCACAAAAAGATCTTGGGTTACAAAAGAAGTTACTCTACCAATCTCACCAATGTAGAAAAATCAGCATCTACACACAAAATGAGATGCAAACTCTAATAGAACTTGATTAAACATGAATCACAGGATAAAGTACTGTTGCTGTCCATACAAACCCAGCAAGCTACTGTATTTCACACGTGTGGATCCAAAAATAGCAAATATAGATCATTCTAAACATAGAATTGCATGCAATCACAAGTATAGTGCACCATTGGATAGTAGAACCCAAGAGAACCATGTTTAATCATGAAATGAGATAGATAAGAGAGAAGATGTGTCTCTCCATGAGTTACATCTTTTTTTAGTAGGTCCAAACTCTATTTGGCCACTTGGCTTTCTCACCAAAATGCTAATCCTACTATTTTTGGGTCTAGATTCAAAGTAATGAAATATAGACTAATGAACTTTGAAAAGTCAAACTCTAAGTCTAAAACAAAGTTGGTCTCAATTTGGCAAATATGGAAATATAGCGAGTATGATCAAACTAGCTGAATCTTTCACACTCCCTCTTCAACTAGTTTTAGCATGGACTTTGATAACACTCCAAGTGATGTCCTATGCTTCATGAACAAGTCCTTTCCCAATGCTTTGGTGAGAATTTCAACTACACAATCTCTTGAGGACATATGTTGAAGCTCCACCTCCTTTGCAATGACTTGCTCCCTCACAAAATGATATTGCACCTCAATATGCTTGCTCCTAGCATGAAAGATAGGATTGGTTGCCAATCTTTGGGCTGATTGATTGTCACACAAGATGATTGGGCTCTGTAAAAAATCCAGCAAGTGAAGATCCTTGATCATCCTCTTGATCCATACCATCTCCTTTGTGCAATGTGTAAGAGCTTTGTACTCGGCCTCACTAGATGACAATGAGATAGTGGCTTGTTTCTTTGACATCCATGATATAGCTCCATCACCTATAAAAATACAATGAGAACTAATGGATTTCCTATCCATTTCATCTCCAACATAGTCTGAATCTGAAAATCCAAAAAGATCAGATGATGATCCCTCATACAATATGCCAAAATCTCGAGTTCCAATGATGTACCTCAAAACTCGTTTACCTAGCTTTCAATGCTCCTCACTAGGATCTTGCATGAATTGACTCAATCTTCCAACACAATAGCTTAGATCTGGTCTATTAATGGTTAAATAGATGAGTGAAGCAACTAGATTTCTATAGAGAGTAATGTTCCGGGAAGCATCTTTCACTACCTTTTATAGTTAGCTTCACATGAGACTCCATAGGTGTATCACTAACTTTTGCATCTACCCTATGAAATCTTTCTAGAATATAACTAGCATACTTCTCTTGACAAATGAAATTACATTGAGAAGATCTAATGATTTTTATTCCCAAAATGTAATGCAAGTTACCAAGATCATGGACTTCAAATTCCTTCTTAAGAGCACTCTTGATATCCTCCACATCTTGATTGTCTCCACCACTCAAGATGATATCATCCACATAGATTAGCAAGATGGTAACATCATTTTCAGAAAACCTATAATAAAGTGAATGATCATGCTCACTCATAACAAAGCCTTGAGAGAGTAAAAAAGTGTTAAGCTTAGCATACCAACTCCTTGGTGGTTGCTTAAGGCCATACAAACGCTTTTGTAGTAGACACACATGATTTGGCTTTGTTGATGAAATGTACCTCTCGGGTTGCTCCATGTACACTTCCTCCTCAAGATCACCATTCAAGAATTCATTTGTAATGTCCATTTGCCATAGATCCCATCCATAATGTGTAGCAAGTGAGATGATGACTCGAATGCTTACCATCTTTGCCACGGGTGCAAAGGCCTCATCATAGTCAATCCCTTGTTGTTGAGCATATCCTTTTGCCACTAACCTTGCCGTGTACTTGTTGATAGATCCATCTTGATCTGTCTTCACCTTGAAGATCCATTTTTATCCAATAGCTTTCTTGTCCTTAGGTGACTCCACCATTCTCCATGTTCCATTCTTCAAAAGAGCTTGATACTCAAGATCCATTGCTTGGATCCACTCCTCTTCTTTCCTTGCTTCTTCTACACTTGTAGGTTCATCAAAAGAGGTTAGAAAAGCAACATGATTTCCAGAAACAACTTGCTTACCCTTTTCATCATATGTGAGCCTTGAAGGTACTTGTCTTTCCCTTGATGTTCTCCTTGGCTTTTGACTTGATGAAGGTCCATCATCATCACCATCTAAAGTAGGATCCTTTACATCAACATCAAGAATGTTAGATCCATCCACACCTTTATCAATCATGCTTGAAGACACTTTTGGGTAGTCTATGTGACTTAGACAAAGCAAAGAATCACAAACATGATTGATGCCACTTAAGTAACTTGGAAGACCTATCACAACCTTCTTTCTAGCCATTACCTCCAATGACTTGAAGTTGAGGTGTGCCATCCTTCTATGCCAAACATCTTGAATAGGTATTTGCTCTCTTGCAACACATCCAACTTGGTTAGCAGTAACACAAGCATCTAGTTTGAACAACTTATCTTGCCTTTTACCTTTTCCAATCAAGACATCCTTCATTTTGATCATACAAGCATCTCCATCAAATTCAACCTTGAGGCCTTTACTTAGCATTTGACTCACACTAAGCAAATTCTTGGTAATAGATGGAATAAACAAGACATCCTCCAAATGAACATTCCTATTTGTAGAGAGAGAAATAGGAATTGTGCCAATCCCTTTGATTGCACACTCACCATCATTGGTCGTGTAGATCACCCTCTTGTCATCTCCATATGCCATCAAAGAAGTGAAGTAATCTTTGTGAAAGGTCATGTGTGAACTTGCTCCACTATCAATCCACCAAGGATCTTTATCTCCATCATTAGCAAGCATACATGAAGACATCACAAAAGCATCATCATTTGCATCTTGAACATCCAAACCATCCTCATCAAGAGTAAGATAACCTTGTTTGTCTCCTTGATCTCTCTTCTTTTTGTAGCACTCACTTGCAAAGTGTCCTTTGATGCCACAATAGAAGCACTTGAGCTTTGATCTATCCTTCTTTTTGTCACTTGAAGAAACTATTAGCATGTTAAGGATAAGAGAAGGAGTTATGAACATGATTTTGTTTTCGAGATGTATTCATGGAAGTATATATATATCACAACAATAGATCGAGCGATCGATCATGCAAATAACATAATTATGCCTGCACCCTGTAGCTATAGAGAAGGTAGGCACAAGCTTGAGATAGAAAAAGGGAGGCAGTAGCAGCTCAAGCACAAACAACTAATAAGGCTAAAAAAAAACAAATTGATGGTAGTGAGAAAACTAGCTCCAAATTCAAATCTTCTACAACTACAATTACTATAAAGAATATTGTGATTTTAATATACCCTCCCATTCTGATCAATGGCTTTTATAACCATAGGTTCTCATGTACTCAAATTAATTGTCGATATATAAACTTTCAAAAAACTTTAATTTCAATGTCTTTTAGGACTATTTATTGGGTTTCTATAGTTGTACGTTTAATGAGGTACAAGTACAAATATCTTAAACATTGTGAAATTATGAATGTTACTCCCAACTGCTTGAGAAGTTAGAAAGCCATGTGATATTAAGTCATGTCAAAAATGTGGTCAGAAAATCATGTGATGTTTTTCAAGCTTCTAATAGGTCTAATATATCCCTATGCTCGAAACATTATACTCGTATTAACATATCTCTTGTCTTGATTTGTGGAATTATTTGTTTGAGTAGCCTCATAGTTCGGGAGTAGCCAAAAAAGAAATATATGTGATGTTAGAAAAACCCTGACGACATTTTCATAAGATTCTATGGAGCACATTGAGCTTTTTTTTGAACAATTAGAAATTTGAGTTGAGCACATTGTGTGTATGAATATAAAATTCAAGCAAAGATGGTCGCAATGATTCGTCTATGGATAATGAAAAAGAGCTTTTGGTAATCGATGAATCTTCCTTTATAAGCTTCCTTTCATAAGATTAATTTCAAACGATATACGAATATCTTTCATTTACATATATAATTATATTAAGACCAGACATGAGGAAGATTTGAATATCACACATAATGCATTTTCATGATGCACCAATAATCGATCTATGGATTAAGTACAAAGGCTGTTAATGATCTTTTAAACTGTAATTAGAATAACTAAAGATCTTTTGATAGCTATATAAGCATCTGAATGATTTGAAGAGTATACACATAGAGTGCAAAAGTGACATAGATCAAACGAACAAAAGCGGTCTTCTAGTAGAGATTCCTCAAAAATTAGTGATCCTTTAGAGAGAGAAAAGAGTATTATGAAAGATAACATTCATTAGCTTATGTAAGTAGGATCACACCTTCACACGATTGTTCTATGATCTGATTATTGTTGTTACTACACCACCTCTTTTATACAGAAGCACTATTTCTCATAACAGTTGTATTTTTGTTGAATGCTTAAATGCCTCTCACTCCTTACTTTCTTATCAAAACCTATCTGTCAGAAAGAAAGAATAGCACGACTATCTCAGACGCCTAAATTGTTCGCATTCTTCATGGTCGTCTACAACATCTACTCTAACATCTAAACAAATCAAAAACTACTCTACATTCTTAATCTCTAAGTAATCCAAGATCTTTCTTCATTATTGTTTTTCCTTGGTGGGACAACGACTTCTATTTCGATGTGGCCTGTGAACATCCATCCTAGTTCCATTAGTGTTAGGTTGATGAGATCGAGAAAAGCGAGGGTGCCGGGAGATATCGAAGAATCTTGGAGGTCAATGGTGATGGGGGGAGTGGAAACAAAAGAGTCAAGGGATGTGGGAAGGTTGGACAAGACAATGGTGATGGAAGGTGGAGGTGAAGCAAGGATGGTCGTGGAAGATGGAGTTCGAAATACTATTGGTTGCACGCTTGCTAGGTCATTGTCTTGATAGAAACAAGGTTAATAATCCGCAATGAGAAGGTGGATGCCCGCTCTGATACCATGTCAAAAATTAGTGGGAATGTGCGGAAGTTGGGAGCAAGTTAGATGCGTGGATCGGAAACACCACAGTTAGCAGCAAAATAGTTCAAATGATGGAATCAAACAAATGTGCAATGACCAATAACATCAATAGGACAAATCATGCTATGGTTATTATCAGCAATGAGTACAATTGCATAAAGTTATAATTTTAGCTTGTTGAGTGTGATAACGCTGATACAAATTAATGAATTATTAGACTCGAAATATCAGAAAAAGTTTTTTGATGAAGATTCTAAGTTTGATATGCTAAAAATATCTACAACCGAATTTCCTATATTTATTACAACCACCTTTATGCCATAAATGCATGTACAAAGTTGGCGGACATCAATGTAAAGTCGTTGGTCGGATTTCTAACCGATAGTATCAAAAAATTACATAGGGTTGGATTTTATACAAAGGGTCGAGAAATTTACGTTGGGTCGAAAAATATACTGAGGGTCAATCGGAAAAACTAGACCCAATCTGATTCGATCGAACATGCGTGGATAATCTAGTGAAGGGTCGAAAAAAATCCAAACCGATCCCCAAGGTAAGAAAATTGTTTGTTTTGAATGGCTTTTTAGGATGCTCATTAACAAAAGGATTTAAGGCTGAGCATTGAAATCCAACAAAATCAATAGGTGTGCATAATGGAGAACCAAGACCTGGGGACGAGAGTGGGACTTCAACCGTGGTGTTACCACGAAAGTTGTTTTTGCAAATGGACAATTGTGGTAAAGATAATAAAAATCCGTGGTTATTCACTTTCTTGTCATTGCTTGTGGAAAAAGGAATATTTGAAGAAATACACCTAAACTTCATGTTGGTGGGGCAACACATGAGGACATAGACGCCTTGTTTGGTCGTTTTTTTGAGGAACTATGGAGACAACACATCTACATAGTGCCACAAATGATGGAGGTTTTTTGAAAGATGCAAGCTAGTTCACCACCAACCTATGTGATCGAAGAAGTTTTTGACTTCAAATCATTTGTGGAAGGTTACATGCCTGATGGTAGTAAAGAGTTGGCAGAACTCAGTAAACCACTTCAATTCAAATTTAGTATTATCAAAGAATTTTCATTGATGCATTATACAATGCACCCCATGGACAAGGAATGACTACTTGAGACTAGGATAGATATGTGGAATAGAATTCAAGATGGCTCACCAAAGCTTCTAGTAGGAGAGCCACATGCTTTGCCTCGGATGTCACACATTAAGGATGTCGAGCTTGTGATTGAAGGGCTAAAAAGATACAAGGCATTTTGGATCAAATCTAAGGACACTTGTAGACATGAGCCTACCTTTTTCAATAACATCGGTCCAATTATAGAATATTGGGACACCATCATAAAGAGGCTCGAGGAACCATCTACACTAGAGACGCGATTGCAAAAGGAGTTTTGGCCTTCAACAAGGTGGAAAGATTCACTTATTAAAGAAAATCAAACATTTCAAAAATGATCATGTTGGCCACCTAGAACCTCATTATTGTGATCTGCAAAATGCAAGGACTAGACCAGAGTTTAGACCACATATGGACATCGAAGAAGGAATGTTTTTGTTGATTAGACCAATGATGAAAATCAATGCCTTGCTTGATTGGGTTCTGCAGCTAGTTCAATTAATACACAGGAAGGGCATGTGACCTATATCGAAAAATCATGAGTTTCTGAAGCTTTGATACCATGTCATAAATCGAAAAAAATCGATCTCTTGCAGTGAAAGTGGTGAGCTGGTGGTGCGTGCTATGGAGTGGAAATGCGACAGAGTTACTAGTAAACGAGTTCAAGATTAATCAAAAGTAATTACAATGCACAATGTGATAAGATAGTAGTGTAGACACAAAAATGCACTCTGATAATAATCAAGAGCTGAGTACATAAGCTTGAAGCTGGCGCAACAGTGGGCACTAATCAGTCTTCAGCTGAAAACATAGATGACATACTGAATGTTTGAACCAAAGAAACTTAACTACATTATTACAAAATACCTACAGGATGATAGCTTGATCAGAGCACTGACTCAAGTTTGATGATTGGAAGTCAGATGATCAATATTTTGAAAACTGACATTCATCAATTTGATTAACTACATTTGTCGTGTAGTAAGTAGCTGTCATTTTTTTTGCTAGAGAGTTATGTACAGAGGTAGGCGAATTGTCAACGTTGCGACGTGGGTCAGATTTCCGAGTAGACACAAAGGGTCAGAATTTTTCAAAGGTTAGAAAAATATACACTGGTTCGAAAATATACATAGGCTCAAAAAACTTAGAATAGATCTGAACTGGTCAAGTTCGAAGGTGCTCAAAAAATTAGAACCCATGATCCAAACCGATCAGGTTCAAAATTTTGATTTTCTCTTTGATAGGATTGACATTGGTTCAAAAAATAAACTGAAATTTTTCGATCCTTTGCTAGAAATTTGGGCCTTCATAATTTGTGTGTTTTTTTTTCAAGAATAAATATATACAGGGTTTTCAAGATGCTCATTACCAAATGATTTGAGCCTAAGTATTGAAATCTAACACTCTCCCTTAATGTGGATCCTGAAAAATTTTGATTCTCAAATTTAGCAGGTTGTTAATTCTAAGATGATGTTCCCTTGTCAATGCCTTGGTGAAGTAATCTGCTGCTTGTAATTCTGTCATGCAATAAACTAAAGTAATTTCCTTGCCTTGTATTGTTTCTCTAAGATAGTAATACCTTATTTCAATATGCTTACTTTGAGAGTGAAATCTCATATTCAAAGATAGTACAATGGCACTTTGATTGTCATAGTAGAGGGTTGTTGGATGTGGCTGAATCAGTTTGATATCTGCAAGTAGGTTCCTCAGCCAAATTGCCTCCTTGGTAGCATTTGTGATAGCTACATATTATGATTCTGTTGAAGACAATGCTATTGAGATCTATTTTTGGCTGTTCCATGAAATTGGGCCTTGATTGAACAAGAAGACAAATTTTGAGGTCGATTTTCTTTTGTCAACATCTCCTGCTCAATCTGCATCTATGTAGCCATCCAAAATGTTGGCAGGTTGGTTTCCTCCATAGCAAATGCAGAGGTGCTTTGTATCTTGGACATATTTTAAGACTTTCATGAGAGCCTTCCAATGAACTAGACCTAGATTTGAAAGAAATTGGTTGAGAGAGCTGATGGAATAAGCAAGGTCGGGTCGAGTGTAGAGCATAACATACATCAATGATCCGATTATTGAGTGAAATGGGTACTGCTTCATCTCCTCCTTATTTGACTCAAATTGTGGACATTTATCCTTTGACAACTTCAAACCAGGGTCGAGTGGAAAGTGGTTTGGTTTGCACTCGGTCATTCCATAGTTCTTCAACACATTGGTGAGGTATCTCTGCTAGTTGATGCTGGGTTTAGTTCAGAAAATCTGAATTGCGAGACAGTAGTATGTGTAGAACATCTGATCAGACAAATCTTGATTCTACTAACAAAGTGTGCAGTTTACTTGACAAAGGATGAGAAAGAAACAAACATGAATTTGAAACATTTCTATTTGTGACCAACTAGAAAGATTTACGAAGGATTCGCAAAATTTATCTTGCGGTCAACTTGAAAGATTCGCGAAACAGTTTCTTGTAGAAGCTCGTGGCTTTCTTGTTGAAGCTCAAAAGATTCGCAAACATAATCTTGTCGCAAAATATTTTGTTTCTAGTTCAAACCTCAAATGTCACAAAATTGTCGCAAACAATCCACAAAATTTTTTGGATTCTTCTCCAAGCTTACCTGTCGCGAACAGTTCACGAAATATTCTGAATTTCTTTTTCAAGGTCAAGGTTGTCCTCTGTTGTGAACAATTCGCTAAAGAGGAAAATGTCGCGAAGAGACAAGTGTCACAAATAATTCGCAAAACACGAAGTTGAGAGATGAACTGTCGCAAATTATTTCCGAACAGAAATTATTCGATCCTGGAAATAGAGCATCTATTTGAATATCAACCATCGTAAACAATTAGATATCTATTGTTACAGAATTAAAAGGCCAAAAGACTTGTAAATAAAAGGCCAAAAGACATGTCCTGTAGCAATATAAATACATATGCACTATTCATTGTAACTAAGTCACTCAATCAAAGACACAACAACAAGATAAGACAGCAAGAGATGTTAGATTCTGAATTATAAATTCATTTTTTATCAATAGTTTCTATTTGTCTAAAATTGTCTTAAGTTGTCTCGTAATTCCGCATATTATTTTCACACGCATAGTGAATCAGAGCAAATACTGTTCTATTAGTACATAGATCAAATACATATCCAATTGAAGACACTGATATTAGTTTGATTTATTCAAAGTTTCATCGTGTTCTCTGTGGAAGAATAATTACTATTTTTCCTACAGTGGTATTAGAGCTTACAAAATTAAAGCTGCTATAGTGGTATCAGAGCATACAAGTTCAAAGCCGATACAGTGATATCAGAACAAATCAGAGTTGATACAATGGTATCTTCGCACCCCTCTCAGAATTCTTCATACATCCATCAGTAAGCCGTTATCGGGAGTGATTCAGAAAATTAGAAGGTTTCATTGATCGACAATATTCAGACTAAGATCACTACGATCTTGGACCCAGAAGGTTCAAACTACTTGATTTGAAAATTAAAGACTTCACTCTTATTGAAGGGCGAATGTCTATGACAATGGGTAGAACCAATAGAGGAGAAGCCAGTAGCTACTCTTGGCAAAGAACTTCGAGAATGGAGTTTAAAAAATGACAAAGTTATAGCAATTTTTGTGTCTTCAGTGCATGCCAATATAATGCTAGATCTTACATCAGTTTCGAACGCAAAAGATTTATGAGAAGAATTGCAAACCAAGAATGAGACTCGATCTCGTAATCAGATCATGTTCTTGGAAGACCAATTAACTTACCTACAGTGGGACGACAAAGACTTGAACACATTCATGTGAAAGATAAAGAATTGTTTATTTCCTTGCAGAATTCTGGTGGAGAAAATACAATTTTTAAGAAAAAATAGCTTAGTTATTTTCTTCGAGCCCTACCAAGGTCATTCCACACAACAAGAACCTTATTGGCGAAAGATGTGACAATGACACTTCAAAAGGCAATAGATGGAGTTAAAGAGAAAGTAGAAGCTCGTGAATGCTATGATGACAATGGTGATTTCGAAAATGCTCTATTTACTCAGAAGAATAAATCTTCTAAGAAGTCTAAGTTTAAGAGGGAGTCGTCTAAGAAGAATGAGTCCAAGACTAATGAACAACAATATGGAAAACAACAGAAGAATTCTGGTGATAAGAAGATCTACAACAGATGCAAAGATCATGTCACATAGAAGAAAAGTATTGATTAAATCCAAAGATTGAATGTATTCATTGTCATAAACGGGGTCATGCAGCAGTAGATTGTTATCAAAATCTCAGAAATAAAAAGGAGTAGAATCAAAGCGAACCTTTAGATTCAAACTATGTCGAAGACAAAGCAGAATGCTCCAGAGCAGCAAAAGACAGGGCAACAAGGAACTCAGCAGCTTATGTTAGTGCTGATCTATGCTATTCATCTAATTCAATTCGAGAAGTAGTACTTGATTCGGGAGCCACCTCACATTTTGTTTTCTCGAAACAAATATTGTCTGAGTACTAGAAGACGAACTATTCGAGATTCATTATACTTGGAGACGATTCTAAGCACATGGTTGATGGAACTGGTGGACACAAATCAGGGTGACAAGAAACTGGAGGAAGTTCTCTATGTCTCTATTCTTGATAAAGATCTTCTATCCGTAGCTAATATAGTTGATACAGGCATGTCAGTAACCTTCACAAAGAACTCTTGTAAACTGTTCAAGGAAGATTCTGATAACTTGGTTGCTAAAGTCAACAGAGAAGAAAATTTATATCATCTGAAAATTCGAACAAGAATCGAACAAGCAAATCAAACTCAGCAACCAACAGATATACTGTGGCACAAGAGTTTATGTCACATGAACATGGAAGCCTTGTACCAAGCCAACAAAAGTCAGAGAATTCAAGGAGTCAAAATCAAAAGTAGAGACATTCGAACTACCTGCGAATCTTGTCTTAAAGGCAAGATGACTAGAATACCTTTCAGTAAGGATGTTTATAAAGCAACTAAGGTATTTGAAATTGTGCATTCAGATATTTGTAGACCATTCAGAGTATTGTCATTGGGAGGCCAAGTCCCTATCCAACCCATCCGTCCAAATCTATTTCTACCACTATTTTCTTATGAGCCCATTCTCTTGAAGACTGACAACCAAGTTTGTGCAACCTACCAAATTGAAGGTTCTTCCTTTTCTCTTCAAGGCAAGAGCATCGACAATACTGGAACTTCGATTGAGCAAAGAACTGCGAAAACTCCTAGAAGCAAAATGGAGGATACAAACCTCCTAGAAATTTAGTACCTGCCAAGAAACCAAAGATGAATTTGTCAATGGCAAATACAAGTGGTTAAAAAAAATGACACGCAGGATGCACTCAGGCATGCAAGTTGTGAAGCTGTTGGGAGCTCTCCAATTTTGAGAATGTCAACCATTTGCAGCAAAAAGACATTCTGGTTAAATTGCGGCAAGTTGTGAAAAGCAATTTTTGATAAAGACTGGCAATAATAAGCACTTGGTTTTATGCCAGCGAACGAGGATCTACACTTTTCCAAGTGATGATCAACGATGTCAATGCCAATGTAGAGCAATATCATCCAATATGGGTTGCAGTGGGTCCTGCAACACATTAGGGTGGGATGATCTTGGCTGACTCTAACAAATCCCCAAGATACTCGACCAAAGCTACTGAAGAGCACCTCTCAACTTAGAACGAGGAGGTCTCTAAGAAGAAGAGCTGAACGAAGATTGAGTCGAGGAATACTAGTTAATACTGTCGAGTAGAAACTATGTAAGCTTCATGGTGAATCCCGAAAGATGGAATGACCATGTAGGAACTAGTATTTCTAGGCTAAGCCCCTCTTAAAGAAAGTAGAGTGAGCCACCTTTTGATGGTGACCTCTAGTGGAGAGCATAATTCCACTTGTAATTTGTGTAATGTGGAAATGCCACTAGGATGCCACCTAAGGAGCTCTCTTGCTTATTTAAGAGACTCCCTCTTTGTTTGAAGAAAAGTTTTTTGTGTAATGCATCTACTCCATGTCCAAATGAGAAGAGCCTCCACGAGTTTGGTGCATCCTTTGAGCTCCTTGATCATGATTGTTTTCTTGAGTGATTCTCTTATGATCATGCCCTTCCATCCCTTGTGTGTGGTTGTGGATTTAGTGGTGGATTAGTTTTCTTGCTTTCCTAGTTGTGGATTAGATTTCTTTCTTGCTTGTGGATTAATATAGGAATCAACATTCAGGTAAACTATAGAGGCTAGAAATGTGGTGTAAATCTTGTAGATTCTTGACATTCTAGTGCTTGATGTTCTTGGGATGTCCAAGAATCAAGAAATGAGTTTTTTTTTATTCTTGGACTTCTAAAATGTTGTTACATTAGTTTCTTGTTTCAGTTCTGCAGATTAATGTATGTGTAGAATAGTTTTAATGTTTAAGATCTAATTGAAACTCGTTTTTGCAGCACAAAAGTAGGATTTCATGGCATGTCAACCATTCTACACTCTGATTTCTTGGTTGCATGCATGATCTGCATGTTTGATTTGAAGCATGTGATTCCAGTGAACGAGTGACTGTCCCGAGTCGTCCTCTGACAGGCATGACATATACTACAACGATTACCAGTCCCTTTTGGCCTAATTTGGGCTTTGAATAAGAATGTTAACTTCAAAAAACTGCCCAACATAGCCTAGTAACAGGTAGAAACTGTTCTGAAACCAGAGAAGAAGTAAAGAAAATCCAACTAATTTTCTAGAGCAGAGAATCAGTAAACACTCATAAAACTCAAAATTAAAAAATGAACAATAGCCTCCAAATTTAGCATGACCTCAGCTATTTGTAGTGATAATTTTTGCTTCTACTATGAGTTTGGGCCTTATTTAGCTAAATTGGGCCTTACAACCATTATTACAATTCCGCTATTCACAATTATAGTGAGGTTGTTCGAGCCACTTTATTAATTGTCCTATTGACTAGTTCTAATCTAATTTAGCTCCATGGCTATATTTGGCAATTCATTAGTAAGCTCATGGGCTAATTACATGCAACACATGACACTCCCCCTACTTTAAGCATTTTTGCCTTAAAAAATGAAGGTCATGAAGTCCTCTGTTGAGTGCCATGTTTTGTGAATCATTTGGCGGAAGTCAAGAAATATTTGGATCACCTTGAGTGAGAAACATCTTTCCATGTAGTATTCTCATAAATGGTTGTCAGATTTTGCTGCCTCAGGTTTAGCTTTCAACTTTTTGTTGTAGAACAAGGTTGTAGCGAAGTTTATTTGAAAAACCTTTGATCTACATGCTGATTCCATAAATTTGATAAGATCACTGAAGAAGAGATTGATGAAGCACATGAAAGCCTCAAGTTGCATTAGTTCTGCATGGGTTGATAGGATCCAAGCAACAGACATTCGATAGTTTTCTTCCTTAGTATCTTCCTTGACTGGATAGGCTATCCAATTCTAGATGTATCTTTTTTTGTCCCTGCATCCGGTGTTGTTGTTGCCTTATGTATCACTTCATAATGAAGGATCTTGATTTCATTTTGAAATTCCATTGCATTTAATAAAGCCATGCATTCCATATTCGGATTTACCAAATCCCATGTAGCGTAGGGAGCTTTTTGGTCATCTGTACACAAAGAATTTGACAGCCTTGAATTTAGTTCCCATGCCAACCTATTTTCCTTGTTGATAGGATTGATGACATCCTCTAACACATGAATATTCAAGGATTTTGCACCAACTCCTTTTGTTAATTCCATATTAGATTCATTGGTTGGTAGCCCAATAAAAATTTGCTTCAGATCTTGGGATGTATCTCTTATTATTGACTTCATTGAAGCAACATTAATACCAATTTCATCATCGAAAAGCTCGTTGTTGTATTGGTATTTGAATTTTGTATCAGTGTTATACCACTCAGTTGATCCATATTCAGAAACTATTCCAAATAGATCATAAATATGGTCATAATCACTGATTTGTGGAGTAGAGTATAATTTTCGACAATCGGATTGTACTCCTTGATTTAACTATAGTGGTAGAAGTTCGCTCTGCTCATAATATACCTCTTTATTATGACCTTTGACCTGATCATTACAACTGTCGGACAAGACTTGATCCAAATTTTCAAACTGGTCTTCATCCATTTGTCCAATGGTGCTTTGCTGATATTGATTTGTCTACATGGAGGATAGATCAATATTAAGATTTTTGCTCTCTTCCTTGAGATCATCATGTTCATCAGAAGATTCATGATCTTGTTTCTTCAAAATATCTCGATCAATATTTGCTTTTGGCTTGGAAGTTTTCCCTTGGACTAGGGGAAGCATTGTTTCGTAGACATCAACACTGGCACACCATTTAGGATTAGTAGTTTGAATATTTAGAAGGATATTGCGGGGCTGTTTGGAATTTTCATAACCAAACCAGCTACGAGTTACGGTTATGGTTAGAATGATGTGGCATACGGCAAGTTCACATTATGGTTTGAACGGTTGTATTTTTGCGTACGACGAGTTCACATTACGGTTTGAACGATTGTATTTTTGTGATCCCTCTTACAGTTTTAACAAGTTCAGATGCCTAACGGACTTTATGATTTCAATGGTATTTCTAATAGGTACAACACGTGGCACTACATTTAATTTCATAAAGATACTCATTACGGTAATTACAATAAGTTACTTTTCGGGGTTTATAACACTGCACGCTGTAATTAATTGTGGAATACCAGCTGTTCGCAAGATAGCGTCAAAACGAGCGACGATCTTGCTGTACATTTTTTCCCATCTTTGCTTTGATCTTTCTTGTAATTGTTGCCATGTTTGTTTCATTTGTTCAGTACTATCCTGTATGGTAGTTAAAAGTGTACCCAATATTTTCTTTGTTCCACTAGTCACTCTACTGATAGTAGGGTCTACATTATTACTTGATATTGCATGAATGTTAACCCGCTATTGTTGAGTTGATGGCATTACACTTCCCGCATAATTGACATAGGGATTGAAAATTGTCGCTCCACTTTCCACATTAATATTCCTTCCCTCCTTAAAAAAGAAATGATGTATTCATTAGAAAAGGACCAATCATACCTGTAGTGGCATAGAGAGAACATCCTTCATTTTTGTTAATTTCTTCACTTTCATAGGCATCTTCATAGGCCTCATAATCAACGTTATCATTCTCATTATGATCGAAATGCTGTTTTGCACCATGGTGATGTCGTCTTTTGAGTCCTTCAAAATCATAGAATTGATCCATGGGCTCATATTGGTCTTCTACTCCATAATGCACTTGTTGTTGATCATCCACACTTATCACTTCAAATTGCTCTTCAGTAACAAACTGGAATTGATATTGACCATGATAATTACCATTATTGAACTCTAGTTCATCCTGAGTATCAAATGATTCAACTGTTTCACCTATAGAGCCATCTTCAATGACTGGTTCATGTTGTTTTTCACCTTGCTGATCGTTCTTGAAATCTTCAGAGTAATGGTCAAGTTTTGAAGTGTCATTGTATTCCTGATACTGTTTATCATTAGCAAAATCATTGTTTTGGTCTTGATGTTGATTGTCATCACCTTGGTTATAATCTTCAATATTATCATTACCTTGATCATAATCTTTGTCGTAATCGTCACCTTGATCCCAGTATTCAGAATCTCCACATCATTGTCGTAATTGTCATCACATTGCTGATCATCCTGTGTTGACAATAGCCACCATCGTCACAATCCTTCCCATCTTATTGACAATCATCACCACCATCATCATATCCGTCACTTTGGTTATTATACTCATAATCATTTCCATCTCGTTGATCTTCATAATCGAACATATATTCATTATCAGTGTCCATGGTATAATGACAAGTAGTCTGTGGGTTATGGGTCCACAACTTTGAATGAAGTGAGAAGAATTTGGGACAACTACAAATTTCACTAGTAAAATCACAAACTTGCTGGTAACAAATTTGTTGTTCTCCACCATCCCAAAATTCTGAGTCCCAGAAGAATGTAACCTGCAATATATAGACAATACCAGTAGCTTTTGACAAAACATCAACTTGGATTTGAGTAATTGATTTTGATTTTTATACCACTGCTATCATGTAAAGCTTGATGTAATGATCAATTTTGTTTTTTACAACGTCAAAATCTGAGATCAAACGAAGAAGATACAAAATTTTAAAGAATAAAAAAAAAAAATGTGAACAACTTAAGACAGAAGGGGTCCTAAAAAAAATAAAAAAATAAAAAAAATAATGATGATGAAAATGATGATCACATGATTTAGCTCAATGAACTGACCACTTTTTGTTCTTGTAGTACTGAAATCCGAGATCATATGAAAAAGTTATATGTATGAAAAGAATGAGAAATTATATGTAATTAAAGTAACTTAGAAATAGGCCTAAACGCAAAAATTTGCTTTCCTTAAAACATTGAACCTTAGAAAAATTAAAAATTGTAAAAAATCTTTAAAATGACATTAATTTTTTTGTTTTTCCCAGTTACTTGGAGAGATCGGCCATGTGCTCATGGTAAATAGAGGAACTGTAAGAAAAAAAAAATGGAAACATAAAGAATATATATATATATATATATATATATATATATATATATATATATATATATATATATATATATATATATATATATATATACTAGTTGTGAGTGCCCGTCGTTGATGGGCAATGGCAGCCAATCTAGGTGACGGCCGATGATTGGGAAATTCAGCATCTCGTTGACAGACGAGAGCGATGATTTAGGAGGATAGTTGATGGTCGTTGACGGGCAGCCGATGTATGTGTGTGTATGTACGTGGTCGTCCATTCGAGTCTAGGAAAAATTCAAGTCTTGAAAAAAATTCTAGTCATCGAGAATTTTGAGTTGAAAAAATTTCGAGTCTTGGGAAAAATTCGAGTCTTTAAAAAAAAATTGAGTCTTGGAAAAAATTCGAGTCTTTGAAAATTTTGAGTCTTTTGAAATTTCGAGTCTTGGGAAATTTGAGTCTTGGGAGAAATTCGAGCCTTTGAAAAATTTGAGTTTTCAAAAAATTTGAGTCTTTGAAAGTCGATGTTTAGGAGGAAAGCCAATGGTCATTGACGGGAAGCCGACGTATGTGTATGTACATGGCCGAAGTACCACGAGTGGACGTCTGATCTTGGGTATCAAAAATTTACAAATTTTTCGAGTCGATCTCGTATAAAAAATTTTTAATTTTGGGTATTCCAGTATCGGATATTTTTTACCCAAGCCTTTTTCAACCCACTATAACTCTTATAAAAGAGGCCGGGTCTGACTTTTTTGACCCTGGTCATCCTTGTCAAAAAAATCCAACCCAATGGAAAAAATCCGACCCAACACATTTTCTGACCCAATGGCATCCTTGTCAAAAACAGATTTTATGTCCCTTGGTCGTTTCGGGTCGAAGTTTTTTGACCCTTGGTTAGGTCGGTTCGGGTCAAAATTTTTCCACCCTAAACCCTAAACCCCTTGGTCGGGTTGGGTCGAGTCGAGTCAAAATTTTCTGACCCTTGGTCTTGTCGAGTCGAGTCGCGTCAAAAAATTTTCGACCCTTGGTCGGGTCGGGTCGGGTCATTTAATAGAGTTCATTTTTTCGACCCTTGGTCGGGTCATGTCGGGTCGAGTCATTTGATCCAAGTTCATTTATTACAGTTCCTCCACACCACTCAATCCAAATATTAGTGCATGAAGCCATTGACTAAATGAAGAGGTGCTTGAGCATGGCATAATGGTTGGAAGATAACGCTTGAGCATAACGCTTGCTCGCTCTCCAAATCTCTCTCTCTCTCTCTCTCTCTCTCTCTCTCTCTCTCTCTCTCTCTCTCTCTCTCTCTCTCTCTCTCTCTCTCTCTCTCTCTCTCTCTCTCTCTCTCTCTCTCTCTCTCCCTCCAATTGCATGCATCAATTGCAACGTATCTGATATGTGCAACATTCTGTTAATCGTAAACCTTTTTTGCTTTTTTTTTTTAATTGCTTTCTTGCAGAGCCGAGCAGATTCACAGCCGCTTTGCAAAAAAGAAGATTCACTGTTGCTAAGAAACAATCAGTTGTGTATTGAATGAACCGAAGTTACAGTTGGAAGGTACTTATATGATCTCAATTGGAAGCAATCGATACTTTATATCTTGCAATCTCAATACCTACCAGCTCTTCAGCAAATCAATTGCCTTGCAGATTCACAACCGCTTTGCTAAGAGCCACTTTGCAGACACACTTTTCAGAGCCGCTTTGCACAAGTATGTTAATTGAGCATCTCTTTTATTCGTTCATGTTTCCAATTGATCGTTACTATAAACTAGGTAAAGATGCACATAGCCACGTGAATGAAACTCATCAGATTTAAATGAAACACACTATGTTACTCATCATATTTTTTTGAAACTCATCAAATTATGGGATAGAAAGCATTAGTTTCTGTAGCGATGGATAGTTTAGCGTCTGTAGTGACGGATAGTTTATGTAGCGATGGATAGTTTAGCATTAGTTTCTGTAGCGATGGATTGTTTTTTATCATTTGTTTGGAAGCATTAGTTTCTATAGCGATGGATTAGTTTATCATTTGTTTGGAATCATTAGTTTCTGTAGTGATAATTCATTAGGAATCTTCTGACCACTATGCCATGCTCAACTTTATACCATAAGAGGAACCTATGGTGTTCAACTAACCCAGTCCTCTACTTAGTTCTTGAGGGTCCTCTTCGGGTTTCAACTCAGGAATGGACGGCAACGTTCTCCAGATGGATAGCAAGCACGAAGGCGGCGGGCAAAGATGGCGAGCGTGAGGAGATGTGCAAGGAGTGGAGGACATGTGCAAGGAGTGGAGATGTGCAATGAGTAACCCACCCTACTATATGCGTGTGACATAGGAGAGTAGAGTGGCTTACACACACATTACCAAATGGGTGGAAAAAAAAAGTTTTTAATGTGTTGTTTTTTAAATCATTTTTTTTAAACGTCTTTTTTTAGCTCTTTTCTTTGTATAATGGGTGACATGTTTCGCAGGCAAAGCGTGACATTTTTGGCGGCACAGGGTTAATTTTTTGACGGTAACCCTTACACTGTCTCTCTAAAATATCTTTATATATATAGATAGAGATATTGTTGGGGGTATTCCCAACAAAGTGTAAATAAATAAAATCCTCTAATAAAATGTGTTGCGAGGGCATGACATCCTGCGTGTATAAGACCATGGCTCAATGAGCACGTAATTGAAGTTGTAAATAAAATAAACTTGATTTGGGCCTTGTAATTAAAATAGAACTAGAGGCCCAATGTCATTTTTAAACTTAGAGATTACTTTTTAGAGTTGGGTCCAAATTGAGACTCACATGAATCTTGTGATTTCTAATGTACTTTTTGTGGACCCTTGGATCAAGTTGGGTCCAATATGAATGGTTAGGATCATTGTGAATATTAGCCAATAAGATTGAGGGGCAAGGGCCTTTCCCATTTTATAAAATGCACCATTTGTACACTATTTCCATGCTTAATGAGAAGGAGAAAACTCTACCATTTTTGGAAGAGAAGCATCCTCATTTGCTATTTACTACTTGCTATTGCTCTTGGTTGTGTTTTCTATTGCTTTCTATTTCCATGTTTTATTGTTTGCCATAATGAATGTTTTTCCATTAGCAAGCATATGGAGCATTTGAGCTAACCTCCACCCTCACTCTCTTTCTCTCTCTTTCTCTTCTCTTCTCAATCTCTTCTTCTCCATCCCTTCCCTTCAACCAAAACTATGATGAATGTTAGTGTAGAGGAGTAGAGTTAAAGAGGAGTAGTATAGTGGTGAGTAGAGTTAAGGGAGGAACTAGGAAATCAACTAAAAGTAGCATCTATGCATAGTTAGGCACCTATCTAGTGATCTAACCTTTGTTGACAGGTGGAAGGGCTATACTACGAAAGATCCTCGACACTACAGTGGCGCCGTTGCCGGGGATAGGTTTCCACTAACTAGTTTAGTTGCATTTTAGCTATTTTCTTGCTTTTTAGAGTAGTTTAGGTAGATTTTTGGGAGTTTAGAGGTAGTTTTCTCTATTTTTTTTGTGTTTAGACTGTTCACAGCTAGCGGAGGAGGTGTGAGAGGGTAGAGGAGGTCCTGAACAACCTCTAAGGGCTTGAAACCCAAACTAATCATCCAAAAAACTCAAAAAACACACCAATCTGTATTTTGGAGAGAAAAAGAGCCAAAAAAGCTCATCAGATTTTTATATCTCCAGAATCAGTGGAAATTAACCCTTGCATGACTGGCAGCAGCTCCAAGGTACTGTCCCATACCTGCATAGAAGCCTGCGAGAGTTAGTTCCAAGCAGATTGTAAAAATCAAAGAAAAATCATAAAAAATTCAAAAAACCCTTGAAAAAAATCCAAAAAAATTTAAATCTTCATAAGAACTCTCGTAGAGCCCTCTGAAGTTCCATCTCAGTGAGACCAGGACACAGAGAAGTTTGAGAGAGTTAGTTTGATGATTAAGTGCCTGTGCGAGAATTCCCAGTGAAAAAAAAGACGGAAAAGTACCAATGAACCCTCGCAGGCAATAGAAATTTCAGTTCCAGTGGTCAACAACTCTCACAAAGGATTCTGAAGTTCCATCTCAGTGAGTCCAAGACACAGAAGAGCTTGCGAGAGTTAGTTTGATTCCCTCAGGGTAGGTCACTCCATCGGATCACCTGGTTGTAGCGTTGCTTCAACTGATTCTTCTTATTCGTAGGTGCCTTGGGTGGTTCGATCCTTGAGACTTTCGCCATAGCAGACCTTTGTGGTGGTTGAGATAGTACCTTCTTGGTTCTATAACGATCTGGGTCCATGTGGTGTAGGACTTGTTCATCAGTCAGTTCAATCTCCTTATTATGAGTTAGAGCATGTTGCCAAGGGACTAGATCATCGTCGATTGGGTTCTCAATCGGCTCCGCTGACAGCCATGCTACGTTTATCATATTTACTCCAAATGTGATTGGTGTGTCCATAGCGTAACATCTGGGTGGGTGAAGATGTACTCGGTTATGGATCTGATTCATATTGACATGTTTGCTAGTCAATGGTTGCTAATGCATCCGTCCATCTCATGACATCCGTCTCTTAATGATAGTGACCTCCCTTGGCTGGCCTTGGGCGGTCAATCGTATGATCTGTCGTGGATGATCCGTCATCAGCTTTGGGTGCAGTAGGTTTTACCACCCATGTGGTTGGATCTACCTTTACAGCCTGTTCTCTATTCTCAAAGGTGAGTTTCCCTGTACCCCAGTTGCGTACTACTTGCGCAACCCTCAACCATGGTCTTCCCAGTAAAATACGATATGCAGATGGAGATTCAGGTATATCCATGATCACAAAAGTAATCACATACTGCATGCTTGCTATCTTTACAGAGAAAGATCCTCTTTGACTAGTCATATGAGAACTAGCACCACTATCTATCCACAAGGATTCTCACTTTTAAAACTAGAAGAAGAGTAAATTGACATCATAAGCTCCAAATATTACCCTCAAAGATCAGATCCAAGTATCAAAATAATACATCAACAACCCTTGGAGCCTTACTCTTTTCAATCTACACTTCAAGCTCTTTCCACCAAGTGGTTAATTGCACTCTATGGATCAAAGATGAGATTGCTACAATTAGTTAAAGTGGATGCAACTTGTTGGCTGATTCTGACGAATCCCCAAGGCACTTGACTAGAGCTACCCAAGACCACCACTCACCTTAGACCGAGGAGGTCTCTGAGAAGACGAGACGAACGAAGACTGAGAGCCGAGGAATACTAGTCAGTATTGTCAAGTAGAAACTGTGTAAGCCTCATGGTGAATCCCGGAAGATGGAATGACCATGTAGGAGCTAGTATTTCTAGGCAAAGTAATAAATGCAAGTAGACCCCTCTTAAAGAAAGTAGAGTGAGCCACCTTTTGATGGTGACCTCTAGTGGAGAGGCCACCTTTTGATGGTGACCTCTAGTGGAGAGCATTATTCCACTTGTAATTTGTAAAATGTGGAAATTCCACTATGATGCTACCTAAGGAGCTCTCTTGCTTATTTAAGAGACTCCCTCTATGTGAAGAAGAGCTTTTTGTATATTGTATCAACTCCATGCTGAAATGAGAAGAGCCTCCATGAGTTAGATGCATCCATTGAGCTCCTTGATGATGCTTGTTTCTTGAGTGAATGCATTCATGATCTTGCCCTTCCCTCCTTTGTGTGTGGTTGTGGATTGAAGAGTGCATTAGTTTTCATTTCTTGTTTGTGGATTAATGTAGAAATCAACATTCAAGTAAACTAAATAGGCTAGAAATGTGGCATAAATCTTGCATATCCTCCAACATTCTAGTTCTTGATGTTCTTGGGATGTCCACTGGTTGGTTTCTTGATTCTTGGACCTCTAAAATGCTATATATTAGTTCTTGTTTCTTGTTTTGTCGATTTATGCAAGTATAGTAGTGCTTAGGATCTGATTTCAGCTCATTTTACAACATAGTATGGCAAAAGATGAATGTGTACAAGACTATATTGAGCATTTCAAATGCCTCAAAAGTCAAGTACAAGAACAACCCCTTGAACAGATGCTCATCATCTGGTTTTTAGTCGGCCTTCCAAGATGGATTAGACGCGAGCTTAAATCCAATGATGAATATATGAGCCTAAAGTTAGCTATGTCTGATGCCATCAAGGAAGAAGATTAAGGATCAGATGTTGATGAATCTAGAGAAAGGCGAGCACCACGTTGAGTCGAAGCCGATTGAGGACACCCGAGATCAGCTTTGGAAATCCTAATTGGAGTTGCTTAATAAGCAGCACCAACTACAGATGGAGAAACTCACCAATGAGTTTCAAACTACCCTGAAGTCTATCCAAAGCAGTATGCCTGCTCAGCCAAACACTACACAGGTATCTTATAGATGGAAACCAATATGGTTCCCACACTGCCGGGCTATGCTGATGATGCTTGTCCTTCATATCAGCCTATCCAAGCACATACAATCCAACGATATGAAGAACGACCGTCACAGTCTGACAATTCCCTAACTTATCATGAATATCCACCTGAAAGTCCAGAACCATTAGCCATACAAGATGGCTATGCCGTTATACGAGGGCCATTGAACAATAGATGTTTAATTTGTGGTGAAACATGTCATTTCATGGTTGATTGCCCAGTCAAGACCAAGTACCATGCCGAGTGTCCCGACTGTGTCAAGAAACACAGTTTCAAATACTGTCTGAAACAACAACTAAGATCCTACCTGCCCGTCATGTCAGTTATGAATCACGATAGGATTCTCACAACAACAACACGAGCACCATAGCAACCAACAGTTAAACCTGCTACTCAATCGAGAAGTTTCTTGCAAACTTCTACATTATCGCACAATACACCAGTTCCATAATGCAAAAAGACACTAATATGAAATGAGTCCTTGTCAAAAGAAAGTGAAACCGATATTCCGTCATCTGCTACAATGTCCAACCAAGAGCAACCTCCACAGGGAATTGATAGTTTTTTCCCCCTTCTACAGCCTCAAATCTATTTGTCTTTACACATGCTAATAAGATTTCCAATGTGCCAATACACAATAAATCTAGGATTCGAAAATCCAGATAGAGATTCGGTTCTAAATCTCTTGCTCAGAGAGGTACTCAGGACGTAGTCCCTCACCCATGCCTGCATCTCACGCTATATCTTACAACATCTGCTATCAATGATAGTAGATTTTAGTGTCACCAAATCTGACTTGTTTTGACAAAAACATGTCAGATTAAGTATCATTTCTCTACAAAACAAAAGAAATATTGCAATTGTCAAGGTACATTATCAATGTTGATGAATGCAAGTTTTGTTCGACAAGTGCCATACAGTTCTCACTCTCTGTAACGTTTGTTTATTTTCTTGTTTCTCTTCACCTATTTTGTGTGATTGATTTTCGCATGAGAAATAGCTACTGCACGAGAGTCTTCCGTAGAGCATCTCAAGAACACATTTTCATTCATCTATCCATTTTTAGATTCCCTTGTACAATAGTTTAGAATTTTTGAGAAATATGAAAAATCCATGTCAAGTCAGAGTTGATTCCTGCATATCATTGCCATATTCATCTTCGAGTCAACTTCAGCAAGATCGAAACAAATTTAGTTAAAATTTGTTCAATCTTTAGTCCAATCGCATGTTCGACGTGTCTCAACTACGTGTTCCACATGCCGATCCAATCTTGAGTGTGGAAGTATTTCTAGTGAGTGCGATGGCTAGATCTACTTACGGGTGTAGTATAGAGATGTAGAGATTTGTCCACTTTTTAAGTTTCTACAAAAGCTTCAACAGAAATATGAAGGAATGAGAGCACTAAGGCTTACCCAACTAGTGCCCAAAACGAAAATAAACTAATTAGTAACAACAATGAAAATCCTTGCTAAGGCTTACCCAACTAGCAAGGTGACTAGACTAATCCTAGATTAACACCCGAAGAGTAATAAAATGAGATTGCGGCTAATACTAAACAAATAAGCAATAATCAACATGCCATAATAAAACCGATGAAAAGGAGGCAAGAGGAGGCCCGAGCACCTTCTCTCAAGCTATGCACCTTTCCAAGGGGAACACAAATGAAATAGAATGATAATTCTCCAAAATAGAGAGCAAGATAGCTTAATCTCAAAAGTGTTATTTACAATGCAAATACCTCTCTTTTTATGGCAAGGAGGGTCTTCCATAAGTGTCTACTAATTTATGGGACTAATCTGTTTCTAGCCTTTCTAGAACTTCTAACTTAGGATTTAGAACTTCAATTTTCTTAACTTTGGACAACTTAAGATAAAAGATTTCTCATCTTAAGTTTCCTAAGTCTAAGTTTTAAATCTAAGTTTAAGCTATTTTATTATTATTTAAGCTTCTACTCATGGACTTACAAAACACATGCCATGGCTTGAAGTTTATTGATAGATACTCGTACGTGGTCTTACAAAACACATGCCACGGAGTTTTACTATTTTTTTATTTTCTCTGTGTTAGCACAGTTGCTAGCACTGAGCATGAACAGTTACCAACAACACCATCCCCACCAAAAAAAAATAAAATTTGGGGGGGGGGGAGAGAGTGGATCTGCTTGGATCCACTAGGGCAGTTATGCTACCAACAACAACATCAACAAGATCAACAGCCAAGGTCTCAAGTCAAATATGAAATGGACAAGGCTAAAGAAGGTAGATGGGTAATCAAAAGAAGTACCCCAGTCACGATGAAGTCTTTCAAAAAGAGAAACAAAAGCATTGGAAAATCAATCTCCTTCAATCGGCCTCTTGCCATACTTCTGTGCCATTCTCATGTCTATCATTCACACCATCTACTGATGTCACCACCTCCACCCTACCTTCCATCTATTTGTTTGTTATCATTTCACAGTTCTTCTGCGAAATCTCCATTTTTTTTATAGTCTTACCGAACCAGCTGATAGATCATTGCAAATGTCCTACGGAGACCAACTACAGCCTACAATGGTTGATCAGCCAAACGAAGATCTAAGAAGCAGGCAAAGCAGCTAGAAGACATAAGAAACTAAGCAAAGAAGTTGAGGAGGAAAGGACAAAACTTAAGCAACAGTTGAGTTAGATCGATGTTGATCAAAAGAGACTCTCTAGAGCAATGATAGTTGGATTCCCTCCTATGAAGCCCAAAGAGATCCAAAAGTAACGGATCAAAAGAAAGAGCTGCAGAAAAAGAAAGATGAAGGCAACCGTGAACCTGCAAAATAAAATGAGCTTCTCACCCAACAAGTGGTGGTCAAAGCGTGACATTGTAAGGGTCCAAGGCTGCAATTGTAGAACTATCAGTTTCTTCACCCTTCCACCAAGCCTTCATCATGTTTCCTTGCCGTCACCAACCCATCTGTTTGTACCACCAACGTGTTGATGAGTCCATTCCCTTGAAGACTGATAATCGAGATTTGTGCTACCTATCAAGAAAGCGCATTGACAAGACTGGAACTTCAACTGAGAAAAGAATTGCGGAATGCACAGAAGCAAAATGGAGGATACTTTCCTCCCAAAAGTTAGTACCTTCCAAGAAACCAGAGATGAAACCATCAATGCAAAATCTTGAGAATGTCAACCACTTGCAGCAATAAGACATTCTGGCTAATTGTGGAAATTTGCGAAAACAATTTTATGATAAAGGCCGACGACAATAAGCACTTGGTTTTATGTAAGCAAACGAGGATCTACGCTTTTCCAATTGACAATCAAAGATGCCAATGCAAAAGCGGAGCGACATCGTCCAACATGAGTTGCAGTGGTTCTCCTACAACACATTAGGGGTGGGATGATGTTGGCTGATTCTGACAAATCCCCAAGATACTCGACCAGAGCTACCCAAGAGCACCAATCACCTTAGACCGAGGAGGTCTCTGAGAAGACGAGACGAACGAAGACTGAGAGCCGAGGAATACTAGTCAGTATTGTCAAGTAGAAATTGTGCAAGCCTCATGGTGAATCCCGAAAGATGGAATGACCATGTAGGAACTAGTATTTCTAGGCAAAGTAATAAATGCAAGTAGACCCCTCTTAAAGAAAGTAGAGTGAGCTACCTTTTGATGGTGACCTCTAGTGGAGAGCATTATTCCAATTGTAATTTGTGAAATGTGAAAATTCCACTAGGATGCCACCTAAGGAGCTCTCTTGTTTATTTAAGAGACTCCCTCTATGTGAAGAGGAGCTTTTTGTGTATTGTATCAACTCCATGCTGAAATGAGAAGAGCCTCCACGAGTTAGATGCATCCATTGAGCTCCTTGATCATGCTTGTTTCTTGAGTGGATGCATTCATGGGCTTGCCCTTCCTTCCTTTGTGTGTGGTTGTGGATTGTAGAGTGGATTATTTTTCATTTTTTGTTTGTGGATTAATGTAGGAATTAGCATTCAAGTAAACTAAATAGGCTAGAAATGTGGCATAAATCTTGCATATCCTCCAACATTCTAGTTCTTGATGTTCTTGGGATGTCCAAGAATAAAAAAACTGGTTGGTTTCTTGATTTTTGGACCTCTAAAATGCTGTAGATTAGTTCTTGTTTCTTGTTTTGTCGATTTATGCAAGCATAGTAGTGCTTAGGATCTGATTTCAGTTCATATTGCAGCAAAGTAAAAGTAAATTTCATGGTTGCTCACCCCGACTGCATGCTGATCATTTGGTTGAACGTTTTGGTTACATGATGGATTGATTGCATGTGACACGGTTCAAGAGAGACAGATCTGAGTTGTCCTCTGACAGGTAGGACATCAATACTACATTGATACCAGTCTCTTTCTGCCTGATTTGGGCCTTGACTAAGAAGCTAACATTCAAGAAAATGCCTAAACATGCTTGTTGACAGGCGAAAACAGTTTTGTACGCAAGAAGTAAGAAGCAAAACAATAAACAGATTCTAAAATTGTGGAATCCGCCAACACACCTCACACATGGTCTGAACATTACACATAGCAAATAGTCCCTATTGATCACAAAAATCATTCAAGTATAGCTTTCATTGAGCAATTAGAAGCCAGGAGCCTGTCGATATTCAAGAGCACTCTCTAATCTTCATTTTTCACACAAAAACTTGCTTTAGGATGATCTAACTTCAAGCATGCATGGATGTAGCTCTGGTACATTGTTAAAAATAAGCATTTATGGACCTTGCATAAATCTACCATGACCTACATGCATGAGACCTTACACACTACCAAATCTATCTTGATCAACTTGGATTTTAGAGAGATATTAGCAATGATTTGGACCTACGCAAGAGCTCTTACACACAAAAAGTACTCATCCATCAAAGACAAGAAATTTTCATAGACATCAACAAAAAAAGTAAGTATTTTTCATGTAATTAGAGAGAGACAAGCATCCTACTCTCAGGTAGAGAGAGAAAAACCATGAGCTCTTAGGCAGAGAGAGAAAGTACAAAAGAGATGACTCCAAAAATAATCTCTCTCTCAAAAGTTTAAAGAGTACAATGAGAGCTCACTCCATATAGTGTTACCTTGAGTTCTTGCTCTAAAAAGTATGTGGCAACCTCTAAACATGATTGGACCTCATGATTTGCACCTCATAATTTGATTGGACCTCAACAACCAATGAGATGAGGATTTGGATTACGGTGCAATACTTGCAAATTTGCATCTCTACACTTAATGACATGTGTCATCGCCTCATAGAACTTGAGAAGGGAGTCATTTTGCCTTTACCAAATCAACATAAAGCTATGTACAATATGGTGGTGGATGTAGGTCCAACCCCATGATGACAACTAGCTTACTTTTATCCATTTTCACAAAAAAAGAACTAAAGCTTATAATTGAACACCACTCTTTGACAACCCACAAGGGAAAATGAATTAAACCATCACTATGATGGTTCACATTTATTATTAATTTGATTGCTAGCCTTGAACATCTTTTGCTCTTGAAATCCAACAATAAGTGCAGAATGGGTGGGGAATGTGTGGATTCTAGTAGGCCTCTACACCATGGTCCATGACAGGGATGGACAACAATTGTCACTCAAAAACCTTAGCCTAATGTATAAGTAAAAAAACCAAGATTCGAGCCTTTGCTCATGTACATATACCTTCAACTTAACTATTACATAGATATTGTTGTGTCTTTGGTTTCATGGCTCTAATGCATTGAACCTATTAAAATGTAACACAAAGAACACCTTGTAGGTAGGAAATTTTCGTTATTATGAAATGATTTGTAGTAAGAAAATCACTTGAATCATTTAACAATGACTAATCTTTTTTTCAATCATTGGTTGATATTAAAATCTCCCAATGGTTAACAATACATTTTTCTACTAGCAATGTTGTAACAAAGTTATAATACTCTAAGAATCCTTGTTGGTGTTCATGCTAGGCTTTTACCATCAACCTCACTGGAAATGGTTTTAGGTACAACTTTGTGAAAGAATCTAGAGCAATGACGATAAAGTGGAGATGCTTGGAAACTTTGTTTTGTACCATCTCCAAGGGATGCCATATAAAGACCTATATAGTATACAAAAAAGTGGCAATTGGATGGAGAAGTAAACTTGCATAGATTCTAGAGTAGGAAAATAATTTTAGAATTTAAAGAGAAAGTTGAAGACACATGCATCAAACCTAAAGTATCCCCACATGCAAAAAATTTAATTTATACATGTGTCAATTGGGGGTTAGAACAATGAGCTCATTCTTGTAATAGAAGATTATAATATTCTATTAAAGCATAACTTAAAAGCATGTGTCATGAAGCTAGTTAATGGCATCTATTATGTGAAAGATCCTCTATCCTATTGATTTAACTCATTCATACACTTGTAACTACTTGGTAAAATATATTGGTTTGCCCCATGAGGGAAATGTAAATGATTGAATGAGGTGGGCTAACATAACTTTTTTATGGAAAATAATGTAATCCTTTTTGCTCAATGAGAGCATCATACATGTTTCATCTCCCAAAAAAATTTGTAATGCTTTCCTATTTTTCAAAATATAAGAGTTGGCTTTATGTAGCCACTTTGGAATATATTTTAGATTTTCTATGCTCTACCAATTAGCCGCATTAAAACCTTCGACTTTTTAGTTATTGATGAATCTTGTATTGATATAAATCAGGTTGTTTTGTATAGAATTTGAGCCATACTTATGTTTGGATGTAACTTAATGGTGTGTGTGTGTGTGTGTGTGTGTGTGTTATGCGCATGGGCAGACGTACATTGATTTTTAATTTTTTTTGTTCATTCTAGTGGCCAATTTTATATTGTTCCCATTTTTTTTAAATGATAATATAGAAATGGCATGAAGAATATGTTATTGTTCATCTTAATTGTAAGGTCTTTTTGGTCATAATTTTATATTTTTCGCATTGTATATTTTAAAGCAAACATGATATGGGTATGCCAAAATATTAGGCTATCTAATGACTAAGAGGCATGACGATTACTATGGGTTTATGAGGATATATTGTTCCACAATGCAGTGAGTCCAACTATGGGTGTATGATATGGGTATGCCAAAATATTAGGCTATCTAATGACTAAGAGGATTGATGATTACTATGGGTGTATGAGGATATATTGTTCTACATTGCAGTGAGTCCAACTATTTGGAGGAATCACATTCGTGTACAAAAATTGTTATGGAAAGTGATTGCTTTCCTATACATATTGATGATCAATTTTGGTCGGCTGGACATAAGTATATGTGCAAACTTGAATACCATGGTTTGGGAGTGATGCTTTGTTATGGCTAGCCACATAACATAGTTTCAACTCTGGTTATAACATTTGGTCATATGCCACTACAAAGTCACATGCCAATCTATAATACACCAAAACAAAAAAACCTCCTCTTACAATTTTTTTTTGGTAAGAGCTTAATACCATGAGAAGTTTTTGTGGCCATATTCAAGGACCAATGTGATGTACGCACTCAACGCATTTTATCAAGACATTGGCATATGACCTTGTCCCATGAGCTAATCAACAATCTCATCATGCTTATTCACACTATGGCAATGTGAAGCACTTGGGCCTTGCCTATGGAGAAACTATGCTTGTTGTTGGAATTTATTATAATGTGAAAAAATTTGTGTTATGGACCTATACATGATGGTGACTGTTACATCTACGTTCAAAGAATTCAGAATAATCCTTGATATGGATATTTGGTACTCAAGTGTATGAGTTTATTAGGTATGTCTCACCATTTCGAACTTGGCTAGAAATGTAATTAATAACCTTGTGAGAGCTCAAGAATATTTATTAGGACTAGTGCACGGTGATTAACGACTATATATCCATGTATAGGAGATCAAAAGCAATTTGATGAGAATTAAAATCTTATAATAGATATTCTTAGGCCCCAAGGTCTTACATATACCTATAGGAGCTCGCCCTCCTACTCTTCCAATTGGTATTGATTTGCATTTTATTTTTATAACATGCAGCATATATTACAACATCATTCAACATTCTTTGCAAGAAATAGTGGAAGTCTTAGTATATGGTCATCGCAAGGCATGGAAAAATCTCATTGGCAAGCAAGAGTGGCATTTCATAAAAGTACACAACATGGTGGGACTAGCACAAAGAATAGCTATATATTGCAACTTTCCAATGGTTTTACATAAGAATCTAAATTCGTCATAATACAAAATCGACGGATTATAAAAAATTTCAAAAAGCATGCAAATTTATACAAGCCAATAGGTAATAGACACACATAGAGATTTTGTATATTAAATGAAATTTTTACAAAGTACAATTCTTCAATATCTACTCTGCTTCTGACACTTTCTCTAATGAAAGTTGCAACTTAAAATCTTGCAACAATTTCCTTCTTTCGTACGGATCCAAGAGCTCATAGTTTTCATGCTTATTCAGATCAACGTAGGCAGCATACAATGCAAAATGAGATGATTTGAGCATGGAATTCATTGGTCCATATCCTAAAATTTTAAGTGCAATAGTTTTCTTTACAAAAATTATGCACCTTATTAAAATTATGTCCTCCAAGACAATGAGAAAGTGTCTTCATTGCCAAAATCATTGTATCACCATGTTGATGAAATTTTGAATGGGCAACACTTATCTCATTATTCTTGAAGAACTTCAGATAATGTCCTAGTGCATGATCTCTTCAAAATTCTCTAGTAGAAGATCTCCGCCCTCCTCAACAAATTGCAAAATCATCAAGGAAAATTGTTTTTTGAAATGAAAAAATCCCAAAGTAAGCTCCAATATATAATCTGACATAATGGATCTACTAGTACATAATAAGATGCAAAACTTACGCATTCGGCTTTGTCTTTCTTGATTAATGTCTCTCCATCAATATTATGTTCACCTTTCGATGTCAATACGGTTGGTGAATAGCCAATTGGTTTTGGAAAACCAAGCTGACTTTGAAATCTGAGAAACTCCTCTTCAGAAGGCAGATCATCTTCATTTTGCACAATTTCTCCACAACCATTTTCAAGCGATATTTCTCTGAATAAAACTTGTGAAGAACTGCCAAAAATTAGCAAATCTAGTTCGATCAAAAAATTATGAAGAATAGTGTAAATTTTGTACATAATTGGGTTCCACACATGTATGGCCAAAATGCCACGTGGCAGCCCACTCATAATGTAGGTTAGGTCAAGTCAAGAGAGTTGGTCATGTCTATTTGGTGGTCATCTCTACTTTATAGGAGCTACACCTAAGTTTAAGGCGAAAATTTGACCAACTAGCTACCTACCAAGCATAACTCTAGGATCTAGACTAGGGTTTCATTTTAGGGAGAGAAGAGTGAGTTAACTTCCTTATTACATGCTGGAAATCCACCTAACTTCAAGAAGAAAGTCAAATTTGCTATGTATTCCAAGCTCCCATAGTGAGAAGATAGAATATTTTTGAGCTCATTGGCAATCTCAAGCTACTCCACTATGTACATTGAGTTTTTGTGATCCAAATGCAACCAAGTCAATTTCTACTTGTTTTTCAGCTTGAAGGCCATACTACAGCCTATAGTACACACTTGTGGGCTCGTATTTCAATGTTGATCAATGCTTTGGATTGTTAATCTTGTTGTTTGTGAAATTGTCAACTTTTTGATGACTAGTTTTTTGATAGATTGTTAAGCAAGCATCCAATCACTCTTGTGGATCTTTTGTAGATCTATTTATGGTCCTAAAGTACAGCACTTTCACATAACTCATCCTTATTTACAACTAACACCTGTATCAATAAAAAATGTTTCTATGTCTATAGGCTTGGACTTGTCAGATTTTATACCGCTGGAAGAAGCAGCATTCAAATTGTCAGAAATATTCAACAAAAGAAAAAAGAAAAATGCTGACTAAAACTCTACAAATCTACATTTTTTATTGTGTATTTGACAATCATCTACAGACTTGAAATCATTATGTAACTTGGTAAACATTCTGTCAAGCTTAGCTTTGTAAGTATGCTTGGGTCGAGTGCCACCAAGTCTTGATAATGAATCATGTCCTTATTCTAAGATCTGAACAAGGGGGTATTGAGCAAAGACTTAAATTTGAGATAAATCTCAAAAAAGCTTCCATACCAGGACCCTCTGTAATAGAAGGAAGAAGAAAAAGAAAAGGGAAAAAAAGTGACTTGAAATACTCTATATTGTCACTGATTCAAATTCATGCAAAAAAGATAACAAAATTAGACATTTCAGCAAAGAGATTATAGAACAAAAGATTCTAGAAAAATAGATAACGGTCTTAGGCGTGAAACAGAACATAAAATCAAATTGCAACAAAATATGTGCTCGAGATAGATATTACAGGACCGAGTATCGGTTTCAAATGAGGATATATACGAGAGAGAAAATCACATGTGAAATGCACGCTTGAGAGTGATATCCAAGAAACCAATATCGGTTCTAGGCGCGGAGATAAAAGCGAAGCAGAAACATATAGAAAAGTGCTCTTGAAATCGATATTAGGCACTGAAATCAAAAAATTTGCATGAAAATCCACGTCGAAAATGAGAAATTTATTAAAAAAATTTCACATGTGAAATTTGATCAATAGGACACATGTGGAATTTGATCAATAGGGCACATGGCACAATAGGATTTGTGCACATGTCATTGCCCACATGCCATCATCAATGAGTCATTATGATGTTTATGGATAGACACATGGACCATTGACATGATGCCATGTGTTCCGAATAATTCATCTATCATCACAAGTTTTAAATTTTTTTTCTCGCAATATCGATCTCAAGCATGTCAAAAATTCATCTCTTATCGGTTTGGAGCGCTAGCGCATTGGCCAGAGAAAATTGTAATGAAAACCCGCACTTGTGAGAGATATCCCAAAAAGTAGTATCGATTTCAAGCGCGGATGTACCAACGCAGGCTATTGAGATTGACAATTGTGCTTGAAATCGATATCAGGCTAAAAAAAGAATGAGATTAAGATCGACACGTGTCATTTCCTAATTGGTTGAAAATATGCCTTCATATAGGAAATGATTGATGCGACAGTTGTCATGTGCAGAATGACACGTGGCTATATTTGATTAGTGCATGTGGCAAATACCCACGTGATCCTCATCAATGAGTCACAATTACTGTACAGATTGACACATGGACCACTGAAATAATGCCACGTGTCCCAGGTCAATTTTCTACATGGATTTTTTTATTTTTTCTCGCAAATTTTCAATTTTTACATCCGAATATTGATCTCAAGCGCATCCAATAGCCTCCTAGTACCTGCCATCACCCCCCACACTCGAGACCGATACCTCGATACTTTCGAGCATGAAACCCAACTCCTTTTTTCTCTGTTACAAATCCTGCATTCCAGATCGATACTCTGTCTTTCAATCTTCTTTCTGTTGCAAATTTTTTTTGTCCTTTCTTTTCGCAAATCTTTTTGTGTCTTTTCTTCTACTTTTAATTTTCAACAAAAAGAAAGGTTATACAAAGTGCTCATAGAAAGGGAGTTTAAAATAATCAACTTAAAACAGAAACTCTAAGCTATAAAAAACTTAATGAATCCTTTTTAAAAACTAAGGTTTTAAAGAAATTAAAAACAAGTCTCTTTTCTCTATAAAACCCAACAAAGTATAAACTCAACAAATTTAGAGGTTTTATAGAGAAAAGTTATATATACTAAAACCAACTAAATTACTTTCCAGCAACTACACACAACCTTTACAAGAAACCTTTTGGAACTAAAGTTATGGCAACCAATTTAGTCACACTCCCAAAAAGAGAACTAAAAATTGTAAAAGCTTATGAGGAAACGTGTGCACCTACTAAGGTAATCGAGTATGACACTTGCCAACCCTTCCCTATGCACTAGAGCTGCCAACATCCACAAGCCTAGTCAAGCCTACGGTGATAACTAGCGTCCCATACCACCAACCATCGCCCTCGGCTCTCCTTAGCATAGTTCTTTTGGCCTAGAGATACATCCTGGCTACTACACGTGCTCTCCATCCACCAAGTCTCATGTAAACTAAGGAAATGGCAAAAGGAAAGCCCCACCACTATATAGACATAGCATAGTGGGTCCCATCAAGCACGGTCCCACCAATGACAAGTGACTATCTAGGATGGTGACGCGTGGCACTAAAACATGTCGCCAAACAAGCACCTAGTTTTCAAGTAGAGAGAGAAAACCACCAAGCTTTCAAGTAGAGAGAGAATAAACCAAATGTTTGCAAGACAAAAACTTGATTAACTCTCAAAATTCATATGTACAAAGGAGCTATCATCATATATAGTGGTAGCTTGAGTTCCTACATTAATTTGCATATGGAGAGCCTTGAAATATGATTGGGCCCTATAGACCAATGAGATGAGGGTGGTAAATTGAGGTTCACCACTTTCACTTTTGCATCCCTACAAAATAGAACATGTGTTAGCCTTTGATTGAGAGCTAGAGGTAATGACCCAATACTGTTTACACAAATGTTTACAGATCCCCTAATCCAGAGGATCTGTTTACTACGGTTCTTTTGATCCTTGCTTACAGCTTCTACGGCTTGGTATTCTGCCTGTTACCAGGCTTCATGGCATTCATTAGAAGTTTTCTTGATCTTACAATGCCAAACTAGGCAAAAGGAAACAGATTGTCATTGTAGTATAGTTTTGTCCAGCCTGTCAGAGGACTACTCAAGGTTGAACTCTCTTGAATGCACTTACATTCTAACAGAGATGCAAGGCAAGAACGCTCATTCACAGATTTGATTGCAACCCAAATGAACATTCTGAAGATTCTACAGCTATGTACTCCTAAAAATGAACTGAATCATATCCTAAGCATTACTAAAATGAGCTGCACTTGCATAAATTGACAAACCAAGAAACAAAAACTAATCTACAACATGTTAGAAGTCCAAGAATCAAGAAACCAACTAGCCTATTGATTCTTGGACATCCCAAGAACATCAAAAACTGGATTGTAAAGAGATATGCAAGGACTACACCACAGATCCAGCCTATTTAGTTTACCTGAATGCTGGTTCCTACATTAATCCACAAATAAGAAAAGAAACTAATCCACTCTACAATCCACAACCACACACAAAAGGAGGGAAGGGCAAGATCATAAATGCATCACTCAAAAAACAAGCATGATCAAGGAGCTCAATGGATGCACCAAACTTGTGAAGGCTCTTCTCATTTCAGCATGGAGTTGATACAATTCACAAAAAGCTCCTCTACTCAAAGAGGGAGTCCCTTAAATAAGCAAGAGAGCTCCTTAGGTGGCATCCTAGTGGAATTTCCACATTTCACAAATTACAAGTGGAATAATGCTTTTCACTAGAGGTCACAATCAAAAGGTGGCTCACTCTACTTTCTTTAAGAGGGGTCTACTTGCATTTATTACATTTGCTTAGAAATACTAGTTCCTACATGGTTATTCCACCTTTCGGGATTCACCACGAGGCTTATACAGTTCTTGCTTGCCATTCCTAACTAGCATTTTTCGGCTCTCATTCTTTATTAGTCTCGTCTTCTCAGAGACCTCCTTGGTCTAAGATGAGAGGTGCTCTTGAGTTGCTTTGTCCGAGTATCTTGGGGATTCGTCAGAATCAGCCAACATCATCCCACCCCTAATGTGTTGCAGGACCCACTGCAACTCATATTGGACGTTGTTGCTCCACTTTGCATTGTCATTTTCGATCGTCACTTGAAAAAGCATAGATCCTCGTTTGCTTACATAAAACCAAGTGCTTATTGTCGCCAGTGTTTATCACAAAAACTGTTTTTCAAGGATTGTCGTAGTTTAACCAGAATATCTTATTGCTGCAATTGGTTGACATTTTTAAAATTGGAGAGCTCTGAACAGCTTCACAACTTGCATGCTCGAGTGGTTTCCATGTGTCTCTTTGTTTTGTCACTTGTATCTGCCATTGACGGTTTCATCTTTGGTTTCTTAGCAGATTCTATCTTCTGGGAGGTCTGCATCCTCCATTTGCTTCTGGGTGTTTCCATGGTTCTTCTCTCAGTTGAATTTCCAATCTCAAGAAAAACCTTTGATCTGCAGGTTGCACAAACTTTGATTATTAGTCTCAAGAGATGGATTCATCAAAAATTGGTGGTAGGAACAGTTTTGGATGGATGGTTTGGTAACGGTAAGAAAACATAATGAAGGTTTGGTGGTAGGGTGAAAGAACTGATAGTTCTACAGTTGTAGCCTTAGACCCTTGCAATGTCGAGCTTTGACTACCACTTGCTGGGTGAGGACCTCGCTTTGTTTGCAGGTTGACGGTTTTCTTCATCTTTCATTTTCTACAACTCTTTCTTTTGATCCGTTACTTTTGGATCTCTTTGGGCTTCATAGGAGGGGATCCAACTATCATTACTCCAGAGAGTTTCTTTTGATCAAGATTGATCTGACTCATCTGTTGCTTAAGTTTTGTTCTTTCCTCCTCAGGTTATTTGCTTAATTTCTTTTTATTTGTTCTGGCTACTTCGTCTACTTTTGTAGGTCTTATTTTGGCTAATCAACCATTGTAGGTGGCAATTGGTCTCGGTAAGACATTTGCAATGATCTTTCAACTGCTTCGGTAGGACTATAAAAACTAGGGATTTCTCAGAAGAATAATAAACTGATGATAAACAAACAGATGGAAGGAAAGGTGGTGGTGACAACGGTAGATGGTGTGGACGATAGACATGAGAATGGGACAAAAGTATGGCAAGAGGTCGGTTGAAGAAGGAGACTGATTTTCCAATGCCTGTGTTTTCTTTTTCTGAAGGATCTTCGTCGTGACTAGGATACTTCTTCTGATCGAGTTGCTTTGGATTGCCCATCTGTCCTCTTAGCCTTGTCTTGTCGACTTTGGGTTTGTGACCTTGGCTGTCGATCTTGCTGGTGTTGTTGCTGGCAGTGTAACTGCTCTAATGGATCCAAGCAGATCCACTCTCTCCCCTCCCAAAAAAAATCTGTTGGTGGGGATGTTGTTGCTGGTAACTGTTCATGCTCAGGATTGGATCGACGTGTGGAACACGTAGTTGAAACTCGTTGAACATGTGACTGGACTAAAGATTGAACAAATTTTAGCTAAATTTGTTTCGATCTTGCTGTAGTTGGCTCAAAAAATAATATGGCAATGAGATTCAAGGATCAACTCTAATTTGACATGTACTTCTCATATTTCTCAGAAATTCTAAATTGCTATACAAGGTAATCTGAAGATGGATAGATGAATGAAAATTTGTTCGTGAGATGCTCTACAGAAGACTCTTGTGCAATAACTATTTCTCATGCAAAAATCAATCACACAAAATAGGTGAAGAGAAACAAGAAAATAAACAAGCATGACAAAGAGTGATAACTATATAGCACTTGTCGAACAAAACTTGCATTCATCGACATTGATAATTTACCTTGACAGTTGCAATATTCCTTTTGTTTTGTAGAGTAATGTGATTTACTCTGACATGCCCTTGTCAAAACAAGGCAGAATTGGTTACACTAAATCTACCATCATTGATAGTAGATGTTGTAAGATATAGCTTGAGATGCAGATATGGATGAGGTACTATGTCTTGAGGACCTCTCTGAACAAGAGATTCAAAACCGAATCTCTATCTGGATTTATGAATCCTAGATTTATTATGTATTGGCACATTGGAAATCGTATCAACATATGGAAAGACAAATAGATTTGAGGTCGTAGAAGTGGAGAGAAACTGTCAATTCCTTGTGGAGGTTGCTCTTGGTTGGACATTGTAGCAGATGACGGAATATCGGTTTCACTTTCTTTCAACAAGGACTCATTTCATATTGTCTTTTTTCATTATGGAGCTAGTGTATTGTGTGGTATTGTAGAAGTTTGCTAGAAAATTCTCGAGTGAGCAGCAGGTTGAGAGGGAGGGTGCTATAGTGCTCGTGCTATTGTTGTGAAGATCCTATTGTGATTCATAACTGACGTGACGGGCAGGTAGGATCTTACTTGGTTGTTTTTGACAGTCTTTGAGACTGTGTTTTCTGATACAGTCAAGACACTTAGCATGGTACTTGGTCTTGACTGGACAATCAACCATGAAGTGGCCAGTTTCACCACAGATGAAACATTTGGTGTGCAATGGCCCTTGTATAACGACATAGCCATCTTGTATGGCTAGTGGTTTTGTACTTTCTGGTGGATATTCGGGGTAAGTCATGGCATTTCCAGATTGTGATGGTTGTTCTTCATATCGTTGGACTGTATGTGCTTGGATAGGCGGATATGAAGGACAAGCATCAACAGAATGCGTAGCCCGGCAGTGTGGGCACCAATTTGTTTTTTGTCTATAAAGTACCTGTGCAGGGTTTGACTGACCAGGCATACTGTTGGGGATAGACTTCAAGGTAGCTTGAAACTCATTGGTGAGTTTCTCCATTTATAGTTGATGTTGCTTATTAATCAACTCCAACTAGAATTTTCAAAGCTGATCTTGGGTGTCCGCGATCGGTTTCGACTCATGGGCAGGAGCATGTGGTGCTCGTCTTTCCCTTGATTCGTCAACATCTGATCCTTCATCTTCCTCCTTGATGGCATCAGACAAAGCTAACTTTAGGCATATATATTCATCATTGGATTTAAGGTCGCATCTAATCCATCTTGGAAGGCCAACTAAAAACCAGATGATGAGCATCTGTTTGGAGGGTTGTTCTTGTACTTGACTTTTGAGGCGTTTGAAATGCTCGACATAGTCTCGTATGTGCTCATCCTTTGCCATCTTGATGCTACTCAATTTGACAAAAGGGCTCTCGATCAAGCGAAAGGGCTTAAAACGCTTGATAAAGGATTTTTTCAAAATTGACCAGTCTATCTTTTCGTCACGATCAAGGTTGAAAAACCAATCACGTGCTTTAGTGATCATGGTCATCGAAAACATCTAGACCATAGCATTGGGAGATGTTTCGCCATAGACATCACATGCATTCTCAAAGATTTGCAAAAATCTTTGAGTGTCCAAACTACCGTCAAACTTTGGTAGATCTAGCTTGGGTGTATGTCTTTCAAAATGAGCTCCGTGGGTAGCAAGAACTCCATTAGGGTTGGTTCTGACCCGTGAGGGCTCAACACCAGAAAAATTGGGTCGTGCGCGTGAAGACTAGACTCTATCAGGTTCTTGTCCCTCAATTGGGTTTGTTGATGGCTCCTAGAGTTCGGCCCGCATTCGATAGAACCTATGTCGTCTGATTTGTTCAGCGACAGGGGACCTAACCTCGTATGGATAATTGTCTAGAAATTCAGGGTCTTTGTATTGGTCCATTGGGTACTGGTGTGTCTTTGGTTTTTTTTTTTCTTGGTTTTTTCGGTCCCTTCGGTTTGCGGTCTACGGTCTGGTGTGGTTTACGGTTACGGCAGGATGTGGGTGCTATGGATCACTGCGAGTGATGCAATCAGTGGTGATTTGTGGTCTGGTGTGGTCAGTTTTGGATTTACGGTGTCCGTGTGTTGCGGTGAAGGTTGCCGATGGTAGTCATAGGGCGAATAAGTGCGGTTGGATGTGGTTGGGCACTATGGCTTAGTAGTGACTACATTGGTGACAATTGACTATGGTGGTGACGGTGGACGGGTGGGGTTGAATGTAGTGGTTGTGGTTATTTGCGGGTGATTGCGGTCAGTGGTCGATGGTGATTGATGGTGGCCAAGGATAGTCGTGGGGCCATATGATTGCGGTCTGTTGCGACTATGGATGAATGCGGTTGTAATGTGTCTGTTTTGTAGTGGGCTGTTGTACCTATGGGTTACGGTGGAATGGATGTATGTGGATTATTACGGATGAATAAATGGCGTGAGTGGATTGTGGTCTCTACAGTTCAAGACGGTTGGTGCAATATCTAGAATTCAGTTTCTACCATTGGAAGAGTGGAGGTGTGTGACTGCGGTTCTGACGAGAGCGGTGGTGCTGGTGTTGGTGATGGCTACGGCTCAAGGCGATCACATAGTGGTTTGCGATGGCTACGGCTCTAGGCGATCACATAGTGGTTTGTGATGGCTATGGCTCAAGGCGATCACATAGTGGTTTGCGATGGCTATGGCTCAAGGCGATCACATAGTGGTTTGCGATGGCTACGGCTCAAGGCGATCATGTAGTGGTTTGTGATCAAGCTGATCACGTATATAGTGGTGCAGCTTGTATGTCATTTGGTTTGATAGAAATATTGTCATTGAAAAGGCTGGTGGTCGAGCATGAATCTGGTCTGGTTGAGATTGGAAGAAATCCATTCGGTCGAGATTGGAGCCAGACCCTCCGGTCGAGAGTTGAGCAAAAACTCTGTCAAGATGTGATAAGATCTCGTCGGTCGAGAGTTGAGAAATTGCTTTGGTTGAGATTGAGAATCTCTTCGGTTGAGATTTAAGCATTGGGTATCGGCTGAGATTGAATAGAGCACTTCGGCTCTAGTTGAGATATGAAGGATCGCTTCGGCTGAGATCAGGACTGAAGGCTCCGGTTGAGATTTGAAGGTTGCCTTCGGTCGAGATGTAACTGATGGCGTCGATCAAAATCTAACTGAGGGCATCGGTTGAGATTTGACTGATGGCGTCGGTCGAGATCTAATTGATGGCATCGGTCGAGATCTAACTAATGGCATCGGTCGAGATCTAATTGATGGCGTCGGTTGAGATCTAACTGATGGCATTGGTCAAGATCTAACTGATGGCATCGGTCGAGATCTAACTTATAGCGTCGGTTGAGATTTCACGGGGCACTGTCGGTTGAGATTTTACTGAATGGCTGTCGATTGAGATTTGAGACAGGGCACCGTCGGTGGAGATCTGACAGTGGTCATCGGTTGAGATGTAACAGTGGTCTTTGGTTGAGATTTTACTGAATGGTTGTCAGTTGAGATTTGAGACAGGGTACCGTCGATTGAGATCTGACAGTGGTCGTCGGTTGAGATTTGACAGTGGCCGTCGGTTGAGATTTTACTGAGGGCCATCGGTCGAGATTTCACAGGGCCGTCGGTTGAGATTTGATTGAAGGCCGTCGGTCGAGATTTCACAAGGCTGTCTATTGAGATTTGATTGAGGGCCGTCGGTTGAGATTTCACAGGGCTGTTGGTTGAGATTTGATTGAGGTCCATCAGTGAAGATTTCAGAAAAGGCTTCGGTTGAGATCTAACGCATGGCCGTCGGTCGAGATTGGAATGAGGCCGTCAGTTGAGATCTCATGGAGTACCGTTGGTTGAGATCTGAGTGGAAACCATCGGTCGAGATTTCAATAGATTACCGTCGATCGAGATGTAACGGATGACCGTCGGTTGAGATCTGAGAGAGTGTGTGTCGGTTGAGATTCAATAGAATACATCGGTTGAGATTGGACCCGAGCTCTCTGGTTGAGATTTCAACACAGGGGGGGCTCTAGTTGAGATGTGATCGTGAGGGGACGGGCAGAGCGTGGACAAGTTTGTGGGTTTCTGATGTAGAAGGTGTTGGAGTTCAATGGGCAACGGTGCCAAATGTTTACAGATCCTCTGATCCAGAGGATCTGTTTACTACGGTTCTTTTGATCCTTGCTTACAACTTCTACGACTTGGTATTCTATATGTTACCAGGCTTCATGGCATTCATTAGAAGTCTTCTTGATCTTACAATGCCAAATCAGACAGAAGGGAACATATTGTCATTATAGTATAGTTTTGTCTTGCCTATCAGAGGACTACTTAGGGTCAAACTCTCTTGAATGCACTTACATTCTAACAGAGATGCAAGCCAAGAACGCTCATTCACAGAGCAGAGTGCAGCCCAAATGAACATTTTGAAGATTCTACAGCTATCTACTCCTAAAAATGCACTGAATCAGATCCTAAGCATTACTAAACTAGGCTGCACTTGCATAAATTTACAAAACAAGAAACAATAACTAATCTACAGCATGTCAGAAGTCCAAGAATCAAGAAACCAACTAGCCTATTGATTCTTGGACATCCCAAGAACATCAAGAACTGGATTGTAAAGAGATATGCAAGAACTACACCACAGATCCAGCCTATTTAGTTTACCTAAATGCTGGTTCCTACATTAATCCACAAACAAGAAAAGAAACTAATCCACTCTACAATGCACAACCACACACAAAAGGAGGGAAGGGCAAGATCATAAATGCATCACTCAAGAAACAAGCATGATCAAGGGGCTCAATGGATGCACCAAACTCATGAAGGCTCTTCTCATTTCAGCATGGAGTTGATACAATTCACAAAAAGCTCCTCTACTTAAAGAGGGAGTCTCTTAAATAAGCAAGAGGGCTCCTTAGGTGGCATCCTAGTGGAATTTTCACATTTCACAAATTACAAGTGGAATAATGCTCTCCACTAGAGGTCACCATCAAAAGGTGGCTCACTCTACTTTCTTTAAGAGGGGTCTACTTGCATTTATTACATTTGCTTAAAAATACTAGTTTCTACATGGTCATTCCATCTTCTGGGATTCACCACGAGGATTACACAGTTCTTGCTTGCCATTCCTAACTAGCATTTCTCGGCTCTCATACTCGGTTCTCAGTCTTCATTAGTCTCGTCTTCTCAAAGACCTCCTCGGTCTAAGGTGAGAGGTGCTCTTGAGTTGCTTTGTCCGAGTATCTTGGGGATTCGTCAGAATCAGCCAACAAATACCTATGCCTAATCATGCTTTTGATTTGTACAAGTCATGAGTGATTTTGGCTCAACCTCATGATGACACTTGGCATGCTTCTACATGACTAGCTTTTGTCTAGTTTCACATTACTTTGAAAAACAAGCTATTCTAAGCCATGAATTGGCAGGCCTACTACTCACACATGGGTACATGCTCCACACATGTGTGATCTACATATGTACATCAAAATGTAAATTGATCAAGCTAAATTTTGCATAATTTTCATAGTTTTCATTTGATTGTTTTGGTTGGATGGGCTTATAAATATCACCTACTGTAAGGTGATTTTGACATTGTATGCTCTCATTGGTGTATGGGATTGGTGATTTATGGGATTTCATAGTTTTAAAGTATAATGTTAAGGTTTATAGTGGAGGTATAAGTTGTGTTTTACATAATTATGTATTATCTTTCAAAAAACTGCTTATGATTGTATGAGTATCATGGAATCCATGACAACACAAGAAATAAAAAAAAGTTGAGATCTATGAAATGTAATTTGAAGGAAATTCAAAATTTGAATTATAGAGCAAATAATGGCCTAAGCTAGAAGTCAATCCAAACACTAGAATATACACTTATCTATATCATCTTCTTTACCATGCTTTTCAATCTACTTCATTACATTCTAGTGATGCAAAAAATGCACTCAGAAAATGCAAATTCTAGCTAGAAAATCTCCGGTGACAAACTGATAAAATTAAATCGTGAAGGATTCGCAAAACTTTTCATGACACTCGAATTATTTTCTTGTTCGGATTGGATCAATCAGGCTCTGTAATACAACGAAACAAAACGAGCCAAATTCTAAACAAAAACGAAATGAAGTGAAGCGAAGCGAAACTTGAATGAGCTCTGATATTGATTCCTGCTGGAAGCAAAGAAATCGCGAAAGGATACGAAATGAAACGAAGTGAAAGAGTTCACGACAAGATCAATCAAGCTCCAACAAGATGAGATGAAACAAGACAAAATGAAACGAAACAAAAACAAAGATGAGCTCTATAATTGATTTACCCTTTATGGCCAAGTAATCGCGAAGCGAAGCGAGGCGAAGCCCTGCAAAACATGAAGCAAAAGGATTTGCTAACAAGATCAGTTCGTTAGGAATTCAGATATGATTGCTGGTCACTACCAGATGTATCACTCCTACAATTCTTCAGAGAGTAGTACATTGCTGATGTACGTTAACAAATTAATGTAACATTCAACAAGATCAAACCAAAGTGTGGAATTAAAATGAGCAAGTGAATCAGACACAGAATAGTAGCAGATGAATTTACATACAAGATCATACAATCATACAGATTAATAATGTACACACCAGCTACAATATCATCTATTGATTTTCTGATTCTTCAAGCACTGCATGATAGATCCACGTAGTGAGTTGGCACAAGAAAAATACAGTTCTCTCACGAATTCGTATCTCCCTTACTAGCAAACTTCTGGATCTACAGATCCTATACAAAACTGTCTCGCACGCAAGCGGACTTGTATTCTATATTTTTGTCTTCTGACTTATTGTCTTGCTTACTAGCATCAGACTTATGCATCAACCAGAAAGTATATAGTTCGCGAACAGTTTCGTGTCGCGTCGTGTAACTTCTAGATTAGAATTTTAAACATCTACAACTAATCTAAAATTACAAGAGTGACAGATTAGCCATGATCTAGAATACTTTTGATGATGTCATGATATCAAATCAGATATCTGTACCCCATGGTACTTGGCTGATCTTCCTTGCTAATTGTGGAGCACGACTAATTTTGTGTCATGTCGTGTCGTGTCATCTTTTGTCAAAGGTTCACAATTGAAAGCTAGCAAAGCTCTGGCATTAGAAACATTTCGTTTCTTTAGCTCCCTCTCAAAGCAGGATAGCTTGACGACTCAAAGATTGCTCCTCTATCTCTCGAATAGACCTTTTTCTAGGGCCTTTGTGAAAATGCCAACAACCATGTCTTTCATTCCAATGAACGCAGGGTCCTTCGTCAGATGTATTGCAGATGTGTTATCCATCTGCAAAACCAGAGGTTCATTTCTTGTTTCGCCCAATTCGTCCAGAAACTGTTTGGGCCAAATTATCTCCTTGGCCATCTTTGCTGCTGCAACACACTCTACTTTGCAAGATGACTGAGCCACAATGGACTGTTTTTTGCTTACCCAGAGAATTGCCACTCCTGACGCGATGATGCATCCTCTTGAAACACTTTTACAGTCGTCCTTGAGGGATCCCCAACTAGCATCACTATAGGAAAGCATCTGAAACCCTGCATCACGTCAATAATACAAGCCATAATCTCTCATTAATTGAAGAGATTGCAAAAAAAAATTTGCAATCTTCTAATGTGTCGAGCCTGGATTCGTGTAGAATTGGCTCATCTTGAACACTACATAAGCAATGTCAAGGCATGTGTTATCTGCAAGGTACATCAGCAAACCTATCAGTTTCTTGTAAGGTGTGAGCTGCATCAATTCTCTCTCTTATTCAATCCTCGAACAATTGTTGTTTGTCAACATCGTTCCTTCAAGCATTGGAGTATTCGCTCCTTTGCAATTCAGCATCTCAAAATCCTCTAAGATTTTTTGGGTGTATTTGGAATGATGAAGGTACAACTTACCCCCCTCATAGTCCCTGTCAATCTGCAAGCCAAGGTAACACCTGGCTTCTCCTATATCCACAATCTCAAAATATTTTGAGATGTCATTCTTCACTTCATCAATCAGCTTCTCACTCTTGAAGAGTTTCAGAGTGTCCTCCACATACACAGCCACAATGATCATCTTCCATCTATAATTCTTACATATACATTGGAATCAACCATCAGTGGCTTGAATCCCAAGGATTTTAGGGCTTGATCTTTCTTTTTGTACCATTGTCGAGCTGACTGCTTCAGACCATAGATACTCCTATGCATTATGCATGCATAAGCAGGAAGTGAATTCGAGACATATCCTGGAGATTGATCCATATAGACCTTTTCGTCTAATTCACCATGCAAGAAGGCTATCTTCTCGTCCACAATGTGGATCCTGAGGTCATAAGCAGCTGCATATGCAAATAGTAAACGTAGGGATGAATGTTTAACGATAGGAGAGAAGCTCTTAGATTAGTCAATATCATATCCCTGGAAAAATCCCTTCGCTACAAGTCTTGCTTTACATCTGGAGACATCTCCATTTGATCCATACTTTAACTTGTATACCCATTTGCATTTAACAGTCTTGTGTTTATGTGGTAATGGCTGCAATGTCCATACCTAGTTCTTTCTCATGGGGTCACCGAATTCACAGAACTCTTCTAATGTGAAAGTTGGGCTGCATGGCACATATCTTGCTGGCACTCTTCATTTTCTTGTCAACCTTCTAGAATATTCTCTTAGGACAACAATGCCTTTGTCTTTGTTTGCTCTGCTAGGTCTGAAACCATCTTGGTTTATAGGTATTGTAGCAGAAGGTTGTCTCTCAAATCTTTCGTCTTATGATTTGTCGCTCGAATGCGAAGCGACTCAAAAAATTTTGTTTTCATGTTCGTCTTCTGCTCCCTTTGTCACTGTTGGCAGATTATAGTACTGTCTTTTCAGAACCTCATAGCTGACATGATCATCATTGGCTATTATCCTGCTCTCATTAAATTTGACATCTTTGACTGTCTTCATAGTGTTTGTGTCTGGCATGTAGACTCTGTTTGCATTCGAGATGCTGACCCCTATTATTGCTCCATGATGGCTTGTTTGGTAAAGTGTCATTGAGTTCATTTGGCATAGTCTCCTATGTCATAGAGTGTCAGGCGAATCATCATGAGTCTGATGCACTTGATCAGCAGGCATCAGTTATTTTTGCCACAGAAAGCAAGTCCTGCTGCAGTGTAGGCACAAACAGAACATCTTCAAGGCGTCTGTCTCTACCATTCGTGTTGAGCCACAATGAACCAGCACTGTTCACTTGATGTTTGAATCCATCTCCAAGAACAATGAATCTTGATGGATCAGCACTTCGAAAATGAGACATGATTTGTCTTGATGTCAAGAAGTGTGAGGTAGCTCCTGAGTCTAGGATCACCTCTTGTGTGTTAGGTGTTGACACTGCACACACGTCTACACAAATGTAGGCGGTTGAACAATTTCTATTTGATCTCTCTTTGCCCATTTTTGAACTCTCTGGCTCCTCGACATAGGACAAACTGTTATTGTTCTCTTGTCTATTCCGTGCTGATTTGTTCCTTGAGTTCAGGCGATAGTCCATGGTTATATGACCCTTCTTGTGGGAGTGGATACATTCAATCTTTGGATTGAGCCAGCACGTATCGATTGTATGCCCATCACGTCTGCATCTCTCGCAGGTATTCTTCTCTCCACTTTGCTATTTCGACCTCCCTTTGTTCTATTCTTTCTTTGATTTTTCTTTGTTGTTGTAGAGGGATTGGTCAGAAGCATCCTTGTGATTAAGGTGCTCTCTAGCCTCAACTTCCTCTCGAATCTCGACAATTGCCTTTTCGAGGGTCATTGTAGGAACCTTTGCAAGCAGGGTCCTGGTTGTCTAGAAAGATCTAGGTAAGGCTCTCAATAGATAGGTGAGCTACTTCTCTGTTGACACTGCATTTTTTTGCTCCAGAGTTGTGTAGTGATAGGAATAGATCTTTCATCTTCCTAATGAAGGAAGTGAGATTTTTGTCATCCCACTGCAGGTTTGTCAGCTGACCTTCCAACATCATTATCTGACTGCGTGATTTTGTTTGAAATCTCGTGAGCAGTGTAACCCACATCTCCTATGCTTTGGAGAGTGTATCCAGGTCTAGTGTGAGGCTATCCTTGATGGATGATGATAGCAAGGCTACTGCCTTGTCATTTTTTTCTCTCCATTCGCAAAGCTCCTAACCTGATGTTGTAGGCATCTCTTTAGTGCCATCTACCCAGAGGAACAAACCTTCACCCTTTAGTATCAACGAGGTCTTTACCTTCCATTCTAGGAAGTTAGATCCTGACGAATCCAGAACTGTATAGATCTTGGATTGCATGCTACTGATTGACACCATTGCTTCTGAATTCATGTTCACTTGTTGATGCTTGATTGTATGAATGCTTAGCCTCCTAGATCTGATAGCTTTTCGGCTATGTCAAATTTTGACAAGGTAGGCTATGATACCATTGATGCAAAAAATGCACTCAGAAAATGCAAATTCCAACTAGAGAATCTTCGGTGACAAACTAATAAAATTAAATCACGAAGGATTCGCGAAACTTTTTGCGACACTCGAATTATTTCCGTTCAAGTTGGATCAATCAGGCTTTGTAACACAGCGAAATGAAATGAGACAAATTCTAGACGAAAACAAAATGAAGTGAAGTGAAGCGAAACCTAAATGAGCTCTAACATTGATTCTTGCTGGAAGCAAAGAGATCGCGAAACGACACGAAATGAAACTAATCGAAAGATTTTGTGACAAGATCAATCAGGCTACAACGAGACGAGATGAGACGAGACGAGATGAGACGAGACGAAACAAGACGAAACGAAATGAAACGAAAATGAAGATGAGCTTTGTAATTGATTTACCCTTTATGGCCAAGTGATCGCGAAGCAAAGCGAGGAGAAACACAAAGCAAAAGGATTCACGAACAAGATCAATTTGTCAGGAATTTAGATATGATTGTTGGTCACTACCAGTGTATCACTCCTACAATCCTTCAGAGAATTGTCAAACATTGCTGATCTACGTTAACAAATTAATGTAACATTCAACAAGATCGAACCAAAGTGCAGAATTAAAATGAGCAAGTGAATCAGACACATGAATAGTAGCAGATGAATTTACATAAAAGATCATACAATCATACAGATTAATAATGTGCACACTAGCTACAATATCATCTATTGATTTTCTGATTCTTCAAGCACTACATGAAAGATCCACACAGTGCGTAGGTGTGAGAGAAATATAGTTCTCTCACGAATTCGTGTCTCACTTACTAGCGAACTTCTGGATCTACAGATCCTATACAAAATTGTCTCGCACGCAGGCGGACTTGTATTCTATATTTTTGTCTTCTGACTTATTGACTTGTTTACTAGCATTAGACTTATGCATCAACCAGAAAGTATATAGTTCACAAACAATTTTGTGTCACATCATGTAACTTCTAGATTAGAAAGATTAAACATCTACAACTAATCTAAAACTACAAGAGTGGCAAATTAGCCATGATCTAGAATACTTTTGATCATGTCATGATATCAGATCAGATATCTGTATGGTACTTGGCTGATCTTCTTGGCTGTTTGTGGAGCACAACTGATTTCGTGTCTTGTCGTGTTGTCTTTTGTAAAAGGTTCACAATTGAAAGCCAGCAAAGCTTTGGCATTAGAAACATTTTGTTTCTTCATCTAGTTCAATTGGAGATGAATGGATTGCAAGCACACTTTCACCTTATCAACCAAATTTTGCAAGTAGTTGATTGAATTATATCAAGTTTGGCTAAGTTAATTTTCCATCTAGGTTTACAAGTATTCATCTAATTTGAGTAACTTTTAAAAATGTGCTCACACTTTTTGCCATCTTGAATGAGCTTTGAGCTTTGATACGTCTGAAATGCATTGTCTAAACTACATTGAATATGAAAAGATAATAAGGTGGCCACATTATCTTACCTTTTTTATAGGCTAATTGAAAGATCTTTGCTCTAATTTGGAGACCATTTCACATGGTAGACGACTAATATTAAGCCACACATATCAAGTTAAAAAGTTAAAAATCAATACCCTCTATCATATATAACCAAGGCACTATTGCTTTGGCCATCTTGACCCTCTCATTTGTCATATAGTGCTAGATACCCCTATTGTCAAGTCTTTGCCAAAGTGTGAGTATTATTGATTCTATTGAAAGCTAAAAAGTATCTAACTTGTGTTTGATTGATAGATACTAAATGATCTGTGAGATGATTGAATAAACAAAGTTTTCATCATTGACAACAATGTTGTAAACTAAATCTCCAATGTGAATTTTGACTCAATTTCCTATTGTCTCAACTTGCCAAAAAAGCAAAGTAAATCACTCAAATGATTTACAATTCAATGAAATGTGGAATCTTTGTCTCCTATTATAATATTACAAAATAAATATGATGTGCACTTCTTAAATGACACTTCTAGAAGGGCCAAAAAAACTTGATAATTTAGAGAAAAATATGCAAGTGGTCAAATGCAAGACATATGCTAGGATGCAATGAACATGAACGAGGATGAAAAGAAATGCCTATGTGATTCCATCATTTACATTATATGTGAATATTGTAGACCTTATTGAAAGCAATGTGAGGACAATTGAGAATTTGATGAAAACTTGAAAAATTCAAAGAATATGATATGCATGTTTGCATGTGTGTGTGTGTGTGTGTGTGTGTGTGTGTGTGTGTGTGTGTGTGTGTGTGTGTGAATACAAACATGCTTGGTGAAATCTAGAAGTAAAAGTATTATAGATGTGCAGTTATACAAATATTTGAGTTTAAGAGAGGTTAATTTTTTTTCATGCTTGTTAAACATATACATATATTTGAGTTTAAGAGAGGTTTATAATCTCCTTTCATGCTTTTTGTTTGACATAAGCAAACTATTTGTGTTAGCCTAACTCTTTTGTGGCACATAACCTTTCAGTTGATAAATGATAAATGCTCAAAAGTTTTAATGTTGACTGCAAATATTTTCATTGAGAACAATGCAACAAATGCAAAGATGTGACGACTTTATGATCCAATATTTTGATGTTAAATAACAATAGATTATTTTGCTAAAAAAAAAATTTCAAGAGAAAGAGAGAGTATTTTCTTGTAGGATTCATGAATGTAGTATTTCCATATGACTACCTTTCCTTTTCATGACTATAAAAAATATAAGAATATGTTGAGATGTTAAATCTACTTAAATCCAAATGAGTCACCAATTTAGACTAGAAAGCATCAGTGGTAATATTACTAATGTCAAATAAAACTAGCTTTAATTATTTTTATGGTTAAATCTTTGTAATCTAAAACTTCAATACCAATCTAAAAAACTAGTGAAACACTAGTTGTTTCAAAGTCTCCAATGATGGGTGCAAATATTTAAATATGAAAATTTATGCTGGTCCATCAAATCAATCACAAATGTTAGTGCGCCATTAAGAGTATGATATTTTTTAGGAAACAAAATACAATAATTCAATTGCAACAAAAATCCTTTCATTGTTCATATGAGAGACATGATTTCATTATGTTACATGCGTATGTGTGTGTGCATTGCAATCGAACCCTATGGAAGAAACCACAAAAAATTCACGAGTCGTTTCAAATAATTTAATGATTTTAATTCAGCAAAAAAAACAAAATTGATTAAGAGCCTCTCACATCAATGGTTGTGTGACGAAGTCTAGTCACCCCACCTTCACAAGATCAACCATTTATATCAAACTAAAGTAAAGTTATGCAATGGGAGAGGAGAATAAGCATGTTTTGTTTTCTTGCAATAGATAATAAAATGATAGCTATCAATAAAGAGAAACTAAGATCTGCATTGTTCATCTATTTTATAATATTGGCACACATATATCTTTTCAAATTAAGGGATAATCCATCTTGTGAATGCCAACAATACGAAGATACTTATTTTGTACAAGTTTTGTTTTTTGGGTGTAGGGTTGTGAATGGTTTGGAGCATACTTGCATATAAAGCCACCAAATATGCAAAAGATAGCAACACAACTATGTAAACAAGTATGACCCAAAATGAAATTTTAGAGACACTTATGTTTTGAACATATCTCTGAGCTCTTCAAAAAAGTTTTTGTCTTTTCTTGGGGTTTAAAAATAAGCTTCTCTGCATACACATTGATTCATTCTATGGAAGCTAAAACCAATATAAGATTCACAAAACTTATTAAGACAATTCTAGTATGGTGATATTAGTTTAAGTATGTTATTTTTATTGAACTAGATTTATGTATGGAGATTCCTGATATAAAACTTGGGCATAGGATTTTCACTCATCTGGATATAAAATTTAAACTTCAACCACACTATAGCCCAAAATTTATTTGTTAGAATTGAGTACTTATCTTCCACATGCATGCACTCCCATTTGGAGTAGACTAATGGAACATGCACCAAAATTTATTTGTTAGAATTGAGTACTTATCTTCCACATGCATGCACTCCCATTTGGAGTAGACTAATGGACCATGCACCAAACATTGTATTATTTTTGGTCAAAAAACTATGATTGTATCATAAGAGATAATTTTGAATTTTTTTTTTTTGATAAGTTAATTTTGTGTGTTTTCTTTTCTCTCTCAAGAAACTAATCATATTAAGAACTACAAGTAAATGAACAAGAGAAGACATAATTCAAAAACCAAACTAGTTCAGTAATCTTCAAACTCTAATAAAGTCAAAAAGTGTTGTGAGCCTCATAGAAGAGAAATTAAACACACTATCATATGTTAGAAAGAGCATTAGCCCAAAACAAATTCCAAATGTTTTGCAAATTCTTGGATTGAAGAGTGATATTGTTGAAGAGCATAGGGGTAAAGTTGGTCATAGATTTGGTGTAGAAATAGTGTTAGAAAATGGGGTGGTCTCTTTGGATGTGACATTAAAAAAAAAATGATGAATGGATTTATCATGATGTTATAGAATGAACAAAGTTCAAAGATCCACTCCCAATAGTAAGTTGTGGCCATAATGGCTTGTTGTATTATATTATGTGTAAAAACACAAAGCTCTACAAATTCAATAAACTTGATTCTTTAGCAAAAAAATCTAATCATGGATGAGGTGTTAGTTTTCCATTCCGAGTTAAACTAAATTTGATTCTTTTAAAGAAAAATTCTTATCATAGATGAGGTATTAGTTTGCCATTCCGAGTTTAACTAGTTGAAAGTGAACTCAAAATTCTTGGTAGCAAGAGAATGGTATGCCAATTTTTACTCTTCAAGAAAGGACCAATGGTTGCTATTACACTCAACATCTGTGTGGATTATGCTAATTTTTGAGTGAGAGGCCAAAGGTTCTCATGTCACAAATCTAAGTGTGGATTGTGGTTGAAGTGCGTCCCACTTGTGTTTTGTATATATAAATATGGTTCACTCGGCCTACTGAGGATGGGTGGATGACATAAGCAAATGTGAGCCAAGAGGTGTCTCTAGTGTTGGAATTTCAAACCACACTCTAGAGAGAACTATCAAACAGGGCGGATAGCTCAGTGGTAGAGCATGTCATCTGGTATGAGGGAGGTCCTGAGTTTGGATCCTAGTATGTCCATCCATATTATGATTTATGGATTTCTAACATGGTATCAGAGCCAAGTTAGACCTAACAGGTCATGGTGTCAAAGCCATGGTTAGGTGGCCCAAGTTGTAGGGCAGGTGATAGCTAGGACCCCAACCAAGTGGTGCTTGAGGCGGGGTGTTGGAATATCAAACCACACTCTAGAGAACTATCAAACAGGGCGGATAGCTCAGTGGTAGAGCATCTCATCCGGTATGAGAGAGGTCCTGGGTTCGGATCCTAGTCTGTCCATCCATATTATGATTTATGGATTTCTAACATGAAAGTCTAGATAGCTTGAGAGGTGGATTCACAACTCAAATTCAACTCAAAGTAGGAGGAGAGTCCATGGATCTATATATATGTGATGTACTCTCATTAAGAAAATGATGAAATTTGTGTGTAATGCAAATTTGGAGACTAAGCTCTTTGTGCCCTCTCTATTGCCCAAGTTGTAGGGCAGGTGACAGCTAGGACCCTAACCAAGTGTGGCTTGAGGGGGGGGGGGGCTGTTGGAATATCAAACCACACTCTAGAGAGAACTATCAAACAGGGCGAATAGCTCAGTGGTAGAGCATCTCATCCGGTATGAGGGAGGTCCTGGGCTCGGATCCTATTTTGTCCATCCATATTATGATTTATGGATTTCTAACACTAGTCTATGATATTAACTTGACTATTTTAGGCCTAATGGAGGCCAAACTTGTGATTATTGTACATCAAACTTCTCACACATGATTAGGTAATTAAAAAGTATTATTTACTATTTTTGAATACGTCTTAGAAATGGTAGACCTTAAGTCCCAAAAAAAAGCCCTTTATTTGACGTAACTTAGTAATATGGACCAAGATTGGTAGTTAGGGGTTCATAGTTTTATTTTAGGGCCATATGACTCTAGAGAGAGGAGAGATAGTCATATCTCACACCTATAAATAGGTTGAAAGGCATGGAGAAAGTGTAGCCTTTTTCCATATTTGGTTCAAAGAAGATTTTGGAGCAATACTATCTGATTTAAGTGCTTCATGTTGTTGTACCACCTATTTATAGGGAATGAGGTTCAAATATAAGTAGGTACTAAATATCTTTTGATTTTATTTGCTTTTGGTTATTGATTTTTGATCAGACTAGCAAGCTAGTGAATGAATTGTCGAGGATTTTGTGATTAATGCAAACATTCTTGGCCTAGATCATCCAAAGGTTGGATTAGTTGGTTAGTTTGGCATCCAAAGTTTCTTTGATCCCAACAGGTTCAAACCTCCCTTGGAAACCAAGATACATTTCTTGGCCTAAATCTAACATTTTGGATCATCATTGAATCTAAATTTTTTGCAAAAGTTAACTTGATTGGTTGGTGGCATGGGACATAGGACATTGGTTCTTGTAGGAGGCTAAGTAGGCCAGTTTGTGTTTACAACTCCAACACATGAGAGTAAATTTGGAATGACTCTATAAATGCATGGTAGCAAACTACTCATGACATAATCTTGTAATCAACTTATGGAGATCAACTAATTAGGCAGGGTATCAGAGCCACTGATTTTACTCGCTCCATGAGAAACATAATACATGCATTTCAGAGTTTTCAAATCGCTTGATTGAAATCTTATTTTCCAAGTACATTTGAGCTTTATACCATTCATATGCTCTTTGATAATCCGAGGATAAGATGTTCTACAGAATATCCATGATTATCTTTTAGAACCATTCAACATAAATGTACCATTAAGATTCAAAATCATCATAACTAGTTAATTTGATTTAAAATTTCAATCATATCTCATTATGGAATGAGCAAATATACTTGGAAAGCTGCCAACCACCAAATATCATTTTTTGATTGGACACTGAAGCTAAAATCTTCCTTATCGATTGATTGATCAACTAGAATCTCCTTTTGTTTCAGAGCTCTGGTAACACCCATCAAAGGTATAGTTGGTTTAGATTGAACTACTAGCCTTTTCTTGATCGTAATCATATTCACTGGAGTAGTAACCGGTGGTGGTTTGGGTCTTGCAAGACATTCTTTATAACAGTATTTATAACCACATTCTCTACAGAATGGTATAAACTTTTCTTTGTTTGGACATTCAGCATCTATGGTTCTCTCCACATGCAAAACATCCAAGTGGTGCTCTCGACCATTGTCTAGCTGCTTGTTGTTGCGCAGCAGCATAGATAACATACTGCTATGAAGGACCACTCTCGTGATCATTGCTATAGTTCCATTGCTCATTACCAGGATAAGGTTCGGGTTCTATTAGATTTGTAGGAGGAGCACTCTGTCCCATTGGAACTGGCAGAGCTAGTCGTTTTGGAATCCAAGGGCAAAATTGAAAGGCTTCCCATTAGCACCACCCTTTGAATAAGTAGGTTTTCGATACTGAAGCTTAGCATACCTTTGCTGGATGATCTGAGGATTAAAAGAGCAAAAGGCTGTTTCATGTCCAGTAGAGTTACACAGATGATAAATAGTATTCGTCAGTCGTTGTTTCAATGTTGGACATTCATTCATAGTGTGATTGTGTCATGTGCTGTATGTAATTGATTACTAATGAATTACCAAAAATAGCCATGGAGCTAAACTAGACTAGAATTAGTTATTAGAATTGTTAATAAAAAGGCGCAAACAACCACGCCACGTTTGTATTGACGGGAATCATAATAATGGTTGTAAGGCCCAAACTAAGGTAATAAGGGTCCAAAAGCTAATTAGAGGCACTAAGGGCCCACTATAGATAGAGGAGGTCGTGCTAATCTACTACTTTCATGATTTTTGAACTTTTGGTGGTCTTGAAGCTTCTCTTTGAGAGCTTTCTAGATAGTATTGATGGTTCATGTGCCTACAATCACATGAGAGCTACGATCATGCTCTAGTTTCAGGCGTAATCTTGTGAATGATCAATAATAATGGATAATGGATTCTATCTTTACCCATTTTGGTAAAGTTTTGTTACGTTTAGTTAGTTTCTCAAATTTTGACTAGTTTCTTGATTTCTTGTATTCATTGTCCATCTTCACGCTCTTACAACCGTTCTCCCGCTCGAGCCTTCTCTTTTCAAAAACTAGATTGAGTTGGAAATCGCTCAGTGTTCAACCAAATTTTTTTTGGCTAAGCGATCAACCGAATTTTTTGGCTCAGCGTTGGACCGAATTTTTTGGCTCAACGTTCGACCGAATTTTGTTTGGGTCAGTGTTTGACTGAGTTTTTTTTGGATCAATGGTCGACCAAGTTTTTTTGGGTCAAATCTTGACTAAATCTCTAGGTCACTGAGTCAGGGCTTGATAAAATCTCGACCGGACCAGTTCCACATATTTTTCGACCGAACCACCATCTCAACCGAGCCTTAGAGCTCAAAGGGAACAAAAAAAAAACATGAACAATAAAAAAAATCTCAAAAACACAACTTACACCAATAGAAAGCCCTTTCGATACTGTGTCTCCCCCTTGAATTCCCTACTAGCAAAAAAAACACACAACAATCTTATAATAAAAACCAAAATTAATAAAAGACACCATTGGAGTGAATAAACAAACATGACAACAGATGCAGGAAAGCTCAGAGCGATGTTGGGAGAAAATGTTAGAGTTGATGATGTCATGTTTTGAATCTGTCATGAATACTACTCTACAAAAACAAGATGTTCATCAAGGTCAGAGTCCTTCATCATTCCTGAATGTTTCAACATTTGAAATTTCGGTCCAAGGTAGTTATGATCATTTGGCGACATTGCGTAACAACAAGGAAAAACAACAAGTATGTGATGATCAATCTATTTGGTTGCAACCAGCTATTCCAACACCAAACGAATTTTCACTCCAAGCTTTTGGACTTCTTCTTGCTGGTGTGGCTGCTCAAGATCCACAACAATGGGTACTACAAGAGCTCGAGTCATACAACAAATTGCCTCCTCATTATTGGAATGCAGTAAATTATAATACTCATATGAGTAATATGGATTGCACTCAAAAGAATCAAGGGTTAAAGAGGGATGGTAATGATTCTAAAGATAAAATCTTCATGCCTAACTTTAGTGGAAACACCGATACTATAGAGGTGGAAGAATGGTTACACAAATTGGATAAATATTTTCAATTATTTCCAAGGACTAACCAAGCAAAGATTGCTTATGCTTTGCTACACCTCGAGGGTCCAGTCGCATGTTTGGTGGAAGAAAGTCGAGGCTTATTCACATGTTCAACCAGCAATCTATAATTGGCTACAATTCAAGAAATTGTATACTAAGGTTTTCTTGAATCCATTTCAGGAGAAAATATTCTTTGAACGTTGGTGTTCAGTTCAGCAAACGGGTTCAATCCAAGATTATAATCATGAATTTTGGCAATTGACACTTAAGGTCAAACTAGACGAAAGTGTGCATGTACATCAATACATACATGGGTTACAACCACAAATTGGAGCTGATGTGGAAGTAGCCAGATGTATCAGTTTGTTTTATAAGTCAAACATCTCGATTGGATTCTTCAAGGATAACAAAAGTAACAATAATACCAACAAGGGTACTATTGTGTATTATCCAATGGTCAAAGTTGGCAATAAGAAGCTTCTCTTTGAGAGCTTTCTTGATAGTATTGATGGTTCATGTGCCTACAATCACATGAGAGCTATGATCATGCTCTAGTTTCAGGCCTAATCTTGTGAACGATCAATAATAATGAATAATGGACTCTATCTTTACCCATTTTGGTGAAGTTTTGTTACATTTAGTTAGTTTCTTGAATTTTGACTACTTTCTTGATTTCTTGTAGTTTCAGTGTAATTTGATGTTTAATGAATGGATTAGATGTTTGAATGCTAAGATTGGCACATGATAGATTGCCTGTTGAACACCAGACATTTTTGCGAGGTAGGAAAAGTCTTTGCAAACTTTTCAGGTCCTTTGTTCGCTTTACCATGAATTCTTCCAAGACTTTAATCTTTCCATCAAGTTGAGACTATATCTTTTATAGATCAACCATACAAAAACAGGCAAAAACAAGTCTATACTATCCAAAAAGCACCTAAAACACACTAAAATAGACAAAAATAACTAAAATGACACCTAAACTAGCTAGTAAAGGCCTATTCCCAGAAATGGTGCCATTATTATAGGGTGTGGCAATAGGTAGTGAGCAGCCCTCCGCCAGTCAAAAAGGGGTTAGAACCACAAGGATAGGTATTCTAACTATGATTATTTACTTGCTTAGTTGCATTTTAACTCAAACTAACTCTATCCCACTCTAACTCTAGGACAAACCCACATTGACTACATACATCATCCTTGGTAGTGGTGAAAGGAAGAGAGAGAGAGAGAGAGAGAGAGAGAGAGAGAGAGAGAGAGAGAGAGAGAGAGAGAGAGAGAGAGAGAGAGAGAGAGAGAGAGAGAGAGAGAGAGACGCACTCATTAGCTATTGCATGCATCAAATGGAGGAGCTTAATAAACTATCATAGACAATGAATAGCAAATCAAAGAGAAATAGCAACTACAAGCAAAAGAGCATAAGACACAAAGCAATAACACAATGTGGATGCTTGATTCACCAAAATGGTAGAGTTTCCTCCTCTCTATTAGCATGTGCCTTTTTATCTTTGGGAAAACCCTTGGCCCTTGGTTTCTATTGGCTACTTCAAGAAGGTAGGATTGAAATCCTAGCCCTTCAAAAGAAACACACTCTAATCTATGGTGCACAAAGAAGCACAACACACCTACCACCATTTTGACTTTGACTACTTAACAAAACTTAACAAACTTAGTTAACTTATTACATGGCCCAAAGTCTAGTTTATTTAAAATATATTATTTTACAAGTGCTCATTGGGCTATGGGCTTATGCTCGCAGGATGCCACAGCCCTCGCAACTTATTTTCTACTTCCGGCTATTTTATTTTGAAGGGCATTCAATGCAAAAGGAGCAATTTTGTTTTAATAGTCAAATACTCTAAAAATAACAAAGTAATAAATATATAGAAGAAAAATTTCATGGAGTAATGTTAGAAATAAGAAAGTGTTTACAAACACCATTTTACTTCTTAATCAAAACTTAAAAACAAGAATATAAGAGACCAAAATAGGTCTTGAAAATTTGACATCAAACCCTCCACCAATGCCAAAACTAGTTGCTAGAAACAATGACAATGTTCATGAAGCTTTGATAGAAGCTCGATATTATTATACCAAATATACACCAAAGTTTGAAAGATTTCTTGAGATAATTACTAGATAGTTACAAACCTACAAACAGAGATCCAAATTGATTTTAATGCTTTGATATCAAATCTTCTCATGAATGTCAAAATTAGCTACATATGTGATAAAAAAGAACATATCCCTAACATTTTGAAACTTAAATTTTAGATTATCATAGATCATCCATGTTTTTCTAATTGAATCTTTTATGTCTTAATAGATTCTTGGTGACTAGCTTCACCAAAAGGTTACTAAAGCACTAGCACCCTCCAAACTTGATATAAACATGAATAAAATGTTTTCAAAATTGATAAGTGGTTAGATTTAAGCTCTAATACCATGTAAAAGTTTTGAATAAGATGAAATATCAATATCTATGACCAAAATGATTGTACACAACATAGCTTGGCAATGTTCAACAAGAGAACTTTTATGTTCGACAAGCTACTTCAATAAGCTAATGAAAAAATGTTCAACACCTAACTTTTTTCTTTAGAGGTTATTAAAATTAGTTCCATTGGAACCACTTATGAAAGTGTCGCACATGCTATGCATTAGAATACTTGGTGACAATTTGACCCCAACACTATTGGCATTTGGTAATGTCCTATTGCTAAGGTTTTGTATAATTTTATTAGTAATTAACACAAATACATGTCCTCTAGTTACCATGACTTTTTGTGAGTAAGTTAAATTTGGTATGGATAAGTAGTTGGATCAGTATGCAAGTCTTCTAATGATTAATTGCTTTTAAAAGCTAAATAGCATGTATTTTTTTCTCTCTTAAAAGGATTAACTCTCAAAAAGATTGTCCCCTTCTCTAGCTTGCTTCGAACATCCATTCCAATAAAGGGTTGATCAATGGGCACAAATTGGATTGGGTGGATACAAGCACAAGACTTGTCTTACTTAGCTTGCCTCGTCATCTATTATTTAATCAAGACATCCAAAATTTTGCACGTGATTGCTTAAAATCATGGTTTGATAGCGTCCTCTTTTGAAGTGTCTTTCTATCTTAAAATTTGACATATAGATGCCAAAAAAAATTTTAAAATAAAAATGTGCATTTTGACTTATGTCAAGATATGCCCAATTGTTAAAATGATATAGGCCAATGTGATTTACTTTAAAAAAGTTCTATCAAAGGGTTAAAAAATCCAAGATATACATTTCTAAATGCACATTTTGATAGTCAGCATTTTCTCATTAAATAGTAAAAGTTTGTCATGCATTAACTTCTTCTTGTCGTTTATCAAAGAAAAAGCACAACCATTGTATAACTTTCAGTAAGTTGCTAGTCTTATGAAGTATCCCTTTTATGAATTTATTGTGTGTGCTCTAAGATACTCAAGATGATGTATTTTCTTCTTAAAAATACGTGTGCAAAGTTTCCAAATGGTCATAAAATCTATATATTGAATGAATTACAACAAACCAATCCTATGATATGCTTTGCTTTGTGCACGTGTTAACTTGAGCCTGACTCTTTCAAAACTTCAGCTTATGCACTAGGAGCATTATGAGTAATTGTATAAAACATGGAATTTGTTTAAAAAACACCTTGCCACTTTATATGTGAAACTCTCATAATAAAAAACATATAATTCATCTAATAACTAGAATAAAATCTCTTTCATAAAGCACAACATAATAGCTAACCATGACAAAAATTGAAGACTATCCTTCAACACATTTTTTTCTTCCTACTTGGATGAAAGATGAAAATCACCCTTAAGGACATGTTGTATCTTGGTCGAAAGTTGAAGGTTACCCTTTGGGGCCTGTTGTTGTGGCTTCTTGGCCAACTGTTGAAGGTTTTTCTATAGGGCCATGTTGATTCTTCGCCTTTGAGGCCCTTGACCTTAGAGGCTATCTTATTGAATCTTTAGTCTAAATGTGAATAATGTAAAAAGTTTTCTATTCTTTGCAAGTAGAGTGTCACAAACTTTATCTCTTGGTAAACTCTCAAGAGTGAGGTTCAAGCAATTTGCACTTTAAATTTGTTGAAGACTTGTATAACAATAAAGATGTTAATGACATATGCTTGATGGCCACAAGTATCAAAATGCAAATATGATAACATAGTGATCGATAAAGTTTATCTCTTTTAAAATTGAAAGTCTATTTGAGGTTATGGTAAAAGAGTTGGTGCTTGGGTATAATGAACATACTTTAATCATTTGCAAGCTTTAGTAGAATTCTTATCTACAAATAAAAACTAGAAATATTATCATACTTAGAACCCTATCAAAATTAGGTGAGCAAGAATATGCATAACGTCCAAGAGGCACATATACAAATTGAACTTGTTATTGTCATAATGATGATGTCAGTGGGCTATGAAATTCATGATAACATGAAAGAAATATAGACATAAAGGAGAAGTCATAGATTATAGATAACATTTGGTCATTGTAAACACACACCATGAAATAATGTGAATTAAACAACTAGATGGTTGAACAAAAGTAAAAGTAGCATAAAGTATGCAACTCAACAACCATATAGTCAAAGGCAAAAGCTTTGAGTCTAGCATTTTGTCAAGGGTGCTTGTATGCTAAGCCTTTTTCTATATATAATGCAAATGCTGAAGTGGACTTGGCATTATAATTACAACATGCTACTCATAGTCAAGTTCATCTAACATATTATACATTACAATTGTTCTTGAAAAACTATGAACAAAAGGTGCTATTCATAATAGTGATGTAGTTGAATACTTACCTTGATCACAAATCAACTTGGTTCATATTAAAGGTAGCAACTCAACTCCTTATCAGTCAAAAAGTAGATAGATTCAAATTTTGCTCAAAATGTTGATGCACTTGATTAAATGATTGTAGACCGCAAAAATGGAAAACAGTATTTGATAGACTTATATCCATAGGCTTCCAATGCTTGACCAAATCCATGAGCATATTCTCAAATATCACTCATGCATGCATCATTGATGTTGAATTAGAATAAGACAATGCCTGATTGGTGCCAATGATGTGTGGAAAAAGTTCAAAAAGGACCAAGAGTGGATCCTAATCTGATCCTCAAGAGGGATTGGTTGTCAGATTACTTGATCTATCAATCTCCTTCAGATTAAGATCAATCTAGATCAATTCTAGACACAAAATCCTAACAAGAACAATCATTAATTGAAGGTAAGTGTACTTTATGGTTTCACACGTGTGAAACACTGTCTGAGTACAGACTCCAACCTGAAAATCAAGTACACATTGATAGAACCTCAAAACAATCAAAACAAATGTAGACAAATGGAGAGAATCACTCAAAATTGCTTTCAAAACCAAGATTGGTGTCTCACATTGATTATGGCCAAATGTGGTTCTATATATACAATAAGTGGGAGCTCGTGGTACTGATCATCCCTTTGATCCCACATGTGTGAAGGTGCTTTGTCATATGATGATTCATCATGCAAAACTGACACTTGGACAAAACGTTCTATTTTGCGCACTTTTGGTCCATTTTCCTTCTATATGGAGATCTACTTGCAAATCTTCTAGAAGTCAAAATTCGCCTACTTCAGCTTACTCCACACATGTGAGCTGTCCTCTACACATGTGATATGACACCTAACCAAAGGATGTGGCTCATGCAATCAATAGATTGATGCCATGTGTCATATGTCTAGAAAACTAGTTTTTGTCCTTTTTAGCCACTAGAACTTGAATTAAATCATATGTACAACCTATATGATTATGGTACATGACAAGTACATTATTTTCACACGTGGGAAAAGGCTCCACACATGTGTAATCATCTATATACAAGATTTTTGGCCTCTACCAAGCTTATTTTTGCATTTTTCACACTCCTCCTCAAAAATCTAGCTTGGTAAATCTAGCTTGATGGAAAACATGATGATCTTGAACTTGACTCCCTGGGCTGAATTGGTCTTTGCTGGTTCAAAAGGTGTGAAGATCAGCCAATGAGCTTGATGTTGATCTAAAATCACCATATCCATGATAGTGCTTCTTTGATGTTGACATCTTTGATGAGCTTGAGAGCTTTGCACCATCCTAGCATCTTCGAAATTGATTCCTTCCAAATTTCATGTAGATGCTTGACTTTGAGGCTTTCTCCTTCTTCATGTGCATGCTCCTCCATGAGAAAATAAAGATTTCTTCTTGACTTATTAGGATCACAAAGATCTAACATCATGTTACCATGATCTAGAGAATTAGACTTATCCAAATTGGCAAGACTATGCATGCTATAATAACAAAGTGTTTTGCATCATATCTTCATGCTTGTTTACCATGCTAATCTCAGATCCAATGAGGCTAAATTCTTCATTATGGAGATAAGTGTCTTTAGAAGATGATTCACTTACTCTCATAAAGAGTTTACAATTTGCCTCAATACAAATTTTCAAACTATGAGTGAACAAATCACTTTTGCTCTTACATGACTCAAGAGCATACATTTGATGAAATAACCATTTGCTTTCTAATTGATTTAAAATCAATTTCAAAATTTTAAGAGCATCATCTATGTTCTCAAGAGAGACTTCATACTCAACTAGTATGGCGTTACTCCACCTTTGAGATACAAAAATCTCTTCAAAGCAAATTTCATAAGTTGACATGAGAGCATAAATGAAACTATTTTCATTTTGTGATTGCTCCTTATTCTTTATTGATTTCTCTTGGATAATAACAATAAGTTTGAACTTATATAAAGTTCCAAGCAAAATACTTTCCAAGGACATAAAATAAATCTAAGTTACTTTCATGAAAGTGACATCTATCTTTGCATCTTGAACCAAACAATGCACTTGTAAATGAAAAATTTCAAAAGATTTGACATGTGTTGTGATGGACTCTTGAAGACAAATCTTGCAAGTCCTTGTGAGACTCCAAGCCTCATTCACCTTTCCTTGGACTTGTCCTTCTTGTATTTGCATTTTGAACTTGAAGCTCCATCCTTCACCTCGGCCCCCTTGCTTTAGTTTTCCTTGGATGGATTGGTCTTCTTTTTGTAGCATCTTGAGAAAATATATCCTCCCTTGCCACAAAGGTTGCACTTAGGATCCTTTCTTTCCTTCAACAGGATGCCACCTATTGATGCCATGTGAATAAAAATCTGTGATATGATTCTACAAATGTAATTTGTGACTTTCAAGAGACTAGATTTGAACATCTTCAATAATCTAGAATGATCTACAAAAGATCTAGCTCACAAACCTAAGAATCAATCTTCACACTAATGACTAGTCACTTGGAAACTTTGCTTTGATCACTAAGACAAAAGCACACAATCTTTGAGTCAAATCACAAAAGAAATCAGATCCAATCTCCTATTGGACTCATCAAATACCAATGACTCTTTCTTTTGAAAGTTGAAATGGATATGAAAAATATTTGACAACTAGATTTTCCTTTTCACTTGACTAGTTCTCTCAACACTTGAGATTCTTGAACAAAAGATGGGTTTTGTTTCAAATACATGAAAATCAAACTTAATCACTTCTTCTGGACTCACTCTTGACCCAAATAATCTCACACTTGAGATTAAGAATGAATTTGATTTGGTTTGACAACAAACTATACCACCAACTTTTCACAAAGCTTAAAAAATTAGACAACTAGAGATTCACAAAGATCTCAACCATGCATGAATAGTCAAATATGGACTCCTCCTCATTCTAGACATCTAATGGGATCTCAAATTGACCCTCACACTCTCATAAAGAAAGTTGAATAGAATTTGAGTTTCATACATAATATGTCAATTTTTGCTCAATAAATTGAATTCAATCACTCCTATTGGATTCCACCAATTACTCTACTTTTTAAGACTTGGAATGAAATTCAAAATCAAAAGTTGTGATTTTTCTCACTAAGATATTGTGCTTCGAAGAGGTAATGCCACTTAGAAAGATTTGATCACCTAGGAGAATACAAATTCTCCACCAATAACAACACAAAATGAGCTTCTAGATCTTGCCTTCTACAAAGGAAGGAACTCTTAGAAAATTGGATCTCTCTCTACACATTTGCCATAGACACCTTAATGACTCTTTTAAAACCTTACAATCACTCAAACAAATTGAGTAGGGTTGAACAATGTGACTTGGATCTCAATCCCTTTTCTAGAACTCTCAATTGAAGCCAATCTATGTCAAATTCTACAAAAGATTTGCATAGATGCTCTATATGCACTAGAAACTCTCAAAGGTTTCACTTGGAGGACAGATCCAAGGATGTTTTCTAGCAAATTGATGCTTCTAAACTTGACCCTATCACTCTTGAACAAATCTAGAGTGATAATACAATGGATTTCAACCTCTCACCTTGCATATCACTCAATCTATGATTTTTAGCAAAATCTCTCTCAACTTCAACATGCACTCAAAAACTCAGACATAATCAATTAATGCACCTAATTCAAGCTTCAAATTTAATTTCTTGGCTGATCTAATCCAAGAACTAATCAAGGTATTAGATTCTCTATAGAAAATGCTTGATTTTGCACCAAAAATCACTCAAATTGGGTATGTGAGTCAAATTCTACAAATTTTTTAATTTTCTCAGCCAAAACCGGAGCTGTACGGCCTCACACCTGTGAAAAGGGTTCCTACAGACCACAACAAGATCTGGACCAAAAATTTTGAGGATAGCTATCAAATCCAACACACTACACAAAATTTGACTAGTTTCCAAAAAACTGCTAATTTTGGCTTTGCTTTGGATTAACCCTATCAATTTCAACAAAAAATCTTGTACTTGGCTCTAATACCATGTGAAAAAAGTACAAAAAGGACCAAGAGTGGATCCTAATCTGATCCTCAAGAGGAATTGGTTGTCAGATTACTTGATCTATCAATCTCCTTCAGATTAAGATCAATCTAGATCAATTCTAGACACAAAATCCTAACAAGAACAATCATTAATTGAAGGTAAGTGTAATTTATGGTTTCACACGTGTGAAAAACTGTCTGAGTACAGACTCCAACCTGAAAATCAAGTACACATTGATAGAACCTCAAAACAATCAAAACAAATGTAGACAAATGGAGAGAATCACTCAAAATTGCTTTCAAAACCAAGATTGGTGTCTCACATTGATTATGGCCAAATGTGGCTCTATATATACAATAAGTGGGATCTCGTGGTACTGATCATCCCTTTGATCCCACATGTGTGAAAGTGCTTTGTCATATGATGATTCATCATGTAAAATTGACACGTGGACAAAACCTTCTATTTTGAGCACTTTTGGTCCATTTTCCTTCTATATGGAGATCTACTTGCAAATCTTTTAGAAGTCAAAATTTGCCTACTGAAGCTTATTCCACACATGTGAGCTGTCCTCTACACATGTGATATGACACCTAACCAAAGGATGTGGCTCATGCAATCAATAGATTGATGCCATGTGTCATATGTCTAGAAAACTAGTTTTTGGCCTTTTTAGCCACTAGAACTTGAATTAAATCATATGTACAACCTATATGATTATGGTACATGACAAGTACATTATTTTCACACGTGGGAACAGGCTCCACACATGTGTAATCATCTATATACAAGATTTTTGGCCTCTACCAGGCTTATTTTTGCATTTTTCACATGATGGTGGTGTGGCATTATTTTTGTCAGAGTTGTTGATAGAAATTTATTGCCTTGCTATTCTACAACAAATTGTCACTAGCAAATGTCAGATATCGGTTGAATTATGAACCATGCACACACATTCAAAAGCTTGATTGGATTAAAACTACGCATTAAAACCTTTAAAAATAGGGTACAAGTACATAAAAAATATCATGTTGTGTGGTCAAAAGGTAGACATTATGTTGCATTCAAAAGGTCAAAATGTTGCATTCATTATGTGCACATATAACAAGGTTTGCCATTTCACAAAACATTCTCAATCAATACAATAGGTCTTCAAACTATACTATTTTTCTACTCAATCCATCATTGAAAATTCATGGAATGTCATGTAGTTTATTGTTTACAACTTAACAATAGACTTTAGGCCAAATAGAGGGAATGAAATATTGTAGGGCTTAATAGTCAAGTTAGTGAATAAAATTGGGATCCCTCGCAAATTCAAATTCAAATGATGAGGGAGGTAGGTTGCCAAAAATACCGCTTGTACACATGTTAGGTGATTAGGCCACAAGTAGCTTTGACTTAACTTGAGGTAGTGTAGGCCTTTACATTTGGCATGATGATAGAGGGCTAGTGACATGTCTTTTGATCTTGTATTGTTGTTATGTGACCTATCACAAGAAAGACAAATCCAAATAAATTGAGACTATTTGTAGTCTCATTTTATATACATCAAATTTAATTGATTAGCAAAATTTGCTGAAATAAAATTCAAAATCAAAACAATACCCAAAAGTTGATGACTCTAGAACTCTTTTATTACTTTTGGCATAGAATCCTATTGATTTTTCTATGTTGGTCAAATTGATCACTTGTTATTTTAGATTCATGCATCTACAAACACAGAATAGACCACAACATTCAATACTTGCAACAACATTCTAAACAACATTCATTGTTCTTCGAGATAGTTATTTCTTTATATTGTACTTTCTGTGAATTTTGCATTCTACAATATTTAATCTCTTCGAGAGCAAAACAAAAAGCAATTGATGTATTAACAACAATGACCACAATGGGTGACAACAAAAAGTGGAATTCAATACCAAGTAACCCAAAGAGATTGGTTCCACTAGACCAATAGACAACTATCTAACAATTTAATGAATCCTGAACATGGAGCCCGTTGATTTTGTCTCGAAAATAGAAATATTGAAGATTAGCCTAAAATTCCTCCACATCACTCAAACGAAATTCATGCAATCTTTACAAGTCCAAAAGAACACGATTTTGAAAGTATTGTGTTTATTTGTGATATAAGTTGTTAATTATATTGTGCACAGAAAATATCAATCATGCACTACACAAAACCAGATAACTTCAAATACACATTGCTACAACATTTTAATATTCAAATAAATGTCTCATTTCTCAGAAAATCTCATCTGGCATTCAAAAATCATTTAAAATAGAGTACATCAATGTTTCCCAAAAAAAATTGTCTTGAAAGGCATCTTTCTCTGTGGAATTTTTCCATTAATTCATGAACATGTGTTAAAACTTGTTGCTCATTAGTTGTAGGCCATGTATACCCAACAATAGTAGCTAATACCATTGATCCCCTAATCAAGCTTTCTTCACTCTCCTTTCTACAAACAAGGGATGTCAGTCCTTGATGCAATGGTTTTTCCATTACTGGTTGTAAATATTGCTGAATTCATACGTGTGGGACGCCCTACACATGTATTTTTGATCTCCTAAGCCCAATAATACCATAAAGATCAGACTAGCATTAGTTGTCAATAGGAAAGCTGATCATACAAGAAATATTATTGTGTTACAAGCAAGATCTGTCAACAAAACATAAGACTAAGCATCATAAATGTCTCAACTCAGCTAGAGAGAGAAAATAGAAAGTACAAAACTCGTGTAGAGAGAGAGGGCACAAAGAGCTTGTCTCCAAATTTACAATTCACACAAATTTCATGATCTTCTCAATGAGAGTACATCACATATATATAGATCCATGGACTCCTTTCCTTTTTTGAGTTGAATTGGAGTTGTGAATCCACCTCTCAAGCTATCTAGACTTATTCAAGCCACCTCACTATGTCTAATTGTGCCACCTAGTCTTTTCATGCAGTAAATGTGGCATGTAAAGTACAAATGGCAATTCCTATGGTAGCTCGAGTTTATACTTCTACCTACCTTGAATATTTTATTCTAAGATGGGTCTTTACTAAGCCAAAAGAGCTTAATTCATCTTTGGCATTTTTAGGACTCCTATTCACAACATTAGATAGACTTTTCCAATATTTTGACACTCCTCCTAGAAATGTATCTAATGTGGATCAAGCATCGATCTTAAGATAAGACCAATATTAGACCTATGCTTTGAGAAGACACTTTTGCAAAGTGGCTTTGTGAGCAGCTCAGCAATACATGAAGATGTGTCGACATGTTCTAAGTTGATTTCACCTCCAATAAGCTTTGCCCTTACAAAATGGTGTGCCACTTCTATATGCTTGCTTCTTGCATGAAAAATAGGATTGTTTGCAAGAGCTTGTGCCAATATGTTGTCACATTTGATCAAGGAAGATCATCCTCTTCGATGCACTTTAGCTCCGTTGATTCTTACTTCTTGTCTTATGCTTGTCTTTGGTAAAGAGAGCTTTACCATCAATGTTGAGAGACAGTCTCTCCATTTTCAAGAGTTTATACTCTTGTCTTGATTCTTCAGAAATGAGCACACTTTGGAGTGCTTCCAAACTTGGTAGCTCCTCCTTAATGGCATAACTCTGAACAAGGTTGTCATATTCCTCCTTTAACCCATTAAGTATGACTTGAACAAGTTCATTTTGCTTGATGGAGTCTCCTATGCATGACAATTCTCTATGGAGGTCTTTAACTCTCATTACATAAGCTAAAGCACATTCATCACTTCTCTGTACACTTTGAAAAATTTGGTTTCTTAGTGTTAGAAGTCTAGAAGTATTATTTGCCTCATAGATGGACTTGAGAATATCCCAAGCATCTTTGGCATTAGTACACACACCAATTTCTCTTAAGATGTCATTTGAGACATTCATTTTAATATAATACAGAGCCATTCTAGCTCTCTTTTTGTACTTTGGAGTTTCTTGAGGAATTTGTGGTTCTTCTTCAATGCCAAGTACAATATCCATCACATCTTGTAGTATTAAGACAGATTACATTCTAACCTTCCAAATTGAGTAATTGGAGGTTGACAATCTTTCACTTGCTTCTAATAGAAAGACACCCATTGAAGTCATAAAGAATGATGGAAATCAAAAAAGATGGATGAAAAAATTGCTTATCTTCTCACTATAGGAACCAATCAAGGGCAAAAAACCAAATCTTATGTAAGACAAAGCAAAAAAAACTGTGAGGTAGATCTCACTAGCTTGACAATCTCTCTAAAACAAGATTTGAATCATCAAAAAAGATGAAGTATGGCAAAAGTTATGGTTCTATGAATTTCACATCTGTGAAATACTCCAAAAATGTCAAATTGACTCAAATACAATCTATTTGTATGAAACAATTTGCCTAGAGCCTATAAATTTTGTCTAAATCACATATAGATGAGATTGGTCAACTTTTGGATGACTTTTGTGATCATTCAAGCAATAAATGACATGTACTCATGATTTGCCACAGGTCTAGGTGCCCCTACCCATGACTCTTCAAAAGCTTATAACTTTTGATTGGCTTATCCAACTGTCATGATTCAAACTGTATCAGATTCTACACATTTCTAGTTTTCTAGTGGGCTAATTTGCATGAAATTTGGATCTAAGGTGAGGGAGAACCATCAAACTAAAAATGGGTGGATTTCACACGTGCCAGCACCTGAAATTCCGTACAGTACCTAATCTGGACCATTCAAAGTGGTTTGAAACTGTAAATCACCAGAAAACTGCAAACTAGCTAGAAAATAGAATCTAGACAATTCCTAGCTTAAAATCTGATCAAATTTGCAAACTTTTTGATTAGATTTGCTCGTAAATCTTAGGTAGGCTCTGATACCATGCTGAATTCACACGTGTGGGATGCCCTACACATGTATTTTTTTATCTCCTAAGCCCAATAATACCATAAAGATCAGACTAGTATTGGTTGTCAATAGGAAAGCTGATCATACAAGAAATATTATTGTGTTACAAGCAAGATCTGTCAACAAAACATAAGACTAAGCATCATAAATGCCTCAACTTGGCTAGAGAGAGAAAATTGAAAGTACAAAACTCATGTAGAGAGAGAGGGCTCAAAGAGCTTGTCTCCAAATTTACAATTCACACAAATTTCATCATCTTCTCAATGAGAGTACATCACATATATATAGATCCATGGACTCCTTTCCTTCTTTGAGTTGAATTGGAGTTGTGAATCCACCTCTCAAGCTATCTAGACTTATTCAAGCCACCTCACTATGTCTAATTGTGCCACCTAGTCTTTTCATGCAGTAAATGTGGCATGTAAAGTACAAATGGCAATTCCTATGGTAGCTCGAGTTTCTACTTCTACCTACCTTGAATATTTTATTCTAAGATGGGTCTTTACTAAGCCAAAAGAGCTTAATTCATCTTTGTCATTTTTAGGACCCCTACTCACACCATTAGATAGATTTTTTCAATATTTTGACAAATACTTGTACAGTACATGACCCTCTAGTATTGGTGCCTGACCAATACGAAGTGATACTATATAAGATCGAATGTCCTGTTTCTTTCTTGTTGCTTTTAGTAATGGCCAAAGCTCTTGCAACAAAAAATCTTCACCACTTTGGCCATCCCAACCACCAAACACATATGGAAACACACAATTTTCTGCATGATTCATGCAAGCTTTGTAAGATGAATCATCAATGAGGATTGTGTTTTGATGGTGTAATTTTTCAAAGTGTTTCCAAACACTAGCCAAAGGCTTGAAGCTTGCACAAACATGCTTGTTATTAGGTCTCATCAAATTAGTTTGGTAACAATTTTCTTGAGACCAGAGCATAAACAATGGAAACTTGCAACCAAATTTTCGCTCAATGTAGCCATAAGACTTGAGGGTATTTCTAAATATCATGGTTGACAATATTCCAACCTTGTAAGTTGATATCAACTTTGCCAAGAACTCTAAGCATCTAGGTCGAAGTTGCAACCATTTTCCCTCGTGATAATCAACAATTGACTGAGGAGACTTTATGAAAGTATTAATTAAACTACCCTTTTACACGAAAGAAAACTTGGATTGACACAATTCACTCATATAGAAAGGTAGTTTATGAAAAGCAAATAAACAATTATGTCTATTCAAGTAAAAATGTAGTTTAAGAGAGGCAAATGAACAACTATGTTTATTCAAGCAGATAGTTTTCAACATCCATAAAAATAAGTCTCTGAGAGCAATTAATAACCAAAGATTAGGCAAGGCTTTTAGTATATACTTTGCTTCCATCAATTCACGACAAGTTTGAAAGTGCAGCATCTATATTTTCGTTGTAGCGCAAAGCATAGTGCCTCATCGGTTGAATGTACCTCATTAATCATAGCAGAGCCTTCCAATGTTGTAGGCCTAGATTGGAAATGTACTGCCATAGTGTGCTTACTGTATAAGCTAGATCAGGACGTGTGTAGATCATAGACTACATTATCGATGCGATGATGGACTGATAAGAATATATGCTCATCTCCCTTTGTTCTACATTGATAGACCTGTGGGGCACATATCTTTAGATAGCTTGGATCCAGGAGCCATTGGTGTGTCTATCAGCTTACAGTCCTCCATGCCATAGTTGCAAAGTACATTGTTCAGATATGCTTCTTGGCTTATAGTAATCCTTCTGCTTGCGCAATCTCTAGTGATCTCCATACCAAGTAGGTAACAAATTGGCTCTAAATCAATCATTTCAAATTGTTGTAATAGTAGAGACTTTTTCTCATGCAATAACTGAGATGAGTTGTTGATTATTAAATAATCATCAACATATAAGGCTATTATCACATAGCTTGAGCCTTTGTTCTTGAGGTACACATTTGAGTCTACAGATCTTGAAGTAAAATTGTGCTGCAACAAGAAGTGATTGATTCATTCATACCAGGCCCGAGGAGTTTGCTTGAGGCCATAAAGTACCTTCTACAATCTACATACCAAATGCTCTTGGCCTTGAAGGTTGTAACCTTCTAGTTGATAAATAAAAATTTCTTCTTGTATGCATCTGTTAAGGAATGTTGTCTAGACGTTTGGAGCTATTGCATCTTCTTCCTTGCTTCATTTTGTTTGAGTATTCAACTGTCCTTGATGTCGTGGTTAGCTCTCTTGTAGTATCCATAGAAGAGTTTAGTCTTGGCAAGGTTGTTGTTGTCAATTGTTCTGTGGTTGTTGTGGTTGCGTTGAATCTAGCTGCTCCCCCTTCATCTTCTTGTCCTTGAAGTTCTTCTTCTTGGAACGTTGCTTATTGGAGTACAAGGCCATTGACTTGGTACTCATCATAGATAAGCTCCGTGCTTCTTCTTGTAATAAGCTTGTTGTCAACTTCTGACAGCACATGAGTATTGCTCAGAAGCAATACCAGATTGTCATACGAGGATGGAAGACTGGCTAGAAGAGACATCATAGAGTCCTCTTCTAAAATAGACGAACCTATAGTAGCAAGTTGATTTAGCAACTGCTTGAACTCATTCAGATGATCACTGACTGAGGTTCCTTCGATCATTTTTACGGTTAGGACCTTTTTTCTCAAGAAGAGACGAGCCGAAACATCTGACATTTCATAAATGCATGTCAAAGTGGTACAATTTGATACATGAACTGTTTGAGTATCTTTCAGGTTCAAGGATATGATGGCAAGAGCTTTGCCATCTTTTGTTTCCCATGCTGATAGCATTTCAGGTTTCGTCGATTTGGCTATAGAACTGTTGATGTATCCCCATAGCTTCTTTTCGATCAGCATTATCTTCATCTTGAATTTTCACATGTGAAAATCGTCTTCGTTGAACTTGTTGATCAAGCGGATCTCTGAGGTTGAGCCTTCCATGATGATCGATGAATAGAGATTATAAATTAGATATAAAAATTAGCTCTGAAGTACCCTAAAACATCATGTTTTCTCCTCAATAGTTCAAGAGATATTTGGATTTTCATAATGGTTTATTGGGATATTGTGAAAGATTGAAAAATAATGGAAATGAATTTTGAATGCAGAGGATTCACTTTTTGGAGAGTCAAATCAGATCTATGTCCTCCTACTATCAAGAGAGAGAGAGTGTGTGTGATGTATAAAAGTTGCAGCAAAAAACTATAGGTATTCGAACAAAGTATGAGTCATTGAAAAGAGATATTTTAGACATTAGAATTGAATCTAAACAGAAGCAAGCAATATTGTATTCTAGTCTGAGAATTGACAGTTACTTAAAGATGTGGTAAAATTAACAAAGAAAGCTAAAAACAAGAAACAAAAGAGACACTTTTGCAAGGATATTTGGAATCTCTCAAGAAGTGGTTACCAAAACAGAAGGATTCATTCATTCAAGTAGGTATTTTGTGATTGATCTCAGATGATTAATTGAATGTGCTTATGTAGGTCTATTTTCTAATCTGTTATCTTTTAATGTAGGTCTACATTGGTTGCAAATCAAAATATCAGAGATAATGATTCAATCGGAAAGACATTAGGTTGTATATTAACAGGTAAATCAACTGAATCTATGTTGATGAATAATAAAAGTCCACATATAAAGTATAAAATTGTAGAGGACTTGATGATGGACAAACCAAAATTTTTAGATAAAACTTTAGTTCAAGGTGCTTGTGATTTTGTCGGGATAAGCAAGGAAGCATATGATACAATTTTTAAACTTATTAGAGAAGCATTTAAGCAAATTTGTATTAAGAAAATTCATCTTCCAAAGTCATATCATTTGAAGCATGAGAGAAGTAGCTTAAACATAGGAATGCATAAGATTATAGACGTTCAAATTAAAGAGACATATCAAACTAAAGAAAGATCAATTTTCTACAATGCTTCAAATATCCTATTTGTAGGTGTAAATCAATTACTAAGATATATGATTGATTTTTATGAAATCACAATGGAAAAGGTAACTGGTAAAATAATTGTAGTGCTCTACTAAATTTGCACCAACTACAGATATACCTACCGCGTCAGGGGTGTATGATTCCTACCAAGAAAGCTGAACGAAAATCAAAGATCAACCCTTATGAAAAGGAACAATGAGAAGAATTCCAGCATGATATGCCAGAGCATTTCAAATGCTATACTTTGGATGATGTTGTGATTATGTTACCCAAGGCTCATCGTGAACCAGAAGAGCAAGTAATAGAATCAAAGGAGGATTATGATGGACTAGCTAGGACTCAACCAATGAATCTTGCTAAACTAGGAGAGCCAGAGAAAATTGTTCAAGTTGGAGCACAACGTACTCCTGAACAATTTCAAGCATTAAGAAAATTATTGATTAGGTACCAAGATTGTTTTGCCTGGATGTACAAGGATCTCAAAGGAATTCCTACCTCGGTTATTGAGCATACAATAGCCTTAATGCCTGATGCAGTTCCACAGGTCACAAAATTTGATTGTTGTAATCCAAACATTATTGAACTTATAAAAAATAGCTACAAAGACTACTTGAAGCCGAATTTATTTACGAAATCGAGCATACATAATGGGTTTTGCCAATTGTCGTCATTCCTAAGAAGAACGAAAAGTTGAGAAATTGTGTGAATCTCAAAGCCTTGAACAAAGTGACGTGAAAGGATCACTTTCTATTACCTTTTATTCAAAGCATTTTGGACCGTCTTATTGGAGCGGAAGCATATAGTCTTTTGGATGGATTTAGTGGTTGTAACCAGGTCAAGATTGCACCTGCAGATCGCCATAATGGAGAACTTATGCTTATAAAGTTATGTCATTCAGACTTGTATTGCACCTAGTCCATTTCAAAGAGTGATGCAGTTCGTCTTCAAAGACTACTTGTAAAAAATTCTTGAAATCTACTTGGATGATCTCGGAGTTCATAGTGCGGATACAGACCATCTAGATCCTTTGCAAAAAGTATTTGAACGTTGTCACAAGTATCAAATCTTCTTAAATCCAAAAAAGTGTCAAATATGGGTTTCTCATGGAGTTGTACTTGGACATGTGATATCAAGACATGGCATTGCTACAGGTTATTCCAAAATCAAAGTCATCATCGAGTTATAGCCTCCAGGAACAATTCGAGTTACTATCGAATATTTATTTTATTCTTTGCGGATTTAGCAAGACCTATATACAAGTTGACTATTGTACCAATTTGGAGAGTAGAGGCATTGGAAGCATTTCAAAAATTAAGAAAGCTTTGGCTTCTACACAGATACTATGAGCTCCAATCTGGACAATTGAGTTTCATGTTCATACTGATGCATCAAAACATGCCATTGGATCAGTTTTATTGTAGCCAGGTGAATATAAGAAGGACTCTCCTATTAGGTTTGCAAGCAGACAACTTAAGATCCTGTGAAGAATTATTCGACAACCGAACCCGAAAGCCTTTGGCCATGATTTTTTTTGTTAAGAAGTGTCGACATTATCTACTGGCAACCCATTTTGCATTCTATACTGATCATCAATTGTTACTTTATTTGGTGAACAAGATATGTACATGGGGCGTATTGCAAGATGGCTACATTTATTGACCGAATTCGATTTTCAAGTTGTGGGTCAAAAGGGTAAACAAAATTATGTGGCCGATCATGTTTCAAGGATTGAATCAGCACCAATTAATACTGAAGTGGATGATGAACTACCAGACGCTACATTGTTCTATGTTAAAGTAGTACTTGAGTGGGCAATCGATATTGTTGAATATCTGATGCTAGGCCAACCCAATGATTCCTTGACAAAAGTACAAAATAGACAATTGATCCTTAAGGTACAACCTTATCAATTGATAGCTGGACCATTGTATCACCGAGAAATGGATAATATTTTGTGAAGATGTGTTTTGCCGCATGAAGTACCTGAACTTATCATGTTTTCACATGATGGAATGGGCGGAGGACATATTTTCAATAGATATCATTGTTCACAAACTTTTACAATCAGGATGTTGGTGGCCTGCACTTCATAAAGATACAGAAAATTATATTCAATCATGTGATGTTTGTCAACGAGCACATTGTCTTACATGGCAGAATTCTGAACCTTTACATCCGGTTTTATTCCAAACATCATTTGAGAAATGGGCCTTGACTATGTTGGTCCTATTCATCATGTGGCACGAGGATCTCAAGCCAGATATATCATTGTTGCAACTGATTATATGACCAAATGGGTTGAAGCAAAAGTAGTTCGAGTTGTAGATGCAAAATCAACGGCTAAATTTCTCTATGGAAATGTCATTACTAGATTTAGATGTCTTATCAAGATCATAAGTGATCATAGAACACATTTTGTGAATGAAACGATAAAATGTTTATTGGAAGACTTTTTCGTTATACACTGGTAATGGACAAGCTGAATCTTCCAACAAGATTCTCTACAACATTATGACAAAATAGTTGAAGCAAGTCATTCTAATTGGAAACATAAACTTTATGCAGCATTATGGACATTCAGAACTACTTATAAGAGTAGCACGAATCAAACACCCTTTCAACTTGTTTATGGTCAAGATGTTGTGATGCCGATTGAATTTTTGGTACCATCTTTACACATAGCAACCACAGAAAGGTTAGACGATGACAAATCTCTACAACTGTGTCTTTGCATAAAGTATGTGAAACCAAATTGATGGCAATTCATGCATTAGCAGTAGAGAAAGCCCGCCGTAAGGCATGGTATGATCGCCGACTACACAAAAAGGATCTGAAGGAAGGAGATCTAGCATTGATGTATAAAACCAAGTTGATTAAAGGTAAACTAAAATTTGTTGGTGAAGGACCGTACAAAGTTAAAGAAATATTGAACTATGGAACAATTATTTTGGAACATTTGGATGGAAAAAAATTTGACACTCTAATGAATGGCAGTCGATTACGCAAGTTTTGGCAGCTAGTTCCGCCAGTTCAACCAACATGATCCGACACTATGATTTTAGTTTTACTGTTTTACAATTTTTTTGTTTTTCACTACTTGATTGATTTTTTTTTTTTGGAAAAGATAGTTAAAAAAAACAAAAAAAGTGAAAATAAAAAAAATGAATCAAAAGATTGATGAGCAAAAGTCAAAATGTCATCAGATTAGAAAAAGTTTAAGAAAAGTATTTTCAAAATCAGATCTTTATGGAAAATGACTTGGAAAACCACTTTTTGGGTCATATTTGTACATACAATTATAGAAAACGTTCACCGAGTTTTCAGAGACAAGATCCACCTCAAATGTATCCACACTGAGTTTGGCGAACGTTCTTTTCACCAGTTAATACCTATTTTGACCTTAGGTGAATGGTCAGCATTTTGCCATTTTGAGAACATTCGTCGAGCACATTACAGACCTTATGAACCTTCATCGACACATCAGATGGATTTAGAATGCCAAATTTAGGTTGGTCAAAATTCATATTCCAAAAATTTGCATTTATTATAATATCTAGGCGAAGGATAGTCTTAGGCGAATGTTCAACCTTCGTCAGATCTTTAGAACGTTTGTTAGACTGCTATTTTGGTCAAGAGCCTTCGTTGAGATTTTTGGAACCTTCACAGTACTGAAGCATGCCTGCAGATTTTTGTCCGAAATTGATCAACTAAATTGGTACTTTTTCTAATGGATCCTCCAATTCACCTATAAGAAGATGAAATTTAATTCATCTCTCACTTGTGCTAACGGAGCTCTTGAAAAAAAAAATTTGATCAAAACTTTCTAAAATTTTTCTACAACTATCTGATACACTCCTGCGTCTTACTTTCAGTCTTTACCTTTCTGTCATCATGTCTTCTACTGATACCTCGCAATCTCCGTGTTATGTCATCCATCGTGATGTTCCAACTACAATGAATATCATGATGCTCCCTAGCACAAGCATCATTGCTAGTGGATGACTCTTGTCGGGCCTTTGCTTATGGAAATGAGAATCTACGAGCATGTCATTTCTGAAAAAAATCAAAATGCAATTCATTACGACGGCCTTTTGTACTTGGACCGAGGCCAAATCCAAATTTTATAATTCCCCAAGTGTACAATTGGCAAATAGCAGTGGTTTTCAACTGGGCCTTACAATTTTATGCGGCCGAGTATAGACATTTGTCAGATCTGACAATTAGGCAATTTGTGCTTTTTGCCAATGATCTAACCATGTTGGCATCTGTAGCAACGTGGTGGGATGATTGCCTACTCCAATTGGCTTTCGATCCTAATAAATCAATGGCATCCGACAGTGTTCAAGATCAATTGCCACTTGTCAAATTATACTATTTGATGGATATTGTTGTAGGTTTGGAGGAGAGACCTTTGACACCTCAAGAACAATTGAGGTATGACAAGAGGGCAAGGAAAGCTCTACATGTGATCACGATGAATATCACTAATGAACTTCTCAAGGAAGTCGGTAAGTGCACAACATCTAGTGAGGGTTGGGAATCCTTGAAAAAGGTTTATGAGTCCAAGTCTACATCTAGGGTCCTAACCTTAAGGAAGAAAAATTTTCAAAGTCTTTATAAGAAGGATGAAGGTGCTCATGCTTTTGTTTTGAAAGTTAAAGCTTTGAGTGACGAACTAGCATGCATTAGTGAAAGCAATAAGGATGTGTTGTTCAAGTTGTTTTTAACTTGCTTGTTGGATGATCATGCTAATTTGGTGCAAAGTTTTGCTACGTTTGGCAATGGGCTCAGCCACAAATGACAACTTCTCAGATATTTTTACAGTAGAATGGTAGTGTAGTGGTGATGTACCCTACCTATCAATCGATACATATATGACCTGATCTCAATCCTAACTGATAATGAATGCTCAACTTGAATATGGATCTATCAGAACTCGAATATCTACGTTCTACAATCTGTTTCAAATATTTCTTGGGTTCTTATAGAATGCAGATTATTACTAATCTAAACTAAGCAAGAAACAGTGGAGAAGAATGAAACCAATCCTACTGAAAAAATCAAAACAACAAAACTAAATCTAACTAAGAACTGTAAGAGCTAATAAAGTGCTTATTATAAATATCACTCAACATTTGTAACAAGAACTTCTCAGGGAGTCAAGCACAAAGCAACATCAGATTAGAATGATTATGATCTGCCACCAAGCCCTGCACATCTACCTAATTCTAATCACAGAACCAAACTTGAAGATGAAGAATCAACAAAACACATTCATACACAAGCACCCAAACTCAATGCATGAAAATAGAGCATAGATTGAAATGCAAATGGACGGATTTTCAATTATCAAATCAACATCATCTCGTTACAATATCTCATGGAGGAGGTCCTCCTATGTACTCTACAAGTGGTGACTCCAATCCTATAACATTTTGAATTCCACCTCTTGACTTGCATAAATTAAGAAAACCATCACTAACTTACACAAATTAGGGAGGCCCCTTCAATAAAAACATATCTCAAGTTGAGAGGGCCCATTTACTAGCTCCCACATGGTTTTCCATCTTTCGAGAATTACCATGGGGCTCACAAATTGTACAGCTAACATTAGTTATTCTCGTGCTCTCAGACTCAACTCTCAACTTCATCTATGCTAGAAGCCTTTTTGAGTGATGAGGCACTGCATCGACACCTCAGGGCATGGCATCAACTAACATTATCCTCTCCTTTAGTGTTGCAGGTCCCACTGCATTGCTTCAACTTTGACGTGTGGTTCTTGGAAAGGCATAGATCCACACTTGCCTACGTAAAACCAAGAGCTTATTGGTTTTGTTATCATGTGTCTTGGCAAAACTTCAATGTCGTAGCAGCTTATCAATATAGCCCTACATAATCGAGAGTCTCTTGTTTGTTTTTCTCAACTTTTCTTCAGTCGAGAGATTTCTCGTAGTCGATCTTCCTTCCGATGGCTTCAAATGTGATGAATCTTATTTTTACGTCCAACAGAATAGCACCTATGTACGACTTTATTCCAAGTATAAACTTATTTTCATACCACTTTTCGATCATTTGTACGTACTGACTGGAAGAAAATATTGCTCAGAAATAAAGCCTTGCCAACATTAGATGGTGTCTTCCATTTGCAAGGGTTGATTAATGTCCAACCTTATGGGTGGTAGCCCTTTATCCCAGTAGCACTCTAATGTCATGAGGAAGGCTATGTATAGGCAATATGTTGCACTTTCTTGGACTATGAGATCTGCACTTCCTCTATAAGTGTATCCAAACTTTAGTAGTGCAGCTTAATACTTTTCATGAGATGAACCCTTGGAATTATAGGCCAATTGGCCTGTTGTTGATGAAAAATTGGTAGCACAAGGGGCAAGATCTGGAAGACTCTTTAAGTTGGATACTAAGGATGAAGCTAACCTTTATGGTTTGATGGTCGACTTTGTGACAAAAAAAAGGAGGAGCGTTTGGCACAAAAGGTTGGGCCATCCCAACTTCAAATCCATGCAATCCATGATCAAGGAGGAGAAGGCAAATGGTTTGCCTAAATTTTTGGCAAGTGATGGTAAGGCTTGTGAAGCATGTGCTTTCGCAAAGCACATAGATTGCCATTTACAAGGTCCACTACTTCATCCAATCATCCTTTTCAACTTGTGCACTTGGATGTTCATCTTTCCATCAACTAGGAGAAATGGTGGTTCTATTATGTTTGTCTCCTTCATTGATGACTACTCTAGATTTGTCTCTTATTTTCAAAAGCTATGGTGTTTGACACTTTCATGAAGTTCAAAGTTCTTGTAGAGAACCAATTTGGCATCAAGATCAAAGCTTTGAGGTTGGATGGTTGATCTCTCCAACAAAGGGTAACCAATTCTATTATTCTCCATGTTCAAATGTTAAGTTCAACTATTTGAAGACCATTGAAGACTTGGCCATCTTCAAGGACTTCCACAAACTAGCATTTAGAACAAGTTTGCAGAAATACATTACTTTTTCAATAGCCTGTAGAAATACACCAAGTGTCGCACAGTTCACATTTTTGCACTTTCTCAAAATATGCGACACTTACCTTTGGCTTCTTCCTTTCAACTATTTTGAAGGAGGATAGTTGTTCCGCAAATATTCCTGCTCCCTTCTCCGCTCGCGTTCTCTATCCTCCTTGGCCCTATCAAATTGTTGCATAAGAAGCCAAAAGTTGGTCTCTTGAGTATCTTGGATCTATTTTTTTTGTTCATGTTCCCTTGAATGTAAGGAGTGTGAAATTCACATGTGTGGAGTGTCCACTACATGTGATTTAGATCTCCTAAGGTGTGTGGATGCACAATGATCAAGATTAGATTGAGATTCAAAATCTATCTAGCTCTCAATGGCAAAAACACACTACTACATGCATTAACTCACTTCCAAAGTACATACACACGTGTGGGAAGTGTTCCAAAATAAAACTAGGTAAAATTAAGCTCCTCTCCTTGGGTAGAGAGAGAATCCTACCAATAGCTCTCGGCTAGAGAGAGAATACTAGAAAAACACTTAGACTCAAATCCACAAGATCTCCAAATTAGTTAGATCAAAATGAGGAGGAGCCTATAAGACTCCTAAAAAGAGTGATGTCCTCGAAGGATTTTTCATCACCTTTATTAGGATCTTTCACAATTTGCTCTATTGGAGTGTCTATGCTCTTAGAATTTTCCATTTGGAAATTTTTCAACATAGAATGCGCATATCTAGATTGACATATAAAAAATAATCTTCATGAAAGTCAATCTCTAAGCCTAGAATGTAATGGTTATCTCCTAGATCTTGCATTTTAAACTCATTTCCAAGTGCTAGCTTCGTTTCTTTAAGTAGCTTGATACAACTTTCCACAAAGAATAATGTCATCAACATAGATTAGAATAATGACTATATTACTATTAACAAGATTTATATACATGGAAGGATCATAGTCACTAAGAACAAATCCTAGTGAGACAAGAAAAGTGTTTAGTCTTGAGTACCATGATCTTGGTGCTTGCTTGTCCATAAAGACTTTTGAAGAGCAAGCACACTTTGGACTAATCCTTGATGAATCCTTGACATTGTTCCATATAAATCTCCTCCTCAAGATTACCATTTAAAAAAGCATTGAATACATCTAATTGGAACACCTTCCATTTGAAAAAACAAGCAAGAGAAATAAGAATTCTTTTTGTCACCATCTTTGCAACAGGTGCAAATATCTCCTCATAGTCCATGCCATGGATTTGAGCAAATCCTTTGGCACATAATCTTGCCTTGAACTTGTTGATGGTGCCATCATGATTGCATTTGATTCGAAATACCCACTTTCAGCCAATCGCATGCTTGTTGGATGGTGAATTTACAAGCTCCCAAGTATTGTTGGTGATCAATGCATCATACTCTTGCTTCATGATATCATACCACTCCTTGGTATTGAGTGCCTCTTGTACATTCTTTGGCTCTTCATGAGAAACAAAAAAAGCATAATTAGTGGAATCAAGATCCACTTGCTTGCCTTTATCAACATAAGAGAGCCTCTTAGACTCGATCTATCTCTCATAGATCTTCTTGGTGAAAAAATCCGAGGAGAATCTTCTTCAAATCTCGACCCCATCACATCATAATTGTCTTCAATAGCAATAGTTGGTGATGCATCTATAGATGACTTGATCTCGACCCCTTCAACAGATAAATGACATCTCTACTTTCAATCACTTGAGAAGTAGAGATAACAAAGACTCTTTAAGCCTTTTTGGTGGATGAGTATCCAACCATGATCCCTTTGCATGATGTAGGATCATTCTTATTCCTTGTTTCCAAGGGAATATGAGCAAAGCATATGCATCCAAAAACTCTAAGGTGATCAACCTTAGGCTTCTTCAAATATAAGATCTCATATGGTGACTTTCCTCCAAGAGCTATATGTGGGGGTCTATTGCAAAGATAATTTGCACAACTTATGGCTTCTCGCCAAAAGTCTTTTGGCAAAGATGCCTCAATTTTCATGGCTTTTGCACATTCACATAAGGATCTATTTTTTCTCTTGGCCACTCCATTTTGAGATGGAGAGTAGGCACAAGAGAACTCTCTTTTAATGCCTTCAAGCTCACAATAGTCATGGAGTTTATTGGAGATATAATCTCCACCTCCATCACATCTAAAAGCTTTAATCTTGAGTGAGAATTGCTTCTCAACATAAGCTTTGAAAATAAGAAAATGATCAAACACCATAGATTCAGAAGCAAGAAGATATATCCAAGTGAATCTTGTGAAATCATCAATAAAGGTAACAAAACAAGTGGATCCTCCCTTGCTCATAGATGATGAGAACATTATCTTTGCGAAGATATTCTTTACTCTTCTTCTGAACATTATTCAGTCATCCATGAATTCTGATTTGTAACCTATCTCTCTGAACTGGTTCAGAAACGCATCTTTCAATAGGTACCAAGTTCCTACATAGCCTAGTTCTACCTGGCTATACCAGATACGCGCCTGCTTTCTTAGCATACCAGGGAAAATTCGTAGTTTGTCTACGTCAGTTCCCTCGTTATTCGTATTGGCTATCGACTCAAATTGTAAGACATAGCTATCTGCATCATCGGAGCTGGTCTCTTTAAAATAATCATATTTAATTTTAGAGATAGAAGTGAAGCGTGCAGCAAGACCCTCCATACTGAAGCTAATCAGGAGTTCAAGTAACCGAGCAATGATTTTGTCTAGATTTCTACGACTAATACTTTCACTCTGTCTTCGTAAAAACTGCTCTCTAAGCTTCCGGTATCTTTCTAATCTCGATTCTCTATCTGACATACATTAGAGATGGAAATAGATGTGTCAGATTTCTTATAACTTACCTAAACTATCCTTGGAAACGGCGCCAAAAATTGGTTAATGTTGTGCTATACCAACAGGGTTAATATAGATTTTGTAGTGAAAAGTATTGTTCCCACAGAGGACAACATTAGAAAGTTATGTTTTTGGTGTAATTATGGCAGGTGGTTTCGAATGTTATTTTGGTTGTTGACAGACATTAAAAAGTAACCAGTATAACTTATATTTGGAATGGGTAATGTTAATGAATTCAGAACAACAATCTGGCCTCTATCAAATTGATGGAAGCCTATTCTACAAATGAAATGTTATCAGAGTAGTACAGTAGACTAAACTCTGGCTGACTAAGGTGTCAACAGAGAATCGAGAATTGTTCGATGTATTCGTGACTGCATAGACAATTAATTAATTGAGTTCGCGAACTATTCGCTCCTAGACAATAGTCCTCAACAACTAAAGCCCAACTTAATGGTTAAAGAGCACGAATGGTTTTAGAGCACGTTAGAAACTTATGTCAATGCCGATCAGGAAAACAGATCAGAGACTCAATTCTTCAGACAAGGACTGTCATCTTATTTGTATACATACAACTTAATTCAATGATCATGCTAGACTGCACAAAGATAGTCATTATTCGAGTGTCGAAAAGAAAGTATTCGCGACAGACGAATAAGATGATTTTAAGACAGTTCTTTAGAGCATGCTTTACGGAAACACAACAAACGACTGTAATGCACTAGAGCGTCTGTCTGATCAGAGAGTAATTCATGAAATGCGTTAGAGATTGTTAGCAGACTCAAGATCACTCGCACTCAACAGTGCGGAGAACAGAGATAAGGGAGAATAACTCATAGAACTCTATTCACTTCTTCAATCTCTTACATAAGCATGAACTCTTCTCTCTCGATGATCGAGACTGAAGTGTGAGATCAATATATGTTCTATGGGGCAAACAAACACACCTCTTAAACAATAGGTGCGTCACTCCCGCGAAAGGATCTAGTTAAGAATTAAACTGAAAATATGTTCAACTATACCATAAGAGGTATACTTAACTATGAGTTAAAGTTACTCTAGTTTAACATGTCTTTTCATAACTAGTCATTTCGTATGGATGACCTAGTTAAGGGTTATCCAAGGCAATGTATTTTCCTATTAAAGGTCTAGCCCTTAATTTATAAGACAAGTACCTAGGAGATATATTCTTGAAAAATTGTTGAAAATTGTCACTTCTCACTTGACATTGGTTCATGTAAATATTGATCAAACATTAGAATATGTTGATGATCTGATTTCACATGTGTGGAGCCTGTTCCCACGTGTGAAAGGATGTATTTTTCATGTTTGTATATATCCAAATTGATTTTGTATCATTCTAGTTAGTGTGAACATGAAATGACTAGTTTTTAGTCAAGTTGACTAGTCACCTACAAATTAGCTTTTCCTTGCAAGTGCATGAGTAAATGCTCCCACATGGCAAGTGGATGTTCACACGTGTGTATAGAGTACTAGAAGATAAGAGTTGACCATTTTTCTTAGATCCTATTTTGTAGGAAATGTGAAAAACTCAGATCCAAAAGATGCTAAAGTTTCATAAAGATCTTGGCCATGGAAGTTATGCACATCTAGATTGAAAAAATGATAGAAATTGTGATGTTAAGCATACTAAACATCAACTAAACATCAAAATCTGATCATAAGCTTCCACAAACAGAAACTTGCTGTCCCTGTCCGTACTTCAGAGCCTACAACCTGCATTTCACACGTGTGAAGCCATAGCAACAAAGAAATCACAATTCTAGTGGCTAGAATGCAAGATATGAACAAAAAAGTGAGAGAGAAGAAGATGGACCTTCAAAGAGCATAACATTCATTCAATAGAATGAAAATGAGATGTGTACATACTCGTGGAGATGGCTATTTATAGCAGCCATAGTGCCTCTTGGCCACTTGTCTTATGATAGGCTAAAATTGGGGTCCAATAGGATTCACCCATATACCTAGAAATTTGGTCAAATAGGAATGCACCAAATTATGAGCCAATAGAAGAGCTCCACACTCGACCTCCTCTAATTAATGTGACCTCAAAAGTAGTGTACACATACTTTGGGCCTCTACATACATGTATGAACCTATCTCTAACTTTTATTTGGCCATAGGCCTACAAAATCTCAAGTTAGGAAAATACTACTAGTTGACAATTTTTCACACTCCCTCTTCAACTAGTTTTAGCATAGATTTAGAAAGTACACCAAGACTTGTTCTATGCTTGAAAAATAAGTCCTTTCCCAATGCTTTGGTAAAGATATCAGCCACACATTCCTTTGATGGGACATGTTCAAGCTTGATCTCTTTTGCCAACACTTGTTCTCTCACAAAATGGTAAGCCACCTCGATATGTTTGCTCCTTGCATGGAAAACCGGATTGCTTGCTAGACTTTGGGCTGAAAGGTTGTCACAAAAGATGATTGGACTCTCTGAAAAATCCAGCAAATGAAGCTCCATAATCATCCTCTTGATCCACACCATCTCCTTTGTGCATGATGTCAAAGCTTTGTACTCGGCCTCACTAGAAGAAAGTGATATAGTTGCTTGTTTCTTCGACATCCATGAGATAGCTCCATCACCTATGAAAATAGCATGTGCATTTATGGATTTTCTATCCATAAGGTCTCCTGCAAAATCTGAATCTGAAAAACCAAATAAGTTAGGTGATGAGCCTCTATAAACAATGCCAAAATCTTTTGTTCCCGAGATGTATCTCAAGATCCTCTTTCCTAGTTTCCAATGTTCTATGCTAGGATCTTGCATGAATTGGCTTAATCTACCAACACAATAAGATAAATCAGGTCTTGTGATGGTTAGATATATAAGAGAACCTATTAGCTTCCTATAGAGAGTAATGTCCTCGAAGGATCTTTCATTACCTCTTATAGTTAGCTTTACATGTGATTCCATAGGTGTATCAATAGGATTTGCATCTACCATATGAAATCTATTGAGAATAGAAATAGCATACTTCTCTTGTGAAATAAAAGTGATTTGAGAAGTTCTAATTACTTCTATTCCTAAGATATAGCTCAAAAGACCAAGATCATGCACTTCAAATTCCTTTTTTAGTGCTTTCTTGATATCTTCTATATCTTCCTTGTTCCCTCCACTTAAAATAATGTCATCCACATAAATTAGAAGGATTGTAACATCATTAGCACTAATTCTAAAGTAAAGTGAATGATCATACTCACTCATAGTGAAGTTTTGAGAAAGTAGAAAAGAGTTAAGCCTAGCATACCAACTCCTTGGTGCTTGCTTAAGACCATACAAACTTTTTTGTAGAAAACACACATGATTAGGCTTGCTATGAGAAACATAGCTCTCGGGTTGCTCCATGTAGACTTCCTCTTCAAGATCACCATTCAAGAAAGCATTAGAAATGTCTAATTGCCAAAGATCCCATCCATAAAGAGTTGCAAGGGAAATGATTACTCTTATGCTCACCATCTTTGCCACGGGTGCAAAGGTTTCCTCATAGTCAATGCCATGCTCTTGAGCATAACCTTTAGCCACCAACCTTGCCTTCAACTTGTTGATAGATCCATCTTGATTTGTCTTTACCTTGAAGATCCATTTGCATCCAATTGCACTTTTGCCCTTTGGAAGCTCCACCAATCTCCATGTGTTGTTCTTCATAAGTGCTTCAAACTCAAGATCCATTGCTTGGATCCATTCCTCTTTTTGCCTTGCTTCATCTACACATGAAGGTACATCAAAAGAAGTTAGGAAAGCATAGTTGGATCCATCCACCACTTGCTTACCTTTGCCATCATAAGTGAGCCTTGAGGGTTTCACTTTATGCCTTGGAGTTCTCCTTGGAATTTGACTTGAAGAGGCTTCTTCAACATCCACATCCAATGTGTCATCAACTCCATTGTCATCAAGCACATTAGTTGCAACAACACCATCATCACTTGAAACAACTTTTGGAATGTTACCTTCATCAAAAATGACATCCCTACTTGTGAACACTTTCTTGATTGAAGGAACATAAATCCTATATGCTTTGCTTACTTCACTATAACCAACAAAAATGCCCTTTCTTGAAGATGGATCCTCCTTAGTTCTATCATCAAGAGTAATGTTGAAGTAGCAAATGCATCCAAAAGTTCTTAGAAACTTGACATTAGGCTTCGTACCAAACAAAGCTTCAAAAGGGGTTTTTCCTTCCAATACAACACTTGGCCATCTATTGCATAGGAAATTTGCACACAACAAAGCATCACTCCAAAAAGGTTTAGGAAGATTAGCATTCAATCTCATTGCCTTTGCACTCTCACACAAGGTTCTATTCTTCCTCTCGGCCACTCCATTTTGTTGTGGTGTTCTTGGACATGTGTACTCCCTCTTGATCCCATGCTCATCGCAAAAGGCTTTGAATTTGTTAGAAATGTATTCACCACCATTGTCGCTCCTCAAGCATTTGATTTTGGTTGTAAATTGAGTCTCAATAGCAACTTTGAACTTGACAAACACATCAAACACCTCATCCTTGCTCTTTAGTAGATAAACCCAACAAAATCTACTAAAATCATCAATGAAAGTTACATACATCTTAGCACCTCCATTGCTAATTGTAGTAACACCATGAATATCCGAATGCAAGAGAGAAAAAGGCATCTTAGATCTAGATATAGATCTAGTATATGGCAATCTATGTGATTTAGACAAAGCACATTCTTCACAAACATGATTCAAGCAAGTAAGAGACTTGGGAAGTCCCCTTACTACCTCCTTTTTGGCTATTACCTCCAAGGCCTTGTAGTTGAGATGTCCCATCCTTTTATGCCATACCTCTTGAATTGACATTTGTTCATTTGCCATGCATCCAACTTGGTTAGCAACAACACATGCATCAAGCTTGAACAATTTCCCTTGCCTTTTCCCTTTTGCAATGATACTACACCCCTTTTTGATCAAGCAAGCATCACCATCAAACTCAACTTTGAATCCTTTGTCAAGCATTTGGCTTACACTAAGTAAGTTCTTGGTAATGGATGGAATGAGCAAAACATCTTTCAATTCTATATTCCTATTTGTAGAAAGTGAAATAGGAATTGTGCCAATCCCCTTGATTGCACACTCACCATCATTTGCGGTATAGATTACCTTCCTATCACCATCAAATGCCATTAAAGATGAAAAATACTCTTTATGATATGTCATATGAGAAGTGGCTCCACTATCAATCCACCAAGGATCAATGTCTCCATGATTAGCCAACAAGCAAGATGACATAACAAAAGCATCATTTGAAAGAAGCTCATCCCCACCCTCATCAATAGTTAGATTGGTTTGCTTTTCCCCTTGATCCCTCTTTTTCTTAAAACAATCACTAGCAAAATGCCCTTTGACTCCACAATAGAAACATTTTAGCTTAGATCTATCCTTCTTTTTGCCAAAAGTAGAGTGCTCACCTTGGTCTTGCCCTTTAGACCAATTGCTTTTACCTTTGCCCTTGAACTTGCCTTTAGAGAACATTGCCTCCTCTTCTCCTCCTTGAGATGTAGAAGATGCTCCCACTCTTGCTTGCAACCTGAATTCTTCAGCCAACAAGACCTCTTGCAAGTCTCCAACACTTGGTAAACATTTTTGGATAGCATAACTTTGAACAAGATTAGCATGATCATCCAACAAGCCATTGAGAATCACTTGAACAAGCTCCTCATTATTTATGCCATCATTAATGCATGCTAACTCATCATTCAATGCTTTAACTCTCAAAACAAAAGCATGTCCATTCTCACTCTTCTTTTGCATACAAGAAAAGATTTGCCTTCTTAAAGTCAACACTCTAGAAGTAGACTTGGATTCATAAACCTTCTTCAAGGCTTCCCAAGCTTCACTAGATGATGTGCACTTACCAACCTCTTTGATAAGCTCATTTGTCACATTCATCTTGATCATGTGAAGGGCTTTCTTTGCCCTCTTGTCATACCTCAATTGTTCTTGAGGTGCCAAAGGTCTCTCCTCCACACCTACAACAATATCCATCAACTCATTCATCTCAAGCAAAGACTCCATCCTTACTTTCCAAGTAGAATAGTTGAGGGAGGTAAGCCTATCATTGCTTTCCAACATGTAGCCTCCATTTGTAGCCATGTTGCAATGATTGATCTCTGATCTTTGACCTGTTCCAATGCACTAAGCACTCTCTTGAATCAACAAATGAAACACAAGAAGAAATCACAAAGATTTGGAACCTAAAACCTTACTTTTTCTCTCTTTTCCTCACTTTTTCCTTAATTTTAGCCACTAGTTTTATGATTTCTTGATCAAACCAAGACCAAACCTCAATATACTTGCTTTTCCCTCACTCCTAAGATTGAAATACACTCTTGAATCATTCAGCAAACTGAAAATCAGAGGGTTACATCAATTTTGAAGTTTTTGACATGAAGAAGCAAGAAATTGAATCAAAAAACTATATGCTAGAATGGAAAACTAATAGGATCTTGTTGGATCTTGCATCTCCCTCTTTCCAAAACAATTTTTGTCTCCTTATTCTGATAAGTACAGAGGGAATTCGCCCTACTTCGATTGAAATGCATACAAATGATGTTTTGATCACAAAGATCCAATTTCTACACATAAATCAACAAGATTTTTAGCTAGAAACTTGATTGGAATGCTACAAAAGCAAACTCGCCCACAAATCTCTTCTAAATCTGGCAAAACCTGCACATTTGGCCGCCTAATGCTCTGATACCATGTGAAAAACTCAGATCCAAAAGATGCTAAAGTTTCATAAAGATCTTGGCCATGGAAGTTATGCACATCTAGATTGAAAAAATGATAGAAATTGTGATGTTAAGCATACTAAACATCAACTAAACATCAAAATCTGATCATAAGCTTCCACAAACAGAAACTTGCTGTCCCTGTCCGTACTTCAGAGCCTACAACCTGCATTTCACACGTGTGAAGCCATAGCAACAAAGAAATCACAATTCTAGTGGCTAGAATGCAAGATATGAACAAAAAAGTGAGAGAGAAGAAGATGGACCTTCAAAGAGCATAACATTCATTCAATAGAATGAAAATGAGATGTGTACATACTCGTGGAGATGGCTATTTATAGCAGCCATAGTGCCTCTTGGCCACTTGTCTTATGATAGGCTAAAATTGGGGTCCAATAGGATTCACCCATATACCTAGAAATTTGGTCAAATAGGAATGCACCAAATTATGAGCCAATAGAAGAGCTCCACACTCGACCTCCTCTAATTAATGTGACCTCAAAAGTAGTGTACACATACTTTGGGCCTCTACATACATGTATGAACCTATCTCTAACTTTTATTTGGCCATAGGCCTACAAAATCTCAAGTTAGGAAAATACTACTAGTTGACAATTTTTCACAGGAAATACTCCTATATTCTAGGAGACTAGCTTTTTGGATTTTAGTCATATTCTAAAAGGTCAACTATTGGATAAGGATCAAGGATGGATCAAATGGATAGATCTAAGTGATGTGGCACTATTCACACGTGTGAAGGGATGCTGGACTGTACTAGACTCATGAATGTACTTGATCCATAAATCATCATTTTGCTAAGAAGATTGATGAGACTTTTGCACTCTACACTTTTGTGAGGTTTCTAGTCATTTGTCTTGTGAATTTTATGTATGATTGCTATCTAGTATCATTGTACTTGTTGTTTCAGGTGCAGGCCGTACAGTGGACAGTACTCCACACGTGTGAGGCTGCTCTCACTAAAAAATGATGTCTTGATCCATTGCTCTTGCTTAAATCCAAGTGTAGTGAATCTATATCAAGATCTAATGTGTAAAACTTGATAGATTCATTGATTAAGCAACCAATAACTCTCTATGATTGTAAAGTAAAATCATTATTGTCCTAAAAACTATAAAATTTATCGTGGTATTAGAGCTAAGTAAGAGAGTGATCATTGAATCATAAATCTTGTAAAGATCATTTGCAAAATTTGTTTTTGGCCAATACTAGTGAGGGCGAGTTCTTCTAGAGTGATAGCTTGTAATCATTTGGATCAAAACGACTTGGAGGATGTGTATGTACTTTTCACACATGTGAAACCGTATAGCAACTTTCAATTCAAGTTACTTTGTGTTTGTTGGTCCCAAAATCACAATACTAGTTCATATTTGGTGCTTTTTGAAGCATAATATTGATCTAGATTCATTTTAGCTAATGCCTATGACCAAATAGTGTTTTGGATCATTGAAGCATTTCTTTTTAGAGTCTAAGATCAGATCTTAGAGGCTGATTTGTTCAGATCCTTAGCTGAAGTGAAATCTCTAAGAAAAGTGTAAAGCAATATTTTTTTGTGAGAGTGAAAGCTAGGAATTTTTGGTAAGATGTTTGAGTATCATTCAAGCTTGTGTGCTAGTTTGATAGAGACAAGCCTATAGGCATTCTAGTAAGCTTTAGGCCTTTTCATAGATCTTTTAAAATTCAAAAATCTTTGTGATTTTTAAAAGAGAATTCATTCTAAAATGTCATCCATGGGTGGATATTTGATGGAATCAAGTGACAGACTCACTTCCACAAATTATTCCATTTGGAAAGTGAGAATGGATATGTCCTTAGGATCAAATCTCTTAACAAGGAGTTAAGTGCAATAGGAGAGAAGATCCAAGATCAAGAACTAGTACAAATCATCTTGAATGGTCTAGGTGATGAGTTCACCAACTTAGTCCAATCATTTTCCATTCAAGACTCTCTTCCATCCATTGAAAAGTTGCACAATGTTCTTGTGGCCGAGGAAAGTAGGCTTCTACACCTCAAGACAAGAATGGATAGCATGTCACTTAATAGAGGAGAGGAGAAAGCTAACTTTACATCTAAAGGCAAGAAGAAGCAAAATCCATTCAAGAAAAATCATGGCAAGGAGGCCGAGATGAAGAATGGAGAATCTACCTCCAAAGGCAAAGTGAAGAACAAGGCAAAACTAAAGTGTTTCTTTTGTGGAAAGAAAGGACACTTTGCCTCAGAATGCTACTTGAAGAAGAATCAACAAGCCAAAGGAGATCAAGGGAACATTGCTCAAGAGGAAGAAGAAGAGGATGGATTCAACACATCCCCCTTTGGTTGCATCTACACCAACTTCAAGTCAAGACACATGGTGGATAGATAGTGGGGCTAGTTCCCACATGTCCTTTAACAAGCATTATTTTTTACTCTTCTATCTTGTAATGACTCTAAGAAGTCAATATACACTGCTAGTGATCAAGCATGCAAGATAGATGGCATAGGATCTATACCTCTTTGTTTAGGCACATCTAAAAGAATAGATCTAGATAATGTTTTTTATGTTCCTACCATTTCAAGAAACTTGCTTAGTGTAGGACAATTAATGGACAATGGACTAGATGTACATTTCAAGAATGGAGTTTGTTTCCATCTTGAAAAATGATAAGTGCATAGCTAGTGGCATTAAGCAAGGTAGACTTTTCAAGTTGGATGCTAATGTTGCAAGTGAAAGTGTGAACTTGGGTAGGGAGGAGCTAACTCAAGTGGAGCTTTGGCATAAGAGATTAGGCCATCCTAATCTTCAATCTATGGAGTCAATGGCAAGCAAGGAACTAGCTCTCGGCCTACCAAGAGCTTTCAATAAGTGTGGAAAGATGTGTGAGGCATGTGGCCTTGCAAAGTCACACAAGTCTTCTTACAAGAGATATTCATTAAGATCTCTCTCTCCCTTGGATCTCATACATTCTGATGTACATATTTTTTCACATGCAAGTAATGGAGGTGCCTTGATGTATATAACTTTTATAGATGATTGTACCAGATTCACATGGATTGAGTTACTATCAAAGAAAATTCTTGTTTATGAAGCTTTCATTAAGTTCAAGTCTCTAGTAGAGAAACAACTTAGTACTTCTATCAAAGCACTAAAATGAAAGACTTTTGTGAGATCAATGGTATTAAGTTACAATACACTTCTTCTTACACCCCCCAACAAAATGGGGTGGCCGAGAGGAAAAATAGGAGTCTACATGAGTGTGCAAAGTCTTTGAGGCTTGATGCATCACTTCCCATCTCATTTTGGGGAGAAGCCATAACATGTGCTAATTATTTGTTTAATAGACTTCCTAGTAGTGCTATAGATGGGATCTCACCTTATCAAGCCTTGTTTGATAAGAAACCCAATGTAACAGATTTTAAGATCTTTGGATGTACTTGTTATGTACACATTCCTTTGGAGACTAGAAGGAAAGAAGATGCTACCTCCTTCAAAGGAATCTTTGTTGGCTATGGAGAAAATAGCAAGGGATATAGGATATATGATCCTACATCCAAGAAAGTAAAGGTAAGCAAGGATGTACTTTTTGATGAGTCACAATTTGCTAAGAGCTTGTCAAATGGATCTAACCCATTGTGCATTGAAGATCTTGACAAATCCGAGGAGGATCTTGACAAACCCGAGGAGGATCATGACAAACTCGAGGATGGAGATTTGGATCCGAGTCAAAAGGGGCCGAGAAGATCATCAAGGAGCAAGGCCGAGCCCTCAAGGCTTACCTATGTGGACAAGGGAAAGCAAAAGGAAGGCTCTACATCTTCTACCTCTTACTCTTTTTTAGCTACATTGCTTGAAGAACCATCATCTTTTGAAGAAGCATATAAATCTAAAGTTTGGAGAGATGCAATGCAAGTATAGTATGATGCATTAGAAGAGAATCATACTTGAAATCTTGTAAATCTTCCAAGAGGAAAGAAACCACTTGCATGTAAGTGGATCTATAGAATTAAGTACAATCAAGATAGATCTATTAGTAAGTACAAAGCTAGGCTTGTTGCTAAGGGATTTTTTCAAATAAAAGGATTGGATTATGAAGAAACATTTGCACCTATAGCTAAGCTTGTAACTATAAGATTAATCATTTGCATTGCTACTTTGTTCAAATGGGATCTCTACCAAGTGGATGTGACAAATGCCTTCTTGAATGCCTTCTTAGAAGAGGAAATCTACATGATGCAACCCGAGGGCTTCACCATGGTCAGTGATCACCGTTACGTGGTCCGTCTTGTCTCAGGGTCGGACATTGAGATTTGGGATGTCAAAGTCTCGAACTTAGAGCTTTGGATGCAGGACTATGTTGAGCCGTTAGATTTCCATGTCATGAATCTAGACCGGACTGATGTGATTTTTGGTTATGAATGGTTTTTTGGCAAATCAGACTCTTTAGAGATAGATTTTAAAAATCATTCTATGGTATTGAAGGATAAGTTTGATCAGATTGTCTCTTTTTCTGGAGAGACCGATGTACTTCCATCGCCGATGATTTCCTAGGCTAAATTAATTGAGAAACTTCATGATTCTGAGTTTGAACTCTTTCAGTTGCTTTTGAAATCTCATATGCATTGTGATGTTGGGGATGTGAATGTGTTTTCATGATTTAACACCAAAAATTCGCATCAGGAACAACAACTTTTGCTTAAAGCAAGAGTTCAGTGAAGTTTTTCCGAAGTAGCTACCTTATGAACTACCACCCGCTCGGTCGGTGGATCATAAGATAGATCTTTTGCCCGATAGCCATCCTATCTTCAAACAACCATATCGGTTTAGTCAAAAGGAAGAGGAAGACGTGGCAAGGCAGATTGAGGAGTATCTCAGGATGGGACACATAAGAGCAAGTAAATTTCCATGGGGAGCACATGTCCTTCTTAAGAGTAAGAAATATGGGAGTTTTCAGCTATGTGTAGATTACAAGGGTCTAAACAAACTAATAGTTGAAAATAAATACTTGTTACCCCGGATGGACGATCTCATTGATCAGTTGAATGGAGCTAAATACTTCATGAAAATTGATCTACGTACGGGATACCATCAGATTAGGATACATCCGGAAGATGTGTCTAAAGTCAAATTTAGGACCAGGTTTGGCCACTACAAGTTTCTTGTATTGCCCTTTGGTTTGACAAATGCTCAGGCTACTTTCCAGCAAATGATGAACGATTTATTTAATCCATATTTGGAGAAGTTCGTAGTAGTGTTTCTGGACGATATTCTGATCTATACCAGAACAGTCAAAGAGACCTATGTATTGTTTTACGTATCTTAAGACAAGAGAAGCTTTATGCAAAAAAATCAGAGTGTGAATTTTTCAAGAAAAAACTTCTTTACCTAGGTCATAAGATTGCCTCCTCTGGGATCAAGATTGACAAAAAAAAAAAGGTGAAGACGGTAGTGGAATGCTCAATTCCTAAAACAGTGCGTGAACTTAGGTCATTCTTAGGTTCACTGTGTTTTTCCGTAGATTTGTAGAGGAGTACTCAAAGATTGCTGCGCCTCTCAACAATATGTTGAAAGGAATGAAAAGCCACAAAGGTAGGCCAAGTCCTCCTATTAGATGGAATGAGAAATTAGATGAGAGTTTTCGTAAACTCAAGCTTCTAATTGCCTCAGCTCCAGTTTTGAGAATAGTGGATCCAGATTTGTTGTTTGTCATTAACATTGACACGAGTGATATGGCTATTGGAGCTATTCTCTTATAGGAGGGTCAGCCCGTTACCTTTGAGAGTAAGAAACTAACCAATACACAAGTCAGGTATACCACTTAGAAAAAAGAGCTTTTTGCGGTGATCCATGCATTGAAGTCATGGAGGCATTACCTGTACAGTAATAAATTTGTGGTTAATACGAATCATCAACCTTTAAAGTATTTTTGTAATCAAAATGATTTAAGAGGTCGTAAGGCCAGATGGGTAGAACTCATGCAAGAATTTGATTTTGAAGTGTGATATATCAAGGGCTTATCTAATCAGTTGGCTGATGCACGTAGTCGAATTGATGAAGTGAACAAATTTTCCTTCACTGAGATCAATACAGACTTTTATCTCTCCCTGAGAGGTCTTTATGAGAAAGACCCACATTTTGGACCAATCTGGAATAGGGTTTTAGCAGTTTCATCAAGCGGGACTGATGATCATGGTGATCAGTCTAGGGGGAAGGATATAAAGGGTACTGATGACTTCTCTATTCGTAATGGACTATTGTTCAAGAAAGGGAAGGTTTGTGTGCCTGATGTGGATGTTGTTAAGAATAAAATTCTATATGAATGTCATGACTCACCATGCATAGGACGTCCCGACATATACCGTACATTGGATTTGGTAAGAAGGGATTTTTATTGGCCAAAACTCAAGCCCTTTGTAGAATCTTATGTGGTCAAGTGTGACCAATTCCAATTGAATAAAGCTGAACGCCATGAGGCTGGCAGTTTGTTGCATCCATTGGATATTCCTGATAAGAGATGGGATAGTATTTCCATGGATTTTGTGGTTGGGTTATCGTGGACGAATAAATGGCATGATGCATTATGGGTTGTGGTTGACCGTCTTACCAAATTGGCTACGTTTATTCTAGTAAAGACCACTACGAAGGATTCTGATTTAGCTCAAATATTTGTAGAGCGTCTGTTTAGGCTTTACAGATTACCAAGTGATATTGTGAGCAATCGTGATCCGAAGTTCACCGATCACTTTTAGTCGGTTGTACACGCTAAACTAGAGACAACACTGGACTTCTTCTGATTGTCCTGAGACGGATGGACATACGGAAAGAACAAATCAGACGATGGAACAAATGCTTCAGGCATATGTTTTCAGATGTCAATCTGATTGAGAAAAGTACCTTCCATTGATCGAGTTTGTCTATAATAGTAGTAAGCATTTGGCTACCGGTTATAGCCCGTTTATGCTTACGTACAGTTTTGAGCCTAGGTCACCCATTGCGGTTGAGACTCGGACAATCAAGTTTTAGAAAGTAGCGGATTTCCTACACGATATGAAGGAAATGCTACAGGTTGCACGTGAAAATGTCCAAAGTGCCCAGGATAGGGAGAAACATTATGCAAATTTGAAAAGATTACCAAGAGACTTCCAAGTGGGAGATTGGGTATATTTGAGAATCCTGAAGAATTCAAGTGTAATGCGTATCGGCAAGCATTATAAGTTGTCCCCTAGATATAGAGGACCATTTAAGATCTTGAAAAAGATCGGATCCTCAGCTTACCAATTGGAACTCCCGGAAGGATCGCAAGTGATCCCCCCGTATTTCATGTAAGTCGTCTCAAAAATATTCTTCGTGAAGGAGAGCATCTTGGATCTGGAGATCAGTTGGACCTGTTAGATGAATCATCGGGTGTATCTTGTCTTGAACCTAAAAAGATCTTGGATACAAGAACTAAACGATTGAGAAATCGTATAGTCACCAAGCATCTGGTTTGATGGAGGGGATGTAAGGACGATGACGATTCTTGGGAACAGGAAGGAAGCTTAAGGAGGAACTTTCCCAACATTAAGTTTTGAGGACAGAACTTGAATAAGGAGGGAAGAATGTCATGCCCATGACTGGTCTTGGGTAGCGTGTCCATGCTAGGGACCGGTAGACCAACAACCCATAAGTTAATTGTGACTATAAGGGAATTGGGGCCCTTATGTGTACATGGTCATAATTAATGGTTGTAGGCCTAAACACATGGTGGTGGAGTTGGTATGGGTCTATCAGTGAGTCATTAGAGAACTGGATGACATGGCCCAGATAGGTTGTAGAGGTGTCCGGTGAAGTGTCATAGTGCACTACTAGTGGTGCATGGGCCTTGGAGGGTATAAGTATACCTGTTGGGCTCTCACTAGTGTATGCTTGATTTTGTGATTGGTAGCTACATGTTGCTGGTGTGACTCCTCTTTCCATGACTCGGATTGATCCATAGCTTGGGGGCTAGATCCGTACGATCTAGGTTTGTTTGGGTTGGTTTAACCTCCACCAGTTCCCATGTGTTGTTGCTTTGTATGGTATGCTTAGTCTAGAATCTTGCTATGAGGACTTTATAATATCGGTCAATGGTGCAGCTACGTGTCAATAATTCTCCACACCTTTACGATAAAACACAGCCAACCCTAGAAAGCTTCTTAGTGTCGTCAAGTCTGTAGGAACATGCAAGGCAATAAGAATAGCAACTTTCTACGGATCTGGTTTTATTCCATATGCTAACACTATAAAACCCAAATATGTTATTTTTTTTTTTAACGATTCACGTTTTTTATCATTAGCAAACAATGTATTTTCCCTCAAAGTTGATAACATAGTTCTTAGGTGATTAACATGCATAGCATCACCACAACTGTAAACATGTATGTCATCAACAAAATTAACCACAAACTTGCCCATAAATGGCCTAAGCACATCGTTCATTAACATCATAAATGTTGCAGGGGCGTTAGTCAATACAAAGGGCATAACTAAAAATTCATAGTGTCCAAAACGAGTTCGGAAGGCAGTTTTATGCACATCCTCTTCTCGAACTCTCACTTGGTAGTAATCACTCTTTAGGTCAATTTTGCTAAATATTGTAGCACCATGGAGGGCTTCCAAAAGATCATCTATACGTGGCATAGGATATCAATGCTTAACAGTAATCTTGTTCAAGCCTCGATAGCCCACATACATTCTCCAAGACCCATCCTTCTTTTTTACCAGAATCATGAGGCAAAGGAGGAGAAGCTAGGTCTTACTTGCCCCTTGGCAAGAATAGTCCTCAATCATGCTTCTAACCTCTTCCTCCTCTTTCAGACTCATTCTATAAGGTGGTCTATTAACAGGAGATGATCCAGGAATTAACTCGATTCTATGCTCCACATTTCTTTTAGGGGGTAAAATAGATGGAAGTTCATTCGTGAACACATTTAGAAACTCCTCCCTAATTTGGCATTTTATGTTCTTAGTAAGATTAGTTTGTTCTTGACATACATCAGACTCATTAGCAGAAACAGACATATCATACAAGAAATAAACATACAAGCACTTACACTGAACCTTACGCAGCTGCGTCACCGCGATCAAAGGTCTTGGAGGCATATCAGGCTCTCCACGCAGGGAGTGAATCCTACCATCATGCTGGAACTCATACACATGAGTATCCCAAGCGATGTAGGGTTTCTTAGCCACATGCCAACAAATTCCAAGCACCACATCAAAGCGAGCCAAATGGGTAATCTCAATATCTAACTCCTCAATATAGCTCTGAATGGTTAGAGGCGTACCCAGAACCCTGGCATCTCACACTTTCACACCGTTTCCATCAGCCATTTTGACTGTGTACTAGTACATGGATGGTTGTGTGCTCACTCTCAACCATTTAATCAAAGCAGAATTAATGACGTTATGTGAGGACCCAATGTCAAATAGAATGAAAACATCTCTACATCCATGCATAACAATCAAAGAAGTGCAAGGAAATTGATACTCATGTTGTGCCGCTCTAGACAACTATGGCAAAGGAACCGACTCCACCTTCCGAATCACCGACACGTTCATCAACCGTGGAATATCATCAGGTTCTTCTTGTCTCAATTCCTCAATTTTCATAGGATCTGCCTCCTCAACTTGCAAACTGTAGGTGGTCCATGAGGGATTGCGAGGACACTACTTCCACCTATGCCACCCTAGACAACCACAACAAAGGTTTTCTTTCTTTGCCCGCTCCAAGTCCTGCGACGATAACGTAGAAAAGCGTTGGCCCCCTTGGGCATTGGACGTCCCATACCACCCTTTGCCTTTTGAGGCACGTGCACCTGTACTCTTTTTCACACTTTGAATTTGCTCTTTCAAGGATTGACCCTTCCATTTTTTAAACATTCTTTTCCCCCAAGGCTGAAACCCTCCCGAAGTAGGTGTCTTAGACTTGGCCTTTTTTCCATCCTCATAGTATAGGGCCATCTGTACTGCCCTATGGAGGCTTGGAGCCTGTTCCTTTCTCACGAAAGGCCTAAGGCTCTCACTGAAGCCCTCCACAAACTGTAATACTTGCAAAAATATTGGCACTTCTTCTGGTATCCGCATCAATGCTTCTCTATACTTGTCCACATATTCCTGTACGGACGCATTGCCTTGTTTGAGGCTTGACCAGACTTGCATTACCTGATTCTTTTCATCTAATGGCACCCAATTCTCAGTTGATCCCAATTGCAAGCACCAAATTATCCTTCTCAATTTTATGCCACCAACGTTGTGTCGTCTCTTGCAAGCGATATGTGACTTCTGCAATCTTCTGTTCATCATCATTAATACCACACATCTGAAAAGCCTTTTCCCACTTTTGAATCCAATTCTCAACTGCATCGGTGTTGTGTACTGCAACTGCTCCTATGTATTTTGGCGGTTTCAAATCTTTAATCGTAGGCAATTTCTGTATCTTTAATGGTTATTCAGTTTCTTTCTCAACTGTCACAGGCTCAACGGCTACCATAGCCATTCCACTAACACTTTTAGGTTCTTGTGGAGATTTAGCCAACTTTAGTTGGTCGAGAATGTGTTGTAAAATCACCTCCATGACATCTACCTTGGCTGCCACTTCTTCGATTCTCAAGATTTATGTGCTTGCACCTCCTACTGGATCCATATTTGCAATGTTGGAAGTTGTCCACTTGTTTAGAAGTCGAAATTATTGGCAAAAATGAGTCTACAACTCTCAAAACCCTTTTCCCTTGTATTCAGGCCCAAAAATTAGACCAACTTTGGATTGCTATAACTTTTCCGTGACTTGGACTTTTCCTAAGCGGTCAATTTGTACTAGGTTGCCCTCCTAATGGCTTTCTAACGAACTCTTATCAGTCCAGTTTAGGCTAGGATTGCCCAATCATCAAGCAATTTCTTCTCAACTGGTTTTGCACCTATGTATGAGAACCAAATTTTGAAAAAACACCATCATGAATCCATTTTCTTTGCTGTAGTTTGCATACTGTAGCCCATGAGGTCTGCCTAGAAGACTCTCAAAATTTGAGGATGATCCAACAATCGAACAAAAAGTTGCGAAGAAAAAACTCTTCAACCTGCCAATGCCCACCAACTACAAGAAAATTCTCAAAATCGCTTGGATTTTGCTATTGGGATTGGTTCTTGTGACTAATATACTGTGCCTTGGCAATAGGAACAGTTTTGAACAGATCTCATAGCCATGTGACCTCTCAATCGAAAGTTATGAGCAAAAAACTCCCCTTTCTCTCTCAAGAATGTTTTTGTTTTTTGCTGTCCCAAGCTTCCAAAACTTGCAAACCCTTGTTCTGATACCAAATGTTAGACTCCCTCTGTGATCTTCTCTTCAAACCTTGCTAACTTCCTGCACATACAAAAGCATCAAATTACTTCTAACACAAGATGGAGCTAGCTGCCTTGTCTCCTCCCAGCCTTTGCTGCATAGATTATGATGAGGAATGCCTCTCTCTAGGCTCACTTATCCAAAATCCTCAAGCACCCCTTAACCCTGACCCTTCCTAAATCTCGACACATGGCCAACTCCATGCACAGTCGACACTTGCCACTTGGCAGTACCCTGACACATAGACAAGTGAGTAGGCTGACATGTGTCACTCATCCATTGGACCAAATATCCCAGTGGGCATGTGACATGTGTCACTCATTCACTGAACCAAGTGTCCCAGTGAGCATATGACATGTGTCATGTTGACTAGTCAACTCTCCTACTTTTTAGGAGGTCAGTCCAGCCACTCCAATTTAATGACCCAGTACCCTATACCCAACCAACATGCGACTTTGAGGCTCAAAAACATCATTAACAACTTTATTTACATTTTTGTTACAAAGTTCAGCACAGGCCGGTGACTTAGCCATTTCTATATTTACAAGAAGTACATCTATAAGTAAAAACAGTAAACAACCGGGACAGGGAGTAAAAGCTGTAACACCTAGTTTCTGACTTTTCTATCACCAAAGGAATCCACCACCACCTCGTCCTCCACCATCGCCTCCTAGGCCAAGGGGCACACCTCGTGACCTGCCAAGATATCCAAATGATCTGTGTGTGTGTTGAACCGATATCTGGGTGTGAAATTTGAACATAGAATTTTCTTTATTGTCATGTCTGTGCTTATGTAGAGCAAAGCTTTGGAAATGATTGCCCTCGTGAGTTTCCACGAACGTATCGTATCTCTAAGTACGGAATTCGGCGACCATTAGGCTTTAATAATAGACCATTCCCACACTCGGCGTTCTCCCAGTCCAACACAGTTGTCTGCTTGGACCTTTCAAAAAATAGGATTTGGCTAATTTTTAGGCTGCACAAGAAGAAATGGCAACAATTGAGGAGGAATTTCATGATAAGAAGATTGAATGTCAAAAGTTGTAGAGAAAAATAGAGTTTTTGAAGGAAGACAAGAATCGAATCAGCTCCTAAAATCGATCCTTCATGAAATCGATCCTAGGTGCAGCTTAGATCTAGACTTTGATCCATGGTAGTTGTTTCGACCTTGAGCAGCTGTCGACCCACAAACAATTTTGATTTGCATCGATCTTGCTATATCCGAATCCCTGAGCGCACAACAATATGACCCTAATTAGCTATCGAATGAGCTACGTTTATTTCAGCCCTACTCCACTGATTCAAGAATCTATCTTGAGCCAAGAACTAAATCAATTTTGACTGAATTGATTTGACTCTCTGCAAATTCAAACTTTAGTTAAATCGATCCATTGAACCACTCGGGTGTCAGTGTGTTTTTCAAGAATCTAAAGCGGCAATTTTCTAGCATAGCACTTTTGAACTATTGTTTATTGTTTATTAAATCAACTCCACACTTCTAAATTACACCTTTTACGTCTACATTTTGATCCAATTTTGACCCTAGGTCGATGGATCTAAATGGATTTACAAACAGACAGTTAGGGTGCACTTTTCATGGGGTACTCTTCAACGGGCTATCCACACATCTATCTATCATATACTATATGTGTATACATGCCTAGGAAGTGATCAAAGTTCTGGTCCCTATCTAGAACTATGGGGTGAAAAGGGGCTTCTACTCCATCATATGTGCCCAAAACAGAATAGGCGGTGCGCCTTCACAAATATCCATGAGACAACTATCTAGCACGCTTACATTTTGATTGCATGAATTCAAATGATAACAAAGTGCTGGAACATTATTAGAATTTTTTTTTTTCGTCAATGTATTTTGACATATGAACTATGCCAAAAGCACTATTCATCATGGTTTTACGTTGTGTCGCTTTCGGCATATGGATATGATATCTATTTATGTGTTTATTGACTTATTTATACAAAAATCCACACACACAGGTGTATATCTTTTGTTCAAATATCATAATTTAAAAATATGGTCTAATATTGGAACTCTTTAAATAATGGAAACTCTGTTGATTGAGTTATAAATCTTCCAATATTAGTGGTTGATAATTTTTGTAAATAAGAGAAAGTTTGTCTCTTTGGTGTGATGAGGTACGAATACAAAAAAATAGACACCAAACTCAACTAAGTTTTGTTCAATAGGAGTACATGTCAAGAGAACTTTCTTGATCAATTTTGTAGTATTTGTGCTTTTAAAAAACTATTTTATATCTTACATACATTTTTTCTTATATGATATTCTTTCCTTCTTGAATATAATTCTTATTCACCAACAACATTTGTGGTTTTCTATGTGTCTTCAATGCTTTTGACAAAATAAAGACATTCTATAGAAATGAAACATTATGAAACCATGTGAGCATTAATTTCGCCAAAATATCTTTTCAACATCCCCAAAATGAGAGGAGCATGTGTCTGTAATGACTGGATTATAAAGTTGAGAGAATGGATCTTGATGATTTTGCCCTTCAAATGTGAAGGGCTTGATCCAGGAGGCCTAGGAAGGTGTCTCAAGATTTTGGTGAAGATCTTTTGCATTCGATAATTTTGACTCATACCATACATCCCACATCGCTAACGAAATCAGAAGTTTAAGGGAGATTATGAGTAGCAGAAAGAGCATTCATTGATCGAACAAAGCTTTCCAAGGAAGAAACAATGGATCGATGAAAGAATGAAAAGGAAGATGCTAAGAAGAATATAAAAAAAAAAAATCCTTCTCTCACTCTTCCTCAAGGTTATCCAGAAAACTTAATTTTGATATGTCCTTTATTCCTCAAGAATCTTTAAAATCCAAAGAATTTATCTTTCTTTTTTCTCCGTGTCCATATATATATATATATATATATATATATATATATATATATATATATATATATAGAGAGAGAGAGAGAGAGAGAGAGAGGAAAGAAACATGACCCTATAGGCATGTGCATACCTGATCCATTCATGATCCCCCAACACGTCAACCCCTCTAGGATCAACCAGTACAGGTTACTAGAAACACCATTTCCCTACTTAGAAGTTGAGGTTGTTGTAAAAACTCTTCAACCATCATTGTTATCAGTAAAATTATTCACTCACTTGATTGGTTAAAACCATTGCCAATACTAAAACATCCTCCTTATGAGCCATAATAGTTATGTAAATTTTTCAATAAGTATTAAAGAACCTTTCTAGTTTACTACATAGGCACATTGGATGGATTGAACTTTTCACCTTTTGGAATGAGTTTCTATTTTAATTCAATTTTTTTTTGGGTTTAGGGTATTGTTCTACTGTAGTAAAGTGATTTCAGTAATTGAAAGTTATGTTAAAGGTTGCATTGTATCCTACTCCAAATTTTTGCTTTCATAAGTTGCATAGTAAGAACCGACAAATATTAGTTCATTGAGCTGGTAGTGGTGTGACATTTAAATTTACAACTTGGTTTATCTCTCTCTTGGTTTTGAAAAGGCTTTTTCTTTTCTTTCAATAACTCTAATAGGGGGTTCAAGACACTCTCTAATAGGGGGTTCAATATCTAACTTTAACTCTTTGAAGATTCCTTACTTTGTTTGTAAACCTTATTAGAAGTCATCTTTGTTTTGAAGCCCTAACAGAAATTGTGTTTGTTTTTGAAAGTGAAGGGACACACTTGATGAATCTACTTGCACCTCTTAACAGAGCTAGTGAGATCCACCTATAATGCCGACAACATACATGTACAACACTCTCCTTACTCTCTCTCTCTCTCTCTCTCTCTCTCTCTCTCTCTCTCTCTCTCTCTCTCTCTCTCTCTCTCTCTCTCTCTCTCTCTCTCTCTCTCTCTCTCTCTCTCTCTCTCTCTCTCTCTCTCTCTCTCTCTACTTTTTCTATTACTCATTTGTGAAGCTTGCAACAAACCAATCATTTTGGCTTTCGGCTGCACCTACAACGATTTGCAGCACAATGAACGCTATATAGATGCAAGTCATTTTGGGGTGAGTCACTCACTTGTGCCAATTATTTGATCAATAGAGTTTCATATAGATCTATTTATGGTAAAACTCCTTATGAAGTTTTGTATGGAAGAAAGCCTAACCTCAAGCACTTGAAAGTCTTTGGATGCACTTGTTATGTGCATGAGCTCTTGGAGTTAAGGACAAATGAAGATCCATCGTCAACAAAGGGGATCATGATCGGGTATGGCAACTCAAGCAAGGGATACAAGGTATATCTTCCATCCTTGGATAAGTTTGTGGTATCTAGAGATGTAATATTTGATGCACAAGCTTGATGATAACTCAACCATCTCAACAATTAAGAGGATAGTGGTCGAGAATCAGGATGATCTTGATTTTGAGGAGGAGCCTAAGGAGGAGCTTGAACCATGTCAACCTATCACACCTAGAAGATCATCAAGGGTAAGAATAGAGACAACAAGGCATACATATCCAAGCAAGGGGCAGCAAGCCGAGATTAATCCATCCACTTCTTTTTCTTTTATGTCAAGTTTTGATGAACCTTCAAGAGTAGAAGATGCTTTGAGTTCAAAAGAATGGTACCAAGCTATGCTAGATGAGTATAATGCTTTGATGGATAATAGCACATGGATCCTTGTTGATAGACCTTATAATAATGTAATAGGATGTAAATGGGTGTTCAAACTCAAGATAAATTTAGATGGAAGCATAAGCAAACACAAGGCAAGGTTAGTTGCCAAGGGATATGCCCAAGTGGAGGGCACAGATTATGTGGGGACCTTTGCACTCGTGGCCAAGATGGTCACAATAAGGTTAATTCTTGCCCTTGCCTCTCATTTTGGATGGATGCTTTGTGAAATGGATGAGTCAAATGCATTTCTGAATGGTTTTGTGGAAGAAGACATCTTTATGGAGTAGCCCCAAGGATTCATCAAGCTCGGGTTGGAAGACAAGGTTTGTCATCTACAAAGGAGCATCTATGACTTGAAACAAGCTTCTAGGTCTCGGAATTCAAGACTACATGATTATTTTATTTCACTTGGTTTCTCTCAAAGTGAATATGATCCTAGCTTATACCTTAAGTTTGATTATCATGGTATTGTACTCTTGTTAATCTATGTTGATGACATCATTCTTAGTGGTATTAGTATTGTTGGAATCAAGAAAGTCAAGATAGATCTTTCACTAGAGTTCAAGAAGGTAGATCTAGGTAATCTTCATTATATTTTGGGCATAGAAGTCATTAGAGGGCCTGATTTTATCTTCATTTGTCAAACACTATGCTCAAAGTTTGCTAAAGAAGTTTGAGATGCAAGATTGCAAGTATGTAGAAACTCCCATGGAGCAAGATGTAAAAGTATCTAAAGAAGATGATGGAAGATCCTTCATGGACATCACTTTACATAGAGAACTTATAGGCTCCTTAATGTGGATAACTATTACTAGGCCTTACCTTTAGTGTATGTGGATTAAGTCAATACATGCAAGATCCATTGAACATTCATTGGAAGAAAGCTAAAAGGATCTTGAGGTACATCTCGGGTACACTAGACTTCGATATTCTCTATGGAGGAGATGTAATTGACTTGCATGTCTATAGTGATTCAAATTTTGCAAGTCACAAGAGAGATAGAAAATCAACAAGTGTATATGCAACCTTCATAGGTGATGGAGTAGTTTCTTGGCTATCAAAGAAGCAAAAAACAATCTCACTCTCTTCAACCGAGGCTGAGTACAGGGCACTTACTACAACAACCAAGGAAGTGCTTTGTATCAAGAGATTATTGGTGGAGCTAAAGATTATGGATCCAAACGATGTACCAATCATCCATAATGACAACATTTCAGCTCAACATCTTGCATCAAATCCAATCTTCCATGCAAGATCCAAACACATAGAGATTTGTCATCAGTTTGTCCCTAGTTCTCTTTGGAACATGTATCAAGTGGTGAATGTGTGGTTGATGTACTCACTAAAACTCTTCAAAGAGCAAAATTTGTAATGTTAAGAACCTCTATTGGAGCGATTAGTAGATCTATGTCAAATCCAAACTAGTTGTGAGGAGGAGTGTTAAAATTCACAAGCTAGTTTGGAGCAATTTTGGTCACATGCATTGTAATTGGCAAGATGGGCATGTAAATAGATGCCACACGTGCCAAATAGCATAGGATGCTTTTCTAAAGTCTTATTCTACATCCTACATTGTAATGGCACCTTTGAAATAAGGCCAAAAAGTGCTTAGATAGGGTAGAGAGAAAATAGGACCCAAAAATAGCATGTTTTTCACTGTTTTTGGATCTCAAGATCAAGGACCTTAATTAGGGTGGATCCAATGATCAATTAGGTTGGATGTTAGGGTTAGGTTATGAAAAATATAGAGAAGCCCTAAAATTCTCATATTCGAGCTACTGATTTATAAATATGTGATGGTTTCTCTATCAAATTATGAGTAAAAAATTGGTTTTCCATCTACCAATGTTGTTGGTGATCTAGATGCTTGATATTTGCTATTTGTGTTAAGTACTTTGCAATTGTGAGATTGATTTGAAAGTTCAAGTATTGTACTCTTCTTGTTGAAATCCGTACTTTCACACGTGTGAAGGATATTGCATGAACTTGAGCCTTCAAGTGGAGTTCAAGCCAAGGTGAAGCTAGGACACACTAAATTGGTTGGTGTTTTTGCTATAGGATCTCAATTGGATCCATTCAAGGTGCTTCCTCCATCATTTCAAAGGTCTATTAGAGTCTTTTTTGCTGCATTTTCAACATTAATAGCTTGTATACACCTAGAAACCATCAACATACAGTAGCTTTTGAGTTTTGCAAGGCCAAAATGCAGTTTCTAACCAAAAATTGATAGAAATGTTTGAAAAACCATAAGTAATTCGACATGCAAGGTCAAATCATTGATTCTTATCCATGCAATAATAATAAGCCTAAGAAACGCCTTACGTGGATCTCAATTCCACCATCAGAAAGGAAAAGCAACAATCTCCTACCCAAAAACTAGAAAAGAACACAAGCAAAAAGCTGAATTCGAAAATTCGCCAACTCCACCTCCTAATTGTTGTAAGCCAAGGCTTTGATACGATTGTGAGGATCACACCAGAATGTCGCTTGCAATACACCATAGAGGACAATGTGGAGCCAAACCACCAAACTAAGTAAAAGCTCGAGATCAAATGCCATGGTAAGTGAAGAGAAGAAAAAACTGGTAACTAGCATTATCAAACTAAGAATGTAGTTGGGTGCGTTCCTATACAATTATATAGCCTCCAGGGATCTTTGAATGATGCCATGCATGCCCAAGATCCGTCGTCCTATAGATAGCACAAGTAATTATTGATTCGCTCTCCATGCATATCATTGTAACATACCATGCACACCACATGTCACTATGTGAATGTCTAGGTCCTCTCAAGGTTATTAGTCATGAAGTTGGCCTTGAATTAGAATTTATTTTAGGCATTACTAATAAGCACGAACACAGGAGTACTGGATATCCACGTCATGATTATTCCAAATCCTTTGTACAAGATGTGGACATAACAAGTGAAGAAAGCTTTAGAGAGCATGCAACTCATTAATAGTACTCATATTAGACATCAATTGCTCGCTACTTCCAAACTGCATAGAAACCAAACAAATACGTATGTATCTTTGAATATGCTTTCTTTCATATATCTTTTCTGTTCTAATGTAAGTGAGACTTGGTTATGTGTGCCACATGTAATTTATGACTTGATTTGTTTTTTTCATGATTACTAACTCTTAAAAATTCAAGGTTTCATATATCTTCTTCCATAAGTCACATTTTATTCATAACATTAGAGATTTGATTTTTACCCATACTTACTAGCTTATTGTTACATTTGGTGAATGTTCTTTTTTGAATTGTCACCTCGACTATATGGTAGTATGTTATCTAAATGTTATTTTTTTAATATTTTTTTTGGCATTGTTTTGCAAAAGGCAATACTATGTAATCAAGTTGGTCAATGGAATTTATGCAAAAATCAACATTAAAATCAACGTCTTAAAATCTAAGGGTATGTGCACACGAAAAGATTTGCCACATTGCTAAAGACTTTATTTTAAGAACTCGGTCCTTTAGATGCACCTCTATATGATAGCAAAAAACTCACGTCCCTCTCTTTTTCTTGCATGCATGACCACGCTTCATATGCGCCTTCATATGCATGAATAGCCAAAAATTCAAAGTCTCGCTCTTTATCTTGCATGCATATCTAGGAGACTAGGCTCTCATCACCTTAAACAACAATTGTCAAATAAAAATAATCTACTTGTATCCATAAAATAGTTTCATGGATGTTTTCTTTTATGTATGTCAATTATATAGTCATGCCATATTTTTTCAACTTGCATGACACACCATCATCATCAGCTTGTCAAATAAAGATCATCTACTTGTATTCATAAAATCATTTCATACATGTTGTTTTTATTTGTTGTCTCTCGTCGTGCCCTAGGTTCTCAACCTTTGCATGACGCACCATCATCATCACTGTGAACAACAATCATCAAATAAAGATGATCTACTTGTTGTGATCACATAATCATTTCGTATATGTTGTTTGTTTTGTATTGTTCGAGATCTCTAGTCATGCACGCACACACACACACGGACACACACATGGACAGGTGCCACATTTTCATTGGCTCTGAACACATATGTTTAGAGCCATATTGTAATTGCCTTTCAATTGAAGGGCCAACTGAAGTGCCAAAACGAAAATTACGCTAGGTGGTGAGCACATTTTCATTGGCCAAATTGAAGGGCCAACTGAAGGGCCATTTGAAGGGCCAAAACAAAAATTATGCCAGGTAGTGGGCATGAGGAGGCCTACTACCCTGTAGCACGCACCCTTCAACGCACCCCGCCACAAGGCAGCTCGGTGCATGAAGGGTGCTTGTTACACGGTAGCAGGCCTGCTCAAGATCGCCACCTAGTTCATAATTCAATCCTTGAGTTAAGCAAAGGAACTTGGTAGCCATTATGCCACAATTTCTTGCAAGACAAGGAGGATTTGAAAATAATTAGGTACCTTGCATCTATTTCTAGACTTATAGAAGAGGGACGGTCTTGACCGACTTCCTGATGTAAAGTGTGTGGACCGCGAAGCCACGAATATGTTCTATAATGGATGGATCGTGGATCGTGCAGTGAGAGTAGAGAGGAAAGAAGAGCGGAATTCTGCCCCCAAGGAAAGGAATGGAAGGGAGAGGGGAATTCAGTTCCAAAGGAGAGTGGAAAGGAGCACTCGCGCAGCTACAGCAGCCCCACCGTTGCTGTTGATGGTGATTGACAGAGGAAAGAGAGGAAGAAAAGCGCCTTTGGATGCGGACTTATGCTGTTTGGAGTGCTGATAGAGTCTTTCAGCATCGGAAGCTGCCACAGGCACAATGATTATGCTGCGATGGGATTGAGAGTGGATCTTTTGATAGAGTCTTTCAGCATCGGGAAGCTGCCCCAGGCACAATGGTTATGTTGCGATGTGATTGAGACTGGATCTTTTGGCTTGAGGACGCGGCCTGGGGAAGCGCGTGTAGGAATTGGGGCCTAAAATGCGTCGATTTTTATGGTAGAACGTCATTTGCCCTCTTGCCTTTTTGTTGATCTTTTCCTTTTTGTTGCGGGGAATCGGCATCATCTTTTTTGGGGAGTGTGCTTGTACGTGTTTGGCTTTTTTCATAATAGACACGTTGTGAAGGTAGAGATATAAACGCATATCGCAGAAGCAGTGCGAAATGTTGTGGTCCAGGCTATTTCCTTGACTATGGAAGAGTGCTAATTTATGAGGATTGGATTTTAGATATTTTTTTAACAAGTGTTTGAAGCATTTCTTAGTACAACTTTTTACTTATAAAAGTTGATCTTAGGAGCTATCTGGTGGCGGGCTACCTATGCAGGCGTGAAAGAAGGTATTAGACTAACAAAAAAAGGAAGCGAGTGAGTTGGTTCAAGAATGAAAATGTCGATTGAATGTAGTAAGATCAATGAGAAGACTCTTCATTGTTGTTAGCTTTGATTTCTAGCTGACGAAACACTACATCGATATCACAAGGTTTTTAGCGGCATTATCTCATTCCACGATGAAGTAACTGTTTCTGCCTATGTTTCTTCTTCCTATTGGAAGTCCCCTTATGTGGCTAATTGGACTCAGCAGACCCCTGACCTCTGAGGAGTGGAAAGGAGGCCTGGCATTTGAGAAAGACAGGGAAACTCTTCTCATTCTGCAAAATTGATAAGTCCTACTTTATTTTAGAAACTGTCAAGATGAATATTGATCAGGATAGGTCCATGTTGCAGACGATGAAAAGTTGTGGAAATGTACCAACTCCAACAACAGTAGCGACATGTGATTCCTTTGATTGCATCCCAGACTCTCTGTTGCTACTAATTTTCAATAAGTTAGCAGATGTTAAGGCACTGGGAAGGTGCTGTGCTGTTTCAAAAAGGTTTTCTGATTTAGCTTGCAAGGTGGACAACGCTTTGGTAAGAGTAGATTGTGTGGTTTCTGGGGATGAAACTAGCTCCTATGTGAAGGAAAGAGGAATTTTGGGCAATTTGTTGAGGTTTTTGTTGAGTTTCATGAAGCCTTTCCAAGTGATGCATCGAATGCTTTTTCACAAGAGGGTAATGCCGATAGACGTGTCAAATCACTCCCCTATCGAAGTCTTGAAGAATTTCAAGGAATTACAGCATTTGCGAATCGAATTACCTGGGGGAGAACTTGGTTTCGAAGATGGGGTTCTTTTGAAATGGAAGGCCGAATTTGGCAGCACTTTAGAAAGTTGTGTGATACTGGGAGCATCTTCGGTCGCTAACAATGATAAACCCAATGCAGCCGACAACATGAAGGGGAGAATAAGATTGCTGCAGCAGAGTGCCCAGCAGAATTTTCAAAGCATCATATCTGAAGAGAATGTGCATGCTGTAAGATCCGAGGAAACAGAAACGTCATGCGTAGATGAAGAAAGTGCTAGTATACCGGATTCATTTTACACTGATGGTGGATTGAGGCTAAGAGTTATCTGGACTATAAGCTCTCTCGTAGCAGCGTCTGCAAGGCATTATCTTCTCCAGCAGATAATATTAGATCATCCTACCCTTGAGAGCCTTATTCTGACTGATGCAGCTGCGCAGGGAACATTATGCATGAGCAAAGAACAACTACAAGATTTTAGAGACAGGCCTATAATACCTTCAGCATCTTCAAACCGAACGCAGATACCTGCTTTGGATATGAAGCTATGGTACGCCCCTTATCTTGAACTTCCAGGGGGAACAGGAATGAAAGGTGCAACTCTTGTGGCAATAAAGCCCAGTGATCGACCACTGTGCCAAGATAGTGAAGATTTCGTGGCTAGAGCATTTGAAGAACCTTTTAGGACTGCAACAAGCATCTTAGCAAAGCGTCAAACTTACTTGCTGGAGATGAACTCTTTCTAGATCTATGCTCTATCTGCCATGAAAGTTCTGCCATAGTATTCTGAGATTAGGTGATTAGATCTATATCCTGTGCAGTTGAGTTTACACATGCATATTCCTTGGCTTATGTCCTAGCATTTTTGTAAGTGACCAACTGTTGTTTCTATGGAGAGCTGCCCTTTGCTGAGCTGAATTTTGAATGTTTCTTGACATCTTGAAACACCGAATTTTCTACTTATTTCTATTTGCGCCTTCATTTCAGGCATTGAGTCAGTTTGAGAACACGAAGTCATCTTACAAAATGGAATTTTCACCAGAGACCCTGTACATATGCTCATTCCATGTATAGATGGTTCAACTGCAGATGTTGGAGCTGCATAGGAAGACAGAAATCGTGCAGGTTAATATCATATGGGTACTTCCTTGATGATCAAAGCTAGTGCTCATAAACTATTTAAATATGATCACTGAAATTGAAGAGTGGAAGAGTGTTTATGCTACTGCTATTTCATAACTTATGCCTCTACATCTATGGCAATTTATTACCATATATGCTTGTTGCCCCAGGATCCAGACCATTCAAAAATCTTTGAGCACTTGGTGCTTTTTAGAACCTGGAAGAGATCTTTTTATCCATGACAGTCGTAGTGCCCCACATCCTAGTATTACAATCTGATTGGTGGCCTCAAAATGATTGAAACCTTGCAAGGGAATATTGTCACTTTATGGCTACATTTCTATGGCTGATTTGGACAATATCATTTCTGAAAGTACTTTTGAATAGTTTAAACCTCATTTTTGTCATTTTTAAGCATTGGGATAAGTACTGTTTCTATGGTTGAAAAGGTGGGGTTTTTTCCTAAATTTCTCGTCCACAACTTGTTCTTAGTTATCTGATATAGTCCATTTTTACACTTCTAGCAGGTTTGTTCTAGCTTTGTAATTCACTTGTGCTCATTCCTTATTCACTTGTATTGCAGCCAATAGATTTTTGGATCCAGCAGGCTTTGAGAGAATAATACATGGTCATGATAACATTCGTGCAAATTTGTGAAAGCATAGGGCTTTTCCTTGATGATGTTGAGTTAACAAATAATTGTAAGTGACAGCTAACTCAAATTATGAACCTGGATCTATTGCCAAGTTAATACTCATGAATAAATTCATGCAAACGTGACAGCACTCAGGGGATAAGTTAAGGCTCTTGCTTAGAGATGTGAAGAGCTATGAATACATTCAAGTGGCAGTTAACTCTAATCTGCAAATTGGATGCTTTGGATCATTCTTGGTTTTTGAGCGTCACACGCAGCGAAATCAACCTACTTTACCCTAAAACCACTTGATAAATGATTAGAATAAAAACTAAGCTTGAGATCCAATCGAATCTATGAATTGCTTCAAAAAATTACTAAGAACATAAAAACTTGCTAATTTGAGATGGATCTTGGTGAATGCTTGAATCATAGATATGATATCATGTTAAAATCAGAGGTTATGAACCTCATTTGGATCTTTAATCATGATCAAGCATCAAGGATTGCACTTAGATTGAATGATCCTCATCAAACTAATAATGGATCAGCTTGGATATGAGCATTAGGAGTTTCATCATTAGGTATTGACCTAACCCTACAATCTAAGCCCCTAATCTAGGAATTACCCCACTTGTTGGTTGGATTAGGTGTGTCACATCCATTGTCACAAAATTCCCTCTAATTTACCCTATAATTTAGGACCTTGATTTTGGGGCTCAATTTGGCCACCTCTAAGCATGTGAATGTATTTAAATCATCTTTATATTAGTACCTAATTATGTGCAACAATATGTGACATTTAGCCATCCATAATGGTGCCACTTGGAAATAAACTACTAGCTAAATTTTAAATATTTCCACAGTTTATAGTGTATAAGAATCACAGCCTCTTAAGTAAGCATGATATTCAAGGTAGGCAATTCCAATGGGCCTAGTTGATGCAAGAATTTGATCAAGAAATTTGCTATGTTGCAGGTGCTCTGAGTCGAATCGATGAACTAAATGCATAATCTTTCACTTAGATTTCTCTGGATCTCTATCTGAAGTTCATATGATAGTATGAAAGTGATTCTCATTTTGGATAAAAAAAAATGGGGACAGTGTTGGGATGAGTTCATAGGGGTTTTAAATAACAACGAAAGATAAGAATATTGTAGAATAGTTTGCCCTTTGAGATATTTTCCAATAGGCTAATTTGTATACCAGAGGACGATGAGCTCAAACATAAAAATATTGTTTGAATGTCATGACATACCCTATGCATGACATTCCGGTATACGTAGGACTCTAGACTTGGTCAAAAGAGAGTTTTATTGGTCAAAATTCATGCCATATGTCGAGTCATATGTGATTAAATGCAAGCCCTATCAACTAGCTAAGGTTGAATGCCTCAATGTTGGTGGTTTGATGCATCCATTAGATATCTATAATAAGAGATAAGAGAGTATATCGATGATACCCAATGGCAAAACGATTCTATTTGGGTTGTAGTAGATAGGTTAACCAAGTTAGCTACTTTCATACCAATTAAATCAACTACTAGGGCTTTTGAATTAACCCAAATCTTTGTTGAAAGATTATTTCGGTTTTATGGACTATCAAGTGACATTGTTAGTGATAGAGATCCTAAGTTCATACCTCACTTCTGGTCAACAATATTCAATAAATTGGACACTTCCCTTAGTTTAAGTTTGACAGATCATCCTCAATCAGATGGCTAGATGGAAATAAATAATGAGACTATTTAAGATATGTTGAGAACATGTTTTTTTTACAAGCAATCTCATTGGGAAGATTACATTCCTCTGATTGAGTTTGCATTGTCGGAGAAATGAGAGGATTAGTAGGTTCAATTCCCTCAGTGCGTGCACTACTGGTGACTTAGTAGGCGAACACAAGAACATAATAATTTTAGAGCTCTTAATGCACGGTGGTAGCGGACGCAATGAGCAGACAACCAGACAAATCAATCAGATGGCTAGACAGAACATAGAAAAGCATTGTAGTATTGACACGAATCTGAATGCAGTGCCAAACAAAGTTGTAATCGGATTAAGTATAATGAAATATACAGGTCGATAATGCAAGTGAGCACAAAACAATAGCGGACGTAACCGCGTGCTTCACAAGGCTAATCGCAATCTGTGAGAGTTATGAACCTATTACTGACAATCTGTCTGAAAAAAAGAAATCAATGCGTGGAAGCATCTACAATGTCTATCTCACTTGTTACAAATTATGCTTCGTTATTTTGAATACTGAAATGGTTCACTATATACACAAATTTTACATGTGTGTAGATGAAGAAGACTATAGAAGATCGTGGGTGGCTACTGTTGTTTTCAAATTTGTTTGCACAGTGCATGGGGGGAGCGGAGACAACCTTTGCCTTTTTAAAGACAATTGTCGCATTTTTCGCCTGTCTAATTTTACATGTAAATATGCAGACTGTGCAACTGTCTCATTTTTCGCCTGTTAGAAATTGCGAGTAAAAATGCAGACTGTTGCGACAAACGTTTCAAATATGCAGATTGTGGGACAACACAAGTAAATATGCAGCGGCATGAATGGAGGCAGATTAACATAGGATTTAGGAGAGTAGAGGAAATAAATCCAACAACCTCCCTTAATCTGGATCCGTGAATGCCTTGATCTTCAAACTAAGCAATGCACAAAACTTGTTGTGTGCATTAACACTTAATCCCGTTATAAATATATCTGCAACCATGTCTAGTGTTCTACAGTATGTTAAGCTTATCTCCTTGTTGAGAACCTTGACCCTAATATAGTGATATCGGATCTCAATGCGCTTACTCCTAAAGTGAAATCTAGGGTTGGCCGATTACGCAATAGCACCATGATTATCACAAAATATGATTATAGCGTTACACTTATTCTGCTTTTGTAGATGAAATAGCGATAGAGGTTTGCTTACAACTGTTCCATGAGATAGGACCTCCATTGAAGAAGAATGTAAATCCAAATGTGGACTTATGATTGTCTACATCTCCTCAGCTTGCATTAGAATATCCACTGACCTGATGAAGATTGTCGTTTATGACTTCTCCATAGCAGATGCACTGGTCCATTGTAGCTCGAATATACCTGATGACTCTTATGAGAGCCTTCCAATGGGTACTGCCAGAATTAGCCATAAATTAGCTAAGTGAGCTTATTGCAAAAGAGATGTCATGTCTTGTACAAACCATTGCTTACATGAGAGATCCAAATATAACACTGTCTCAATTAATTTTGGACTTTCTCAAAATCCATTTTCAAAAATGGACAAGAGATTTTTAAGATGATAATTTATCACAAAATAATTGAAACTTTGACAATGTTTGATACTTGTTCTACAAAAGATATATATATATATATATATATATATATATATATATATATATATATATATATATGGAGGCCCCACCCGCCGCGGTGGGTGGAGCCTCCCAAAAAGAAAAATTAATTTAAAAAAAAAATTCTAAAAAGAAAAATTATGGAGCCCCACCTGCCGCGGCGAGTAAAGCCTCCAAATTTTTATTAAATTTTTTTTTTATGGAGGGTCCACTTGCGCGGCGGATGGGAGTTGAAATACCGATAGAATCTAGTGCAGTATGCAGATTACATCACACAATCACCATAGCCACTCCTCACGAGCTCTCAAAGATGGCACAACAAAAGTTATGTATATTACAAAGAACACTGTACATATAGGAAATACAACCTGCATGACAAAGACATGTGTCCTAAAACTGGCCTACCACTTGCCAAAACTAAGGTTGAGCCCATCAACCGACAAACTTGGGACATGCCCCCAAGTATAGCAAGTACTGTAAATAACTCTGTACATGTTAACTTTTCCTATGTGTGGCTACTCAACTAACCCAAGTATTCGGCTACGGGATCAGTGCCCGATCAATATATCCTAATAGGTCACGTCCCGATCACAACCATATACAATAAACCAAATAAACTGTACAGTAATTACATCATCACATTTACTAGAGCTTATACTAATCAATCAGATCAAAACTGATTTCTAACTCTCTTCCCTAAGCTCAAATGTGATAGGGATAAAAACCAATATATTATAGCAGCGTCTGGAGTGTCCAAAAGATGTTATGCATGTCACAATTACCTTGTACTTGACTCACACTCAAACACACCATCAAACCACTAGGTTTGGCACACAAAGTATTATGCAAACATAATGCTCACATAGAGAGTCTATCATACTCTTGACCAACTAACTCGTCCCCAATCCGACTTGAACACAAGTGGACCACATGAGTGACATGGTTCAAACTGAGGAAATCTCACTGCCACCATGAGACGTACATCTTCCATCTAGCTAGGCTGACATCCTATCAGGCACTTACAAGCACAAACTTGTAAAGTTGACATAAAGGAGCGACTGAGGCTCAACTTGAGAAAATCTTACTGCCATCATAAGACTGTACCCTCACTAGATAGACAACTGTTAGACATATATAATGACAAGCCAATGAGCATAAAATGACTACTTTGTTTCATACGTAGCAAATGCACAACCACATACAACGTCGACTCATATCTAGAAACATGCAAGCTCACACACACTCATGCAAACCAACACGAATGATAAAGCATCAAATACATGACCAAGGCCTGCCCATAAGTGGTATCTTGTCGTACCAACACCTGTGCCACTTGTAGATCTGCTGCTACACCACTGGTCACCAAATCAGGTCTCCATCTATGGCCTGCACCTGTAAGAAGATGCCCTCACGTCCAAGCATATACATATATCCAATAGAACCTGAAAGTTGATCCCCATCCATTCCCCATGCTCCAAGCACAAGAGTCTACCAAGGACTCAAGGAATGAATGTACACAAACCTCACCGTAGGCTATACATGAGTAGCTCGCGTATCTCCCAAAAATACTGATGATGATTTGCCTCTCCTACGTCCCATGTAGGCTCAACTTCCCATACTTGACGTTACCAACTCTGATTTGACCAGTCTATAGGCCTCCCACCAAGGAGCCTATCTCACCACCACATCCCGTCAATCCAAACCAAAGCAAATGCAAACTAGATCCACTATCGTGATGAGAAACTCACCCACGATCCATAGCATATCAGGTAGGATAGCTCCAGAACCCTATACCCTGTACCATCTGATTACCCACTGATAGCTCCCCAAGAATCTATCCATCTGTAGTGCAACTAGACTCCAATTGGATCTAACCAAAAGCTGCATCTTGCTTACCAAATAATGATGAATAACAACAACATGTGATGCCAACCTGGAGACTACTGTGCATATAACCATGCAGCTCACCTGATCACTCTCCAAAGTATTAGCTATCACTCCTTGAGCAACCATCTCCATCCCTGTCAGCTCACAACCATGGGCATGCTGGATCAACATCACCCCTTAATGCACTCCATGCCCTCAAGATATGTACCACCCCAGGTACACTCCATGCTGCCTACCTCCAAGTAGGCATGACCCGTCCCTAGGTCACCACATGATGCACCAACCGAAGAACATCGTTCATACATCAAATGACATATCATACCTGAGCAACTGTAGCATCTCCCTGAGTGCCACCCCAATGGACTCGTCATCCACATACTATACTCACCTGATGTCTCCGATCTTGGTCACCATCCTGCTAGACAAGCCGAACTCCAAAGCATCACCTGCTCCACCTGGCTCCTAGCATTTGCTCACTCTCCCTGGCTATGTGTCACCCGACACCATGCCAACACAGGCATATCTCTAAGTCGTCACTCATGGGATCTCGATACCACTGTCTCCCTTATTGTACTAAGGTATATGGCTCTGAGTGTCTTCCTCTAGGCTTATCCCTGATCTCACCAACTGAGAATCTACACCATGGAAATTCCAGCACCTATGCCAAGCCTAGACTCTTACAAATACAACCAACTGCATGAAAGTTATAGGTAGCTTATCCAAGTCCGTGATGGTAGATGCTCCCCATCGATGCCAATGCCAATGACTGGCCCCCTGCTGTAATGCCAACTTGTACTCCCAAATGAGCACACCATAAAATCCTTGCCATCAATGTCCCCTCCAATAGATCGCTAGCAAAGCACTCACCACAGTGTTTGCCCTCTGATCACACCCAATCGTGTGATCTCCATTAGCTCTCCAACTTAGAACTAGCCCTCAAAGCTTCACGCTTTTCCCATTTGCGTTTGCAGTGTCCTGATTCCATCATGAATCCCCCTGTAAGTCTTGTTCATGCCAATGACTTAAGTCCAATATGAAATAGCTCCCCCCTGATGATCATCCCATGTCATCCTATAATGTTATCCCTACCAAGTATCCCAATGCAATCCCGGATCACAAAGATCTGAGCATCTACCCTGTAGTGCCCATCTGTATTCCCCCAAGCTAGCTCCAAGTTGCTCCTGTGAATGGTTCCAAACCATTCCCTGAGAATGCACTGAGATGTGAACTCCAAAGCCACCACCAAGTTCCTCAAATGACTGTGCATGCCAATATCCCTCCAAGTGAACATGTGAGATCTTCCATGGCCCAAACCAAACAATCTGCACCTTGTCATCACTGGAATTTGCATCCCTGATGCAATATTGATATGGCAAATTGACTTGATTTACCCAGAATAGGTAGTTGAAGTGTGTCTCCTCGATGACAAACCTGATACATTGCTCCACAGCTACTATGGCTTGATCAAAATTGACTTATCAACTGCAAAATAGCAAAATCATCACACTCACCACTCACCAAGAGTCTCCAAAGTGTGATCATTGACCCGTTCTTCATTCTCTGCATGTCCCACACACAGCTCGTCCAATGCAAGTCCACTATCTTGCCCAATGGCTTCCAATTGGCACCACCTTGCACTTCCTCAACCGTGACTACCAAAATGTGTGTACCTCCAAGCTAGCCCATATTTCCTTCCAAACGAAAAATTTCCAAGCTACAGATGCGTGTGTCAATGCAACTATCACTTGACTTGACAATGCCATTGCCGATCATTCCTGTGAGAGCGTTCCTCCAAAATGCCACTTGACGTTGGTTGGTCAGAACCCCAAGAGTTGAACTTGATCACGAGAATTTTTCACCCGTGATCGGCATACCATGCCTATCTCTCACCTGTGATTGCTTGCCCTCTCAAAATTGTCACCAATGATGAGTAGTCATGCCGCAAACTGCACTTTCGTCGCCAAAACTAGCTTTATCCACACAATTCTGCTACCATTCGCTCCCATACCGCATTACCGCTTCCAAACACCCTGTTATCCTATCAAAAGTAAGCAATAAAGATTTAGAAGTGATTATGCCTCATTGTACCACCATGTAGCAGGTTTCACCAGCCAAAGATTGTCCCAATTTGGCCCTACGGTATCCAAATAGCGAATGTAGCCCATCACTAGGTCACCCACACTCCGCTCGATAGAATGGTGATGAAACCCCACACCACCCCCCCCCCCCCCCGCCCCCCCCGAAAAAAAAAATGCCTTTTTTCCTGCTCTGTGATGTCGCTCTTTCCGCTGGCTCTAACCAGCCAATTTCAGGGGTCATTTTGGCCCAAGGATGGCCAAAAAAGGTGCCTTCTAGCCAAAGATAGCCCTTACCAAAGAATTAGCTTGCATTTTAAACTGATTCTTCATTTTGAAGATTTTTGATGAAGAAATGCCCAATTTAAACTTCGGGTCCCTTTTGCCATTTCAAATTTTTAAGGCAAATTCTTCAAATGCCCCTTCATCTAATGGTGGTTTTGAAATCGAGTGGTCCACATTGATACCCATTTGCTCGATCTTAGCCGTAGATCACATGTCGTAGTGATCTAACAACCATCTGTGCACTGGATCACCTTCTATGGGCCGCTATCGCCTTGAAGACGCTATGGGCTTTCCCTAGTTGGGTGCGCGCGACCTACGCGGCCCTCCTCCACCATTCTTTGCTTTCTCTCCTCTTTCATTCTAGCTATGGTGATCGCTCCGTCTCCCCATTAGAGAAAATTTGAGCACAACAGGGGCCTTTCAAAAAGATACCTTTTATTTTTTTTCTCAAAAGCTTCTTCCACATGGTCCAATCAAAACACTCAAAGTTAAAATCTACGTAACATAGCTCCTTCAAATTGATTTTCATTTCTTACTAAAAGAAATGTAATTTTGTGTCGGGGGCAGTCCGTAAATAAGCCATTTTATTTGTAGCATAATATAGGAAATACAACCTGCATGACAAAGACAGGTGTCCTAAAACTGGCCTATGACCTACCAAAACTAAGGTCGGCCTATGTGTGGCTACTCAGCTAATGCAAGTAGTAAGCTATGGGATCATTGTCCGATCAATATCTCCTAACGGGTCACGTCCCGATCACAGCCATATAAGTAAACCAAATAAATTGTACAATAATTACATCATCACATTTAGAGCTTATACTAATGAATCAGATCAAAACTGATTTCTAACTGTGGGGCCTCAAAATTTCTTTTTTTTTTTTAAATTAAAATCCTATTTAAATTTTTTTTTTATGGAGGCACCTGCGGCGGGTGGAGCCTCCAGAATTTTTTTTTCAAATTTTTTTTTTAAAAAAAATTGATTTTTTTATGGGGGCTCCACCCGCCGCGGCGGGTGGAGCCCCCAAAATTTTTTTATTTTTTATGGAGGCCCCACCCGCCGCTGCGGGTGGAGCCCCCAATTTTTTTGATTTTTTTATGGAGGCCCCACCCGCCGCAGTGGGTGAACTCCAATTTTGTTTTTTTTTTTTTATGGAGGCCCCACCCGCCGCGGCGAGTGGAGCCCCCAAATCTCTATTTTTTTTATTTATTTATTATTATTATTATTTTTTATTGAGACTCCACCTGTCGTGGCGGGTGGAGCTCCCAACCTTTAAAAAAAAAAATAAACCCTTGATCCTTGGTCCGTGGACCTTGACTCTTAGCCCTTGGCCCTTAACTCTTAGCCCTCAGTCCTTAACTCTTAGTCTTTGTCCCTAAACCCTTGGACCTTAACTCTTAGCCCTTCGCTCTTAACCCTTGATCCTTAACTCCTGGCCCTTCACCCTTGGTCTTTGGCTCTTAGCACCTAGCTCTTCTCCCTTAGTCCTCAACCCTTGGCCACTGAAACTTAACTTCTAGCCCTTCAATCTTAACCCTTGGTCCTTATCACCTCTCTCTCTATTAGCCCTTGGCCATTGAAACTTAAATGTTAGCTCTTTCATCCTGGCCCTTGGCCCTTAACCCTTGGTCCTTAAATCCTTGGCCCTTAGCCCTTGATTCTTGACCCTTGGCCCTTAGCTCTTATCTCTTAATGCTTAGCCCTTAGTCCTTAACCCTTGGCCATTTTCCCTTGGTTGTTAGCCCTTCGCTCTTAACACCTAGCTCTTGTCCCTTAGTCCTCAACCCTTGGCCCTTGGCCACTAAAACTTAACTCTTGGCCCTTCAGTCTTAACCCTTGGTCCTTATCGACTCTCTCTCTCTCTCTCTCTTGTCCCTTAGCCCTTAGCCCTTAGCTTTTGTCCCTTAGTCCTCAACCCTTGGCCCTTGGCCATTGAAACTTAACTCTTAGCACCTTTCATCTTGTCCCTTGGCCCTTGGTCCTTGGTCCTTAAATCCTTGGCCCTTAGCCCTTTATCCTTGACCCTTGGACCTTAGCTCTTATCCCTTAGTGCTTAGCCCTTAGTACTTAACCCTTGGCCATTGGCCCTTGGCTATTAGCCCTTTGCTCTTAACCCTTGTTGGTCCTTAACCCTTGCCCTTAGCCCTTAGCCCTTAGCTCTTGTCCCTTAGTCTTCAACCTGTGGCCCTTGGCCATTGAAACTTAACTCTTGGCCCTTCGCTCTTAACCTTCCTTCTCTCTCTCTCTCTCTCTCTCTCTCTCTCTCTCTCTCTCTCTCTCTCTCTCTCTCTCTCTCTCTCTCTCTCTCTCCCCCCCCCTTAGCCCTTGATCCTTAACCCTTGGCCCTTGGTCCTTCTATCTTGGCCCTTGGCTCTTAACCCTTGGTCCTTGTCTCCTCTCTTAACTTTTAGCCCTTCGCTCTTAGCCCTTACCCCTTGGCCCTTCGTCTTGGCCCTAGGCCCTTAACCCTTGGTCCTTAATCCTTGTTCTTTAATCCTTGGCCCTTAGCCCTTCATTCCACCTTTGGTCTCAAAGAGGATGTCATATTTGCTGCTTGGGTGGGTAAGCGCCAATCCATCATAGTGTTTCTGCGTTTCAAGGATGCTTTGCTTCGTCAAAAGGTTCTACGTAAAAGAGGTTGCTTGAAGGGATCTACTATTTTTATGGATGAAGACTTGACGCCCATTCAATGGCTGCCACCATCTCAACTCTCCCCCTCCTCACTATTGTTGTCATAGCTTCCCCTCCCTTTGGTGCTACTACCCCCCCCCCCCCCCCCCCCCCCCCCCCCCCCCCACTAGTGCCACCTCATCCTCTTCCCACCTCGTGGCTACCACCATCTCAACTCCCCTCCCCCTGTTGGTGCCACCTCATCCCCTTCCCACCTCGCGGCTACCACCATCTCAACTCCCCTCCCCCTCAATGTTATTGACACAGCTTCCCCCCCCCCCCCCCCCCCCTCTCCCCTTGTTGATGAAACCTCCACACTCACTGTTGATGATATCTTCATCCTCACTACTGCTGTAACCTCCACCCTCCACCCTCGCTACTGCTGCCACCTCAGTGTTGTCCAATGTGTCCACACGGTACTCCAATAAATCAAGCTGTAAGTTATGCCACAACATACTGGATGTGACCCAAAAGTAACTAATATCCTTGTGGGGCCCATAACACACTAAATGGAGTTAGTACAAGGTTTGGGACAGTCAAGGCATGTGTAGAGTTATCAATAGCAATTCTATGAATAGAGGATCTATGCATAGAGACTCTATTATGGAGGAATCTATGTATAGGAGAGTTAGGGCCTTGCATGTCTATGTGCATAGATGGCTCATGGCTCTATAAGAAGAGGCCAAACTTGCCCTACTCCTCATATTTGTCATGGATTCATTGCCAGGTTTTCACTCAATCTTCATGCTTCCTATTCCTTGGCTTGGGGGTGAAGCTTCTAAAGCTGATTGGTTGCTTCTACTTGGTTGGGTGGTTGCTCCACAGTGTGTTTTCTATTGTATTTGTCTTGTAAGCAGGATCTTGAGGGAGCTTCCCTTATACTGGTATTAGAGCAAGGCTTATGAAGATTGGAGAACTTGGAGGCAAGCTCTACATGGGAAAGGAAGATCGAAGCATTGGGAATTACATCCCGGTTTGAGTGCTGAATTCTCAAAGGAGGTTTGGAATTGGAAATGTTAATTCTTGGAGCTCTTCAAAATTGTTGGTAACATGTTTATCATCGTATATTTTTTATTTTGAAGGAGAAGCTGAGAGTTAGTCAAGTGATTTCATTCTGAATTTTCTGGTTTTGTTTTGAGAAGATTTTCAATTCAGGTAGAATGATTTGCATTTTGTTAATCACCTGATTATTGTATGGATTTTGCATAACATAGAGAGTTTTTGATAGTTGCAAAGATTCATAATGTTTTTCCAGTTGTATAAGCGATTAGTATGCTGTTTCTTGAATCAAATCATTCCATGTAGGGATTGAAGTTATTTTTCTAATTTTGATCCTTATGTGAAGCATGCAAACCAAAGACATGGAATGAAATTGCAAAGCTGTCAATTCTCTGGTATGAAGCAATCTTACAACCCTGTTTAAGAATCAAACTTGATAAATAAGGTATTGTGTGGCCTGATTTTCTGAAACCCTGATTTATACAATTCCTACAACTGTCTGGATTCTGCAAAAGTCAAAAAAATGTTGTTTTACTGGTTAAAGCTTGTCAAATGAATTTTTTGACTTTAGCCAGGCATTATCCCAGTTGGACAGTTGTAGCGACATGAGAACTAGTTGTGTAAGAAGACACTGCTCTCTAGTCGTTTTCAGACTGTTCTGATGGATTGGTTGATTAGTCTTCTTTTATGAAGCTTGAATCTTGTCCTATCCTGTAGGATGGTTGCCCGTGAAAGATTGTTGATGTTACAGCAGGGCACTGCTCCCATGAAAATCATCTTTAATGGATGGCTGCCTACGATTTTCCAAGAGCTGGTATGGTGAGAAGGAGTGTGTACATCTGAAGCAGAATAGACAGTTATGGGAAGTGAAAACGTGAGTAGCTTGGTCATTCTTGGCAACCAGGAATGCCTTGGATGTTGTAGCGTATTGGAGATGGATGGAAGTAAGCAGTGGATGTGCCGAGGAAGAGCACGATCCATGCTATCTGTCCTTGTCTCTCTCTCTCTCTTGCACGCGATCCAGCCCTCTCTTTCTGTTTGGATCGTGCTCTTCCTCTCTCTCTCTCTCTCTCTCTCTTGGGGGTTGCGGCTAAGCATACATCAGAATTCTTTGGGGTGGCGGTTGTAGGGCTTTGTGCTCTTCTTTTTAATTGATAAACCTTTTTTTGAGGTTTCTAAGGATGTAATGTGTTGGATGCCTTAGGAATAAAGGTTATGATTTTTGCTTAGTTGTAGAAAACTTTGCATTGGAAGGTTAATTGTGGATTATCCAGGGTTTAGACTGTTTTTTGCATGTGAAGAGAGTCTATGTTTGGTAATGGATTTCCCATTCGTTGGCTACTTTTCTAGCAAAGGCATGGAAAACAGTTAAGTTTAACTAATGGATTAACATAAGTAACCTCATGTAAGGATTTTCAAGGCCATAACCAATGTTGAGTGAGACAATATAAATTTTGGCTATCATGATAAGCGGGTACTTAGTGAAATAAAATTTAGTTTTTCTCGTACTGTGTTTTGTGGTGACTATACTATGGAGGCTAAGTTCTTCCCAGATTAAAAGTTAAAATCAATTTTATCTTTTTTATTGAATTTCAAGTTTGGTTAAAATTTGGAATGGGTTACTTGTCTTGTATATTTCTAGTTGATATTAATCATTAGAAATGGGACAAGATAATGTTTGTGCAAGATACTCGTCAGAATTGATTTTAAAATTATCAAACAATATGAAATGACTACTTGTTTTAATAGTTATGGTTTTTCCATTAGCATGCATCTTGAGCTTTTGAGCTAACCTCCCCCTCAACTCTATCTCTCTCTTTCTCTCTTCTCCTTCTTTCTCTTCTATTCTTCCCTTCCCTTTAATAGCCTAAAATCTCATCAGATTTTAATATCTCCAAAACCAATAAAAGTTAATCCTTGCATGATTGGCAGTAGCTCCAGGGTACTGTCCTAGACCTGCATAGAAGCCTGCGAGAGTTAGTTCCAAGCAAATTGCAAAAATCAGAGAAAAATCATAAAAATTTCAAAAAATCCTTGAAAAAATTCAAAAAAATCTAAATCTTCACCAAAACTCTCGTAGAGCCCTCTGAAGTTCCATCTCAGCGAGACCAAAACACAGAGAAGCTTGCGAGAGTTAGTTTGATGTCTAAGTGCCTGTGCGAGAGTTCTAAGTAAAAACAAACGGAAAAGTACCAGAGAACCCTCGCAGACACTAAAATTTTCAGTTCCAATGGGTAAGAACTCTCGCAGAGGATTTTGAAGTTCCATCTCAGTGAGACTAGGACACATAAGAGCCTACGAGAGTTAGTTTGATTCCAGTGAGCAGAAAATTGGGTTTAAGTGCTAAAAAGTCACTAAAAAGTGAAGATCTAGCAAATTCTTCCAACAAGAACTCTCACAGACCCTCTCAATCGATTCAGAATGTCAATTTCCATCAGTGAAGAAGCCTGCAAGAGTTAGTATAGAGATTTGGTAAAGATCAAGCCAAAATCGTGGTTCTGAACCCTCGCATACAGTGAAATTTTCACTTAGTGCGAGAGTTAACTCTTGTAGAGAATTCCATAGTGAGATCTGACCCGGATTCAGCTACCGTGATCCTTGCGAGAGTTACTTCCCAAAGATTTGAGAGATATCAAGTTTTTTATCTGCAAAAATAGCTAAAGAACCCTCACACATCCAACCCTCGCACAAGAAATCCCTAACAGACTAAATCAGTGGAAAGATCTGCATCAGATCTAGCTACTATCAAAATTTCAGATCAATCAGTGCAAGGAGTAAAAAGTTATCAAGGAAAAACCACCGTAAAAGGCCTAGATTTCACTTCCAGTCGATCAGATTGATCAGATCCTTAAAATCCAGACTGCATCCCCCTGTACAAGCAAGATCCAACTACTTTGGAACCCACCATCAGATGAATCTGAGATCTGGACGATCAGTAGCAAGAAGGATAGCAAATCAAGCACCACACCTTCCTAGATTAGTAGCTGCGCAACAAGAGGCAGAACCGAAACCAGTGCCCAATGGAACCAGTGGGCCCACCCGTACCTGTCGCTCCCTTGCAAGCAGTCCGGAGAGCACCACAGATGGAAATACCAAAATACGATGTATCTTCAGATCCCATCTGCTTCCTCCAGATCTACGAGCAAGCTTGTGAAATCTACGGCGAACGGATACTTGCGAAAAAGTTGATGTTGTTTTCCATGTCCTTATTAGCAGTGGCTCAGGATTGGTTTTTCAACCTGTCAGAAAAAGAAAAGTCTAACTGGGAAGTGGTTAAAGTGGCTCTCATTACGCGCTTTAAACCAAGGAAGTTCCTGGAAGATCCATGTCTTCTGTTTAGCAAAGTCAAGATGGCAAACGAGAAAGGGTCAGGGACTATATTGAACGGGTCAAACATCTACGATCCAAGTGCAGTGCAGCCCTAACTCCCGATCATGCGGTGATCATGTGGTTCCTAGCCTGACTACCACGAAGCATTAGAAGAGAACTGAAATGACGGGAGCAGTACGCTACTCTGCAATAAGCTATGGAAGATGCCATCAGGGAAGAGAGAGGATGAGGGATCTGACGACGAATATTCATCCCACACTCTTACTCCCTCAATAGCATCATCATCATCAAACACATCCGCTCTATCCACAAAACTATTGTTGGATCAAATGACAAAATTACACAAATAGCAGATGGAGCAACTTACGGCGCAGTTTGATCAGAAACTAAAGGCCTTACAAGGAGCTGTAGCAGCAACGCCACATCAACCAGAACCAAACCAGCTATAGTATCCACGACGGGAGAATGTATGGTGTTCAGTATGCACACAAAACCATAAAGTGAACGAGTGTCCAGTCCTAAATCAAAATCTGAGACTGACACATAGATTTTGCCATCTGTGCAATGCAACATCGCACGATATGGCATTTTGTCTGTTTAACCCCCAAATTGTTCAAGAGAAGAGAAGTCCTTATCAGACTTCTTATCCATATCATCAAGGGGCACCTAACGCGGCATCGAGGTACGGCACACTGAATCAGCAACAGTGTATGGCCTTACTTGCACCATCAAGGCCAGTCAATCAACAAGTGGCCCATGTAAACCTGACAGCAGCGGAACTAGAGATGCAAGTACCACCTCAACACATGACTAGTCACAAGGAGTTCTTTACGTCTTTGGTCTCTTATGTTGGAACCAAGAAAGTGGTTCACATGCCAAATGGTGGTGAGTGTATGATCAAAGGTATTGGCTCAATTCCTATTTGTCTTTCTACTAATAGGAATGCAAGGCTTGATGGTGTTCTTTACATTCCTTCACTTTCAAGGAATTTGCTAAGTGTTGGTCAAATGTTAAAGAAAGAGTACAAGACAAAGTTTGTTGGAGATGTTTGCTTCATTACTAAGGGAGATTTCATGATTGCTAGGGGCAATAGACAAGGTAGACTTTACAAGCTTGATGCATTTGTTATGTCCAACAAGAGGAATGAAATGGATGTTGGTGGTTCTCTCAACTTTCAAAAGTCAATTCCTAGCATCAACAAGATTGGCAGATCTTATGCAAAGTCTAAAGAGCTTCCTTATGCTAGATCTAGGTTGAGATCTAATGAGCTTCTTGGAGATAGTTATTGTTGTGCTAACTTGGCAACTTTTGGTGAATCTATAATCGATGTTTTGGATCCATTGGATCTTGAAGATGGACTAGTGCTACCTACTAGTCAAATGGAGTCATGTGGTGCTAAATTAGTATCATGTTTGAACTCTTCTACTCATAGATTTCCAAGTCTTGGTGGCTCTTCAATGGAACTACATGGCAAGTGCAAAAATGGAAAAGGTAAAAAGAGATCTAACTTCATCAATGGAGGTGATGAAAAATCTTCTTTGGAAATGGTTGTTGCTAATGACTCATTTACTCATTTGAAAAAAGATGGTGCTTTGAGCATGTTTGAAGAAAAAGTCTCTTTTGCATCTTTATGTGATGAGTCCAAGAAAGTCATTTGTGCAACAAGTGGTGTCACATGTATTCATAAAGAAAGTAGATCAAAAGGTTCTATCATGAGACTTGGTGAGGAAGATCTCAAGTCAAAAGGGAGAGATGAATGTGAAGTGTTCAAAGTAGGATGTACTTTGAATGATGCTTTTGTGAATGATAGTGAGGGTTCATTATCATTACCTATATCATTGATTAGAAGTCCAATTTTGACAAAAAAAAAAAAAAGTACTTCAATCATTCTTATGCTGAAGCTACTATGTATTCCTTTTATGGCTTCTAATGTTCGAGATTCTTCCATTTCTTATGATGCAACTATCAAGAGGGAGATTGCTAACTTTTGTGGTGTGATCATTAAGAGGGAGTCTTGTGAAGGAAAGGGCAAAGGAAGAGTGACTCTTGGGAAGATCCAAGGCATGGATCTTACATCTATTCATCAACTCAAAGGATGCTATGATTGTGGTGGAGTGTTCATGCATGATCAAGATGGCAAAAGGTTGGATGAAGAAGACTACATGGAGTAACTCAAGTGGCAATTTCTTCAAGGCAAGGAAGATCTCATTGGCGAGCTCATTAAGGTTTGGTTTGAGCTCAAATGGGCTGGTCTTCATCTACTCTACTTCATGTTGGATAGAATTGTAGAAATCTATCTTTTGGTTTATGATGGTGACATTGTTTTCACTAACTATAGTGAAAAGCTAAAATCAAGCAATGATGAGATCTTGTGGGATGTTAATCATGTGTTTGAGAGGGAGTATCTTCAGAGGTTCAGATCTAAAGATGTTTATAAATGCAAAGTCCTTGATGTTTTATTGGAAGATCAAGATGTTGATCTTGAATTGCTTCATCAACACCAAGAGGCAAGTAGCAATTGGAAGTTAGTCAAAAGCATCAAAGGGGAGCCACGTGGGCAAAGCATTTTGGATCTATTTTTACAGGTTCTTGAAGGTTCAAATGAGGTTCTTGGAGCAGCAAGGAAGTGTCCATTTACTCTACCTTACTTGTTCAATCTCATGTATGAACATTATCATGTCAATGTGTTGGAATTATCAAAATTCAATTAAACTAGTTCCATAGTTTCGCATCCTTTGGATCTTGGAGATGGAATAGTTATCATTGCTGGTTTTTATGATCAAGTACATGCATTCATTCAAATCTTGAAAGATATTGAAGTGGTCAATATGTTTACTTTTGAGCAAAGTTCAAGATCTAGCATCCTAGTGTTGGCAAATTGGCAAATTGTTGACAATGTAGGATCAAGGGTTGTATGCAAAATTTGTGGAAATACTTCAAGCATTTCAAGTTCAAGTTTTGCTCATTCAAATGGAGCAGAGAACACATCATTTTGGCATTCATTCCTTCAAGGGTTTTCATGGATTGGAGATCTACAAAGGCAAGGTGGTGATGGAGGTTCATTCATGGAGATACATGGTGCATTCACTATGGGCATAGTGGAATGTGGAGGAGGCATGCAAACAGTTGTTGGTTACCTTCACTTACAACTTGTTTGCTGCTCTTTTACAGAAAATTCAAAGGTGGATACATGGAGTAATCCTTTCATTATGATTCTATGTTCTTTTACATTATCTTGTTCTCCATTCTAGGTAAAATCGATGTAAGAAATAGTGAAGCATCCTATATGGACACTATTATCTATATCAATTATGTTGTACTTAATATTGTACATATTAGAACACTTGAGAAGAGGTCTATTATCATGATGGAGATCATTCTTAGGTTGGAGCAAAGTAGTGTTGTAAAACTAGCAAGTTAAGTTGAAGAGGGAGTGTGAAAATTGTCAACATTTCCTAGCTTGTTTGAGGCCTAAATTGTACATAGTTTTGGATCTAACCTTTCACACGTGTGAAAAAGGCCTATGTACTTCTATTTTAGTATATATTTCATAATGAGGAAGTCTCAAACTTCAGGACCTTTGAAATGACACCAAAATCATGTTGTTTGGACATATAGGCCAAAATTGGCTATTTTAGGCTACTGGTGCCCTAAAATTGGGTCCTAAGTTCTAGAGAGAGGAGAGAGAGAGAGTCATTCCTCTCATCTATATTAGGCTAAAATTCATGGAGACCGGGTTGGAGAAACTTATTGTATTGTTGAGAGAGATCAATAGATCATTGTCACAGTTTCTTCCTCCATTGAGAGCATTGTTTTGTGTATTGTCTTCAAGCTTTTGTGTATGATAATATTGATTCAGGAAAACAAAATCAGATGCTAATGAGTGCAAAACAATAGTGGATAGAAACTGTGCACCCTAAGCTATCTCTGAGTAACTGAGAATAAGTCTGATAATAAGTAGCTCTGCTGATAAGTAGTAGCGCAATAGCAACTCTAAAATAAATCTCTAAAAGACTGAGCTAGAATGCTCAAGAGAGTTCAAGCTTGAAATCTTAATAGAGAGTTAACAACAATACTTTCTAATTGTGAATGATCTGCTTGATAAGAGCGTAGGAATCGTCATGTAATAACATTCAACCCCTTCACAATATTTTCATTTGTAATTTCTTCTTCAATAATTTCAGCATCAAATGGAACTTGAATTTCTAACTCGATTTCTGGTTCCTCGCGCAAGTCGTTTGACATATCTGATGCAATATTTTTATCTTCAAATATACGTCGTGATCTTGTATTGAGTTGGATGACATATAACCATTGAGGGGATAATCGATCCGGATGAAATATGATCTACAATAGACAAATAAAATCAATGCACAATGTGATTTCAATGTGTTCAAAGTGATTGAACAAAAAAGTCACATAAAATAGAGTGCAATTTGCAAGGTAGTTATACATGTTCACAATGTCGTGGCAATATGAACATGTCATATGAGTTATAAGTATTACTTTTGTTGAGTCGATTGCAAAGAATCCGAACACATCCTTTCTAATCGTAGAATTGTTTCCACGATACTTAACTTTGAACCATTTCACATCAAAGATAAAGTATTTTCCATTACTTCCATAGTCAACCTTTTGCTTATATTTCATAACTCTTGTACACTGATTTTATCCATAATATGTTTTGATGGACTTGGATATGGTATTAGGGTTTTCTCATTCCTACCATCAACCAAATTAAACCTAATTACCCTCAACTAAACCTCATTAGCCTCACCAATTAATAAGAGCTACCAATGATGATTTAATAAGAGTTACCAATTAATAAGAGTAACCCTCAAATCTCTCTTTATTTGTCACACACTCTTCATTTCTCTCTTACCAATGATGATTGTGAGGAGAAAAAAAAAATTCAATTGAGAAGCAAAGGAGCAGATGAGTCTGCTTCTAGCTAAAGAGCGATTCTCAGAGGAGGAGCTATCATCAATGTTGATTGTGAGGAGCATAGGGGGTGCTAGCTAAGGAGTGGAGTAGATGAGCATGAGCGATTCTCAAGACACACACACACACACACACACATTACTCCCCCCCCCTCTCTCTCTCTCTCTCTCTCTCTCTCTCTCTCTCTCTCTCTCTCTCTCTCTCTCTCTCTCTCTCTCTCTCTCTCTCTCTCTCTCTCTCTCTCTCTCTCTCTCTCTCTCTCTCTCTCTCTCTCTCTCTCTTATCTCTTTTCTCAAAACCAAAAATGAAATCCAGAAACTAAGTCTCCCTCTCTCTCCACACAAAATATCTCTCTAAATAGACATTACTTTTCTATCTCTCTCTCACAAATTTTCTTTCACACAATCTCTCTTTTTTCTAGTCATTCACATTTCATACATTTTCTTATACACACACACACACACACACACACACACATTAGCTCTCCCTCTCTCTCTCTTTCAACCTCTATCTCTTTTCTTAAAACATAAAATCAAAACCAAAAATCAAAATCAATTCATTCACATTTCATTCCTTTTTCTATACACATATTACCTCTCTCTCTCTCTCTCTCTCTCTCTCTCTCTCTCTCTCTCTCTCTCTCTCTCTCTCTCTCTCTCTCTCTCTCTCTCTCTCTCTCTCTCTCTCTCTCTCTCTCTCTCTCTCTCTCTCTCTCTCTCTCTCTCTCTCTCTCTCTCTCTCTCTCGCTATTAAAACATGTAGAAGCAACTGAATTAAGAAATAAAGACCTCTGAGCTCTAAATTTGAAGCCTCCAAAATCGCTCCAACACGCCTCAAGATTCCTGCAAAGGTAGCAAGAAAATGAAGCTCGTGAGAGGGAATACAAACAAAGTGTCGGATTCCAACATCCGTAGGGGCCATTGGAATCCGACACTTTTTTTAGAAGCAAAAACGTCAAATCAACACACAGATTGCTGATGTGTCTGTCGGAATCTGACATGTTTATAATTTGTTGAATTCTGACAGCCAATTAGGATGCCACCTAAATGAAAATTTGCCATATGGCACCCACCTCATATGTCGTTATCCGACATACTCTAAAACTGTCGAATTCTAACATCTTATTTTAAACTATATTCCCGCCAGCTACTGGAGGTTGCCGGAGTTCTTCTTTACGGGGGTTCGACATGGATGTCAGATAACAACATTTTATGAGATTTACCGAAATTTGTCGCAACCACATGTCAAAATGTGTGCTTTTTGTAGCTGTGGACTTCAAATAGAGGCCTAGTGCATGACTTCAAATAGTGGCCTAGTGCATGATCTCTTTGAAATTCACCAATAGAAGTTCTTAGCCTCGTCGACATATTACAAGCTCATTAGATAGTTTCATGTCATACAAAGAGTAGATTAGTTTCAAAATATACAAAAATATGTTCTAGAATATTGAAAAACAAAACAAGCACAATGCTTACACATTCTACTTTGCCCTCTTCTATATGACTTTTTCATGGTCAATGTTATGACCCCTTGTCAAAATCATAAATACTTGGCTTTGAAAAACCTATTTGATTTTAAATTTGATAAACTCATCTTTAGTTGGTTCTATAAACTATGCTCGAGTTATTTCTATTACCATGCTGGTGTGCTAACCAAGCTCCAACTACCTACTTCCCATGAGCATAGCCTCTAATGTGAAAGATCATTTTGTGACAAATTATGACCTCTACAATAAAAGATTCTATAGATTATTTCTAGTATCACAATTGAGGTATTTCATGAAAATATGTGCATATTTGTGCAATAAGGAAGGCCATATTTCTTCTAAGGTGTGGTAGTAGAGATTTAGCTTGACATTAGAATGTTCAAAGAAATCAAAATAAAAAAGGAAGTCCATATAGAACTATTTAAGTATGCAAGTGATGAATAAGAATGATCTTCTTGGGTATGATGGCTTGAAGACCCACCATTGACATAGTGTGCATTACTGTTAGACAATCATGTGATTCTTGAAGGGTTTTCACCAAATGGTTCTCTTGTACGTCTAGTGAATAAGGTGAATCCACATGCATGTTCAAAAAATATTTGGATACTTATTGTCAACACATAGGAATTGAGTGAACTTCACATGAAATATTCATAAAGGTAAAAAAACTATTGCAATGTTAGATCTTATGCAATGGAACATAATGAATCAACACATGAATAACATTGCTTTTTGATAATGTTCCTAATTTTTTTTTGATACAGTAGATGGTGTGTCATATTGCACTAATAACAATCAAAATCTATAAAACAAAATCTTTATTCTTGATCTCAAAATACAATGTACTAACAATATTAAAGACTAGAAAGTTACAGATTAGAATGTGATACAAAAGAATGGCATTGCATATTGTGATGATACTCAATGCCTTTCAAATAAATATGTACAACATGTGCATTATTACATTTCTTTTTCCAATAAGGTCTATTGTGAAAATCGAAGATGAATTGGTGATGATACTAACAATCTTGGATTTGATTTAGCTATGACTAAAGGGGCTTCCATTCATGTAAAATACACGATTTCAAAAAGTTTGGATGTTTGAATGTGGTCAAACTAAGTGATTAAATGACAAGTTAGATTTTTTTATATATTCAAAATCAAAGATGAATTATATGTGTAATAAGCTTGTTTATTGTCAATTTATGTAATATACCAAGTACTTTGCGTTAGAACCACACTACCATAGTCACAATCACAGGGCAATGTGAAAAAGTTATTGAGAAAATGCACAATCTGTTTTGAAGGAAGAGTATGTGGATCACTTTATGTAAGCTCATTTTTCAAATGATGTGAAATAAATTGGTCAACCAAGCACAAAAGTGTGTATCCCACAATATACAATGCTTTTGAAAGGAATTTGATACATACTTATGTATATTTCTAGAGGTATGCAACTTTTCTCTATATTGAAACTCTAGCAAATGGATTGATACAATTTCTTATATGAGAAAGATTGTGTGGAGTCCAAAGTAGATGACAATACATTACTAAGAAGTTATGAAGTGTCACATGAAAGTTTTCATGGCAGATGAATTTGAAAAAATATTTTGGGATAAATTCTTGGAGTTAGAAAATAATGGTGAAATAGTTTCAACTTACGTCACATAGTGATACAAGATGAGCTTGAAACAACATGCCTCCCCTCCCCCTCCCCCCCTTGCCCATATTTTTTTTCTATGAATGATTTATGTGACTAGCTACTATAATATTATGTGTATCAATAACAATTTTTTTTGGAGACCCAAAGTTTCAAAGAGTTTACAATGATTGTTTGCATTGAACACAATAAATTTATGAAATGTAAGACTAAAATTTCAATTAATTAACCAAAATTTAACAAAGATAGAAAGTAAAATTTCAAAATAGTCAAATATTAGAGCAAAAACTTCTTGTCTCAGGAACCTATAATATGAATACTTGATAAGTGGATAGTATATCCATGTATAGTCTTTTGTATTAGCATATGAAAAATCAAAAAGCATTTTGAACACAAAAATATAGAATTGTCAAATTTTCAAATAATGAACAATCATGCATATTTAAATGTGTGTTATTGCTTAAGTGTAACATTTTTAAGTTATTATATTTAAACAATATGTTATTCAGTTGGATTTTGTAATATAGTGAGTGAAAATATTATGCAAATAAATGAAGAGTGAGTCCATGTTTTCTTAGCACTTATGGTTTTGAAAATTGTCAATTTTTATTACTTTAATAATATCAAGAATAGAGTTTTCATATGTAAGTTCCTACTCTACACCATAAATATTGTCATGATGAAACTATAAAATATAAGATCAAAAATAAGAAGGATTTTGCATGTCGATAGATATTATCTAGGCTTAAGATTACACTCGATTCGTGGATGTTAATTTCACATAATCATGAAATGTCTTGAGTAGTGAACATAAAATACATACATATGAAATCTAATGGATAGGTCAACACATTAACTCGTTTAAGAAAGTATGATATACAAATAGTGCAAATATCATTAAGTAAGAAATGATATAAAAAGTTCAAGCCACAATATTAGGACATGGGGATCTAAAATAGCACATTCAATAACATTCCACATGATGTTCTAACAACAAATGCTCTTGATTATAGAGAGTTATTCCTACCAATCTATACGAATGAAATAGGAATTTGACGAAACGTTCTTTTAATCTAGATGTCTTGAACATACTATTTGCAAAATAGATTTTCCATATTAGAGATTCAATCAAATATTATAATGCATAGGGTCCCTTTTTCATATTTGAAAGATTAGTAATAAAACATATGAAAATACTCTTGAGCTTCATAAATGGTATCGCTAGTGGGCTTAGCAACATTGCTAGCTTGTCTTTATCAGAAAATAAAAGATTTCTACATATTAACTATCATTTCTTCCTACATAACTAGTCAAAAATTGGTTCTAGAAATCAACATATAATTGTAACCATAATGCCTTGCACTAGGCATTGTGAATTCCATATATTGGCACAAATACTTTATCTACATGATTAGTAACTTTTTTCATATAAATTACTTGAGCTATTGTTGCACCTAGTCACTCTTGATCTCACCACATTTAACTCTACTTCATGTTGGTGTTCTTGTAATTATCCAAAGTACATCATTCGCCTCACACTCCTGGAAAAATGAGACGTTTTGTCATGGGCTGTGTAAAAAATTGGCAAAATCTAGCTTGATCTTCTGCTATATCATGTACATAGTGAAATTCACATGTGTGGAGCATGTTCTCACGTGTGGAGGATAGCCATAATCTTTTTAGTTCATTTATGGAGATTTTGAATAGTCAATAATACTTAATCTTGAGTTTGGAGGATACTTTGACTTTTCTACCCCATGTTAGTAGGTGATTAGGCCAATTTTGGTGTTGATGTAGCTCGAGGTAGGTTAGGCTTCTTACACATGGCATGATAGTAGAAGGCTAGTGACACTTTCCTATGTGTTGTCATGAAGTCATGTGACCAATCAAAAGTAAAAGATCCATGAAATTGGTCCAATCATAATCAAGGGTCCTTATGTCGCTAGACCAATCAATGTTAGAGGAGCTATGTAAGAGATCCAATCATTTTACTTGCTTTCTACTCCTTGGATCTTGAATCACTATGTAGAGGAGCTCACTCTTTGTACATATTATGACGTTGAGAGGTACTGCAATTTTGGTTCACATGCATTTTTGGTCTATTCTCTCTCTACCCGAGTATGAGAATATTTTTTCTTTCTACCCGAGAGCAACGTGCTTGGTTTTGTCTCTCATAGTGAATTTCACTTTGTTTTTTCATGTGAATGTGAAAAAGTAGCTTCTTTTTGGATGATCATAACTTTTGTTGTAGATGAGCTCTTGCCTTGATTCAAAGCTTGATAGATAGCCCTTGAAAATCTGATTTGATCTATCATAGATGCATCTTGTGCAATCTCACATGAATGGAGGTTGTTGTAGATCTTTGAATGGTTTTCAAATCTCATTTTCTTAACAGACTGGCGGCCAATGAAATGTGACACGTTATTTTTTTTTCAAAAATTATAATTTTTTTAAAAATATGTAGCTTTGGAAGGTTGTGTGTGGTATTCATACTCTAGTCTATCACTATCATAATTGTTGAAGAAGTTCGATGGATATCTGGAACATCAAACACTCTGATACCGCTAATGAAGAAGGTAAATATGATACCACAGTTGATAAATTGAAGCCCGGATGTGAGTTCGATTCTGTTTGTTGGTCTACTATCGACTACAATAGATCTTCAATCCTCCAAAACATGGACAGGCACTGCTGACCTATGTTATAATTTGTTTTAGCATTCAACAAGATGAAACCAGTGTGCGTACTGAATAGTAAACAACTGATAATGAATATTTATCAATCTGACAATAAGGCATTCAGTAACATCTAAGATAAGAAAAAACATCTGCATAACATCTATTGCATTATCAGTGATTTTGTTGAGCGCTATTGTGACAAACCCACACAGGCGTCGACATGAGAGGACTATCTCTCTCATGAACTGTATATAGTCGTCTCACTTACTAGCCAACTTCTAGCCATTAGCTAGCAACACTGTGCTTAGCTCACATTGGCATTCAACCGAATTGATGTTCAACCTATTTTCTCTTGTTTGATCTATTTATATAGATAGAGAGAAGAAGGTTTACTTTGATCTGAGATTACAAGGACGACTGATTAAGCACGTCCTAACTGTATCCAAATTGTCCGTGGAGGGTGACGTACTCCTTGTACTTTCCGATTCTCTTTGTACTTTGAAGCATGAAGATCTACCAACTTTCGGCCTACGTGTCTTCTTCATCTTTCTGTCCTCGCCATTGAGCTTTTCTGGGTCCACGAACATTTCTTCTTCGTGCTCAGGTATCCACGAACATCCTCCAGTCAACGAATATTTGACCATCGTCTTTGGATCGTCAGTCCTTGAAGCTTTTATCTTCACATCCGGGCGGCTCCCTTGTGTTGCTGTGGACTTGAGCTCTAAAGCTAGCAAAGCTTTGTGGCTCGAAACAAACTATTTTTTTAGTTCCCTCTCAAAGCATGGTAGCTTTATGACTCCTAGACTCCTCCTCTGCCTCTCGAACAGACCTTTGTCTAAGGCCTTGGTGAAGATGTTTGCCACCATCTGCTTTGTTCCAATGAAGATGGTCTTCAAGTCGTTTCTAGTGACTAGGTCCCTTATCAAATGGTACTTGATTGCAATGTGTTTCGTCCTTGAGTGAAACACGGGATCCTTCGTCAAATGTATTGCAGAAGTATTGTCCATCTGCAAAATCAGAGGCTCTCTGGTGTTCTCACCTAGTCCATCAAGGAACTATTTGAGCCATATAATTGTGTTGGCCATTTTTGCGACTGCAATGTTTTCAGCTTCGCAGGATGACTAAGCTATAATGATCTGTTTCTTGCTGACCCAGAGAATTGCTATGTCTGCTACAATGGTGCATCCTCTTGAGGCACTTTCATAGTCATCCTTAAGTGATGCCCAACTTGCATTACTGTAGGAGTGCATCTGGAAACTTGCATCACGAGAATAACATAGCCCATAATCCTTCATCTGTTGAAGGTACTGTAACATTCGCTTTGTGACCTTCCAGTGTGTAAGCCTGTATTCATGCTGAATTGGCTCATTCTGAACATGGCACAAGGTTGGTCAAGGCATGTATTATCTGCTAGATATATCAACGATCCAATCAGCCTCCTATAAGGCATGTGCTATGTAATCTCTTTCTCTTCTTCAGCCTTCAAACAATCTTTGTTCATCAGGATTGTTCCTACAAGCAATGGGGTATTTGCCCCTTTGCAATCTATCATCTCGAAATCATCAAGGATTCTCTAGATGTACCTTGATTGATGAAGGTATAACTTTCCTTCGTCATAGTCGTGGTCAATTTGCAAGCCTAGATAACATCTGGCTTCTCCTAGGTCTGTTATCTTGAAATATTTCGAGATCTCGCTCTTCACTTCTGCAATCAGCTCTTCGCTTCTGCAAAGTATCAGGGTGTCATCCACATACACGGCAACAATGATGATCTCCCTGTTTGTGATCCTTATATAAACATTGGAATTACCATCAGTGGCTCGAATCCCAACAACCTGAGGACATGATCTTTCTTCTTGTACCATTGTCCATGCGGATTGCTGCAGACCATAGGTACTTTTGTGCATTTGGCATGCATAGGTAGGAAGTGAGTCGAAGATTCACCTAGAGGTTTCTTTTCGAAGCTTATAAGGAGTATGTGCATAAGCTGCACAACCAAAAATATGAACATGTGTCAGATTGGGCTTTCTACCCCACCATAGTTCGTGTGGTGTCATGTGAGAAACACCTGATTTGCCTATCCTGTTTTGGATATAGTCAGCTATAGCTACTGCTTCAGCCCATAGCACTCTTGGTGCCTTCGAGTAGGCCATCATGCACCTTGCGGCTTCCATGAGTGTCATGTTCTTTCTCTCAGCCACACTGTTGTGTTGTGGTGTGTAGGATGCAGTCCTTTTGTGAAGGATTTCTCGATTATTGCAGAAGTCAGTGAAGTGGTTTGAGATGTATTCTCCACCATGATCAGACTTGATCTGCTTCACTCTGTTTTATGTGCATCTTTCCGCCTAGTTCTCATATTATGTGAACCTGTCAAACTTGCTATAATCGTCAATGAAGGTGATGTAGTACCCTCCTACTGAGATTACATCGAAAGGTCCACAGTTGTCGAAATGTACCAGCTCCAAAATCTTTGTTGTTCTGTAGGAGTCTCCATAGCTTGATTTGGTCACTTGCGAGAAAGTTTGAGAGCTTAAGCAAGAGTGTGTTTAGGTTGGTTTGATTTTGTAATCCATTCTTAGTGTGTGCAAAGTGTTGCATGTGTCTCAACCTTCCTTTCTATGCTTGGAAACCAGCCAGGTTCAAGATAGAAGTGTTTTAGGGTCTTTCTGAGATATCCTTATCCATCATTTGTTGAGAGAAACACGAGTGCTAGGTGCATTAGGAAATAATCTAAAAGTTTAAGAATCATTACATTCATGGCTTCCAATGGTATTAGAAACTAATGATAGGTTGAGTTCATCAAACTACTCTACTTGGAAAGTGAGGATGGAGTCCTTACTTGAGTTGAATGTACTCATGGACATAGTTGCAGGAACTGAAGAGAGACCGCCCACAGTTCAAGAGAAACAAAGGTTTGATAAGAAGGCCAAAAGGGCTCTTCATATTATTAAAATGAATGTTACCAACGAACTTCTCAAGGAAGTTGGTAAGTGTCAAAGTGCAAGTGAGGCATGGAATGCCTTGAAGAAGCTCTTTGAATCAAAGTCCACATCTAGGGTATTGATCCTAAGGAGGCAAATATTTTATAGTAGACAAAGAGAGGGAGAAAGTGCTCATGCATTTGTCTTGAGGGTTAAGTCCTTAAGTGATGATCTGGCATGCATTGATGGAAGCATAAAAGATGGTGATATAGTCTAGGTTATGTTGAATGGTTTGCTAGATGAACATGCTAACCTTGTGCAAAGTTTTGCCATTCAAAGAGTCTTGCCAAGTGTGGTTGACTTGCAGGAAATCTTATTGGCTGAAGAACATAGGTTGCAATCAAAGCTTGATGGTGCATCCTTGCAAGGTGGAGGTGAAGAGGCTTTCTTCACAAAAGACAAATCCAAAGGCAAAGGTAAAGGCAAAGGGAAATGGTCCAAAGGTGGTAACTCAGATCATGATGATCACTCTTCCTCTTCCTCTTCTACTTCTTTTAGAAAGAAAGATAATTCAAAGTTCTGCTTTTATTGTGGGATAAAAGGTCATTTTGCTAATGAATGTCGTAAGAAGAAAAGAGAACAAGGTGAGAGGCAAGGAAATCTAGCAATAGATGAAGAAGATCATAGCATTTGTGAAACTCTTGTTATGACTTCAAGTTTGCTTGCACATAGAGATGGGAATGATCATACAGATGATGATGTTGGTGTGCCTACTAATCATCATGATGTCCAAGATGTCTTGGATGAAGGTGGAGATGCCACTCCGAAACAACCTTCAAGGAGGACTCAAAGGCAAAGGACTAAGCGATCAAGGCTAACCTATGATGAAAAATGAAAGCAAGTGGTGGAGAACTCTAACTTTGCTTTTCTTACCTCTTTTGATCAACCAATTTGTGTAGGTGAAGCAATTCAAAAGGAGGAATGGATCCAAGCCATGGATCATGAGCATCAAGCACTCATCAAGAACAACACTTGGAGGTTGGTGGAAATTCCAAAAGGCAAGAAGGCAATTGGGTGTAAGTGGATCTTCAAGATCAAGACAAATGAAGATGGATCATGAGACCTTTGCACCTGTGGCAAAGATGGTAACAATTCAAACGCTTATCTCTCTTGCAACTCTTTATGGTTGGGACATGCGGCAAATGGATGTTATTAATGCTTTCTTGAATGGTGATCTTGAAGATGAAATCTACATGGAGCAACCTGAGGGCTATGTTTCACATGATAAGCCTAATCATGTGTGTTTCCTACACAAGAGCGTGTATGGGCTTAAGCAAGCACCAAGAAGTTGGCAAGCACCAAGCTCAACTCCTTCTTAATCTCTTAAAACTTCATCATGAGTGAGTATGATCATTCTCTCTACTATAGATTGAATAATAATGGTGACATCACCTTGCTTTCGATCTATGTTGATGACATAATCTTAAGTGGTGATAGCAATGAAGATATAGATGACATCAAGATGGCACTTAAAAGTAAGTTTGAGATACAAGATCTTGGTAAGCTTCAATATATCTTAGGAATAGAGATTGTTAGGACTTCTAATTCTACTTTCATTTGTCAAGAGAAGTATTCTAACTCTATTCTAAAAAGATTTCATATGGAAAATTGCAAAGTAGTTTCTACTCCTATGGAATAAAAAATAAAGCTATCTATAAGAGGAAATGAAAGATCCTTCAAGGACATTACTCTCTATAGAAAGCTAATAGGATCTCTTATTTGGTTAACCATCACAAGACCCGATCTAAGCTATGTGGTTTGTAAACTAAGTCAATTCATGCAAGATCCTAGTGAGGCTCATTGGAAGCTAGGAAAGAGAGTACTACGATACACTTTGGGCTGAAAGGTTGTCACAATAGATGATTGGAGTCTTCTTAGAATCCAACAAGTGAAGATCCAATAGCATCCTCTTTATCCAAAGCATCTCCTTGGTGCATGTTGTCAATGCCTTGTACTTGGCCTCAGTGGAAGATAGAGAGATAGTAGGTAGCTTCTTTGATAGCCATGACATAGCTCCATCTCCAAAATGGATTGCAAAGGCACTTGTTGACTTCCTATCCATTTGATCATCACCTACAAAATCTGAATCTAAAAAGCACAAAGGTTAGGTAAAGAACCTCCATACAAGATGCCCAAATCTCTAGATCCCGAGAGCGTCGTCTGACTTGTCCTGTTGTACCACAAAAGATTCTCTTTTGCAAATCTTTCACGTTCATGTCTTGTCATCAGGATGTTCGAGAACATTTTCACTTCGTGTCATTTGACTTTTGTGTTCGCGAACATTTTCGTCAAGCAGAGGGCTGAAAGCTACCAAAGCTTTGTAAATAGAAACGTTTTGTTTCTTCATATCCATTCAGCATGTCTGCGATAAGACCAGCTTTACTTTGAGAATCCATCTAGAACTTAGTCTGTCGATTGTATCGATGATGCTAAGATGCAGTAATGCCAACAATAGGAAATCAATTCTCTGATACTGAAAGGTTGAAAAGAACTGAAGAGTATGATTATCAATTTGATATCGCGAATAATATCAAGTATTATAGATTTGGCTTTGATACCATGTCAGAAAGAGGTGTGCAGAAGATAGGTCAAACTCGAAAAGAAACGAATGTCTTGAAAGAAAACTTTTTGTGCATGGCGGAATAAACTATCTTCCTCTTTCTCTATGCATGACTACGCCTATCAATTTCAAACAAAACAATAGTGATAGAATTCACGTTTGATCTTATAGTAACTAACTTTGAAATCATTAGTACTACAATGATTACGTAGCCAAACAATATTGAATTATTAGATAAATAATTTGTCGCGAAGAACTACAAAAACGCATACATTCTGAGACAAAGTTGAACGTTGTAAAAGATAGTATTGATTCAGTATGAAAATCGAAACAAAAGTAAATGAGTATTGTAAGTTGCAGATCGAATCCGCGTACTCTATGCTATCTTTGAACGGCTAAGTCTGAATTAAGCACAATACTAATAAGCAGTTGAGAGAGAGAGAGAGAGAGAGAGAGAGAGAGAGAGAGAGAGAGAGAGAGAGAGAGAGAGAGAGAGAGAGAGAGAGAGAGAGAGAGAGAGAGAGAGAGAGAGAGAGAGAGAGAGAGAGAGAGAGAGAGAGAGAGAGAGAGCTAATATTCAAATGCTTCTTCTAATAATAAAAAATGTATGAATATGAACAACTATTTATACTAAGAAGTTAGGTCGTCAATTGTGATTGCCAGTTGGCTGGTGTCCATTGGCATCCATCCAGTTCCTTGTCATTGATTGTTGATAAGCGGTGGAAATTGGCCATAGACAGTCTGTCTGCATAAATGAACCAAACTGTCACTTCTGCATAAATGAACTAAAACAGCCACAGACGGCAGTGCCGCAAACAAATGAAAGTGTTGACTTTTTGCAAAAAACCCAACAATGTCCTTAAATTCCATTTAGGGTAGCCCCACACTTTGCCAGAGTCATTTCCTTAACATTTGAGACACTTTGAAAAAAAGTGAAAAATGCGACTCTGCATATTTGCTTGCAAATCCTGACTAGTGATAGTGTCGCTAAAATGCAAAAAATGTGACACTGTGATTTTACACGAGATCCTTGACAGGCAAAAAAGCCGAAGTGAGAGAAAATGAAATGCAACACTATAGTCAAACTCCGTGTATTTCTGTAGATTGTGTAAAAACACTTGTAAATCTGCAGACTGTAAAAGAACACGAAAAAATCCGCAGAACTGGATAAACAATGGATGAAGATTAAAACCGATTAGTCGATTAGTAAGAAGAAGACTAATCCAACACTTACAGTATCTACAGAATAATTTTTGCACTGGTTGGAATGATGAAGAGTTTGAATTCAGTCTTGGACCAAAATTCGATCCAGTCTGCATGTTGCTCTTCTTGTCAAAATAATCTGACTATTTAGATCTCTTGGATCTGAACTTCTGGTTTTGTAGGAAAAATACTAGGAATTCTCCTTTGAAGAACGTGATGAAAGTTTGAATAAATCAAACTAATATTAGTGTTTTCAATCGTGTTTGATTCTGATCTATGTACTAATAGAGCAGTTTCTACTTTGATTGAATAAGCTATGAATTTAAGAGATATATGTGTGAGTGTGATAGACGATTTTAGATAATCAGAACAACTGAAAAAAAATCACACGTTGCAAACTTTGATCAATCAAATTTTTAGAATTCTGATTCTGATTCTTTTGTATACATCGCTTGTACATACAATGAGCAACTGTACATGTCTTTATATTGTCACAGGATAGGTCTTTTGGCCTTCTTCCTTCTGTAATAGGCGATCTAACTATTAAGATGGTTGATATAAAATAACGTTTCGTTTTCAAAGTTCGTTTAATTTTTGAGTTTGAGGTTGAATAAAGTTTGAGTTTGAGTTTATTGTTAGCTCCCTCTCAAAGTGGGCAGTTGGATTAACTCCAATCTTCTTTGCTACTTCTCGAACAAAACTTTACTAAGTGGCTTTGAAAGGATATCAGTTGTCATTTCCTCTGTAGGTATGAAGACTGTCTTCAGTATCTTCTTTTCGACTAACTCTCGAATAACATGATACTTGATAGCTATATGTGCTGTTTTCGAATAAAACACAGTGTTGTTCGTGTTGGAAACGACACAGAATATTCTAGAATATGGCAAGAGGCTTCTACAATAAGCCCAAACAATATATAAATAAAGTAGAGAGTCAAAAGTATTAGAAACAAGCGACCAACTGGCATCCTGCGTGTGTGAGTCCAACATTGGGCCTTAAGTTGGGAAACACAACTGGACCTCAAGAAACACAAAGTGATCTTGATGTTCAAGATAGTGATTCTCAAATCTATAAGAGAGAACCATTTCCCTTGTATTTGAGAGTCTTCTACTCTTCTTAATAAAATTTTTTCTATTTCTCTTTCGACTCTCTCTCTCTCTCTCTCTCTCTCTCTCTCTCTCTCTCTCTCTCTCTCTCTCTCTCTCTCTCTCTCTCTCTCTCTCTCTCTCTCTCTCTCTCTCTAAGAAAATCATGGAGTGGTCAATAGGATCCATAGGTAGGTTTTCTTCCACTGTTCACCTCCCTTGAGAAGATTAACCTCTTGAGGAGAAGATCTAGAGCCAAGAACACCTAGATAAGCACAAATAAATGAAATCGAGAAAGGACAAAAAAGAGAGATAACATCAGAGATGAACGTTGCGCCAATCACAAAAACTGCCAATTTAGGCCTCAAACTAGCTAGGAAATGTTGACAATTTTCACACTCCCTCTTCAACATTGGATGCTAGTTTTAACACATTCCAAGATTAGATCTATGCTTATAATACAGGTCCTCAATGGTTTGGTGAAGATATCAGCCACACACTCCAATGAGGAGACATGTTGAAGCTCCACCTCAATGACTTGATCTCTCACAAAGTGATGAGCAATCTCAATGTGCTTGCTCCTAGCATGAAAAGCATGATTTGTTCAAAAGGCACGAAAAATGTCGCGACACCCCCTTTTTGCCCTCACACTCCAAAAAGGACCAACAAGATTATGCAAGTATCTAGAAGTACAGATATCTGATGTGATAGCGTGAAGTCAGCAGATACACTCTAGGTCGTGGCTAATCTGCCACTCCTGTAATTCCTGATTAGTTGTAGATGTTTAGTTGCTCTAATCTAGAAGTTACACAGAACGACTATATACTTTTTGGATAATACTTTACACACACACATAGATGATGTAGTTTGATGCTAGTAAGTAGAAGACAAAAAGGTTCTAGAACAGAAGTCCACCTGCGTGCGAGACAAGTTTCTGCAAGTAGGATCCATAGAGATCCACAAGGACGCTAGTAAGCGAGACATTACTCGTGGGAGAATTGTATTTCTCTCACGCCAACGCACTGCGTGGATCTGCATGCACTGCTTGAAGAATCAAAAAATCAATAGATGATTTTGTAACTGTTGGGCACATGTTACTCATTTTAATGTCTGATCTTGAATGCAGATTAGTCTGTTGTTATTCGTATGTTTGATTCACTCTTGTTCATTTAATTCCGCACATTGGTTGAATTCTTGTTGAATGCTACATTAATTTCTAAATGTAGGTCAGTAGTGCCTGACTACATTCATTAGGACTATAGGAACGATTCAGCTGGCAGTGACCATCGAGTAGTTCTGAACTCCATCTGAATTGTTTTGCTTCGTTGGTTTTGCGTTCCAAATTCTAACGAGTACATCAGTGGTATCAGAACCTACCTATCTTGTCATAGTCTAACATAGCCAAAGAGCTATCAGATCCAGGAGGCCGAGCATTCAGACAAACAACCATCAACAAGTGAACACACTCAGAAGCAATGGCCTCAATCAGCAGCATACAGAACAAGATCTGTACAGTTCTTGATTCTTCAAGATCTAACTTTCTAGCCTGAAAAGTTAAGACATCACTGATACTTAAGGGTGAAGGACTATTCTCCTGGGTGTATGACACAGAGGAGATGCCTACGACATCAGGCAAGGAGCTACGCGAGTGGAGAGAGAAAAATGACAAGGTAATAGCCTTGCTATCTTCATCCATCGAAGATAGTCTAACACTTGACCTGGCCACACTCTCCAAAGCTAAGGAGATGTGGGATGCACTTCTCACGAGATTTTAAACGAAATCAAGAAGTCAAATCATGATGCTAGAAGATCAGCTGACAAATCTACAGTGGGATGGAAAAGACCTCACTTCTTTTGTAAGGAAGATGAAGGGTCTATTTCTATTACTACGTAACTCTAGAGCAGAGAATGTAGTGTCAACTGAGAAGCAGCTCACATACATGTTGAGAGCCTTACCCAGATCTTTCTAGGTGACGAGAACCCTGCTCGCGAAAGATCCTACAATGGCCCTCAAAAAGGCAATTGTTGAGATTCGAGAGGAAGTCGAGATGAGAGAACACCTTGATCACAAGGATAATTCTGACCAGGCCCTCTACAGCAACAAAGAAAAATCCAAGAAACAATTTAAGCCTAAGAGGGAGTTGAATCAAAGGCAGGATCCTGATCAACAAGCAGAGGGAACTAGTAAAGGCAACTGGAAGAGCAAAGGGAGGTCGAAGTAGCAAGGTGGAGAAAAGAATACTTGTGTGAGATGTAGAAGAGATGGGCATATAGTTGATACATGTTGGCTCAATCCAAAGATTGAGTGTATCTATGCCACAAGGAGGGTCATGCAGCCATCGATTGCCGCCTGAACCTGAGGTACAAATCAGCGCAGAACAGACAGGAGAACAACAATAGTTCATCCTATGTTGAGGATCCTGAGAGCTCGAAAATGGGTGAAGAGAAATCGAACAGAGACTGTTTGACCGCCTACATTTGTGAAGACGCGTGTGCAGCATCAACATCTGACACACGTGAGGTGATCCTAGATTCAGGAGCCACCTCGCACTTCATGACATCAAGATGAATAATGTCAGATTTCAGAAGTGCTAATCCATCAAGATTCATAGTTCTTCGAGATGGATCCAAATATCAAGTGAACAGTATTGGTTCACTGTGGCTCAACACCAATGGCAGAGACAGACGACTTGAAGATGTTCTGTTTGTGCCTACACTGTAGCAAGACTTGCTTTCTATAGCAAGAATAGTAGATGTAGGGATGCGTGTGACATTTTCTGATGAAGCATGCAACGTGATTGATGCCAGTACCAGTATCTTGATCACTCAAGATAGAAGAAAAGATAATCTATATCACCTGAAGGTACGCTTACACACAAAATAGGTGCATCAGACTCATGATGATTTGCCAGACACTTTGTGGCACAGGAGACTATGCCACATGAACTCAATGACACTTTAACAAGCAAGCCATCCTGAAGCGATAACAGGGGTCAACATCTCGAATGCAACCAGTTCGACCGCCTGTGATACATGTTTGCACACCAAGTACTCACTTTTTTTCTCAATTCAAAATCAAACACTCCATGATGCACTCCTACTAGAGATGAGATTCAAGCAATAACCACCAACTCCCATAGCGGACTCTATTATGGAGCAACAAGATCCACAATCACTAACATCAAAATTGAACTAACTTCCAAGCATCCTCAAGTAAGCAAGTTCTCCTCAAAAAGACTCTCAACCAACATCACATCTAAACTATCACATCAAACTCATCAAACTCTCCACTCTCAACTTAGCAACTACCAACATCATCTCATTATCCAACTATCACCTCAAACTATCAAATCATTAGCCAACTATACTAACTATCTCTTAACACAAAGAGTGGCCTCCTTTTATAGTAAATCCCAAGTGTGCCCCTTCAAAATGAGGCTTTGCCAATTTTCGTGCCCTTCCAGCCTTCTTTCCAGTTGTCCAATCCCCATTGGCAAGTACATCAAGTGGCCTCCTTAAGGATTAGGGGTTGGTGCCATTTAAGGCCCCTTTCCAAAACTAGCCAAGATGCTTCTTTTGTAAACAGCTAAAGGAGGTATCTACCAAACTTTGCTAGCCTCTAAGGCCTTCTTGCATTTATGATCCAAAAGGTTGTTGAAGATCTTGCCAACCTTTCTCTCTCTTGTTAGGTGTCCTCTATTTCCCTCGGTCCTCCATTTTCCTTGGCTTTTCATTTGATTTTCCTTGTAGTATGCACAGCCCGTTTTTTGGTTTTTGGTTTCTCGGAATTACCGACTGATTTGCGTACTTTGCCCATTTCCCGTAATTTGCCCAATTTTGCTCGTTAGGGTTTCTGCCAATTTTAAGTATTGCCCACAATTCACAGCTTGGGTTTTGCCCGATAAATATTTTTCTTTGATGGCTCTTTGACTGGGGTTGACTTTTTTGGCATTCATGACTAGGACTCCCACGACAACACGGTTTTCCTGAAAAATACACTGAGTGATCATATATTAGTAAAATTGGACTCAGTACATGGTGAGATTTTAGCACGGTCATACCGGCTATTTTTTTTACAACTGGCCATTTTTTGAAAAGCCGTAAATCATTTATCGGCCATTTCTAAGGTCGTAAAATTTGCTCTAGCCTCATTTAGGATGGGCTGGGACCCAATTCTAGGTGGACCGGCACTTTTGGCTCGGTCTTACAAAACTTGACCACAAAATATTTTTGACGGTTTTTTCGAAAGTCAATTTCTTACTTTTAAACTGTGTCTAGCCACTTTAGGGCGGGCTGGGACCCAAGTCTAAGGCAAATTTGTGCCGATTTTTCTCTAATAACCGGGTTTTACATGCCGGTTTTTTCAATTATTGCAAACTTAAACTTCAATATTAGCCCGATTTTCCGTGCGGAAATATCGGCTAACAGTACTCAAAGAAATATAACTAAGGATGTTAGTGATAGCACTCCCACATACGGTGGTGAAATGATTTGCTTCGATGAATACACTTTTAGGAATGGTTGTAACATGTCTAGTCTTGCATTTTGTATTGAATATCCATATCCAAATAAAAAATAGTACGCAAGGCATTTTGTTATCTATCTATCTACAAAAAGGCACAAACATGATATCTATCTTGTAAGGTGCTTTCCCCATGAACGAGGCTTAAACATTGCAAGCATGAGGTTTGGAAATTGAATTGGCAACTTTTTTTCTAGGGTTTAGACTTCAAATAAGCTCGTCAAAATAATTCAGTGGAATTTTCAGCTTTTATTCTAAAGGTCCATCCTCCATTGATGAAGCTTAACCATTAAGTTTGCAGCTTTGTGTCCTAGGTTAAGGGCTTCATCTTACCTCTTCATCAAGTACGAACGTCTTGTTTGCCTACATTCTTATCTAATTTCATGGATACATGGTAGTGCCGAGTATTAATTGTTGTTTTTTTATCTTGATTATGTATATAATTGTTTATAACATTAACCCTTTGTAATAATTTTTTTTGGGTGCTCCCAAGACCTAACTAAATTCATCCAAGGTTCCTGAATCCCTATATAAAAGTACAGGTTACTAGACCTATTACCAAGTAGTAATCTCCATCATGTGGCACCTTGGGATTAGGGTTTGTCTAAATGACCCATTGACCCCTTTGCAGACTGCAGCTACTAAAAAGGCAGACCAGGAGGAGCTCTTGAGAGCAACCTTTTGAGGCTTTGCAGCTACTAAAACGGCAGGCCACTATCTCTGCGGTACTTTTATCATCTTCTTCGCACTCGCTTCACGGGCTGGCGTAATACACGAAGCCCCTGTCCCACGTCGGTACCCACGCCGCCGCTGCTGGGCTCTCTATCTCTCTCTCTCTCTTCATCCATCCATATAATCTACGCTCTGGCACATAGAAGGAAAGGGATGGGAGACTTGTGAATCAAACAAGTGACTGCAAACTACGGAGTAAAGCCTACTACTCTCTCATCTCAGTGTCTCACCCGTGACCTGTGAGGCTGTGAATTTTCCTCTGACACCTAAATACATCAAGCATCGCGAGCTGGCTTGGGGATCCGGGAAATGAGAGACAACATTCATGCACACATAAAGCACTTTTTTTCACATCGTCTCACACGTCACTAGTGCAATCTTGTCCAGTTCTCCTTTTTTTATCAGCTGACTATGATGCATGCATTGCCAGATTCTGAATTGTCCCTTTATGACATTTCTCGAAGGAGTTCCAGAGTCCAGACGTATATTTTATTGTTGACTGTCCTAGGATTATGAGGCGATACGCTCTTTATCAGAAGTAGTGGACAGCGTCCAAAGCTTTACAGTAGGAAGTTTTCGAACATTACTAAACACTAGGTGTACCGAATATTTTCGAGACTATACTCAAGCATAGCACAGTACTGGGTTAATCTATATCGTGCTTTTCTGTACATACTGCAGAAGATCAAGGCCACCAGAAAGTGGAACCCATGTGGTTTGCCAGCCTCTTTTTACTTCAGAAATTTATCCCTCTGGAAACTGCGGTGTTATGGCTCCCTCGTCCAGCATTGCTACTTTTGTTAGCTGCTCACGGACCACTCTCGCATGTATGAGACAAAATGCATGTAGTAACGCGTTAGATTTTCATACAAAGTGAATGAACTTCTCTTGTTATAGCAACGTGCAAAAGTTGAAACCAAAACTTGAATGGTTTTATGTCTAAACCAGGAAGAATTTTTGGATATGAGATGATTAGATCCTTACGTCTGAGGGACAAAACGATCAGGTTGTTGTCGGTGTCTTGCAGACCTTCGAGCTGCAGGTGCTTGACTGGATGATTCTCCTTGGTGAATGACTAGGATCGTAGCATCTTCTGGCTGAACAATCGTGGATTTGGAGTAGGCTTCAAACGGTATCTTGGAATCAACTTCTTTAGTGCTGGAGTAGTTCTACAGATAGCAGGCCGTAGAGATTGCTTTTGCCTAGAATGTTTGAGGTAATTGGGCGTTGGCTGTCATGGATCATGCAGCTTCCAACAGTGTGCGATTCTTCCACTCAACTCCTCAGTTTTGTTGAGGAGTGTAGCTTGTAGTAAACTGATGGTGCACTCCACATGACGACATATAGTGCTTCATCTCACGTGATAGGTACTCTCTCCCTAAATCAGGCTGTAGGGCCTTAATTTTCTGACCAGTCTGATTCTCAACATATTGCTTGAATTCTTTGAAGCAGTTGAATGCTTCTGACTTGTTCTTAATGAACATTACACTTGTAAAATGAGAGTAGTCATCAATGAATTGCATTCGGATCTTAAGTGCTTGACTGTTAGAATCCATCACAGTAAACACATGTTAGAAACCGACATACAGTTGTCGCCATGCGGCAATCGTTTGGGGACACTGTGTGGAAGATGACAGTACACATGGATGTCAAAAACTGACAGATATTCCCAGTGTCGGAATCCGACACCTTCGTAGAATTTCGACGCACAAAGGACATTTTTAAACCTGTCGAAAAAATCTGACATTAGTCCGACATTTTTTTAGGGTTAAACAAGTTGTCGGAATCTGATGCATTTTAACAGTGTTAGAATCCGACATCCTCTGCAGATTTCCAACGCATAGAGGACATTTTAAAATATGTCAAAAAAAATTTACATCATTCCGACATCTATTTTACAGCTGAAATGGGTGTCGGAATCCGACATTGCAAAAAGCATTAAAAAAAAAATTTGATTGTATTTGGCGCACAATTATGCACGCATTTTTTTGAGAATAGGATCGGAGCTGGCAAGATGCTGCATTGAGTTCAACTATCAATTCTTTGATACAATTGGTGTTTTAAAATGAGGTTAGTGATCATGAGTCATGTTTTTACCAATCCTATTCTTTCATCTAGCATAACTCCTTTCTTCTCTCTCTCTCTCATTCTTTCCAAGCATTAATGTGATAGGTACTAGCGAATTAACTAAGTGAATAGCAAATAGATATAATCTAGGGCACATAATGAAAATATTCAAAGAGCATGTAATGAATCTAAGCTATGTTTTAAACGTATGAAAATTACAATTCATTCAATCACAAATCAAAATTATTGAAATTTGAACGTTATACCAAAATTCGAACGTTATATTTCATAATGTTGTGAGACTTTCCGTCTCATATGTACAATACATCACGATGATATACATATATCCGAAAACAAAAAAAATGAAAACTACACTATATTACACTACAACTCCTCGTCAGAGGCACTGTGGTCATCACCATGACACAGATGCCACATGCTCTGCATCTGGAGCTGGCGTTGCACGTGCCTGCAATAACACAAACATTAAATATGACAATGGTAAGTCTTCAACCAGAGATCAATCTACTGATGATATATGCATATAAATAAATTTGATGGACACAATGGTGAATATAACTCATTATGGGGTGGATGCCATGACGAGCTAGCTTTGCCACCAAACCGGTGTATGAATCGCGAATTGCAATTTCATACTCGGCCTTGGATGGATAGTGTCCAAAGTCATGATTCTGTAAAAAAGAACAAAAATGAATGACAAGTTAAAAATGAACCACGAACTAACCCATATGCGATGACAATAAAGAATGCATTATAGAATATAAATGAATTACATACCATTTGGACCTGTAGGCCTGTCTTTCCACTAGATCCTAACTTAGGATTCCCCATGCCATGGGTCATCCTACTTGCCGCATCCTCCTTCTACAAGCGATATTTATTTGGATCTTTGGCCTCATCCTTGCAGGCCTTCCAATCTGGCTTGGAACCCCAGGCAGGTTTTGACTTGCCTGCCCAAAGTGTGTCCCACACGGCATCCCTCTTATGTCGAATCCATTTGCTCATATCTTTTGATATGGCTCCTAGATCGAACTCATTTTTTTGCAAGAATTTTTCCCGCAGCTCCTACATAATCCTGGATTTTGATTCTCCAAGTTGATCACACCATTTTTTAAAAAGTCTTGTTCCAAAATAACGAGAACATAACAAATGCAACTTATTAATAAAAATTGTCCCTTTTTCATCTCTCGCTACATCCCCATCGGCATTTAGATTGTAGTGAGGGTTGGAGGACGATTCATCGGTAGCAATGGGTCGAGATGAAGGGCTTTCTGCGGCATCTTCTTCTATGTTTAGCATTTGCCTAACAGCCACCCTTTGTTTGGATGACATGGTACCAATCAAGCTAGCGGCGTAATCTTCATATACAGATATGGATCGACCACGTCCGCTGCCACTACCACTTCCACTGCCACTTCCACTTCCACTTCCACTCATGGATGTGTGCAAAAAATACCTGTGGATGTTGAACAGACAAATCAATCATGAAATGAATTCTATCATATGTTGGACAATAATTATTTAGTCGAAGATCTGAAAATCGACAAATTCACATTAGGAAAAATTTGTGAAAAATGTATTCATGGCAATACAATTAATGCTATACAATTACAAACACAATCAATGCTAGACAAGCATTTTTAGGGGATAATAGTTAAAAAAGCGAAGGTTGTAAATCATATGACACTGCTAATGACAAAGTTGTTAGTAGCAGAGATGTTTTCTTCTTAGAAGATTTATTTCAATATCTAAAGGCAAAGAACAAATTCAAGAAGTTTAAGACATTTGACATACTTTACTAGAAATAGAATGTTTTGATGGATGTTTGTGCAGCTTATCAAATGGAGAAACAAGTGATGAGGGCAAAAATGTCAATAAGGTAAGTTTTATGTGAAGTCAATATACCATATTCTACAATGATTTTTTTGCAAGCTAACTATTATCGATTTTTGCAAGAAACAGCGTAATGACAATTTTTTGTAGGCCAATTATTATCAAGAACTAATGTGGTGCACCTACGTCAGATGCGTGGGCAAGTGATGCGTCAAAGACACATTGTCAATGATCACTTGTGGAAGTAGAGCGGATGGTCAAACATCAAATCTAGAAGAGATTGAGGTTTGCTTTAAAAGCTAACGCATTTGTTGTATTTATTATATATTTTTAATATTAGGATATCTAGGTAACCATTGACTCATTTAAATGACACGTTCACTATCGGCTTGTTTAGACACAACATCGAATGCCATTACATGGTCTTGATTCGTCCGTATTAAATTCCAAGCAAAGAAAAGTCTTGATACAAATGAGAGAACAAAGAATGAAACAAATAGAAGAAGCTAGTGGATTGCTGCAAACATCTGATGAGGAAGAGATTGCAATTGAAGATGATGCTCATGATAACGATACTGAGATACTACACGATGAAACAATGCATGACATGTTTGAATCATATTTTACAACCAACAATGAACGTGCACACTCAACAGGTGGAGAGAACATGGATGAAAGTGAAGAGTTGCATGATGATGAAAACGAGATATTACTATGCAAAGAAGCCAACACTCCCTTGAGCATCTTTTTTCGACTAGCAAAAATACTTCTCTTTCTAAACTTACAAGTTACGTACAAATGGAGTTCTAGTAGTGTTACGTCATTCTTCATGTATGCATAAATCCTGAATGCATTATATCGTTTGTTAGGATTTAGGGTTATGCATTCATTTTTACAAACACAATATTATTTTGTAGTTTACTACAGAAAGTACTTCCAAAAGAGAATGTGATTCCAGAATCGCGAAACGAAGCTCAAAACATGTTGAGCAAGCTTGGAATGGATTACGAAAAGATTCATGCATGTCCAAATGACCACGTCAAGACTTGGAGGTGGCTAAGGTGAAGAGACCTTATTGGATTTAAAACAATGAAACTGAGATGACAAGTACTCCTAGTGTGCCATAGATTCTAACAAAGGGCGAGCTCTCACATGTAAAAAATGTCATAAGACAAATAAGAACTCCAACTGGCTATGCACATCCCTTATGCAACTCTTTCACCAAAGATGACAAATTAAGTGGATTAAAATCTCACGATTGGCTAAAGATGTTGCAATTCATTCTTCCGATTGCTATTCGAGGTCGTTTAGGAGACAATCTACGAAGTACTTTGTACAAATTAGCATCAATTGTCAGGTATTTACAAAACTCATTTGTGACTAGGGACATTAAAAAAGACATGACAATACAAAAAGAATGTGCCCCGTTATTTGTACATTATTTTATGTAATGTTTATCTTGTAGGTGGATCACCTCAAAGGAGATCAAATGGAGTGAAATGCATTTGAAACAACAAGAAATGACTAAAACTGTGTGCTTGTTAGAAAGAAATTTTCCAACTTCTTTCATGGATATACAAGTTCATGTACTTGTGCATTTGCTTGATGAAATTTCCATTGTCGGGGCCAGTGCACACTAGATGGATGTTCTACCTTGAGAGTTTTATGAAAGTTCTAAAGACTTTGTGACACAAAAGGCAAGGCCAGAAGGTAGCATTGCAGAAGGTTGGCTTGTTCAGAAATCATTGTTTTACACCACAGAATATCTCTTGCAAATACACCCTAGCACGCCAAGATTATGGCGTGCTGAAGAGGACGAATGTGTTAAGGTGAATTACCTCAAGGAAAATGAGTTGTAAGAAAAAGCTCTGCGTAGTTACATGAAAAAATTGGCACGTTCATTTTATACAATTGTGGAAGAATGGACAAGTGGATTTCCAAGTACGAAGAAGCCAAAAAGGAGAGAAGTGTGGCCTTGAGACGAAAAAAACAAAAATACTCTTACAAGAGAAGGAACAAGATGGCGTCTCACCATTTGCATGAGAATGACGAGCCATTAGAAGAATTTCTCGATGCACATGTGAATGGATTTATGATACTCTCGAAAAAAGCAACAGAAAATGGTGAACACGTGACTAAACAAGAGTGGGAATTTGCTAGCAATTATTCGTGGCATGTAAGTAATGTTTTAATTTGAAAAGGGTGATATAAATTTGATCCTAAACCCTAAAATGTTCAAGATATGTTGTGCTGAATTTTCAAGATATGTTTTGCTAGTACAAAACATACAATGCCATGTCGGCATATGGATATCACTTTCATGTTGAGGGGCGCATTGACACCAAAAGATGCACATTTGATTGCGACATAATGGCAAACTTTCAACAGGAGAGTCGATCTAGTGCAAATGACACAAACATCATTTCAGGTGACCTAGACTGGAAAGATAATGAAGCATAATCAAGCTCTTGACTTGTAAAGCTAGTTTTGATCTTGGAGGCCAAAACCAAGCTAAAACAACTTCTTGTGCAATCTCAATCACTTGAATACATTTGTTGGTTGATAAAATATTCTACACATATGGTTTTAAAAAGTCTATGTTAACTATTTTTCCTCCATGCTAGCACCCATTGCCTCCAATTGTGCTATGCATTTGAGCGCACAAAAAGCGTGTGTTTTTTTTTATTCTCCTTTTACAGTTTTTGTAGTGCTCAATTGCATGTCCATAAGTAGTATGCCCAATATATGCATCTTAATTGTTTGAGTTCCTTAGAATTGGGAAATGGCTAGAACTTATAATTATAAACAGATGGCAACGTATGCCTTCTCCTCCTAGACATGAAACACCTCAACAAGCTTGTGACCCTTGATTTAGCCTTGTTATCAACCTTAAACGTGATTGGAACGCAGCGTTCCAGAAGGGGTCGCAACTTAGGTCCACAGTACATACTTGAATACTCAAAGTCGAAACTTGAGGTCATGCCAATAGTGTGCATACAATCTTTGTGATAATGATGCAAGTAGTCTTTATAATAACAATTGAATTGTGAGTCAATATTGTAAGTCAATATTCTCATTACATTGCTCGTCAAATAGTGCCTCATTCTTGTCATTATGGCAAACCAAGGGAGGTCACTACGACTATGAAACGGATATCGTGAGATGGACGGATGCATTGGCGACAGTTCACTGTATGGATAAGCATGCTTGTCAACCTGATTCAGATCCAAAACCCAGCACATCTTCACCCAAGTGCTATACCATGGACACACCAATTACTTTCGGGGTGAATATGATCAATGTAACATGGTTGTCTGCAGAAACTATTGAGGACTCTATGGAAGATGATTTGGCAACATGCTTTTACCTACAACAAGGGGACTGAGCTGAATGATGAGTAGGTCCCGCAACATATGGACCCAGATCGCTATTGAATGAGGAAAGTACCAGCTCAGCCACCTCAAAGATCACCCATGGTGAAAGTTTTTAGATCCACCAAAGGTGCCAATGACTAAAAAGAACTAGATGAAACAGTGCTACATTCAAGTGATGCAATGGAGCGATCTACTAGAAGAAGCAATAGCCACGGTGGATATTGATATTCATAATCACAAAGTGAATATCAACCCAATTCCCAAGATAGACAACAAGGATGAAACTACATGAATCACGCTAAGATCAACATGCTAAAGGAGGAATCCCGCCGAATGCTAGTTCATGAGATGCTAGAAACTTTCAAGAATTATACCTTGGACGATGTGGTAATCATGATGCCCCAAGCACAAAGAGAATCTGACCCAAATTAGAAACCAGCGAATCAAGTCTTTGAAGGACCTACGCAGTCACAGCCTATGAATCTAGTTAAGCCAAGTGAAGAAGAGAAGATTGTACATGTGGGAGAATAGCTGACACCCACCCAATTCAAAAGGCTACACGCATTATTGGTGGAATACAAAGATTGCTTCGGATGGAATTACAAAGATCTGAAGGGTATACCAAAAATTGTAGTCTAGCATACCATACCCTTGGTGGATGGAGCAGTTCCCAAGGTGAGCCACTACTATCGCTGCAATCCTAACTACATCGGATTGATTAAGCAGGAGTTGCAGAGGCTGCTAGATGCCGATTTTATTTTATGAAATCGAGCACACAGAATGAGTATCAGCAATAGTTATAGTACCCCAAAAGAATGGCAAAATGCGAATCTGTGTGAACTTGAAAGCATTAAATGCAGTTACACCAAGTATCCATTACCCGTTGATAGCTCCCCAAGAATCTGTCCACCTGTAGTGCAACTAGACTCCAACTGGATCTAACCAAACAAGCTGCATCCTGCTTATCAAATAATGATGGATAAAAACAACATGTAACGTCAACCTACAAATAACTGTGCATATAACCATGCAGCTCACTTGATCACTCGCCAAAGTATCAACTGTCACTCCTTGAGTAACTATCTCCATCCCTGCTAGCTCACAACCATAGGCATGCTGGATCCACATCACCCCATAATGCACTCCATGTCCTCTGGATATGTACAACCTCCAAGTACACTCCATGCCACCTACCTCCAAAAAGGCGTGACTCGTCCCCACGTCACCACATATGATGCACCAGCTGAAGAACATCCACTATGTATACAATAACGTATTATACTTGAGCAACTGCAGCATCTCCTTGAGTGCCACCCCAATGGACTCATCATCCACATACTATGCTCACTTGATGTCTCCAAATTTGTTCACCATCCTACTATCCAAGCCGATTACCGAAGCATCACCTGCCTCTCCTAGCTCCTAGCATATGCTTGCTCTCCCTGGCTATGTGCCACTTGACAACATGCCAATGCAAGGGATCATAAGACCAATGTCTTCCGGATCGTACTGAGGTATATGGCTCTAAGTGACTTCCTCTAGGCTTCTCCCTGATCTTCATGACCTAAGAATCTGAACCAAACAGGTTCCAACATCTGTGCCTAGACTCCTACAAATACATCCAAATGCATAAAAGCTAGAGGTAGCTTATCCACACCCGTGATGGTAGATGCCTCTCCATCAATGCCAATACCAGTTAGAAAGTGTCAAGGCTATAGCCTTTGCACAACACTCTAGGAACACAAATGGGTAGCTTAGTGGTAGAGCATCCAACCGAAATGTAAATAATGTGGGCCTTAGAGCCACACACACACATGTACCCACGCGAGCCGTGTACTGGGATCCCACTGTAGGGTGTTGTAGGTTCGACGGTGAGCAGCCCTCCGCCTGCCAAAAAGGTTAGAACACAAAGATAGGGACCTGACTATGCCAAGTTGCTAGATTTAGATGCTTTCCACTTTATCCTAACACTACCCCACTTTAACACTACCTTTCCTAACACTAAGCACATCCATACATAATGATTGAGAGCACTAAGCACATCCATACATCATGAGAGAGAGAGAGAGAGAGAATAAGTAGGGAAAGAGAGAGAGAGAGGGGTGAGATGGGGGTTACTATCATTTGCTCATTATGCATGCTAATGGAGAAGTTTTAACTAATGAAAACAAGAACAATGGAAGTAGAGAACAAAAGGGAAAACATCATAATAACATTAGCAAGAGTGAATAGCAAATGAGAATGCTTGCTCTCCATAATGGTAGAGTTTCCTCCTTCCCATTAAGCATGGAAAATGGTTACAAATAGTGCCCTTTTATCTTTGGGGTGGCCCTTGCCCCTTGTTTCCTATTGGCTACTTGCAAAGGATGGGATTGCAATCCACACCATCCACAAGAAGCAAAAACTAATCTATGGTATAGGAAGAAGCAAACCCCACCTACCACCATTTGACTTTTGACTAACTCAGAAACTTAGTAACTTAGACTTTGGCCTCTAAAATTATTCTTAATTACATGGCCCAAAGTCAAGTTTATGTCCATAATTATTTATTTACAAGTGCTCATTGGGCCATGGGCTTATGCACATAGGATGCCATGACCCTCGATCTGATTCCTACTAATTTCGACATTTTATTTATTTACATGCACAACGGGAATACTCCCAACAGGGCCTACGGCCTGAAGTAGTGCCAGTCCCTCGGCACTATGGTGGGTTAGCAGAGGCTGCGTTTGGCTCCTTGCTAGATCAGGTAACCTGTGACCTCTTCCATGAATTCCAGTCGCTTGGTGCTCTTCTTGTCCTTGGTAAGGTACAAGGACTTATGGACGTCCGGTAACCAAAACTGATTGATCTAGGCCTGAAATCTAGTGGGCCATGGATCGCCAAGGAGAACTGCCCTATAATACACTCGGACCACTGGCAGTTGGTCTTCAAATTTTTGTGATCCCATGGCCATATTTGGGTCAAAACATATCGATGGTAGAAAGTTGTCCCATTTGGTGGCGATGCCCATCAAAAACTCTCTAAGTCTCGGGCATATTGTGCGGCCACGCGGATTGTTGGATCCAAACAATTTACATATTCTTTAGAAAACTGAACGAGAGCCCGCTTGGCGTCTACGTCTGTCTTCCATCCATGCTCTGAGTGGATTTTTGGCCAATTCATTATCTCAATCGTAATCTTGTCCATAGGGGTGTCGCACTCCGCCCATTTAGATCTGCGTGGGTAGGGAAGGTAGTGGGCATTCACCCGTAGTTGCCTTGGACTGGTGATGTATGCGTCTCTTTCAAATTATTGGCGGCAAGTTGGTTGAGGCGCCAACGTGGGGAGGTAGGCCAACTCATTTCCCTTGATCTCCTTGATGGTAATCGGTAGCTGCCAACCGTCGCGTGAGCTTTCATATGAAAACTGGACCAGGTAGGAATTTATTTTGTCCTCTATCATTTGTGGTCTTCAGAAGGCGCGGTTGGCAGAGATCGATCTCAAGCCTTGAGATGAAGACGCTTGCACTTGGCACAAATCCACTGCTTGTGTGGTATCGAGGCTCGTGTCCTGTCCTTGGTCTTGTGTGTTTGACCCCATCGCTGCTTGCCCTTGGTCTTGGCTCTGACTAGCTTGTGCAACATCATACGTTGGTGGCGTTGGAATTACCACCGGGGTCGGTTGTGGTTTCTTGTGTTGTCACTAGCTAGTTTTACCATACGGCCATCCAATATAGTCTTGGTGGTGATTGCATCCTGGACAAATGTGCCCAAAATTGGTACACCGAGTGGAGATCCGTTGGCACGGCCGGTAGGGGTTGTTGTGCTGGTGCTAGCTGTTGTGGTGGTGGAATTATTTTAATATCTGCAGCCGTATCATCTTCAACGAGCTCTTATAGCTCGACCAGATCCTCTGGCTGTTTAGGATTAGTGTGCTTAGGGGATCTTATATACTTTGTTTGAACAAAGGTTTCATCAGACAATGGTTTGTTGCCCTCGGTAGTCTGTGCAGGTGGTGTGAGAGGAGTGGCGGTGGTGGAAAGAGGTTGGAGAATGGATTGCTCAAAAGATGGAACAAGAGGAATGGAAGGAAATTGCAGGGTGGTGTCGAGAATGGAGGCATGAGTGGGAGAAGAGCTATAAACAATGTGCATGGTGTTAGTCGAGATTAATCTGGGTGGATGGAATGGAGCTGAGAGGAGGGATGGAAGAAGCAATGGTGATGGATGACGGAGCTAAAACTGGAATAACGATGGGGGGTGGAGAAATGGGAACGATAGAAATAGAAATGATGACATCAGTGGATGATTGTGCGGAGACGGTAGTAGTGAAAGTAGAAGAGGTGGTATTAGGATGTGGTTGAGGGTTAGTACGTTGTCTTGTGGGAGGAGGGCTAGCGGAGGTGGATGCTACGCCATGCATGCGTTTACAGGATATGGTAGATCGGACGAAATCCCAAAGCTTCTGTTCGAGGAATGCACAAGCGAAGTTACAAAGCAAAGGGCTGATGGCGATGTGATCGCGTGTGTTGGGCTTGATGGTGATGGAAAGCTCATTCAGAAGGAAGGTATTCCAATCATATGGCACAATCGAGAAGCTCAGGAATTCTATAAAAGATTCCAGGATTTGGCTCAAGAGGGTGGACTGGATGCGGTCTTTTTGAAAAGTTGAGACAACTAGGAAGTTGTTCAAAACAAGTAAGCAGCGGCTTGGATTGTGGGATTATTGATAGCTTCTATTAGATATCCATTGCTAGTTTTGAGTAGGATGTCAGGGGAGAGAGGGTCACAAAGGGGTTTTTTTGGCTCGGTGATGGGAGATTGGCTGGCAATCACCGAAAACAATTTTGAAAGTGACCATGGAGTTAGCATTTACACATACCTTGTACATGGTACCCTTGGTACAATATGTGGAAATGAGACCTCTTCTCATCCCACGACGCATAGGCGTGTAAGGCAAGATTCATATCAATGACAGAGGTGAAAAGCGTCGAGTAGATGCCTATTGCTTGGAGAAGGGGCCTGGCTGTCTGAATCCATGGGGAGGCCAAGGTGTCAGACGGTAGAGGCCAAATCTGGGTGGCCACAAGTATCTCCCATTGGATAACCTATTTGGTGCCAGTATCTTCAGAAGAAGAGGAAGATGTCATGATGTTAGATGGGATTCAGTAGTGACGGAGATGAAAAAAGAAAAAAAGGTCTTCAAAAATGAGAAAAAGACGCTAAAAATAGAGTCAAAGGCTTAAAAAACTGGAAAAGGTGGAATGTGTGAGAACAAGAGTGGGGAAGGTAGCAATGAGTAAGTGGCTATGAAGTCTAATGAAGGCGTGTGAGAGTTTTCGTCGCAATCAGAGAACGTGAAAATTTTAGTGTAAAATTTGGCAGAGCTTCATTGAATGAAGTGCCAAATGACTCTAATTTTGTCCTTATATAGGCGAGAATTGAGTGCGTATTAGGAGAAGTACACTTTCTCCAGTTTAATTCCAACCAAATTTTTGCAAGGGCCTTCTTCTCATAATTCTAAGGCCTCAGAGAGGTCTACGAAGGTTCATAAAGTGGTTTGGATGCTTGGTGAAGGTTCTACAAAGGTTCTTCAACTCTACGAAGATTGAACTCTCGTAGGAAGGGAACTCTTGCACAACATGCTCTGTAGATTAGATTTTTATGAATATGACCATGTAGGCAGGTCAAATTCATAGCCCTGAGTCCAAAAATATTGTCTACGAAGGTTGGTTTAAAGGTTTTGATGCCTTGCGCTTAGATACAGCTTTCTTGAACCATCGCAAACACTCAAATTTGACTGATTTTTTAATAGTAACTTTTGTAGAGATTTTTGTGGGTCCATTTGGGTCATATCTGACTATGGAAACTCCTGCGAAGATTCCTTTGAAATTTGGTTGCTGATCCATCAGTTTAAGTGATTTTCACCCTATTTTTGGTATTTTTTCTTGAGATCTATCTCTTAGATCTACATTTCTGGTGGCTAAGTAGTTTTTTATGATGATTTGCTACCCTTTTGATCCCATCTAGATCTAGATCCTACTTGGATCCTGTTGGATCTTGCTTGATCTGCCCAGCCTGATCTTGCTGAATCCTAATGGATTTTACTTGATCTGACTAGATCTACTTAAATCTGGCTTATTTTGATTAGATTTGGTTGTGATGACTTCCGATAGGGATTGATCGGATTCCTATATGGGTTGATGGTCATTACCTAGCTGGATCTGTCTTATTGTGGTGGCTAGTGGTTGTGAAGTGGGCTACCATTGATGGGTGTATCAAATGACATCCCATCTAATTGCTCAAGGTTCACAATTCCATGGCTCAAGATTTCTTTGACTCGGTATGGGCCTTTGCTTGTGAACTTCAAATTTTTTTTGATTGCCTTGGTTTTATACATAAGGACCAGATCTTTAAAATGAAAATCCTTCTTGCGTAACCGGCGATTGTGCCATGCTTTGCGTCATGATTTCTCGGCTGCTAATGCATCTACTACTAAGAGGCGTGTCTCACAAAGTTTGTGTAAGGCTTCATGGCATAGTTGCAGAGATTTGAATTCATCTAGGCGCTGTGTCACGACAACCCTTAATGACGACACCAAAAACTCTACTGGCATTACTGTATCATGTCCATAAAGTGGTCGGTGCTTCTCTTATATGTTGTCCTGAATGCCCAAAGAGCAGCATGTAGCTTGTGCTCCCAATCAGATCTGATTGCTTCAACTATTTTTGTGATGATGATACACAAGATCTTATTGGATGACTCTGCCTGCCCATTACCGCAAGGATAATAATAATAAGGTGTGTTGAATCGATGAATTACAAAGAATTTCTCCAACAGGACTTTAATGGTCTCATTGACGAAATGGTTTCCACGATTGCTGACTATCTCCACCGGACATCTGAAGCGCACTATGATATTTTCATAAAGAAACTTGGCAGTAGCTCGAGCGTCAGCTATTAACACTACATTGGCTTCTACCCACTTGGTGAAGTAGTTCGTAGTCACGATAATATATCGGACTTGTGAATTATTTGCAGCATGATGGATAGGACCAATAAAGTCCAATCCCCACTTTTCGAATGGTGCTTGAGCTAGAACTGGATGCAATAGATCATAGTTCAATCTTATCGGTCTTCTAGCTCTTTGGCACACGTCGCGTTTCTTCAAATACTCATCCGTGTCCTTATAGATCGTTGGCCACAAAACATCCTGATTGCAAGATCTTTCGAACTGTAATGTCAGATGCAAAGTGACCACCACCCATGCCTTCATGCAAAATTGAAATAATCTTGGGGGCCTCGTGTGGAAGAATACATCTTCGAAGGATACTATCTGATCCTCTTCAATATAATTGGCCGACAATCAACTGATAGGGTCTAGTTTTCAAAATTAACTTCCGTTGTTCCGCCTTGGGTAAGGATTTGTCCGGTTGCCCCGCATTAAATATTCAACTATCTCTGCCACCCATTCAGGTACAGTGTCAATGTAAAACAAGACAACGTCTGGTTAGGGATACAGTCTCTTTCTCCTTGATTCGCGACACATGATCTGCCATATAATGTTGCTTCTCCTTGCGTATGACGATCCGAAAATCGAACTCCAACACTAGAAGTAACCAAGGAGTGATTATCCTTGTGTTGCAAGTTTTAGTAACAAGATAAAGCAAGGGTTGATGGTCCGTATAAAAAGCAAAATGGGTGGCCATCAAATAATGTCAAAATTTCTTAATTGCATAAATCATAGCCAGTGCCTCCCGCTCTATGGTCGAATAGTTCATCTCTGAATCACTGAGTTGTCGGTTAGTCAGATGGTATAGGGTACAAGGTTTTGTTGGAACTATCCTACCTGATATGTTATTGATTGTTGGTGAGTTGATCATCACGACGGTTGATCTAGTTTGCATTTGCTTTGGTTTGGTTGACATAACCGGGATGTATTGGTGAGATAGGCCCCTTGGTGGGAGGCCTATGTACTGGTCAAATCATAGTTGGCATGTCAAGCATGGAAATTTGAGTCTACATGGGATGTAGGAGAGGCAAATCGTCATCATTATCTTTGGGAGATGGGTGAGCTACTCAGGTATAGCCTATGGTGAGGTTTGTGTACATTTGACATTCGTTGAGTCCTTGGTAGACTCTTGTGCTTGGAGCATGGGTAATGGATGAGGATCAGTGTTCAGGGGTTATTGGACAGAATGTTAGGGCAAAGCGGCTTGGAGCATGGCTTTGTTTGGGAGATACATCAGGGATGAGGTTGGGAGCGCTCATGTGTGGGGCCATTAGCTCAACTCCTGGTAGCAGCTCAGCTCCTCCTGGTAGCACCAGATCTGCTCACAAAGCTGCCATCATTTTGAATGAAGTACGACAGGATGCCTAGCTAGACGGAGGATGTAAGTCTCATAGTGGCAGTGAGATTTTCTCAGTTTGAGCCATGTTGCTCATGTGGTCCACTCGTGTTTGAAGTTGGATGGAGACGAGTCAGTTGGTCAAGAGTGTAATAGACTCTCTGTTTGAGCATTGTGTTTGCATGATACTTTGTGTGTCAAACCTGGTGATTTGTTGGTGTGCTTGAATGTGAGTCAAGTACAGGGTAGCAAGACATGCATAACATCTTTTGGACACTTCAGACGCTGCTACAGTTTGTTTTTCTTTATCGAATGCATGGCATTGCAGGCCACCCACCCTAATCCAGGGGTGGTAGAAGCTTGGTGTATGATCATGAATATTTATGAAGCCAATCAATAGGAGATTTACAACATTTTAAGGGAAGTGGTAAAACACTAGAATATGATTGAAATGAAATGTATTTGTTTACTAAACATTTGTAACCTAAGATTACATCTAAAAATTCAAAAATAATATTGTGGAAATCGACTAACTACTTATGATTTCATAATTGCAGTCCCTATCACCATGTGAAACTTGTATTGATGGTGACTAGATTTAGTGAAAATTTGCAACTTTTGTACAAAATGAGAAATGGATTAGGATCCAAGGCCTTTAAAGTTAAGGATTAGAAGTGTAGATTGGGTTACGTATTTGACATAATACACTGTAGCATTTAGTTGACCCAAATAACATTTTTCCAATTTATTGATTTTATACCTAGTGTTTTACCACTTCCTTTAAAATGTCAAGTCTTTCTAAAAGTAAAAGATATACATACTTTGAAACTTAAAGGTTTACCATTTCCTATGAAGTGCTACAAGTCTTTTAAAGGTTAAAAAAATACAAACTTTGAAACTAAAGGTTGGAATGCTAGTTTCCACAAAGTGTGTAAGATTTTATAGGATTGTATTATGAGTTGTTAGACTTTGACTTGGTTGTACCCATGGTCCACTTAGCACTCACAATGCTTGGACTCAGAATAGGCCTACCTTGGACTAGCAGTTAGATGAGAGCAAAATAATAAATTTGATAGAATCCACTTTAGTCTCTAGTGTCCCTCAAATGTGAATGGAGACTAGGGAGTGGGGAGTGATGGGTGAGAAGGCAGGACAGCTTGTGTCCAAAGTAGTAGTGGAGCGACAACGACCATATCATGGCCCACTACCACCACCCTCCACTCTCAGATTGCATTCTCATTTTCTTTCTGTGATCTACCAGCCGCCACCTTCCTAACTCCAAACACCCTCACTGAGCTCACTCTGTGAGAGAGGGAGAGGTTTTGCACTATTTAATGCAGCTGCTGCTCCATCAAGATATGCGAAGTACATTTCCTCGTTCTTCACAGGATTAAACCCGAGTGAGAACAGGAGAGAGGGGATCGTGGGTAGTCAATGGAGAGGGGGGATCGTGGGTAGTCGATATCAGAAAGCTTGATGCTACTACACCATCGAGAAGGCAAACTCCTACATTATTGATATTTGGGAAAAGTGGGTAGCATAGAGATGGGTGATGGAATGGTGGGTTTTTAAGGGCACGCTTGGATAAGCTGTCAGTTCAGTGATTGAGGGCAAGTTAGGAAATGAAGAGGTTTAAGGCTTGCGGACTGTTAGGGATCTTGTGTATTGGGCTGTGCGCGCACTACTTGCCATTTGCTCATGCTGCGCGTAGTTTGGACAACAATATTGATCAAGTGACTCGTAAAGTTTATGTGAAAGGCTCTGTGTTCTGTGAACAATGTGTTCAGGGTTCACTGGCCATTAGTGATGAGTTTAGCACTTCTCTTGCTGGTCCTTACTAATACCCATACACATGTTTCAAGTTTCAGCTAATGTTATTTATAATTTGGTCAAAAGAATTGTTCACAGTATATAATAATCAAATCTGAGTAATGCAATTAAGAATGGTAATATCAAGCTTAGCCTGCTTGAAGTTGCATGACCTTGATTAATCTTTACTCTAGTTTAAACTGAAGCCAAACAAAGAGATCAGATTGTTTGATTCATGTAAGCCAAGTTAAAGGTTTTACAGTTTTCGCTCATACACTGGTAAAGAACATGCCTATTCGATCCTGCATTCTGGCTGATCTAGATTGTGTATGAACTATGAGATGTTGTTTATGCAGGTGCTCAGGTTATCTTACGATGCAACAAAAGCTCCAATCTTGTACTCTTGAGCGCTTTGGAATCTATTGCAGTCACGAACAAGAAAGGAGAGTTCAAATTTCCACTGAACGCTGACTATTATGAGAAGCACGGAGCAGGACGATGCTGGGTGAAACTCCTCCAAAGTCCTGATGCACAAAGCAGTATACCCACGGATTTGGATCAGAGAGGAATCGATGATGCTTCACTGTCAACTCAGCTTCCGGATTCTTTTGCCAACGAGCTGATCTATTTTGTGAGACCATTCTTTTACAGACCTGCAAAGCCCTCAGCTTCGTGCAAAAGACGCTTATTATCTGTGGAGAAGAGGCAGCTTTCTAGCTTGCATCATCGTTCTAGCACGAAAAAGGAACACAAAAGCCTCGGTGGCTTGGGCAGCCATGACGTTATTGCTGACAAGCATCTCATTTTTCCTCCATTTCCCCCTTTTATTCTCCCTCCTTTTCCTCCAATGTTCAAGCCACCTCCTTTCCCCTTCATCCCTCCTTTTCCTCCTCTTCCTCCATTCGTGCTGCCTCCGCTTCCTCCCTTCCCCCCACTGCCACTTTTCCCTCTTCCTCCACATCATCCCTTTCCAGGCCACCCCTTCCCAGCTCCGAACACTAACCCACCCCCTCCACCATCTCCATCCGTTCCTCAGCTTCCTCCATTTCCACCCCTTCCACCTCATCATTCCTCTCCACCGCTGCCTACTGTTCCTCCTCTCCCACCTACACATTCATTTCCGCCCTTACCCACAGTGCCTCCTCTCCCACCACACCATTCATTTCCACCAATATCCACAGTGCCTCCTCTCCCGCCCCACAGTTCATTTCCGCCATTTCCAAAAACTCCTCCACATCTTCCTCCTCACAGTTCAATACCACCATTTACCCCCTCTCCACAACCCCCTCATCACCCTTTGATTCCACCTCCACCTCTCCCACCTCACCATTCATTTCCGCCATTTCCAAGTATTCCTCCACCCCTTCCTCCTCACAATCCAGTACCACCATTTTCCCCCTCTCCACACCCCCCTCATCACCCTTTGATTCCACCTCCCCCTCTCCCACCCCACCATTCATTTCCGCCATTTCCAAAACCTCCTCCAGTACCTCTTCCTCCTCACAATTCAATACCACCATTTTCCCCCACTCCACACCCCCCTCATCACCCTTTGATTCCACCTCCCCCTCTCCCACCCCACCATGCATTTCCGCCATTTCCAAAAACTCCTCCACCTCTTCCTCCTCACAATCCAGTACCACCATTTTCCCCCTTTCCACACCCCCCTCATCACCCTTTGATTCCACCTCCACCGCCTTTACCTCATATCCCAAAGCCTCCAGTGCAGAAATCTCCACCTTATCCACCCAAGGCCAAGCCTCCACCACTGCACAAACCACCACCGCCATTCTCCCCCTCTCCACACCCCCCTCATCACCCTTTGATTCCACCTCACTCGCCTTTACCTCATATCCCAAAGCCTCCTCATATCCCAAAACCTCCAGTGCAGAAATCTCCACCTTGTCCACCCAAGACCAAGCCTCCATCACTGCACAAACCACCTCCGCTATTGCAACCGCCAACAATTCCTCCTTACAAGCACACTCCTCCTTTCATACCTCCACCGCATCCCCATATTCACGGCAGACCACCACCGTCATCCTTCCCTTCTCCTCCGTTGCACCCACCTACACCTCCCTATGGCAGCACACCCGGAAAGCCGGATCCTTATTCTCCTTCCCCTCCTGCACCACCATATGGCCATTGACAGCAATATAATGAAGCTCTTCTGCAATCCCTATACTGTTAAAGTACATGAAATATTTAGATCAGTTTGGACTTGATATGTTGTTTGATCCAGGAGGAACTAGAGCGCTGCAAAATCTCAGTCACTACATTCTTTAGTCTGCGTTTCTAATACTATCTTATCGGATAGTAAACTCTGAGAAAGTTTGCTGCTGCTTATTGCCTACAGATTAATGGACTCCTTCCTCTTTGGGGAGATTTCTCTGGATACAATAATAAGGACTTACGTATTTTCGTGTAACTTCTACAACAACTAGATCATGCGTTTCAGTGTCTACAATAGCTCAGTGGATCGTGTAGCTTTTATGCATTTCAAGTTGGTTGCCTCAGAGAATGCATATCTATGTGTAAACTTTCATTGAAAGTTTCTTCGGGGAGAAAACGTAACTTTGTGCTGCTTCAATTCTTCGGAGAGTGAATAAATGGAATTAAGAACATCATTTCTGGTCTTCTGAAGCCCTACCGTCTCACTATATCAACCACCACTCAGCGTGTTAATATATCTGTGATCACATTAACAGCACTGCAGAGAGAGATGCAATCTCAAGGAACGTACTTTATTTTATCGTATCTGAAATTTTCATCCACAATTCAAAGTTCAAGGCACGCTCACAGGTACTGATCATCCTGTAGAGATCCTTACATAATCAAATCTATCTCTTGGTAATGCAAAGGTGTTAGAAAACCTGCCTTAAACACGTCACACAACAGAATGAAGAAGGACGATGATACAGCATTCAATAACAAGTAAGATAACAATGACAGAGTAAACTTGTTGTGCTATATGGAGAAAGAAACAAGATACATCAAAAGCGAGAGCTAGGTCTAAAATGCTGGAGAGAGAACTACAACGCTGAATGGTTCTATCTACTACTTGTGGGATATCAGTGTGTAATGCCAAGAAAACTGCTCTGCGTGGTTAGTGATCCCATTTCTAGATACTGATCTCATTTCAAGATTCTACAGAGTTTCTATGACCATCGGCTAACTAACTAACTAACCACTTAACCAGAGTTAACCAGCACTGAAGTGTTGTGGAACACTATGTGGTCCTTCAACACTCCTCAACACTTCACCCATTACTTATCCCCATTAAATTTATTAACTTCCAATGCTTTTCTCTACTCAGTCCTTTAGTTAATATATCAGTTAATATATCAGCTAACATTTCTTTTGATGGGCAGTATTTTAGTACTAGATCATTGTTCTCTACTGCTTGTCTTATAAAATGGTGTCGAATAGCAATATGCTTGGTCCTCTTATGATGAACTGTATTATGGGAAAGGGCAATGCTTCCTTGGTTATCAGCCATTATTGTAATGTTGTCTTGTGTTCCTGGCTGCAGTTCATCCATCAGCTTCTTCAACCAAATCACTTCCTTGGCTGATTCCGTCAATGCTACATATTCCGCCTCAATGCTAGATAGCGCTACCAGGTTTGTCACTTGCTACTCCAGCTGATTTCTCCTTCAGCTAACATGAAGACATAGCCAGAGGTAGACTTTCTGTTATCCATATTTCCTCCCCAGTCAGCATCCGAATACCCCATCATACTGAGCTTGCCAAAGTTCCCATTGTACTTGATGCTCAGATCAAGAGTTCCCTTTACATACCTGAGCACTCGTTTCAAGGCTATCCAGTGCTCAATCCCAGGATTTTCTGCGAATTGGCTGAGCAAACCAATGGCAAAGGCCAAATCCACCCTTGTTGTGACCATTGCATACATTAGGCTGTCTAACAGTTCCCAATATGGCATCTTTTCCATCCTAATCCTTTCCTCATCATCTTTTGGGCACATTTCTCTGGATAATTTTTGATTCACATCAAGTGGGGTTGCCATAGGCTTACATTCACTCATCTTATATTTTGCAAGTACCCCCTGCAAGTATCTTCTCTAATTGATGTGTAAGTTCGACTGTTCTTGTCTCTACATATCTACATCCCAAGAAAAAAATGGATTTCTCCCAAGTCCTTCATCTTGAAGGAGCTACTCAACTTCTTCTTTACTGTAGTCATCCAATGATCTGAACTAAAAGCCAAAAGGATGTCATCCACATATATCAAAACAATGAGAGTTTCTCCTTTTGTATGCTTTATGTACATGCTTGGATCTTTTGCACTTCTCTCCAGCCCTTCATGTTGAAGGAATGCATCTATCTTGCGATACCAAGCTCTAGAAGATTGTTTCAATCCGTATATTGCCTTTTGGAGCTTACATACTAGATCTTTTTTGCCATCTTGAACAAACCCTTCAGGCTGGGACATGTAAACGTCTTCCTCTAGTTCACCATTCAGAAATGCACTAGTTACATCCATTTGGTGGACAAAGAATCCATTGTGGGTAGCCAAAGCAAGGACACTTCTGATTGTTGTCATTTTCGCTACTGGTGCAAATGTTTCTATGAAGTCAATCCCTGGCATTTGTGAATAGCCCTTCACCACCAGCCTTGCTTTAAATTTCTCCACTCTTCCATCTGACATGTACTTTACGTTGAAAACCCATTTGCTCCCTATGGCCCTCCTATCCTTTGGTAACTCAGTAAGCATCCAGGTTTGGTTTTCCATTATTGAATCATATTCACTCTTCATTGCCTCCATCCATTCATTTTGCCATTTGCCCTGCTTGCATTCCTTAACTGTCTTGGGCTCAGGGATTTCCTCTGAATCTCCCTCCCTGTACCAACTTGATTCGTCAAAACGAGTTGGTGGTTTATGTTCCCTCATAGACCTGCGTAATGGTGGTTGGGCAGTTTCTATGTTCGGCTCCTTTAGATCGTCTTGCATTTTGTCATCTAGCCCATCCCGCCTCACAGCTTTGTGCAATTGCATCTGGACAGTCTCCCAATCAACCTCTCCTTGCTCATCTTGCACATATTCACTTTGCCCATTATGCTCTTCTATCCCTCCAGCATGTTGTGCCTTATTGGCCTGCACAAAATCAATGAATATGTCTCTCACTCTATGTGATCCTTCGCTTGGCTCTGTTTTTCCAAGAATTTGTGCCATTGGGTCATTGCATCCTTCATCAAAAACTACATCTCAGCTTTCAATCCAATGTGACCCCTTCGTATCAAATAGCCTATATCCCTGGCTTCCGCTGTAGTATCCTAAGAATATGCAAGGGATACTTTTCGCTTCCAATTCGCTCCTCTTTTCATCAGGAATGTGAACATGTGCAAGGCATCCAAAGGTTCTGAAGTGGGACACATCAGAAATCTCTCCTGACCAAAACTCTTGAGGTGTCTTACCTCCCAACGGCTTGCATGGTAAGTTGTTTCGTATGTATGTAGCCATGGTTATGGCTTCCCCCCAAAATAAATATCTCAAGTTCTTAGCATGCATCATGCTCCTTGCCATCTCTATCAATGTTCTATTCATCCGTTCGGCCACCCCATTCTGCTGCGGCATGTACGGAATAGTGGTTTGCTTTTCTATCCCTTCCCTGATGCATAATTCCTTAAAATCATCTGAAATGTATTCGCCTCCATTGTCTGTCCTAACTTTGACTATCTGTTTTCCTGTCTGTTTTTCAGCTAGTGCTTTAAATGCCTTAAACCTGTCCAAAGCTTCAAACTTGAACTTTATCAAGTAAGCGAATGTTTTTCTTGAGAAATCATCCACAAAAACAATAAAGTATCTCATCCCTTTTGTTCAAGGGGTTCTCATTGGACCACATATGTCTGAGTGTATGAGCTCCAAGATTTTGGTAGTTACTGTGTGGAGGTGCTGAATGGTAATCGATGGATCTTTCCCTTCATACAACCTTCACAGAGTCCATTTCTCCCAAGGTGACAACTTGGTATGATCCCTCTGTTCTGAAGCATCTCTAGTCTACCCATACTTGCATGTCCAAATCTCTCATGCCAGATTTGTAATGAGTTCATTCTTGTGACTGTTTTCTTGCAGGTCATTGCTTGCGTTCTTCTCTGCATCTCGACCTGCATTAGATCTTCTATCCTGTAAAGGTCCCCAACTCTCCTTGCTTTGATCATACATTGTTTATTTTTGGTGAGTATGGTGCCTGTTTCACCTTTGAATTCAACGGAATGTCCCTGGCTAGTTAACTTGCTAATGGATAGCAAATTTTGCTTCAAATCTGGGACATGTAATACTTGTGTGATTACACCATGTGCTCCCCCTGGAAGAAGAAATTCAATTTCTCCCACAACAATTCCCTTCTGTTGTCCATAATCTCCCATCCTCACTGTGCGAGGATAAGACAACAATGTATAGCTCTTAAACAAATCTTTCCGTGGGGTCATATGGCTGGTGGCACCAGAGTCCACATACTGTGAAAGATTTCAGATCCTTAAGATCCAATCTACTTGAATGATCTTTGGTTAGAAAGATAAATACACTACCAATCTCACCAATGTAGAAAAATCAACATCTACACACAATTTGAGATGCAAACACTAATAGAACTTGATCAAACTTGAATGAAATGATTATGTACTATTGCTGTCCATACAAAACCAGCAAGCTACTGTATTGCACACGTGTGGATCCAAAAATAGCAAATATAGATCATTCTACACATAGAATTGCAAGCAATGACCAAGATAGTGCACCAATGGATAGTAGAACCCAAGAGAACCATGTATAAGCATGAAATGAGATAGAGAAGAGAGAAGATCACTCTCTCCACAAGTTACATCCTTTTATAGCAGGTCCAAACCCTATTTGGCCACTTGGCTTTCCCACCAAAATGCTAACCCTACTAATTTTGGGTCTAGATTTAATGTACCCAACTTATTCAAATTGAATCTACTCAAACTCGCATTCTATCTTTCCCACACTTTCAAAAAGTGTTTATTCAAATGAAATTTAGACTAATGAACTTTGAAAAGTCAACCTCTAAGTCTAAAACAAGTTTTGGCCTCAATATGCCAAATATGGAAATATTGCAAAATGTAATGAAACTAGTTGAATCTTTCACACTCCCTCTTCAACTAGTTTTAGCATAGACTTTGATAATACTCCAAGTGAGGTCCTATGCTTCATGAACAAGTCTTTTCCCAATTCTTTGGTGAAGATATCAGCTACACATTCCCTTGAAGACACATGTTGAAGCTCCACCTCCTTTGCAATGACTCGCTCCCTCACAAAATGATATTGTATCTCAAGATGCTTGCTCCTAGCATAGTCTTTGACAATAGAACTTTGATCCATCATAAGAATGATCTTCTTCCTAAGAATAGATCTCCTTTCAATGATCATGTAGTGCTCAAAATAGAAACAACCATAATTGATATAGAGAATAGTGTCCACTTGGGATGCTTCACTATTTCTTACATCAATTTTATATGTAAAAATGTGACTAGAACATGAAGAATCAAATAGAATGTAAATGAGATGATTCTACCATGCTTCCAACTCTGAACTCTCTGGAAAAATACCGCAAACAAACAAGTACATGTACGTGATCAACTTTTTCTTGCATGTCTCCTCCTCCTTTGTCCTTTGTTGCCTTGTATCCACCATGATACTCCATGAATGAGCCTCCATCTTCATCTTGCCTCAAGATACCATCATACCTTGATGAGTTGAACATGAATGAGTGACATAATGAACCTCCAATAGCTTCATTTCCATCAGCAAAATCAGCCAAGAATGCTAGTACAAATCCAACATCAAAACAATGCTCACCAATATAGCTAGTTTTACCATATCTTGACAATTTGCACACATCCACATGAAATTGCTCAAACATGAGATAGAACAAGTAAAGTAAACTTGAACAACACTTCATTTCTACTCCTTTGACCTTACTTGAGTCTTCAATATGCTTGACTAGCTTCAAATTGCCAACTTCCGTTTTGACTAGTTGAAGCCCTTTGAGATCAACCTCTTGATCTTCAACTTGACCATCAAAGTCATTGAACAGACTTTGTTTTCCATATCCAATACTTAATTTTATAGCAAGATAACATCCATCCACTTGCATAGCTCCATGTACAAAAGAAGATCTTCCAAAAGATGTTCCACTCTTCATAAGAGCTTGATACTCAAGATCCATTGCTTGGATCCACTCCTCTTCTTTCCTTGCTTGATCTACACTTGTAGGTTCATCCAAAGAGGTTAGGAAAGCAACATAATTTCCAGAAATTACTTGCTTACCCTTTTGATCATATGTGAGCCTTGAAGGTACTTGTCTTTCTCTTGATGTTCTCCTTGGCTTTTGACTTAATGAAGGTCCATCATCACCACCATCCAAAGTAGGATCCTTCTCATCAACATCAAGAATGTTAGATCCATCCACTTTACCATCAATCATGCTTGAAGACACCTTTGGAATGTTCCCCTCATCAAAAATGACATCTCTACCAACAATCACTTTGTTAGTAGAAGGAATGTAACCTGTAGGCTTTACTCACCTCACTATATCCAACAAAAATACCTCTTCTTGAAGATGGATACTCCTTGGTCCTATCATCAAGAGTAATGTTGACATAGCATGTGCATCCAAAGGTTCTTAGAAAGTTGACACTCGGCCTCCTCTTGAATAGCATCTCAAAAGGTGTCCTTCCATCCAAAATAGCACTCGGCCACCTATTGCACAAGAAATTGGCACACAACAAAGCTTGATCCCAAAATGGTTTGTCAAGATTAGCATTTAACCTCATAACTTTAGCACTTTCACATAAAGTACTATTCCTCCTTTCAGCCACTCCATTTTGTTGTGGGGTCCTTGATGTTGTATACTCCCTCTTGATCCCATGCTCATCACAAAAGGCCTTGAACTTGTTAGCTTCAAAAATTTTATCTCTAAGTCTAAAATGACTTTTGGCCTCTTATTGACAATTTACCAAAATGTGACTAAACTAGACTAAACTAGTTAAAATCTCTCACACTCCCTCTTCAACTAGTTTTGGCATAGTTTTAACAATAGAACTTTGATCCAAATTTAGAATGATCTCCATCCTAAGTATAGATCTTCTTTCTAAGGTTCTAAAGTATCTTTTATAATTGATATAGAGAATAGTGTCCAAATTGGATGCTTCACTATTTCTTACATCAATTTTGCACATGAAGATATAACTAGAACACGAAGAACCAAATATAATGTGAATGAAATGATTCCTCCATGTTTCAAACTTTGTACTCTCTGGAAAATTACAGCAACCAAACAATAAATGTGAGTGATGACCATTTGTTTGCTTGTCTCCTCCAACTTTGTCCTTTCTTGATATGTCTTCACCATAAAACTCCATGAATGAGCCTCCATCTCCATCTTGCCACAAGATATCATCAACACTTGATGACTTGGCCATGAATGAGTGACATAATGAACCTCCAATAGCTTCATTTCCATCAGCAAAACCAGACAAGAATGCTAGTACAACTCCAACAATAAGATATTGCAAGACAATGTAGCTAGTTTGTCCATATCTTGACAATTTGCACACATCCACATGAAATAGCTCAAACATGAGATAGAACAAGTAAAGTAAACTTGAAAGACACTTCCTTGCTGCTCCTTTGACCTTACTTGAGTCTTCAATAAGCTGCAAAAACAGATCCATAACATCTTTGCCAAATAACCTTCCTTTGATGCTCTTGACTAGCTCCAAATTGCCACCTTTCCTTTTGTGTTGTTGAAGCCCTTTGAGACCAACCTCTTGATCTTCCTCTTGACCATCAAAGTCATTGAACAAACTTTGTTTTCCATATCCATTACTTGCTTTTCCAGTATGAAAACTATGAGAACCAATATCTATTTGCATAGCATCATCTACACAAGAAAATTCTCCAAAACATGTGAGTAAGGCAAAATGAGTCGCTTCCACTTGCTTACCTTTCTCTTGATCGTCAAAGATATCAAAGATATGAATATCTTCAGACCTGAACCTCTGGAAATACTCCCTCTCAAACATATGATCAATATCCAACAAGAACTCATCAATGCTTGATCTCGAATTTCCACAAAGGTTAGTGAAAACAATGTCACCATCATAAATCAAAAGATAGATTCCAAACTTTCCATCCAACATAAAGTAGAGTAGGTGAAGATGAGTATCAAACCTAATAAATCCAGCCTTCTTGAGTCCGTACAAAACCTCAATAAGCTCACCAATGAGATCTCCCTTGCCTTGAAGAAATTGCCTCTCGATTTGTTCCATGTAGTCTTCTCCAACCAACTTTTTGCCATCTCGATCATGAGTGATCAGTTCACAATCATAGAATCCTTTGAGTTGATGAAGAGATGTGAGATCCATGCCTTGGATCTTCCCAAGAACCAATCTTTCATTGCTCTTTCCTTCATAAGACTCCCTCTTAATGATTGCATCATAAGAAGTAGAAACCTCAAAAACATTAGAAGCCATGAAAAATATGATTAGTACCTTCAACATAAGGATGATTGAAGTACTCTCTTTTTTCAAACAAGAACTTCTACTCAATGTTTTAGGTAATGACTCACATGATAATGACTCTTCCTCACTATCATTCACAATGACATCATTCAAAGTACATCCTACTTTGAACTCTTCACATACTTCTCTTCTTCTTGACTTGTGACTATCTCCCTCACTAAGTCTCTTGATAGAACCATTTGATCTACTCTCTTTATGAAGACATGTGACTCCACTTTGCTGGAAAAATTACTTTCTTGGACTCATCACAAAAGAATGTAGAAGAACCACCTCCTTCATGCATGCACCTAGCAACATCTTTTGATATATGATCAAAGAAATCATTAACAACAATCTTTTCCAAGGAAGAACCTTCACCTCCATTGATGAAGTTCTCTTTCCTTACCTTTTGCATGCTTGCACTTGCCATGAAGAACCATTGAGACACCATCATTATCCTCAAGACTAGCCAAGTTAGCACAAAGATGAACATCTCCAAGAAGCATATCAGATCTTGACCTAGATCTAGCATAAGGAAGCTTGTTAGACTTTGCATAAGATCCACCAATCTTATTGATGCTAAAAGGTAACTTTGGAAAGTTGAGACCAATCTCCTTTTCGATTCCATCCTTTTTGTTAGCCATAACAAAAGCATCAAGCTTGAAAAGTCTACCTTGTCTATTGCCCCTAGCAACCAAGATTTCTTCCTTTGTAATGAAACAAGCATCACCCCCAAACTTTACCATGTGACCTTTCTCTATCATTTGACCAACACTTAACAAATTCTTTGAAAGTGAAGGAATGTAAAGAACACCATCAAGTCTTGCTTTCCTATTAGTAGAGAGACAAATAGGAATTGAACCAATTCCTTCAATCACACACTCACCACCATTGGCCATGTAAATTGCTTTCTTGGCTCCATCATAAGTGACCAAAGAAGTAAAGAACTCCTTGTGACTAGTCATGTGTGAACTAGCTTCACTATCAATCCACCATGAATCTTTGTCACCTTCACTTGATATTGGACTTGAAGAACACATCAAAAGAGAATCACCAACACCTAGATCCTCATCATTAGTAGTAAAGTTGATTTGCTTGCTACCTTCATCTCTTTGTTTCTTCAAACATTCATTAGCATAATGCCCTTTGATTCCACAATAAAAGCATTTCAACTTAGACTTATCTTTCTTTTTTCCAAAAGAAGAAGTCTCACCTTGATTTTGCCCTTTAGACCACTTGCCTTTGCCTTTGCCCTTGAACTTGCCTTTGATGACCATAGCATCCTCTTCATAATGAGATGTCGATGTAGATCCACCTCCTCTTGATTGAAGCCTATACTCCTCATTCACCAAGATCTCTTGCAAATCCACAATACTTGGCTAAGTCTTTTGAATAGCAAAACTTTGAGCAAGATTAGCATGATCATCCAACAAGCCATTAAGTATAACTTGAACAAGTTCTACCTCCTTAATGCTTTCATCAATACATGCTAACTCATCATTGAATGCTTTAACCCTCAAAACAAAAGCATGAGTACTCTCTTCCTTCTTTTGAAAACTTTGAAAGATTTGCCTCCTAAGAGTAAGCACTCTTGGTGTAGACTTGGATTCATAAGGCTTCTTCAAAGCTTCCCAAGCCTCCAAAGATGATGTGCACTTACCAACTTCCTTGAGAAGTTCATTGGTAACATTCATCTTAATCATGTGTAGAGCTTTCTTTGCTCTCTTGCCATACCTCACTTGATCTTGAGGTGCTTGAGGTCTCTCCTCCACACCTGCAACAGTCTCCATCAACTCATTCATCTCCAATAAGGACTTCATCCTCACCTCCCAAGTAGAATAGTTGATTGAGGTAAGCCTATCATTGCTCTCCAACATCCACCACTTGTAGCCATGTTGAAGTGACCTAATCTTCTCTTTCAACCTGTTACAATGAAAAAAGCACTCTCTTGAATGTCAACAATTGAACTCAAGAAGAAATCACAAAGATATGGAACCTCTCAAATCTCTTCTAGCACTTCTAACTAGAAAATCAACACATAGAATAGTGAAATCTTGATCAACCTATCATCTATCCTCAATCTAATGATTCTTGCCACTTCCTAAGATTGAAATACACTCAAATGAAGTTCAGTAACCTCACAAACTAGAGATCCAATCAAAATTAGGGTTTTGACAAAATAACAAAAAATTGAATATCTCAAATTCTACATGCAATTTCTAGAAACTTGGTATATCTTCTTGTAGACTCCAATGAGACCTTCCTAATGCACCAAATATCATCTAAATCCAGTAAACCAAGTGGGGAATCGGAATTGATCAAGTATATAATCCTATATTGAGTTTTGACCTACAAAAGATCAATTCTACACGTGCAAAAATGCTGATTTTTTAGTAGAGATCAATCTAGCATGCTCTAGCATTGGTAACTCCTCCAAATCCTTACTAAAGATGGTTGATCCTTTCATAACCTGAAACAAAATAGCTCTGATACCATGTAAAGAATTTCAGATCATTCAAGATCCAATCCAAGTCCCAAATCTTTGGTTACAATAAGGAGCAAACCAACAATCCTGCCAATATAGAAAAATCAGCATCTACATACAAAATGAGATGCAAACTCTAAGAGATATTGATCAAACATGAACCAAAACATAAAATATGTTTGTTGTGCGTACAATTACAGTACCCTACTGTATTTCACACGTGTGAAACCGAAAATAACAATAAATGATCATTCTACACACAAGATTGCAAGATAACACCAAGATAGTGCACCAATGAGTAGTAGAACCCAAAGAGAACCATGTATAATGATGAAATGAGAGAGAGAAGAGAGAAGATGTGTCTCTCCACGAGTAACATCCTTTTATAGAGTTTCCAAACCCTATTTGGCCACTTGGATTTCCCTCCAAAATGTAAATCCTACTATTTTTGGGTCTAGATTCAATGTACCCAAAGTTCAAATTTGAATCTCTCTCAAACTCGACTACCAACTTTCCCACACTTTCCAAAAGTGTTTATTGAATGTATCTTAAACTAATATAACTTCAAAAAGTTTATCTCTAAGTCTAAAATGAGTTTTGGCCTCTTATTGACAATTTACCAAAATGTGACTAAACTAGACTAAACTAGTTGAAATCTCTCACACTTAGGACCACTTTTAGGACACCAGTAGCCTAAAATGGCCAATTTTGGCCTATATGTCCAAATAACATGATTTTGGTGTCATTTCGAAGGTCCTAAAGTTTGGGACTTCTTTAATATGAAATATATACTAAAATAAAAGTATCTAGGTCTCTTTCACACGTGTGAAAGATTAGATCCAAAACCATGTACAAAAATTGCCAATTTAGGCCTCAAACTAGCTAGGAAATGTTGACAATTTTCACACTCCCTCTTCAACATTGGATGCTAGTTTTAACATAGATCTTGAACACATTCCAAGATTAGATCTATGCTTATAATACAGGTCCTTTCCCAATGGTTTGGTGAAGATATCAGCCACACACTCCAATGAAGAGACATGTTGAAGCTCCACCTCTTTGGCAATGACTTGATCCCTCACAAAGTAATGAGCAATCTCAATGTGCTTGCTTCTAGCATGGAAAACTGGATTGGTTGCCAAGCTTTGGGCTGAAAGGTTGTCACAATAGATGATTGGTGTCTTCTTAGAATCCAACAAGTAAAGATCCAACAGCATCCTCTTTATCCAAGGCATCTCCTTGGTGCATGTTGTCAATGCCTTGTACTCGGCCTCGGTGGAAGATAGAGAGATAGTAGGTTGCTTCTTTGATAGCCATGAGATAGTTCCCTCTCCAAGATATGTTGCAAAGGCACTTGTTGACTTCCTATCCATTTGATCACCTGCAAAATCTGAATCTGAGAAACCACAAAGTTTAGGTGAAGATCCTTCATACAAGATGCCAAAATCTCTAGATACCGAGAGGTATCTTAGTACTCTCTTTCCTAGCTTCCAATGAGCCTCACTAGGATCTTGCATGAATTGACTTAGTCTACCAACCACATAGCTTAGATCAGGTCTTGTGATGGTTGACCAAATAAGAGATCTTATGATCTTTCTATAGAGAGTAACGTCCTTGAAGGATCTTTAATTACCTCTTATAGATAGCTTTACATTTGATTCCATAGGAGTAGAAACTACTTTGAAATTTTCCATATGAATTCTTTTTAGAATAGAGTTAGAATACTTCTCTTGACAAATGAAAGTAGAATTAGAAGTCCTAACAGTCTCTATTCCTAAGATATAGTGAAGCTTACCAAGATCTTTTATCTCAAACTTACTTTTAAGTGCCATCTTGATGTCATCTATATCTTCATTGCTATCACCACTTAAGATTATGTCATCAACATAGATCAAAAGCAAAGTAATGTCACCATTATAATTCAATCTAAAGTAGAGAGAATGATCATACTCACTCATGATGAAGTTTTGCGAGAGTAAGAAGGAATTGAGCTTAGCATACCAACTTCTTGGTGCTTGCTTAAGCCCATACAAGTCTTTTGTAGGAAACACACTTGATTAGGCTCATCATGTGAAACATAGCCCTCGGGTTGCTCCATGTAGATTTTCCTCTTCAAGATCACCATTCAAAAAAGCATTAGTAACATCCATTTGCCACATGTCCCAACCATAAAGAGTTGCAAGAGAGATAAGGGTTTCGAAATTGTTACCATCTTTGTCACGGGTGCAAAGGTCTCATCATAGTCAATGCCATACTCTTGAGCATACCCTTTTGCCACCAATCTTGCCTTGTACCTTTTGATTGATCCATCTTCTTTTGTCTTGATCTTGAAGATCCACTTACACCCAATTGTCTTCTTGCCTTTTGGAAGTTCCACCAACCTCCAAGTGTTGTTCTTGATGAGTGCTTGATGCTCATGATCCATGGCTTGGATCCATTCCTCCTTTTGAATTGCTTCACCTACACAAGTTGGTTCATCAAAAGAGGTAAGAAAAGCAAAGTTAGAGTTCTCCACCACTTGCTTTCCTTTTTCATCATAGGTTAGCCTTGATGGCTTAGTCCTTTGCCTTTGAGTCCTCCTTGAAGGTTGCTTTGGAGTGGCATCTCCACCTTCATCCAAGACATCTTGCACATCATGATGATTAATAGGCACATCAACATCATCATCAACATTGACAACATTGGAAACATTCTCTTCATGAAAGATGACATCCCTACTTATGACAACTTTATTCGTAGAAGGAATGTACACTTTGTAAGCCTTGCTTACTACACTATAGCCAACAAACACACCCTTCTTTGATGAAAGATCTTCTTTAGTTCTATCATCAAGAGTGATGTTGACAAAACAAGTACAACCAAAGATCCTACAATGCTTGACACTCGACCTCAAAGGGAGTCTTACCATTCAAAGAAGCACTTGTCCTCCTATTACAAAGATAGTTAGCACATGCTAAAGCTTCCCCCCAATAGGACTTAGCAAGATTAGCATGTAGTCTCATTGCCTTGGCACATTCACAAAGGCTTCCTTTTGCCACTCCATTCTGTTGTGGAGTCCTAGGACTAGAGTACTCCCTCTTAATCTCATGTGCTATGCAAAAATCTTTGAGCTTATTTGAAGTGTATTCCCCTCCATTATCTGATCTCAAGCATTTGATCTTTGTATTGAATTGATTTTCCACTTCATTCTTAAACTTGACAAATGCAGCAAACACTTCATCCTTGGTTTTAAGAAGATAGACCCAAGTATACCTACTAAAGTCATCAATAAAAGTTGCATACATTTCTGCCCCACCATTGCCAGTTGTACTAAAAGAATGAAGATCCGAATGCACAAGTTGAAAAAGCTTCTTTAGATCTAGAAGTAGATCTAGTATAAACAAGTCTATGAGATCCTGGACAAGGCACAATGTTCACAAAATGTATTATTTGCAACAAGACTTTTAGGGAGACCAAGAAGATGCTCTTTCTTTGCCATTACCTCCAAAGATTTGAAGTTGGGATGGCCCAACCTCTTATGCCAAACTTCTTGGTTTGTCAATTGTTCCCTAGCCATACATCCTTCATTCTTAGAGATCACACATGCATCCAGTTTGAAAAGTTTACCATGCCTTCTTCCTTTAGCAATCAAGGATCCACACTTACTTATCAAACAGGCATCTCCAATGAACTCAACATCAAGCCCCTTGTCAATCATTTGACTAACACTAAGCAAGTTCTTAGTGATTGAAGGAATGTACAATACATTTTCAAGATTAGCTTTCCTATTTGTTGAAAGAGATAGGAATTGTGCCTATGCCTTTGATGTCACATTGACCATCATTTGCAGTATAGATGATGTTGCTCTCTCCCTCATAAGACAATAAGGATGAAAAGTATTCCTTATGTCTTGTCATGTGAGATGAGGCTCCACTATCAATCCACCAAGGATCATTCCCATCTATATGTGCAAGAAAACTTGAAGTCATAACAAGAGATTCAGAAATGCTATCCTCTTCTTCATCTATTGCTAGATTTCCTTGCCTCTCACCTTGCTCTCTTTTCTTCTCATGACATTCATTAGCAAAATGACCTTTTATCCCACAATAAAAGCACTTGAACTTTGACTTATCTTTCTTTCTAAAAGAAGTAGAAGAGGAGGAGGAAGAGTGATCATCATGATCCAAGTTACCACCTTTGGACCATTTCCCTTGCCTTTACCTTTGCCTTTGACTTTGCCTTTTGTGAAGAAAGCCTCTTCACCTCCACCTTGCAAGGATGCACCATCAAGCTTTGATTGCAACCTATGTTCTTCAGCCAATAAGATTTCTTGCAAGTCAACCACACTTGGCAAGACTCTTTGAATGGCAAAACTTTGCACAAGGTTAGCATGTTCATCTAGCAAACCATTCAACATAACCTGGACTATTTCACCATCTTTTATGTTTTCATCAATACATGCTAGATCATCACTTAAGGACTTAATCCTCAAGACAAATGCATGAGCACTTTCACCCTCTCTTTGCCTACTAGAAAATATTTGCCTCCTTAGGGTCAATACCCTAGATGTGAACTTTGATTCAAAGAGCTTCTTCAAGGCATTCCATGCCTCACTTGCACTTTGACACTTACCAACTTCCTTGAGAAGTTCATTGATAACATTCATTTTAATGATATGAAGAGCCCTTTTGGCCTTCTTATCAAACCTTTGTTGCTCTTGAACTGTGGGTGGTCTCTCTTCAATTCCTACAACTATGTCTATGAGTTCATTAAACTCAAGTAAGGATTCCATCCTCACTTTCCAGGTAGAGTAGTTTGATGAACTCAATCTATCATTAGTTTCTAACATGATCCCACCATTGGAAGCCATGAATATAATGATTCTTCAACTTTTAGGCTCTGTCCTAATACACCTAACACTCACTTTCCTCTCAACAAATGATGAATAAGGAGATTTCAGAAGATCTAGGACCCTAAAACACTTCTATCTTGAACCTGGCTGGCTTCCAAGCATAGAAAGGAAGATTGAAAACACATGCAGCGCTTTGCACACACTAAGAATGGATTACAAACTCAAACCAACCTGAACACACTCTTGTTTAAGCTCTCAAACTTTCCAGCAAGTGACCAAATCAAGTTATGGTGTGAAGAGCTACTTGCATTCTTAGAAAATACAAAAGACTAGGCTGCCAAGAATACCTAGAATTGAGCAAATGTGATCAACATATGATCAACACACTAAGATATTGATTCAGCCTGTAAAACCACATGTAAACCACACTTCTAAAATTTTATAAACTCTATCAAGTGATAAATACAAGATTTAGAGGTGAATGAAAGAGCACACTTAGTGAATCACAAGACTAGTTTCACTAGCCTGTCAAATCTTGGTGTTTAGATGTAGATCTAAGATCACTTCACATGAGAATGTTCCTCAACCTGTTAAGAACTTGAAAACACATTTGCATAATGGTTAAAACCTTTCAGCAAATGCTCCAATCAAATTACATTAGGAAAGTTACTTACATGCTCAAAAAAGTACACCAAAATTTATGCAAAAGATTGTTGACAATCTATCCACCCAAAAGGGGATCTTTCATTCAAGTGGGAGCTTTTCTCAGCCTTTTGGAGAAATACAAAATCACTCAAAGAGTATTTGTCATCCACTTAAGGAGAAGGTTCATCCACTTAAGGAGAGTGTTCATCCACAAAGGAGAGTGTTCATCCACAGAAGTAGAGATTGTCAGCAATACATTGAACAGAACATTGTTAGTATTGAATATGCACAAGCCTCACAATCAACAAATGATTAGGTGTTATGATCCAATCCAAAATAGCTTCTTCTCAGTCTCTGATCTTCAATAGACCTGAAATATGCTTTTGATCCACAAGTTCAACTCACAAAACAAAGGGCTGTTCTGACCTTGTCCACATGCTTGGCAACTGATCCTCCTTCATTCATCCTCAGGCTAGCAAATCTTCTCTTCAAGAATAGCATGTTGGTTGAGTCCTTGGTGGCGTAGATAGATGCTAATTTTTTCCAGGCTTCGTGAGCTGTCTTGGAAGCCCTCACTTGTCTTGCGGGACCATCAGCTAGGGTCAGACAAATGGTTAAATATGCCCGAGCCTCCTTTGCCACAAACTGTGCCTCTGTGATTTGGTTGATCTGTTTGTTGCTGGACTCCCCGATTTCCACTTCTCCTCCAGCATTTTCCATTTCCACGGCTTGTTGCTCTTTAGGTAGCATCTCCTCTCCAATCGCTATCTTCCACAATCCCTTCTCCTTGAGGATCATTTCCATTTGCCATCTCCACAACTGGTAATCTATTTCGTCGCACCTTTCTAGCGTTCTGGTGTCAATCACGTTCTGGAAACTTGTCATCGCTTCAATACTGTGTTGGCGTTGTGTCAGCTCGTTGTAGTTTCTTGCTTCATTGCTAGTGACTGATGTGCGGTGATCTGCATGGGCCCATAAGCTGTTAGAGAACATGCCTTAAACACGTCACACAACAGAATGAAGAAGGACGATGATACAGCATTCAATAACAAGTAAGATAACAATGACAGAGTAAACTTGTTGTGCTATATGGAGAAAGAAAACAAGATACATCAAAAGCGAGAGCTAGGTCTAAAATGCTGGAGAGAGAACTACAACGCTGAATGGTTCTATCTACTACTTGTGGGATATCAGTGTGTAATGCCAAGAAAACTGCTCTGCGTGGTTACTGATCCCATTTCAAGATTCTACAGAGTTTTTATGACCATCGGCTAACTAACTAAGTAACCACTTAACCAAAGTTAACCAGCAGTGAAGTGTTGTGGAACACTATGTGGTCCTTCAACAAAAGGTAATCAAATCTATCGCTCTGTACATGATTGAAAATCCCACTATTGTTACAAAGAAATGCACAGCCTTGATTGTCAATAAGAAGCATTATCGGATCTCTTGGAATGCCAAATTCACCCACTAAAGGAACAATCCAAACTTGTAGGTTGCATAGTAGATCAATATAACCACGTACTGAACTTGAATTGATTATGCCCATACAATTGTTTCTTGTGGTAGTGAGTTGACTTCCTTTTTTTTCTCCATCACGTCGGGGTTCCACTCCAATTCTCCACACAAATGAGATTTGTTCTCCTCACATGTGTTACATGCATCCATAGTTGGGCATTATTCACACTTAATCAGGAGGCACCAACAATACAATATCAAACCTTTGGAGGAGACATCAACAACTTAAGTCATATCTTTCAAAATTATACTATGTGCTTGGGTGCTTTGGTGTAATGTTTCTTTCCAAGATCAAGAGGGCATCTCTCAAGAGGGGAGACATCCTTTGGGATGATCCTCCCCCTATGTAATCTCATGGGTGCCATTCTTTCCTTTTTGGCAACAGTTTTTTTCTTTTTTTCATCAAATTTGAATCTTCTTCTTTTGTCTGGAATGTTCATATCAACATCTAATGAATGACTACCTGAGTTTATTACCTTCATGAGCTTGGCCACATAAATATTATGCCGCAAGGTTGTACCCATCCTTCCAAAATAAAAGCAAGAGTTTTCTAGTTTTGGTGGAAGGTGCATCATTGTGAAGCACAATAAACATAATTTCTTGAAGGTATTTCCAAAGTATAAAGAAAACAAGATCACCTTTTACTATGAGCATTGGAGCGTCTGCTGACCGGGAACGCCTCATAGCATACATCAAAGATCTACACTTTCAATTTCATCTTTTCCTCTTGTGCACTTAGACTATCTTGTATGCTTAAGTCATTTTTGTATGTAAAGTAGAGTATTAATGCGATGGCATTTTCCCATCCAATAATCCAAAAAAATTCAAAATGTGCATTCGTTACTTAGCTTGCCTTGTTTTTTAAATATATGCTTTGCTTGCATCTAGGGTATTGTGCAACTATGTGAATGATAAATGGTCAAAATTAATACTTTCAATTGTGCAAGAGCCATAATGAAACACATAAACCTAACCAATTCTTTTTGGATGGAAGCACGCAATGTTACAATGTTCTTACAGAATAGGAGTCCCACCATTGCCATTCATGATAAGAGATTCAAAGAAGGAAATTTCACTAGGATCAAACTGAAGATGCAAGGATTGCCAATCTTCGAATGTAAGGCTTATGTTCATGTGCCTAATAAAGCAAGGGGCAAGCTAGACGCAAGATCATTGAAGTGCATATTCAATGGCTATGCGACGATGAACATGCCAAGGCCTAGAGGTCTATGATTTGATCTCACACAAGCTACATGCTAGTAGGGATGACATATTTAATGAGGGACAAAGCTATGGTAATGTGAATTTAGATTATACTATTGATATGTTTGAAAAAATGGCATGTGGCATTTTCCATTTGAGGGTGATGAATTTGAAAAGGATGATGTATTTCAAGAAGACCCAACTCCTCAGAAATCCAAGTACACACAATATTTGTGCATGAAAGACAAATTTCCAATGGAAATGATGAAGAAAGTCCCAAGTGGTATTAAAGGCGACTTGAGGATGTGAAAGATGGCTTGAAGAAGTCAAGCAATCAAGTAGAATCTAGTAATAGGCTACAAGAATGAAGTCCACTTGATAGCATATATTATAGACAAATTTTGCATTTATGAAGGGCGTCATGGAGGAAAAAGAATTGTATTCTTATAATGAGGCCAAATTTCAAAAAGAGGAATTAGATTCAATCACTAAGCATGATACTTAGGGTCTCTGGTTCTTCTGATGAAGTCCAGAATGATTGAGGTGTATACCTCTCAAGAACTGTCCGAGTCCGTGAGGATCTGCAGGCGCTAGGTTGACCAGGATGCAATGGTGCTTCTTCTTAATTTCTCTTGATCTGCTCGAGCTAGCTTGGTCTGGTCTGGTGACAGGTATTGTCAACTGCTCGGCTTCTGTAGCTGTAGTTGTAGGTTTTTGTAGAAGAAATATTATCGTTGGAAGATTCCATGCTACGTAAAATAGGATGAAATGACATAGCATCGTTTATCGATGGTTGTTTAAAATCATAGTATGTGTGTTCTTGGATAATTACATCCCTAGAGACAAATGCTACATTGGTGGATGGATCATAAACTTTGTAAGCTTTATGTTCATCAGGATAGCCAATGAAAATACATTTATTTGTCTTATGATCCAGCTTCTTCCTAAGCTATTTAGAAATGTGAACAAAACATACGCAATCAAAGGTTTTTAAATGGCTGACACTAGGCTTGTGTCCATGCCATATTTCATAAGGAATTTTGTTGTTTACGGCTTTAGTGCTAGATCTGTTCTGTACGTAACAGGCTGTGGCAGTAGCTTCGGCGCAAAACTTCTCAGGTAGGTGCACTCTGGCTGAGTTGAGATGTGTTCGATTCTTCCTTTCTGCAATTCCATTCTGTTGAGGAGAATAGGAAGTTGTGAACTGTCTTTGAATGCCATGTTCAGCCAAGTAGTCCGACATCTCGTTAGAGAGGTATTCGTCGCCACCATCAGTTCAGAGAAGTTTTCACTTTTGTAGACGTTTGTGTCTCAGCCATGGTCTTGAATCTTTTGAAACATTCAAAGGCTTCTGATTTGTGCTTAATGAACATGATTGTAGACCATCTAGAATAATCATCTATGAAAGTGATAAAATAAATTGCATCTCCTAAGGATGGAGTTGGCATTGGACCACAAAGATCGCTATGTACAAGGTCTAGTACATGCTCTGTTTTGATAGAATCTGATTTGAGAAACTTGCTTCTAGAGTGTTTGCCATCGATGCAGGATTCACATAAGAAAGATGTCACAGTGCACTACTAGTGGTGCATGGGCCTTGGAGGGTATAAGTATACCTATTGGGCTCTCACTAGTGTATCCTTGATTGTGAGACTAGTAGTTGTATGCTGCTGGTGTGATGCCTCACTCCTCTTTGAGATTGATCCATAGCTTGGGGGCTAGATCCGTTCGATCTAGGTCTGGTTGGGTTGGTTTGTGCACCATCTGTTCCCTTTGTGGTTGCTTGTTTTGGCATGCTTAGAATAGGATCCTTTGTTAAGGACTTTACACTTGTAAGCCATTAACAGGTGTGAATCTTGCTCCTTGAATTTCGTCGCATTGAAGGAATTTTCTAGGGTTTACTTTTTTCTTCCATAGATTCATCTTGGAATATTCGAGGATTGCTACACCTCTGAATAGTGCGTTGAAGGGGATAATTACTCGAAAGGGTAGGCCGAGTCCACCTCTTGTGTGGAATGAGACATTTGATGCAAGTTTTAATAAACTTAAGGAACTAATTGTTTCAGCACCAATTTTGATCATAGTGGATCCTGACAAACCTTATTTGATTAAAGTGGATGCTAGTGAATGTGGTTGGTGCAGTTCTTCTACAAGAGAGGAGGCCAGTTTTTTTTTAGAGTAAGAAGTTATCTGATGCACAGACTAGGTATACAACTCAAGAAAAAGAACTTTTTGCAGTTGTGCATGCGTTGAAGACGTGGAGACACTATTTATATGGTAGTCAATTTATAGTGTGTTCAGTTCACCAACCATTAAAGTATTTTTGTAATTAGAAAGACCTTAGGGGTCGAAAGGCTTGTGGGCTGAGCTTATGCAAGAATTCGACTTTGATTTGAGATATATTAAAGGATCGTCAAATCAAGTGGCGGATGCCTTAAGTCGAATTGGAGAGGTGAATGAGTTGTCGTTCACTGAGATCACTACTGATTTTTATCTTTCATTTCAAGGTCTTTATGAACAAGATTCTCACTTCGGATCTATATGGAAAAGGGTTTTAAATGGCTCTCAATCGGTTACTGATTTGCAAGGTGATCATTTGGTTTTGAAAGATACGAAGGTAGTGGATGATTTTTCCATTCGGAATGGGATTTTTTTCCGAAAGGGAAAAGTGTGTGTACCAGAAATGGATGCATTAAAAAAGAAAATTTGATTTGAATGTCATGATGCAGGGCATCCAGGTATACATCGTACACTAGATTTGGTACGAAGGGACTTTTTTTGGCCAAAGTTGAAACCTATCGTAGAATATTATGTGTTGAACTGTGATCAATGCCAGTGGAATACAACAGAGCGCTTAAAGGTTGATGAACTGTTGCATCCGTTGGATATTCCTTCTAAACAATGGGATAGTATTTCGATGGATTTTTTAGTTGGTTTACCGAGGATGAATAAAGAGAATGATGTGATTTGGATCATAGTTGATCGGTTAACAAAATTGGCTACATTTATTCCGGTAAGGACTATAGTCAAAGCGTCTAATTAGCTCAAGTTTTTGTTGAACGTTTGTTCAGATTATATGGGTTGCCATCAAACATTGTTAGTGACCGGGATCCTAAATTTACAGGTCGATTTTGGACGACAGTGTTTGAAAAGCTTGAGACGTCTCTGAGCATGGGCTCAACTGATCATCTGGAATCCGATGGTCAGACAAAGAGGACTAATCAGACAATGGAACAAATGTTTCGTGCATATGTTTACTTAGGCAATCTCGGTGGGAAAGGTATCTTCCATTGATTGATTTTTCCTATAATAGGTATAGTTCGTTTATGGTTATGTATGGATTTCAGCCAAGATCTCCAATAATGGTTGAAACTGAGTCGATTAAAGTTCAGAAAGTAGTGGATTTCTTGTGTGAAATGCAAGAAATCTTATAGTTAGCATGTGAAAATGTTCTAAGTGCCCAGAATCGGGTAAGACATTTCGCTAATATGAAAAGATCGCCTCGGGAGTTTCAAGCTGTGGATTGGGTGTATCTTAGAATTCCGAAGGATTCTAAGGTAATGCGCACTGGGAAGCATTACAAACTGTCTGCTAGGTATAGTGGACCATATAAAATTTTGAAAAAGATTGGATCTTTAGCTTACTGATTAGAGTTACCAGAGGGAACCAAGGCTCATCTTGTGTTTCATGTAAGTCCTTTGAAGATGAGTTTACGTGAGGAAGATCATGTTGGTTTTGGTACTAATCTAGATTCATTTGAGGACTTATCTGAGAGGATTCCTTTAGAACTTGAAAAGATTTTTGATACAAGATCCAAGCGATTGCGAAATTGGGATGTTATTGAGCATCTGGTTCATTGGAAAGGATATTCCTAATGATGAGGATTCATGGGAACTAGAAGGTAATCTAAAGAAGAGTTTCACGGACTTTGAGTTATGAGGACATAACTAAAATAAGGGGGGAAGTATGTTATGACCCTAATGGGAGTTTGTACCATTGGGGGGTTGTCTTAGACATAGGGGCCAGGCCTAATCCGGATTATAGTTGAGTAGGACCATGGGCTATGCCTGCATGTGGTATAGGCATGTGTGTTGAGAGAAGAAAATAGCTGCGGAATGACTCTCCCGGTCAGTTATTATGGGCTGCTACATGCAAGAACAATCTAAAAGAATGTAAATGCTAAGTTATAGTCACAGCTCAAGCGCTATGCCCAACAAGATCGTAAGAAATCAATTCATACTTAAAAATAAATGGATGAATAATTAGATATGGTGTGTGGTATTATTACAAATGGATCTTAATAAGAAGTTCAGATCAAAAAATCAAAGTGATAATGCAAGTTTCTCAAGCGTCAAAGACAGCCATCGTTTGATCAGAAACTGAGGAGTCGTAGACAATTGTGTTCTGATCAGAGTGAGTAAACAAGCGTGATCAAACAAAGGGCAAAGTGCATTCAAATCACAATAAGCATTCATCTACGTTATACACAAATAGAAAATCGTATTGCTGCTATATATTATTGCATTGAAGCACAACAATAAGTTATAACCAGAATGGTGGTGTAACTTGGAGGCCAAAATCATTCGTCTCATGAATGAAGCGTCATGGAGAATGCGTAAGGAAGATGTATTTATACACCGCATCCTTGTATCTAATTATAATCAATGTTTGTCATCTCACTATGACTTTGTCACACTCAGGGAGTAGTTGAACTATGATGACAGATTAACAGCTGTACATTAAATACATGGTCAGGCGACTCGGGATCGCTGACGTGGACGAGAACGTCGCATATCTTCTCTCACTTCGCATTTTTCGGAAAGTGACTGGAGACGTTTCTCGTTGAAATAAATGACCTTCGCAATTTTCTCTCATGTCGCATTTTTCGCGAAAAAGCCGAAGGTGTTAAAAACAATTCATTTGTTGAAGTGATTGTTTTGTCACACTTTTGTGAAAAAATGAAAAAGTCGACAAAAATTTTACTTCTTTGAAATAGTTGAAAAGAAGTTACTTGTTGGGAAAAAGTGACTTTCTTGAAGTTGTCGAAGAAGTCAGACACTTCGGTTGATGAACGAAGTTGTCGAAGAAGTCAGAAACTTCGGACACTTCGGATGATGGAAGAAGTCAGATACTTTGATTGATGAACGAAGTTGTCGAAGAAGTCGGATACTTCGGTTGATGAATGAAGTTGTCGAAGAAGTCAAAGACTCAGAGACTTCGGATGTCAAGTGACTTGATTCTTGAAGAAGTTGAAGATGATCAGGCCTTCGATGTTCTTCATAATGCTTTGACATTCGAATGTAGAATTAGACGGGAATGGATACCCTTTGATGTAAATTAGCCGGAAAGTCGATGAAGTTGACTTTCAAATAGTTTGGTTGATTCGATTCGATTCTGTATAGAAATTGCAGGTTGTCGAAAGAAACCCGTGTATTTTACCAAGTATGATTCTGCACATAGAATGAGAGTAATTTTGCATAAAAACAAAATAGAAAACTTTGTGATTCCTATAGGAAGATTCTTGAAAATAGAAATTGTATTCACCAAGGAGACAACTGTGGACGTAATTTCCAACAAAAACATCAATAGATTTTGAGCCATATTCATAAATCATATATGGAAGTATAATTTCATATAACTTTTTAGTCCTTTAGAATCAAGTTCTACTCTGGAAGGAATTATACAAATATCAATCGAATTGTCTCGTATTTAAGAAACTTTAGAGGTTTAAAATAATAGAGAGATAGATTTAAGGGTTTCCAAATTTTGTAAATAATGAGACACCATTTGGGATCGATCTATATCTCATAATTTCCCAAAATACACAAAAAAACCAATGGATTTCACTATTAGTATGGCCATTACAATAATTACTAACCATCACTCTACAGATCATTTTCACCCAAGAAATTCCCTTTGAATCACTGATGTCCCATACCACCAGCTTTTTCTCCAAGAATCCTCTGCATCTAGATCTGTTTTGCCCAAAAAGTCAAAAAAACTATTTGGCTATCTTATGTCCAAATATAGGATCAAATCACAACCAATTCCAAGAAATATATATCTAACTATTGAAATCCCTCATGCTCCTTAAGTGTTACCGAAAACCGAATACCATACTGTTCTAGATATCCAGTACCTATTTTAGAATCAGTAAAAAAGAACAGTCGTTATAAAATAACATTTCATAATGCCATAAATAGAATCCAAACTACTAGATTCATGTATGGAATGCCTTTCATCTGCCATCACTTGCAAGATCCAAATTCGATTGCAAAAACAGAGACGGTTTCATAAATGGATTATCTAACTTGCCACACTTTTCCCTTAGAATCTTTGATTTCTCTTCTAATTAACACTGGGAAAAAGGAATCCAAATTCCCAAAGGCGGTCTTTTTAATTAATTCCCAATTGTTATTCTCATTTGCTATCAGTTATACTCCTAGAATTGAAAGTAGATTAACAAAATTGATCGACTGGTCGAGCAATCAACTACCCCTCAGGCTTCATCTCTTTCCTCCCTTCCAAATATGGTCCAAGCTAAAAGCCCCACATTTGTACTAGAAAAAAATTCATTTTGGTATCAATAGTGCCTTAACTACTAATCAACCAGACAATTTTGATTGTTCACTAATTAAGTGCCACACTCAATTATTGGCAAATCCCCTTATGGATCAGCATAAAAATTGTTCCAATAAGATTTGTGTTATTCAAGTAGATTAACAAAACTGACTGATTGGGTCAACCAATCAACTACTCCTCAAGCTTCATCTCTTTCCTCCCTTCGAAATATGGTCCAGGCTAAAAGCCCCACATTTGTACTAGAAAAAAATTCATTTTGGTATCAATAGTGCCTTAACTACTAATCAACCAGACAATTTTGATTGTTCACTAATTAAGTGCCACACTCAATTATTGGCAAATCCCCTTATGGATCAGCATAAAAATTGTTCCAATAATATTTGCGTTATTCTTGGCCTTTACTAATTCGAAGTGAGAATTGTCAAAAGAGTCAATCCATGCTTATGCTCTTTTGAGATTGTTGTGAACATTGCGTTAGAAAAATATATAAGTCACTTTGATCACCCTCGAGAGGATCCGACTGATAGACTAAAGATCCAATTCTCTTAAAAGTTAAATAGTCCATTGAAACATGTCAATAGTTTATTATGTTTGCCAGTACAAAAGACATTTAATTTTTTATGAATCCTTAAATACACCCACTATCCCACATTCAATTCATAAGGAGCAGCATAATGTTTGGCTTGTTCTTGAGCACTCAAAAGATTTTCACATGCTCACCGCAATATTTCCTACATATGTTCCAAGAAATTGGCTACTTTTTTACATGAGCGAACCCTAATTCAACATTGATTGTTAGAACCCATACATAAGCATAAACGAACTATATCCAGTCGCTAAATGTTTATTACTCTTATTAACAAACTCAATCAATGAAAGTTACATTTTTCACTGAGATTGCTTATGCAAGACAGATGCTCTTAGCATATTCTCCAAAGTTTGATTAGTCATGTTTGTCTAACCATCTGATTTTGAATGATTTGAAGAACTAAAACTAAGAGAAATCTCAAGTTTAGGAAATACGACCAACCCAAAATGTTTAGTGGATCTAGCATGATCATTGACAATATTTGAAGGCAAACTATAAAGCCTAAACAAACGTACTACAAAGATCTGAACTAAATCAAAAGTTTTATTGCCATTTTTACAAGAATAAAGGTAGCTAACTTGGTAAGGCAATCAACTATTACCCAAATAACATAATTACCATTCAACATCCTAGGAAGATTAACTACAAAATCCATAAAATTACTCTCTCACCTTTTAGATGGCATCTCCAATGGCAATAATAGTCCTCCAGCTTTTAAGCAATTGGCTTTAGCCATCTTAAATTGTTTATACTTACAAAATAGGATTTTACAAAGGGCTTCATCTTTGGCCCAAAGAAGCTTCATCGCACCAGATCTAATGTTCTATGTATGTCAAGTGATCAGCACAAGGCACATCAGGACATCCAACTAAAATTTTATTCAAATAACATCACTTTGTACACACTTTTTCATTACGAAATAATATTTTGTTACAAATTTAAAAACAATCTTCTACATTTTTATCTTTCACTGTGATTTAAACACCTTACAACTCAAATCCACTAGCATTATGTACCTTGACTAGTACTTTCTACTAGCACATTAGGTTGTTCTCCTTAAAGTCTAAGAACGTACCCTTATGAATCTTAGGGTACTGCCTTTATGTTCTAGGGGTCTGTCTTTAAGTCGCTCAAGGCACTACTTGTAATTGTTGGGAGCTATGTCTTTAAAGCTTAGGATATGGCCAACACTCAAAAAAATGAACGAGAAATCCAGCAGCAATTGCATCGTCTCTCTCAAATCACGCTCTCTCAGCAGTACATGAAGCTCTCTCTCCCCTCAATTGCACTCTCTCTCTCTCTCTCTCTCTCTCTCTCTCTCTCTCTCTCTCTCTCTCTCCATCGGGCTCTTTCTCTTTCCAGAAGTTTCCAAAAGTACACTCTCTAAACTGGGCGTGGCTGCCCTTCAACTCCACTTAGATTGCCTGTCAAGTGCCCATCAAATACGAATTAGGGCAAATGTGGCCCAATAAAAAAACACCATTCAGTTTTTGTCTACAACAGCCTACATTCTCTCTCTCTCTCTCTCTCTCTCTCTCTCTCTCTCTCTCTCTCTCTCTCTCTCAACTTACATTAAACATTATTGCTATTTTTCATCTCAAAACCCTAAAATTCCCCGCTCTCTCACACCTCCCTCCCTCCCCGCTCTCTCACCTCCCATCTCTCTCCTTCACCCTCCATCTCCACACTCTCTCTCTCTCTCTCTCTCTCTCTCTCTCTCTCTCTCTCTCTCTCCTTCACCCTCTTCGAGCTCTCACCTCCCATCTCTCTCTCTCCCATCTCAAGAAAAGAAATCCCAAAAACAAATTACATACCAAAATCATATGTGCATTGAAAGCCTGACTATGTTGAATACAGGTTAACGCTCCATGTCCAGAATTTTCAACCCAAGAAAGAAAAAGTCACTGATGTTGTCACTATAGAAAAATAGCAAATACTAACTGCATCTGCATTTCTGACGTCTAAAAACATTAAAAGAATATACATCTACAGCTTGGGATCTGCATGGATAAGAATTTTTGCATTAAACTTCCAAATCATGTGAGATATATAGCAACCCAACAAACATTGTACACCCTCCTCACATTAGCATGAACATTTGCCTGCAAGATTGCCCTATTGAACATAGATAGCCTGGCAACTTTCCTACAAGCATTAAGATGTTGATCATACATCACTTAGTAAAATAAAAACATAAACACGCGGACAAAGCTTCTGTGTCTTGCTCCAGAATTGAATTTCCTCTAAACATTGTGCTGAAATTGCATGTGGTAGCAACTATCCATGAGCTTTGGGATTCCTAAACTACAAGCAATCACACAAAAACTATACTGGAAACAAAAGTGCAGAGTGCTGAATACTTTTGTTGCACACATCTCGAATCAATGGAACATGCAAGTCACCAGTGAATGATGTTTGCACCACCCCATAGTGTTATGACTTTCCCTCTCAATACAAAGATTTATGACATATTGAGCTGACTTACGATATGAGTATCATAACAGGAAAAAGTATCAAAAATGATCTGTGTATGACCTCTACAACACGTGACATCATAATGCTGAAGACAATCTAGATACCATGCAGCACTATTACCTTATCTAAAAATTGCTAAGTAACAATTCATTAGTTGGACACCGGTAGGTCAGACCAGCAAACTTTCTGACTTGAAAGTCTTGCAGAAACATCCTAGTAGAGAGTTCATGTATTCGCCAGTGATGACTGCTGTGAAAAGTCTTATGGCTACTTACAAGCACCGTCAAACCTGATCAATGTTTGCATGTATCTTCTTGAGTAGCAAAAATTCAGGTTCACCTAAATACTCCTACTCCCAAGGGTGGCATGCATCTCTGACACACAAATATAATGACACCCTTTTTGCAGTGACTGAACTTTTAAGCAGCAAAAAAAAAACACATTAACTTTGTGCACATCCCTCCTTGATGTGCACAACGTTAAATCACATCAAGGAGGGTATCCTAATCCTAGAAGTGTTACAGCAATCATGAAGGAGAATGAACTTCCAAACAACTAGCCCCCACATCCTAGTTTTAATTAGCCAAACAATCTAAATGTTCTGCTGCAATATTCTGGAGGCAAAGGCTACCAATCCTCAATTACCAGTCACCCCCTCGCCCATGGTAAGCCCCTTGACCACCTGCATAAGCATTACGGTCTTCATAACCACCGGTGGAATAGCCTCCAGCTTGACTACCACCGTAGTTACCTGTGCCATATTCTTGATAGCCATTTCCCCCTTCCCCTGGGGCATAACCACTTCCATAAGCAGGTTGTCCAGCATAGCTAGAAGCACCATAAGCGCCTGGATTATGTGGGCACTCGCGTGATATATGGCCCTCCTCCCCACAGGTGTAACACTGACGACCACCTCCGCCTCTGCCACCTCCAAATGACCCACCATAGCCTCCACGAGAACCACTACCACCCATGCCAGAATTTGGGCAGTCCCTTGAAAAATGACCAATCTGTACAGATTAATTTATGAAAGTTAGAAAAGGATAATTTTGTTACTTTTCTGAAGAGTAAAGACAAACTATGCAATCAAGAAAACTACTACCAGTTCAAACATCTTATAAAAGAACAAAGCAATTTCTTCGATCACTAGAATTATAACCTCTCCACAAGTGTAGCACTGAGATGGATTGGATCTGCCTTTCCCTCCTGCCCAAGCATCTCCATACGAGCCCGTCCTTTCATTATCTCGACCATGACTCCTGCTAAACCTGGCATATCCATCTTGACTGTCACCATAACCAGCTGGATTTGCTCCAGGCATGCGATTATCATCCCGCCTTTTTTCATAAGGGCGCCTTGACCCACCACTTTGTGCACTTTGAACAGCCATTTTCTGTCAGCAAGTAGAATAATAATCAAAAACATATACCACATAAAACCACCACTTTAAGGTGACACAAGAAAAATACTGCCTTGGAAGCCAAAAAACAGCACCTCAAATGACAGTAGAAGTTCCTCAAGCTTCCTCTCTTTCAGTGCAAGCTCTTCTCGTAAATCTGCCAGCTTCACAGAATCAACCTCCTTTTCGAGCTCACTTATTGCAAAAGATAATTCTGCTTCAGCTGCTTTTTTCTCTTCACGTTGTGATTCAGTCAGCACAACCTGCAACCATGATGCACACATAACTTGTTAAGAGGCTGAGAAACATAGTAGCCAGCCACAATTGGTAAATCATGCTTCTAGTTGCTGGAAGGTAGGTTTGACCTGCCTTCAGTTTTTTGCTTGTAACTTTCTTGATACTTAACCAAATCATGTGGGACCTGGCTCATTTTACAGAGCACATTCGGGCGCTTATATCGAGAGTGATAAATGTCGATCTTGTCGTACTTTCTATACACAGTAAATATTGAAACCCGGTAATATTGAAAGTCGGCACTGCCTGAAAACACTCATTCTTGGTGTCCATTTTCGAAAAGTTTGTGCATCATAGATAGTACATCATCCAATGCATGCTATGGCACGTTGGTTTCACCTCTTTTGCGTGCCCAATCTGTAGAAGTTTCACCTGGAATGATTGAGTGAGCAGTGCCAATGAGCTTCTAGAAGTTTTTCTTTCTTTTTTTTATCCTGATAGAGATCGCCATATGGATTTTTTGAACTCTGAGTGTATTAATCAAGAAAAACATCAAAAGCAAACAGTTGTAGATGAATTATAAAAAAAAAAAATTTGAGGGATTATCCCATGGACTGCCACCGACTAGGTCAATAAATCATAAGATAGAACTATTGACTTGACGCAAACCTGTCTTGTGGCAACCATAATGGTTTGGCCAGAAAGAGAAGGATGAGGTAGCTAAGCAAATGGAAAACTACTTGAACATGAATCATATTCACCAGAGTAAATCTCGGGGGTGCACTGATCCTTTCAAAGAAAAGAAATAGTGGTGGCATCCATGCGTGTGTGGATTACAAGGGTTTAAACAAACTAACTGCCAATAATAGGAATGCATTACCGAGAACGGATGACTTTGTGCATCGTCTAAGTGAAGCTAAATACTTCACTACATTTGATCTTAGGATAGGTTGCAGTGAGATCTGAATACAGTCCGAAGATGTACCAAAGACGGGGCTTCAGGCAAGGTATGTTCATTATGAATCTTTTGTTATGCCTTTTGGCTTGACTAATGCTGTTACCACTTTTCAACGCCTGATGAACGATTCGGCTCATCCATATATGGGGAAAATCGTAGTTGTAATCTTAGATGATATTTTCCTCAATAGCAAAACACTTAAGTTGCATGTTGAGCATCTTTCAGCTGTGCTAAGGATTCTCAGGCAGGAGAAGCTCTATGCAAAGGAGTATTGAGATTGATTACGGTGAGATAAAAGTGGTAGTGGAATGGCCCCAACCTAAAACTGTATGGCAATTAATATCATTCCTAGGGTCCATTGTATTACAGAATGATAAAATGGTAATAAGTTTGTCATTGGCACAAATCATCAACCTCTTAAGTGTTTATGTGACCAACCAGATCTTAGGAGTCGAAAAGCTTGTTAGGCTAGGATTTTAAAGAATCGACATGTGAAAGGGTATGAATGCCATGATGTGCCATGTGTAGAACATCAGAGGATACAAAGGACTGTAGAACACCTCAGCAGAAAAACCTCGGTTCTACCAACAAAGTGCACAGTCTAATTGACAAAGGCTGAGAAACTCAGACTCGAATTCGAACCCAAAACATTTTTATTCTTTTTCGAACTCGAACTCGAACTCAAAACGAATCGAACTCGAGCAATAAATTGTCTCGGAGAATGTCTCGACAGATAAATTGTCTTGACAAATAAACTGTCTCGAACAATAACCTTTCGAGTCTGGAAACAGAACGTTGTTGAATATCAACCGTCTTAATGGTTAGATCGACTGTTACAGAAGGAAGAGGGCCAAAAGACCTATCCTATGACAATATACATACATGTGCACTTACTCATTGTAAACAACAAGGCAACAAGAGATGTATACAGAAGAATCAGAATCAGAAATATAAAAATTCAATTGATCAAAGTTTCTCAACAGATGACTTTTCTCAGTTGTTCTAATTATCTAAAATTGTCTATCACATTCACACATATATCTCCTAAATCCGCATGCTTTATTTAATCAAAGTAGAAACTGCTCTATTAGTACATAGACCAGAATCAGACACGATTGAAGACACTGATATTAGTTTGATTTATTCAAACTTTCATCGTGTTCTCTGAAGAAGAATTCCTAGTATTTTCCTACAATGGTATCAGAGCTTGCACATCCATCAACAACCGTATCTGGAGCTTATTCGGAAGATTAGAAGATGGCTTCGATCAGTAGCATTCATTCTGAGATCAGTACGATCTTGGACACAGAAGGTTCGAATTATTTAGTCTGGAAGTTAAAGACTTCACTCATACTGAAGGGTGAAGGTCTTTGGCAATGGGTAGATTCAACAGAATAGAAGCCAATTACTCTTGGCAAAGAACTTCGTGAATGGAGGGAGAAAAATGACAAAGCTATAGCAATTATTGCGTCTTCAATGAATGACAGCATAATGCTAGATTGTAGTGGGTTTCTTTCCTTGCCTATCCTCAACCCAAGAGAGAGATGAAGTTAGTTGTCACGCGTAGATTCGTTCCCATGAGAGCGATAGCATAGTTCAGATTTCGGCATGAATGGAAGATTCACATCTAATTCTACCATCCATTAACCCTAAGCATTAACACTACATCCATTAACACTAGATCCACAATGAAGATAGCTTACTCTTTTTCTCTCTCCCTTTCTCTCTCATAAAAAGTATAAAAACATGCAATCCCAATAACAATCAAATCCAACAATTAGCAAAACACAATAAAAGCATGAGAGATGGAGGAAAAGTGATAGAGAGCAAGGACATTCATAAATCCATTTCACAAGAGAACCAATCTGCTTTATTGAAATGAAGATATGTACATGTGTAGCAAACTCGAATTGGTCTATTTCTGCCTCCCTAACTATTCAAATTTAAAAAAGAGTGGGAACCATCCAAATTGGAGGGAAACCCAACTTTATTCACTAACTTGAAATTTAGGCCCTGCGACATTTAAAGTCCCGCAAAAAGGCCTAAAGTCCTTTTATTAACTTTCTAATTAATCAAATCTCTATGTGATCATCGGGTTGGACTTACACACGCAGGGTGCCAAATCCCTCACTTATTAACTAGGGTTAGGGTTGCCTTGGGATCTGCAAACCCTCCAACAGTATCCCCCACCAAAACTGGTGGCGGTCCCACGACACCTGCGAGATGCAATTAATGTGGGCTTTTATTTGCTTCACATCGAATCTTTATTAAATGATACTGCACCTTCTCCATGAAATCGAGTCGGGCAGTGTTGAAATCTAAATTGTGCGGCAAAAAACAACGGTGGGCTCCGGCGATCCACTTTGAAGTTGTCCAGGATGTGAATCGAGATTCCCAGGAGCCTCCCATCATTGCGGCACGGAAATACAATCTAGCCACCGGCAGCTGATCCTTAATGCTCTCTGACGCCATTGGCTTATTCGGATCGAATGCCAAAGGAGGAAGGCAATCATCCCATCGCGTTGCCACGGATGCCCATAAAGTCAAATCTTTGGCAAAAAGCGTCGATTGCCTCACTGTCCGATCGGGAGTGTATATACTCCCGCTGGTATGCTTGTAGTGCCCGGTGGAAATCCACTGAAATATTCCAACTATAAGGTTGGTGGATGATTGGCCAGTTCGGCGTATGGAAAGTAATTTTGTCCATGGCCAATCCCAAATCCTTCCACTTATTCCTGCGCGGCATTGGTAGGATCTACGCGCAATTGGCGAGGGCTGGCCACATAACTCCTGATGGATTCCGGAGTTTTCTCAAAAACTATAAATCTCCAAGCTGGCTGCTCTCCCAATGCGGGTATTTTATCCAATTCTTTGTCGGCCTCTATTTCAGAGATCTTAAACTTGAGGACCTGACCACCACGCGAGGACTCATGAAGATGCTGCGCTAAAAAGCTCTAAATCTGGTCCTCGACGCTGATTGGTCTTCTGAACAATGGTGTGGTCCGTGATGAAAATGGACCTGGTTGCATTGCCTGTGGAGCTGGCTGTTCTTCTGCAACTTCAGGGGCTCCACCCTGGTCCATGCCCGAATCCAACCCTGTATCCATAGGTGCATCAGCTTGGTGCGAAGGGGAGAACTGCGGCATGACCAGAACTGAAATTTGCCGCCCGGCTTCCAACACCTGAGCGGCAGCCTTTTCATATTCGTTGATAGTTGCTTTGGCCTTTGCCAATTCAGTTGAAGTTGCACCCTTGAATCTGTCAAAGCGGCCTTGGAATCCTTGAAGGGCCACTTTATAGGTTTCAACCTTTTTAAACAAATGCGCGATTTCCGTCGGAGTTACCGGATGATCAGGTATTTGCGTCTGTAGATACGCATCACGCTCAAGGGTGGTCGCATCCAATTCACCTTGGAGACGTGTGCAATCTTGTTTAGCCATCTGCAGTTGACCCTGGAGCAGCTACACTTGTTGCTTTGCATCATGCACGGCCCTGTTCACTTGATCTTGGGCGGTTGTGAGGGCAATCTGCAGGGAACTGACATAATCCTCTAGGCGATCAGCCAATTGCTGTGCCTTCTTCTCAGCTTCAGACTTAGCTTCGTGCTCCTTGGCGATCTTCAACTCTTTGTCCAGCTGAATGACTTTCTGGCTGATGAGTGTATTCTCAGATCCCATATCTGAGATGCGCTGCTCCATTTCTTTTTTCTTATCCAGCATAGACTGGATCACTTGCGCAAGGCTTGAGACTAAACCGAGAGCATCACCAGAATCTACTGTTGTGGAGGTGGTAGCAGCAGAAGGACCTGGTGGTACTGTCCCTGGTTGGCGTGGAGCAGGTGCCTTCTTCAAAGAGGTCTTCTTCTTCATAGCCCTCAGGCACTGTGGCGTCGAACTGCTTTGATGATTTGACAGCTTGCCAGACCCGAATTGTGGCTGGTGCGGCTTCAACTTGATGTTGCTGGTTAAACTGAAAAGTCTTCAAAACCAGTAGTAGTATCATGGAACTGTTCGAATCCCCTTCCATGGGATTGGAGTTCAAAGGGCGTAGGGCTCTGGGGCATTACAAAAACTTCTGAGACCCCAAGGGGGTCGGAATCATCGAACATGTCCATGAAATACTGGGTCTTTGGGGAAACAGCTCCTGTGTGTGGAGGTGAGGCGGCCTGGGCAGCTGTGATGGGAATGGTAGCCCCAATAGTCACAGACTGTCCTTGAGAGGAAGCAGAGGCGAGGGAAGCATCAGAGGCTGGAGAAATAGGTAGTTCAATGCGAATAGCAGCAGGGGGTGGAAGCGCAGCTGAAGATGTTTGCCAAGTACGACGTCATGATGCGGAAGGCGAGTCAGGAATGATGGGTCAACTATGTGAGCTGGATGCCTGTTGAGATGACTCTGCCGGTGCTTCTTCATAGATAGAAAGCATGGAATCCATACGAAAACCATGGATTTTATTTTCAAGGTGGGAGGCTGCTAGGAGTGACAACATAGGGCCAGCAGCAAATTGCTACTTGGTATTGCTCTTGATGGCTCGTTTGAGCTCTCCAAAGACGGTCTTGAACCAGTTATATGGTTCCAGAGGAGCCTTGGCTATCTTGGCGTGAGACTCAACTATCTAGGAAGTAATACGGTCTTTCCTGAGGTTGCCAACCATCAAGAAATTGTTGAGGAGCTTAGCAGCAGCCTGAATGGCAGGATCAGTAATGACCTTTAGAAGATAGATGTCATTAGTCCAATGCAGATCATTGGTAATGTCAATATAAGGCTTAATAGCCTGTTCGGCTTGCTTATGGTTTGGTGAGGCTTCTCTTCTTGGCAAGGAAAGGGCATTTGATTCAAATATATTGTTGATTTGTCAGGCTCTATCCAAAAAGGACCTAGCCCACCTTGTACATATGTTATCAAACAAAAGGTCAAGTTTCTTTTGCCTTCTAAAGGTATTCATTCAAACTTGAATGATGAATAATATTTCAGTTTTTCTAAACAAACCAAGATGCCATTCATAAGTCCTACATGGCACTCACTTCAGCCCAGTAACAAACAAGTTTGCAGAAAATATTACCTAGCTCTTTCACAATCAATTAAATGTGTGAAATTCAAATTTGAAACTAGGCATTACCAATAATCTAGTGCTAGTTTGCTTTTCCTGAAATGAATATCTACTCCTTTGATCGATAATCATCAAGATTCAGCACCCTGCAGTCTATCTCTTTGTTTACAATAACTAACAGGATTCTTTGGCTGCTCAAGATGGTAGGTTTTCGCCCTTCATATGCCTGCAATTTATAGCTGTGATGGATAAAGCAAAGTGAAACTCAATTTATGTTATGTAGTTCAGAGTACACAAACATCTCAAATAGCAAACTATCTAAGGGCTTACATACAATTTCATCATAAACTTATTTTGCCTGGTCATTTATCAAGCATAGAAGACCTTGCTGCAATAACAGAATTTCTTCTCCTACAGAGAGGCCTTATTTCACTGTTGAACAGAACCTTATTTTCACCAGCATGGGATAATGACAAATTCGTAAAGGGCAACTCAAGATTGAAAAAACACTTCGTAAAATTAAAAGAGACAGAAAATCACAATTCAGATGACATTTACATCAACTACCAATTACTTTAAATTGCAACTTGGTTGTAAACCCCAAAAGACATAGAAGCCCTCAAACTCCTCTCAGATTTGTAATGTGCTTCATTAGGTTTTAGAATTCTCTGGGTACAATTGTCTTCTGCAAGTACGCTGGAGATAAAACTAATAGACTACACTATCTCAATTGTGATAATATTTAGACCTAAAGATCTACCACATTGGAAATCAAATTCAAAGCATACAAATTCCTGTTATTTGTCAAGGACATGCCTGAAAACTGACGTGTGTGTTTTACATGCCAAATCTAACAACTTGACTTTGTTAGAAACATCATGAGTAGCTACGAACACAATCAAGAATGACCTCACCTTCTTATCAACAGTTTAGTGATTTTGCAATCCAGTGCAGCTATTATCCATGAACTTTTGATCACAATGCTACACTCAAAACAATAAAAAGGAGCTTACAGTGGGCGTCCATTCCTTTTTGGCTTGTTCCTGAAGTACTTCCGTCTCTTTCTTCCCCTCACGCTCAGCGATAACTTGTTCTCTGGGTCGGGCAGCACCAAATGGATTAGGCTGCAACAAAACATTGACCTTATTCGTCTTATGGATCACGTAACAATATCATTACAGCGATTAAAATCAGTTTGGTATACAGGTTGTCTAAGACAAAACAAAAAATACTGTGTCAAGAGTCACTACTTGAAGTTCAGCCATAATCAAATAACGATGTGCTCATTCTACTATGGGACCGAGGTACATGTTATTCCAGTGTGTATAGGTCCTCATTCATTTTATTATTCCAATAGCCTGATATACTTCACATCATCACTCATTTCTGTATTTCATCTTCCGATAGCCAGATTCCACAAAGAGGAGCGGATTTTACATTTTCATTTATGAGCCACAAAGAGACTGGTGTGTGTGTATGTGTGTGTGTGTGTGTGTGTGTGTGTGTGAGAGAGAGAGAGAGAGAGAGAGACTCAACACTTTGGGTAAAGTGCCTCAAACGTAAAGATAGCAACCAATTAAACCTTGCATCCAAGGGAACATGCTTTTGCTCATAAAAAAATAGATAAATCTGATGACCAGAAATATGCAGTTACAACTTAAATGGAAGCATGAAAGTGAATGCATGGCATTCAATCCAATGATGAGTACATATAAACAGAACCCACATAGGAGGAGGGGACCTGAGCGCAAGAGGTTTTCTCAAAGCATGCAAGTATATATGCATGTGGAGTTTTGGCAATAATTGACAAGTGCATTCAAGCATGCAATAGTGAAATTTGAAGATGTAGGGAGAAAGAGCTAATACCTTAAATGCGTCCTTCTTTGTTGCTTTTACTGTGTTATCAAGTGAAGTCCAAACCTAACAAGACACACCTCCATTCCTGTCACATTTGAGGAACAAAATTGTGTACAAGGTATAGCTACCTAGGTGTGGTAGTTTGCACATTTTACGTTTGTGAGAATCTACCATTTGTCGTGTTGAAACCATAGTTGCAGCGAATCGCGATTCGCGACCCAGAATCGCAAAAAAAAAAAAAAAAATTGGAAAAATAGCTTATTGCTGAAATTCTTTTAGGGGATCAATGGTCAAACCAACGTTTTGCCTCTCAGAAGTGCAGTAGATGAGGCACAAACAGATCTTATTTTCAGTAGCTATCCGGTTGTCATTTGCTCTGGTTTTCAATAAATGTTAATGCTACAGTTTGGACTATCAACTGTATGGATGATGATCACTTTTGCAATTGGTTCACTGGAGATGTGAGTGCAATGTACATACAGTTGGGGGCATAAATATTGGGCCCTTCTCGGCGCGCATTTGGACCCCATTTTTATCTACAGGGGGGCAGTGGCATTTTTATCTACAGTGTCTATATAGCAGGAAGCTCTAGGGGGTTCGGGGGGCAGTAGCCCCCCAGGAAACGGGGGGTTTGGGGGGCGGTAGCCCCCCGAGAAACGGGGGTCCGAAGGGCGGTAGCCCCCCGGTGAGGGGTTTGGGGGGCAATGCCTCCCAACGGCGGGGTCTGGGGTAAGGCAGTAGACCCCGGCCCTGACAGTAAGGCCTCTTCATGATTTGGCCTTCCAACTCCCCAAGTGAAAACACACTTTTTTTTTGGTGTTTCGCACCCGAAACAGTCAGCAAACTACACAATCATAATCCCCTCGATCAGAGCTTTCATCTGATACCCATATTGCCTAAAAAAAATTAAAAAAAAAAAAATCGATTCTACACGATTCTGGGAAAATCCCGAATCGCGATTCCGAATCGCGATCGGAATCGCGATTCGGGACGCGATTCTGAATCGCGATTCAGAATCGCGCTGCAACTATGGTTGAAACCATACAGCTTTTATATGGAAATCAAAAGTCGCGTGAAAAAACCAGATTCTCATGTGGATAAAGCACTGCCGACTATATACTTGGCATGGAGAAACCCTCAAATTGTGAAGATCAAAGCACGCAGCATTCATTCAAGCTATGAGAGACAAGGGAGAGAACAAAATGCTTGCATTAAAAAATAGCATGATGATACAATGAGAACAATTGATGTGAGAGAGATGAAGTAACAACTATAGTGTCTACTGGAAACGAAGTCCTTTTACACCCATACAAACCAGCCCATCACGGGTTACATCACATGGCACTTCCCTTATAATCATTTATTATATTGAAGTAAGTTGTGAGTATATTTAATAAGTGACTAATTTAAGATACGATGTAACTAATTGTGTGAGGCTAACTACTATATTGCAAATAGCCCTCATTACTGCTAATGTGGCACACTGTCGAGAATTGTTGTATGATCCTAATGTCATCCAACATGGATGTGAAGGTTATACTTCCAACCACCCCCCTGGAAAGAACATCTATAATCAGCTATAGAGTATGTTGTCGGCAAAAACATCAACGGTCCATGCAAAGGACAAGTCAAGTTTCAACTCTTCTGCTCTTGCATGACTGAATACACAAAAAAGCATGATCCATAAGATGAGGTAAGGCTCTCCTCCATCTTCAAGGAAGTTGTTGACTAGGTTGAATGGGAGACCTCCAACAATCTCCTTTAACACATAGAAGAATATCACGCTCGTGCACACAAGAATTCAAACTGGATTCACATTTTAGCAAAGATTGTATTATCCTTATTCTTGAACATCTTAGCCTTCAAACATGTCATCTTCACTTTAAAAGTGGCACAAAAAATTACTCCCGTTAGATTTAAAATCTAGTTTACAAAAGAGACTGCCTAGTTGCATCATCAAAATTTGTTCCATTCTTAAAATTGTGCAAAAGACCACAAAAATTCGATTGAGTGGGTTTACCATTCCCCTAACCTCAACTAAAACAGCTTCATTACTCACTATGACACTATAGGAGCAACTTGGGAATCAAATCTAATTCATTATGACCAAGCAATGGCAATAAAATGCAGCATCATCATGTTGTCAGATGAGGCTGCCTACAACCACTGCACAAAGACTTAGAAGGACTTTTTAGGGTTCTCACTTTCTTTGATCATAGCATGCTTGGTAGTTTTATTATTAAAGCTCACCATATGGCATAGACGTAAAAGTCTGCTAGACTTCCACTTAGACATGATTCTGATCCTAGTTTTATTTTGAAGTTGTTATCAAGTTTCAAGACATTGAAATGGTAGTTGTTATTTGGTCCCAAGATCGTCTTGGTCTCCGTTGATGTTAGTAAAGGTGACCTCTCTCTCTCTCTCTCTCTCTCTCTCTCTCTCTCTCTCTCTCTCTCTCTCTCTCTCTCTCTCTCTCTCCATATGATAGGGACAATAAGTGTCATCTCTTCAACACTTTGGTCACTCCTACAGCTATGTATGCAACAGAGATATGGCGATTACTATCTTTCGACTAAGCCAATTTCTCACACCTCCAAATTTCTATGCTCTCATGTATAATCCGTGGGAAATCCTATGTTCCGCATCACATTAGCATCACAGAGTTTGCAGTCCCCTCCTATTCATCTCGAGGCTAATTTTAGGCTTATTACATATATCCCAAGGGTGAGTGACCTTGATGAGCTCCTTTGTTAGTGGGACTCTCAGATACCCATGGCATGCACTTTCGTCCTCGACGACACTAGCAGAGCAGGGTCAAAAAATCCTCTTGGCATGCACAAGCTTCTCAGCTGCTTAGCACATTGGATATCTCTATGTCTCATCTCCCAAAGGGTAGCCATGACTACATTAGACAATGTTTATATAGGAAATATGTTTATCAAACCTGATCTAGCTCCCTTGCAGTCACTGGGCTTCTACAAGACACATTTTCTGTAAATAGATACATTTAGTTTAGCTCAAGAGTACTTGTTGCAAAGATAGAAAGAACATTGACGAAGAAGTGTAGCAAGATCAAACTTTAAAGGCCAATAAAAATAGTTAAGAATACGGTCTAAAGTCCTCTGAAAACAAAAGTAGCCACCAAGAGGAGAGGAATGGGTGTCATGAAGTAGCTTTGACATTCTACGAGTAAATATTTTGCGAGTTTTGCGAGTTTCTTCTACCCATGATCCAACAAAATGGTAGCACATAGTGTGCTACTCTTTTTATGCCACTACATGATTTTTTAAGAACAAGAATTGTGGTTTGACGCATACTTAAAAATTTGACTATCCATCAAATTTTAAATGGGTCCATCACAAAATACTTTGTTACTTTATAAATATAGGTGTACTTTCATAAAAAAAAATCTTTTCATGAAATTGTAAAAGCTAGCATGCCGGCATCTAGCCTGCAAATTTTTTATTTCACAAAAAGTTTTTTTGACGAAAAAATTAATTTCTTTTTGGAGCTAATTCAGCTAGCATGTCGGTGTGCTAGCGGAAAATAGAAAAGCTATTTTGACACATTTGAGAACCAAATTTTGAGTAAAAACATTATTTCAGAATATTTTTTTTCACCTCCAGAGTCCAAACATAGTAAGCAAATGTGCTAAGTAGAACATCTTAAAAAAAAATTCGCAGCCTTTGAAGATAGCACGCCGGTGTGCTATATGAAATGAGAAAAAAATTTGCAACCTCCAAACATAGCATGTCGGCATGCCAAGCGAGACCGCCCAAAAAAAAATAAAAAAATAAAATTAATAAATTATATGAGGCAATTATTACGCCCACTTGTACCTACTAACTAGGTCTACAACTCAAAGCTAGTCCAAAGCATAGTTACTAGCAAACCTTTGTGACCTTCGAACAATTAGTTGGCTAAGAGTCAAAAAATTTGCAAACGTTTCCATTGAAAAAACCCTAATTTATTTCTACGTTAGTATGGAGAATTGTATGGTAGTTTTTGAACCAAGATAACATCAAGATTTAAAATTTCTAAACATCTCTAAGAACTTACAAGATAATATGCCAAATTTAAGAGAATATCACATGAGAATGGGATCTGAAGTTTGCAACCTAATGGAAAAAACGTCTGAATCAACAAGTTTGCAACTCGATACAAATGTGTTTTCTAGTAACTATGGTCTAGAGACATGCTACGAGCTTGTCACATATAATGATTGTCATGGGTCCGCCATACATGAAATGGCCTAACAACATAGATTGTGTTGATGATACACTTGTGCGACACAAAGGCATGTGCTTTTTTCACCGTATATAGTTTATAGATGTGCTCTATCCAATATTTTCTAATTTTGTGTACAAACTCCTTATGCTAGGTGAAGAACTTGATGCTATTGTGACCTAGAAAACCCTTGTGTGTGTGTGTGTGTGGGGGGGGGGGGGGGGGGGGGCATGTGTGCGAATGTGCGTGCACATGTACACCTTTGATTAATTTCTAACAATTCCTACAAAAGCTTGTGAATTTCCACTTAATGAAATGCAAGACCTAGTTACGGAGTATCTTAACTTCAATATTAGATCAACATGAAAGCTTGAAAAACTTAGCTATGGAAAACATCAAATACAAGAGAAATTGCTTAAACTCCTCACAACACCAAAAGTCAGAAGAGAGAATGAATGGCTAGAGAGGAGAGGGTGTGGGTCTTCCTAATCTTCTATGATGTTAACACCTCAAGTACATGCATGGAAAGTATAGGTGGCATCCATGTTATTGAGCTACTTGGCCAAGTGGGCCGCTTGCACTAAAGCTACAGATAGGGGGCTCCATGTATTTTACAAATGACACACCCCATAATAAATGTACAACTTACAATAATGATAGTGCTTAGCCAAAGGGGTAAGTGGGCATAACTCTTCACACCAACAAACACAAGGACGTCCATCCTCTTAGGATAATTTGCAGAACAAAAGTAGAGCAGGTTTTCTAACTCATCTACACATCACTACAAGAACAATAGACAGGAGGATTTGTAGCCCATCAAACAACATGTATTATTGACCAAAAAGTGATTTTCAAGTTGGGCAAACAGCTTTAACCTGAAAACATTTTGAATTTTAGAGTAGATGCTGAATTAGGTAGCCTATTCTATGCTTTAAATCCATATAGGATCACAAAGGAAAGGAATGCATTCACCATACCTCAATAAGTGTGTGTGGACTTTGGGTTGGCCAAAATTATTAATTTCTGCAGTCTTCAGCTTCCATATATCATATTTTGATGCAATTTACAGCGTGAGATGAAGTAACTTGACGAGTATTAAATGATGTAAAACTCGAAATGTTTACAAGCTTGAGCTTTCCCATGACTATGATCTGCTTACATAACCTAAGTATACAAATGGCATGACACGAGCAATAGGGATACTAAATAGCTATATTTTCAGGAACTTAGTTAATTGTTGCAAAAGTATCCAGCATGTTGTCCATTTTCCAGCATTTCCCGCCAACATCTTTTCAAATTCGCATAGATTCCTACAAGTACTAACTGGAGACAAACTCAGTGTGCATCCTCTCGGTCAGATCTAGTTTTATTCTCCTTACTGTTAACCCAAACTCACTTCCGCTCTCGAAAAACATATGAAACTTGCAAATTGGTCACATTGAAGCATAATTTCACACAAAATACGGATAAACTGCTCAAGCGCCAATGCCTGTAAACAGCAATTATTCCCGACTCAAAGCTTAAAAATTCTTAACTAGCAATCATGCAATGCATCGTGCATGTGCAGCGAGCCCTAGAAGAAGATGATTCCCCGGAATGTAAATCAGAAACTCGCGTACCTTACTGGATCTGGTAGCCGCACTGGGCGCTGCATCTGCACTTGCCCCTTTCGGCTGCAGGTTGAGCCTAGGGCGGCCAGAGACCTCCTCCTCGGCTGGATAGTAGCTCATCCCCTCAACTTTCACAGATCTTCAGCAATCTTCAGCTACCCTTAAACCTCTTACAGCAACAGCAAACGATTCCGCAGCAGAACAGTAAAATTTGGCCGGAGGGAAGGAAGCAATTAAAATCTAAAGAGAAAAATGTTATGCACTAAGGGCAGAGAGAGAGAGAGAGAGAGAGAGAGAGAGAGAGAGAGAGAAGGGGGGGAGGGAGGAGGAGGAGGAGGAGGAGAATATGAGCAACGAGCGGATCGTGACGGTGACGGTCTGTGTGTGCATAAGTCTTTGAATATACCCGGAATATAGGAGCCTCTTGTAATAAAGAGTCCGTAATCCATATAAGACTGTTATGGAAATTTTTTTAATTAGTAAAGGAGTCTTTTTGTTGGGGTGGAGCATGGAGGTTGCCTTGAGGGATTTCACCTAGAAAGGGTGTGTGCGTGTGGACAGAAGCCTTTCCTCAAGCTGAAAGGGACAAAAGCATTTCCTCAAGCATAATACCCGAGAGCATCTTTCCCTCCCATAATTTTTACTTATTTTTTTGATGTTTTTTTTTGTCATAAATTTTTTCACACATTTTCAAGGCAAAAATTGTAAAAATAAATAAATCGTTCTATGTGCACCTTCCAACAATCGAAAGGTGCATGTAAAAAGATTTCACCATAAATTCTTTGCTCCCATAGATTTTGTTGTGGGAGGGAGCACCATCCTCTTCATTAAAAAGAAAAAACTAAGACTACTTAGGGGAAAAGCCCAAAGGGCTTTCCATGCTGGGAGGGCCCTTGCCTGAGAACGAGAGCCCAAGACAGAAGGCCCGAGGGCATTAGGCCTTACCTTGTGTAATGGCATGTGCAAAGATTTTTTTTTCCAATTTTTTTTTGGGAGAGGGAGGAGGGAGGGGGGAGGGAGAGGGGGAGGGGTTCACATTTTCGCTTTTGCATTTTTGGCCTTGTCTTGTAAAGGCAATACTATGTGTTGAGGTTGGTCAATGGAGTTTAGAAAAAAATCAACGTAAAAGGATAGAAAATGGAGGCAATCTCAATTTTTAAACTTTGACTTTATTTAAAGGCCCTATCATGTGCCATTAACCCCCAAGGCTCAAGCTAATTCGTTGGACACCATTATGATTTAGGGTTTGTTGAGTACTTTTGTTTAGGGTTTGTTGCATTGAACGAAAAAGAGTTCTAACCCTGTCACTATGAAAGGATCATATAGATGGCGTAAGAGATGTTGATCTGTGTAAGGCAAGTTCTATGGCAGTGTATTGCTTCAAAAGAGAAGGGCAGAACAGTTCACGTGTTGAGGAGAACATGATTGACATTGGAGTAGCAATGAAGGTTGCTTGAATACTGCATGTCTATACGTGAGAAGATTATTTGCACAAAAGCCATTTCAAGCAAGCCAGTGGATCCTAACAGCCGTGCAAGAAATACCATTGCAGATTTGAATGGTCACTGAAGACAACCCATTGTTGAGATTATCATGTGAGTTAGAGATGGAGGCTAGCCATGAAGCCTTGCAAGCATGGGCACATCAGCTCGTTCTAGCGTTGGAGCCCCGATGCTTCAGCCCATGTTGATATTCAATCCATTGATTCAATGATGCAAAAACTTGATGATTTGCAGACCTCTGTGTGCTGACAACCATGGTGAGTGAGTCTTTGGAGAGTCTGTAACTTATTGTTGTAGGCTTTAAGAGGGCAATGGTAATTTCAGTGAATTGGAGGAGCAAAGGTGGTGAGTGTCACATGAGAGAGATGACCCGCCAAGATGAGAACGACTCTACTATGGAAAGCAGTGGTTGGTCTATTTTCAAACAACTAAAAGCGCCTCTAGTGATTTCTCCATGACGATTATACCATATAACATTGAAGGAACTTCTGAAAAAACTATAAAGACAATGATAATTGATAGGTGTCTAGTTGACCACTCTGAAACTTGCTAGTGTTATCTGATGAGACTTAGGATGCTCATGTTGGCTATTCTGATCATGTGAAGCTTAAGATCAACGTGCTCCTAACTTTGGAATTTCTACCCTAGTATAGCCTTTGGAAAAATCAGTCCCTCTGCACATGGTATCTGTTACGTCCATGTCCAGTATGTGGGATTCGGAATAATTCCTGACATTGATAGATGGTCACTCTAGTGTATGTGGTTATTAGTTATGTCTCATCATTTCGGGCTTGGCCGATAAAAATATTAATAGTCATATGAGGGTTACCTTCCGATTGACTATTAATACTTATAGTGGTATCAGAGCTTGGCTTTGCATCAATCGAAAGGTGGAGCTACTTCTGGTTTTGTGTGGTTTCGCCTTGCTTGTTACTTCCAGGTGGTGGAATTGATCTCCAAGTATGTGGCTTCTCTGAATATGGTGTACTTTTAGCCTATTGATCATGATTTATGAATTTTCTCCATAGATTTTGATGGAAGTCAATGGATTTTTGACGATTTTTTGTGATTTTTTACCTAGAATTGAAAATTTTGGCTTGGAATTTATCATTGCTACTGATCTAGTACGTTTTTCAGATTGTACTTGCTATTTTACAGTCGTTATTGATTGTATTTAATGATTGCATGCTGGTTGAAAAGTCAAAAGGGTACTTAAAGAGTGATTTTTAGCCAAAAATTGGGTTTCTGGACTAGAAATGGGCTATAAGAACCATAATTGACTAAAATTAGAACTTTTAGTATTGCATGTAATGGATTTACAGGGATTTGGGTTTGATTGCACTTAATTGTGGATTTGATCTGTTATGTCCATGACCAGTACATAGGATACAGTATACTCCTAGTCTTGGATACACGGTACTCCAGTGAAACAAGCTGTTAGTTATGCCACGTCATACTGGACGTGACCCGAAAGTAACTAATATCCTTGTGAGGCCCAGAACACACTAAGTGGAGTTTAGACAAGGTAATGAGACAGTGTATGCATGTGTAGAGTTATCAATAGCAATTCTATGAATAGTTGGTCCATGCATAGGACTCTATTCTAGGTGAATCTATCTATAGGGGACATAGGGCTATGCATGACTATGTGCCCAGGATGAATTAGGCTCTATATAAGAGGACCAAACTCGCCCTACTCCTCATCATGGTTCTTGATTCATTGCTAGACTCTCACTCTACATTCATGCTTCTTGTTCCTTGGCTTGGGGGTGAGGCTTCTAGAGATTGATTGGATGCTTCTACTTGGTTGGGTGGTTTCTTCACAGTGTGTTATCCTTTTGTGTTTAGGATTTGTAAGCAGGATCTAAGGAGCTTCCCTTACAATGGTATCAAAGCTTTCATACAAATGAGGTTTAAGCTAAGAGACAGTCGATCTCTCCGTTTGGTAGCAAAGGAGGAGTTTCTGGAACGAGCAGAAAAGGGGCAACTACAGCGGCCCCAAAAAAGGGTGAGAAACCCTTAGGGTTTGCATGTGGTTTTTTCAATCCCTTGGAAAAAAGCTATTTTTATTTTATTTTTAAAACTTGTGGTTGGCCTTCATGGCCTCCATGTGAAAAAACCATGCTTTTGGTCTTGAGGACTGGTTATGCTTTTAGCATATTATTATTTAGGCATTTTGCATGTGAAGGGAGCTTTTTGATGGAATTGGTTTTTCCCTCATTAGCTACTCTTCCGGTAACTACATGGAAAATGGCTAGAACTATTATGGGGGATGAGATAAAATTATGCTATCCGAACAATTTGTCTATGAATTGGTTCATAGATTTAGGATGACGACATGTTACTCGGTCCTTATGGTTTACCTTTCCAAAACGGTACCCAGTGAAAGAAAATTTAGTTTCTCTGGTACTGTGTTCGAAGGTGACTAGATTTTGGAAGCTAAGTTCTCCCCAGATTAGGAATTAAAATTTAATTTTTTCTTTTTTATTGAATTTCAAATTTGGCTAAAATTTGGAATGGGTTACTTGTCTTGTATATTTTAGTTGATATTAATCATTAAAAATGGATCAAGTAACGTTTGTGCAAGATACTCATCAAAATTGGATTAGAAACCATCAAACAATATGAAATGGCCATATAGAATGAGTGAGGGCAGTACTCTTTATCCGAATAGATCTTGTTTGGATATAGTTTAAGAGTTTCTGAAATCCTATTGGTAGGATTTTAATTCATGCAATTTTGTATTTTAAGTTTGGATAGTTTTGTTAATAATGACGGAGTAATGCCAAACCAGTCAATAAAAAAAGAAACAATCCAATTTTACTGGAGAATTGGTAATTGATAGGAATTGATCAAAAGTATAAAACTGATTTCATTTTCAGTTAAATCCTATGGTGAATGATATGCAAAGGATGAGACTATGTCTGGGTTTATAGTAGTTGATTTTTGTACATCGGTAATTCAGCCCAGGTATAGGATAGAAATGAGATTGTTTCAGACTTTTTCCTACAGTAATTATCTTTAAACATTTACTAATGACGTTACGTCTTCTTAGTACCTTAGCTGGAATTGATTTTCAGGGAACTGAAAATTCTAAGGAGGGAAGAAGAGTGGACATCAGTGGTAGTAAGTGTAATCAGGAAATGGCAGTTAGGATTTTGTGATCCCAGTAAATAATTTTTTGCTTAATACCATATATTAATTTCCTGGATAGAATTCATTTAGTTGAATTCATAATTTATATCTTTGTAACCATGGAGGTATCCGCAGTTTTGGATGTCAATTGTGATGTTAGAAGTAGAATCTGATACATGGATTACATAGGATCTGTTAATTGATAGAAGCTTGTCCCTAGAGTTAATGCTCTTGGATCCATGGAGATTTTAAGCTTATCATTAACCTGAAAGGATCATAATGTAATATTGAATCATTTTAATTCTTCTGTTTAGGTCATAGGATCAGGTGTGGATTTGTGGTATCCATCTGATGGGCATGCCAGTCATCCAAATAAATGGATTCTCCAATGCTTGGGAACAAAAGATAATTTCTTATAGTGATTGTAAGACAGCTAGATGATCAATGGATCTCTAGAATATCAAATAAGGTGGTTAAGAGTTTTCTGGAAGGAAAAGCTGATGGTATGGGACATCAGTAATTTTGGAAAGGGAATTTTAGGACTGTAAAGATCTGATGATCAATGGTGTGTTTTAGTACCTAGTCACGATATGGGAAAAATAAAACCGTTTGATCAAATGTGGGGTATTTTGGAAAAATTTGAGGTTTAATCTAGGTCCCAATGTGGTATCTCATTATTTACAAAATCAGAGGCCCTCAAATCTATTTCTCGCTTTCTTAATTAATCCTTTACTTCTTAGTAATTTCTTGAATATAGGATATTAGACTGATTTGTATGATTCTTTCTAGTATGAAGTTATTCTTCTGAAAGATTGTTATGTCATATAAATTACTACTTGTGTGAATAGACTGGGAATTCAGATAAATTCTAAGGTTAAAATGTTTCAATTTCTTAAACCATGGAATATCTCTGTTGCATAAATGGATTTCGATGGAATAGTAGTTTCTATTACTCAGAGTGAAATCTTTGAAGGAAAAGTCTTGTGTGTAATAGGGTGAATCCTTTTAGTGAAAGCACTTATTACTGACTTTTCTAGGATTTAGATATTTGCATATATCATCTTTCCAGTTAACTTTTATGGAAATTTATAATTTCTTTAAAATGAGGGGTGAAGTGGTGGGATAAAATTCTATTAGGGAATCTGTTGGTTGCATAGCTTTCGGAAGAAAACCAGCTAGGGTATAGAAATGAGATAGGATCTTAAAGGAATTTCGGATAGACTCAGAGTAAGATGTCTAATTCGAACTTTTTGAATATGAGGAATTCTCTAGGGATTGTGTGGACAATCTGGAACAAGTTTGGAATTTGAATCATTATCTATAAGTAGTACAGTAAAAGGTTGAAAGTTACTAATTCCATTTTGATTGGAATAGAAGTAAGTTTGATCAGAATTGAAGTCTGAGAGTTCTATATTAGATCAACCTAATCTTAATTTAAGTACTAGGATCAAAGAGGGGTTAATCAGTGTGAGAAATTATGTAATTAGAGGTAAATGGGATTGGAAAACTGTTGAGAGAAAATTTTATTCGTCTCAGAGATTTCCCGGATATGTTAATTTACTCATGAGAAATAGAAAATATTTTGTAGCTGAGTTACAAGATCTCAGTGAGATATATGAGTAACATATGTGGGTTCTGGAGGAATCTACTAGATAAAATTGTGTTTATGTACTGGGTCATAATGAGATTATTCACATATGTGCACAATTAATCTTGTATGAATCTACTCTGTATTCCTGGTTACTAGAGTCATTTGTGCACTTAACCTAGTCGGTGAGCATGAACATATGATCAAGTATTGTTTTGACAGATACTTGTAGAGTTAACGGATCTTTTTATGGAAGATTTATGAGTTAACTAATAAATGATTTGGATAAGGATCTAAATGTGGTGTTATACTAGTATAATTGAATTCTTCACCAAGACATTTAAGATTTCTGAATCATTGGCAATTAACTTGAGTAGTTGATTACTCCAGGATGAAGTTAATTGGTAAAACAATCAGTGTGATGTGGATTCACCGGGAACTAATCGTTTTTTAAGTATATTGCTTGTAAGACGCATGATAGTGTTCATTTGGGTTCATCAGTTAAAATTGTGTGCATTGGACATACAATATTCTTGGGATAGAATATTCCTTAGTTAAGGAAGGAACTCAGCTCATTAGTTGATTGTATCCCAGAGAGCTCAATTGGATAGCGAATCATAATGGATCCAAGAATAATAACTGAAATGATATTCAGCAGGACTTTGGGTATCTAGATGTGATTCTGGATTGTAATATAAAGTTTTTGTAGTTGAAGATAATTTGTCATCTTGGTATGCGTTAAGTCTTTAATTACCGATAGTTTCTAGACCTTGAATTTTATACTTCAGTTAAAGAATTTTGTTTGAAGAGTATTCCTAAATCCAGTATTTTCTTAGTGGAAAGATTTTGGAATGATTCTTACTTTTCCTGAGTTATGTTGGACATATACTCCAGTATCCTATAAATGATTAAGTATGGATTTTGGATTCCAAAAAATTATGATTGACGAATCATACGAATCTAAATATTTATGACTGATGAATCGTAAATAGATACTTAATTGTTGTCAGAGGATTGTAAAGAATTGTAATGATTCCTAAGTGTGACGATTGAGTCTTGGTATGCTAATTGAGTAAGAATTCATATCAGTGTTTTGAATCTTTTTACTCCAGTATTTTAATTGAGAACCTATGGATTTCACATACATTATCTTATTTATCTAGTGGATGCTATTCTACTACAGTTTATGGTTTGCAGATGTTTGAGTACAATTTTTTCGTTTGATTGGATCTCCAGTTATCATAGGAGACAGACAAGTCTATTAAGGTGAATGAATGTTATTTTCCTGCATTTGGTGTTAGGAACAAGAGCATTTAACTCAAAAGAGTATCTGAGATACTCGGAGTTGAGAAGGATAATGATTTTCCCGGTTAATACTGAAAGTTAAAGGAACCGTAATTCTTTCATGTTCTTTGGAGCTTCTAAGGATAGAAGCAGTTTAAGAAGGGAAGAATGTTATGGCCATATTTGGTTAAGGACTTGGAATAGTCCCTCCAGTACTCGAGATTATTGGTCACGCCAAGATTTAATTCCATGTTGAGGCCAGTTTGTGACTAATTACCTTGAGAGGACCCAGACACTCTAATTGAGACATATGGAGTATTGCATGTTTGTGTGACGGATGTAGGCAGGAGGACTACATGAAGAGATGTGATCTATTTATAGTTGACCTACATGGAGATTGCATAGTAACATGCACAGGACTCTACTCTCTATATAAGGAGGTGGGGATTCTCCTGTCGACATATTGGGTTTAGGTTACCAGTTTCTCTCTTTTCCACTTGCTTCACATGGCATGGCTTGGGAACTAGATCCAGGTTTGATCTAGGATTGGTTGGGCGGTTTGGCTCCATAGTCTCTCTAATTGTGTTCTTCTATCCTCATCTTAGGGGCAATCCTTGAGAGTCTTCACATTGACATAATTTCTTCCCCTCAATCAACCCCTCTTTAAGATGTGGTCTTGGATAGGGAAGGAGTCAAGCGCTACATCGGTTTGGAAGTTTGGAGCACTTGGATTTACATCCTAGTTGGAGTGATATTTTCCTCATGGAAATTAAGGAGTTGGATTCACAAATTCCGTAATAAGGCATGCTTGTCCAATATGATAGTAGAGTGCTCTTCTACATGATCGAGTTTGGTAAAGATGCTATGAATTGTGTGAATTCATTCTAATTCTCTGTTTTTGAGAAAACCTTCAATGATGGTAGATCAGATTGCTTGTTCTGTTCAGTTAGAGGTTTAGATTGTTAACACCAATCCGTAATGTCCTGAAGCATGTAATCTTGTTTAAGTTCATAGATAAATTGAGAGTAAATCGATTTATCTGGATGTATGGACTGTTTACAACAGAAATACATGATTCAGCTGATTGCATTGATTCAGCTGATTGCATTGATGAGGATGGGAATTTTCTTCCCCTTATGTGAACCCTCCAGAGAATCTACAAGATGGAACATGGATTGGGACAGCAACAGTCTAATTCTTTAAATTCAGAATAGCATGTTTTGTTTGTAAAGCAATCATTACCCTGTTAAAACTAATATTTACTTTGAGAGCATGTATTTGGAACTGTGAAGCTTTGGTGGAGGCATGCAATCTGGAACCTTGTGTGCTTTAGTCGCTGGAATCCTGAAGTTTGGAGTTCAGGATGTTTTTGCATGGCCTCAACTGTACAAGACCAGCTGAAATCTGTAGATGAGTTGGAACGACCTCAGTCCCTGGTTGGGGAGTATTTTTTAGAATATTGACTTTTGTTGACAGTTGATTTGTGCCCTGTTGAAACATGGATTAACGTCTGATTCCTGAAGTTGAAGCATGGATTAACGTCTGATTCCTGAAGGCTACAGGCTGGTCTTGGGGATTAAGAGGTCGCAAAGACATAGTTTCTAAAAACGTTGTAAAGCCTCTGATGAATCCCCTCAGACTGGAGTTTATGGCGATCATTATGTTTTGGTGCGATCCTTCTGTAAAACCCCTTTTGGGACTGAGCGTTTAGATCCTATGGAAGACGGATTTGTCCTTGTTAAGTGCGATGCTGGCCATGATGTAGAAACTCGATCAGCTGATTGATTTACTAATGGCGCACAATCCTGATATCTCTCTCTCTCTCTCTCTCTCTCTCTCTCTCTCTCTCTATATATATATATATATATATATATATATATATTGTTGACGGCCGAGCTGTCTGAGAAAGAATGAGGAAGCCGGCCCTAAATTCTATTTTCTTCTTTGTTTGAAATAGGGTTTGTTTAGGGTGGGGCCATGGGGTTTTTATGTTTTAGGAAAAAACATTGTGGTTTTGGCTTTTAGCATGCTTGTGCAAGTAACTTGAGCCACTTTCATGCTTGTGTTAAATGGTTGGGAGATTAGAGAGATTGGCTGACTATTTGCATCATTATGGTTACATGCCAGTGGATCAAGGCTTGGTGAGAATTTTTGACATTGGGTAGCTTTGAGTTGGTTCGAAATCGATTGTCTGGAACAACTCCGAAAATACAAGTTACTAACACCTGGACAAAGAAATTTCGGTTTCTTGGTGTTTGATTGTCAAAATTTAGCCTTGGATTTTTAGTATTGTTTCTCGTAACAGGAGTTAAAGGAATTTGGATTTCCTTTCTCTAGGGACAATATGCATGTTGTTGGAGCTTTATCACTTCGACATTTTTGCTAAGCCACTATATTTTGGAACCTTTTGTACTGTTTGATCTTTGGTCAAGCTGTATAGTTGGTTTTGAAAATGAAGTTTTTTAAGCCGATCTTGACTGAAAGGGATGAATAGTACAGTTCTCAGGCATATACCCAGTATAGAAATTTGATTCCTTGGTACGATGCTATTTAAACCATTTAACTCTGAAGTATTGGTATTCCCAGTAATGGAGTTAAATTGTGTTTTTTTTTTTTTTTCTCCTTCTCCAATCGGTGGAACATCGATCAGTGGGTTATTGTGGTTTTGATAATTTAGGTCATTCAAATTGAACAAACCAAAAGGCTTTTTGGAATACTTGTTAAATAATTAATGGTGGAAAAATTATAGTATTTGGAGGTAATTCTTTATTCAACAATATTATCATGAGGTGAATACAGTGTAGGAAGTACCCGAATCCAAATCTTATTTCCCATTAATTACAGATAATTTTAACGAATCTTCTGAAAGATTGTTATGTCATATAAATTACTACTTGTGTGAATAGACTGGGAATTCAGATAAATTTTAGGGTTAAAATGTTTCAATTTCTTAAACCATGGAATATCTCTGTTGCATAAATGGATTTCGATGAAATAGTAGTTTCTATTACTCAAAGTGAAAATATTTGAAGGAAAAGTCATGTGTGTAATAAGGTAAATCCTTTTAGTGGAAGCACTTATTACTGGCTTTTCTAGGATTTAGATATTTTCATATATCATCTTTCCAGTTAACTTTTATGGAAATTTATAATTTCTTTAAAAGGAGGGGTGAAGTGGTGGGATAAAATTCTATTTGGGAATCTGTTGGTCGCATAGCTTTCGGAAGAGAACCAGCTAGGGTATAGAAATGAGATTGGGTCTAAAAGTAATTTCGGATAGATTCTGAGTAAGATACCTAATTGGAACTTTTCGAGAAAGGAGGAATTCTCTAGGGATTGTGTGGACAATCTGGAACTAGAACATGTATGAAAGTTGAATCATTGTCTATAAGTAGTACAATGAATGGTCAAAGGTTACTAATTCCATTTTGGTTGGAATAGAAGTAAGTTTGATCGAGGATAAGTCTGAGAGTTTGAAAAATTGTTGAGAGTGAATGCTATTCATCTCAGAGATTTCCCGGATATGTTATTTACTCATGAGAAATAAAAAATATTTTGTAGCTGAGTTACAAGCTCAGTGAGATATGTGAGTAACATATGTGGGTTCTGGAGGAATCTGTCAATTAAGAATGTGTTTATGTACTGGGTCATAGTGAGATTATTCACATATGTGCACGATTAATCTTGTATGAATCTACTGTGTATTCCTGGTTACTAGAGTTATTTGGTGCACTTAACCTAGTCGGTGAACATGAACATATGATCAAGTATTGATTTGACAAATACTTGCAAAGTTAACAAATCTTTGTATTGAAGATTTATGGATTAACTTATAAATGATTTGGATAAGGGTCTAAATGTAGTGTCATACTAATATAATTGAATTTTGCACCTAGACAATTGAGATTTCTGAATCATTGGCAATTAACTTGAGTAGTTGGTTACTCCAGGATGAAGTTAATTAGTAAAACGATTAGTGTGATGTGGATTCACCAGGAACTAATAGTTTTGATTTATATTGCTTGTAAGACACATGATTAGTGAATCATTTGGGTTCATTAGTTAAACTTGTGTGCATTGGATATATAGTATTCTTGGGATAAAGTATTCTTTAGTTAAGGAAGGAACTCAGCTCATTAGTGATTGTATCTCAGAGTGCTCAATTGGATAACAAATCATAATGAATCCAAGAATAATATCTGAATTGATATTCAACAGGACTTTGGGTATCTAGATGTGATTCTGGATTGTAATCTAAAGTTTTTGTAGTTGAATGTTAAAATGAGTAAGAATCTAGATCAGTGTTTTGAATCTCTCTACTCCAGTATTTTAATTGAGAACTTATGGATCTAACAGAAATTCTCACAAGGAAAGTTATTTTACTTGTAGAGAATTTAATTTTATCTAGGGGATGCTATTCTGCTACAGTATATGGTCTACAGATGCTTGAGTATAGTTCTTCATTTACTTGGACCTCTAGTTATCATAGGAGACAAATAAATCTATTAAGATGAATGAATGTTATTTTCTTGCATTTGGTGCTAGAAACAGGAGCATTTAATCTACTCAGAGTTGAGTTTTATCATTCTATATCTTAATGATTCTCCTAGAGATTCTAGTTGAATGAATTATCATATCTTAGAATTGGATTCTAAAGATAGTTGTACTTGGAAGTTTTTTTATGAATTGTCTGCCAAAGTTTGTGGATAATTTCAGACTATAATTATTATTTCTTTTCTTTAACTTTAATCTCCTAAGTTAGGGAATATTTCACTCAGTGGTTCATGTAAGTGTGTTACATGAAGGTGATGTTACTGACTTGTGTTGAGTGTAATCTAGTTGAGAAATTTATTGCTTAGTGTATTTTTTTCAAACTTGAGTCGTACTCCAGAACAAAGATTAACTGTTGGAAATAGGTTTATCTCTGAGTACTTGTTTGATATGGAAGTCGGACTAAGAATAATGTTTTCCTCGATTAATATTGTAAGTTAAAGGAACTGTTTCTATAATTCTTTCATGTCTTGAGAAGCTTCTAAGGATAGAAGCAGTTTAAGGAGGGAAGAATGTTATGGCCATATTCGGTGAAGGACCTGGAATAGTCCTAATATGGTAGACCGGCCCTCCAGTACTTGAGATTATTGGTCACGCCATGATTTAATTCCATGTCAAGGCCTGTTTGTGACTAATTATCTTGAGAGGACCCAGACACTCTAATTGAGACATTTGGAGCACTACATGTCTGTGTGACAGATATAGGCAGGAGGACTGCATGAAGAGGTGTGATCTATTTATAGTTGATCTGCATGGGGATTGCATGGTTACATGCACAGAACTCTACTCTATATATAATGACTTGGGGATTCTCCTGTCGACATATTGAGTTTAGGTTACCAGTCTCTCTCTTCTCTTCTTGCTTCACATGGCATGGCTTGGGGGTTAGATCCAGGTCTGATCTAGGACTGGTTGGGTGGTTTGGCTCCATAGTCTCTCTAATTGTGTTCTTCTATCCTCATCTTAGGGGCAATCCTTGAGGGTCTTTACATTGGTATCAGAGCATGTTATGTCCATGACCAGTACATAGGATACATTATATTCCTAGTCTTGGATACATGGTACTCCAATGAAACAAGCTGTAAGTTATGCCACGTCATACTGGACGTAACCCAAAAGTAACTAATATCCTTGTGAGGCCCAGAACACACTGGCGGAGTTTAGACAAGGTAATGAGACAATGTATGCATGTGTAGGGTTATCAATAGCAATTCTGTGAATAGTTGGTCCATGTATAGGACTCTATTCTAGGTGAATCTATATATAGGGAACATAGGGCATAGGCATGGCTATGTGCCCAGGATGCATTAGGCTCTATATAAGAGGACCAAACTCGCCCTATTCCTCATCATGGTTCTTGATTCACTGCCAGGCTCTCACTCTACATTCATGCTTCTTGTTCCTTGGCTTGGGGGTGAGGCTTCTAGAGATTGATTGGATGCTTTTACTTGGTTGGGTGGTTTCTTCACAGTGTGTTATCCTTTTGTGTTTTAGGATTTGTAAGCAGGATCTAAGGAGCTTCTCTTATAGTGGTATCAGAGCAAGGCTTACAAGATTGGAAAGGTGGTGCTTTTCATTGGAGCTTGGTGGTATTTAACTAGTATTCTCATCCAAGGAGTGGAGCAAGGTTGCAAGTTGGTGGATCTTCCCAAATTCAATTTGCATGTTCCATATCTCTCTCAAATTTCATTGTGTTTATGGTGAATTGTGCTAGGAAATCAATTTTGGTGTCTTTTTTGGAGTTTAGCATGTGTAGCTCAAAACTAGTGAAGGATCTAAAATTTCCAGCAAGTTAATTCACTTTGAAATAGTTGAAATTCAGTTTGCATGTTGGATCTTCCCAAGTATTTGGATTCGAGGCTCTTTTGTGGCCAAATTTGGCTTGTTTTCCATGTTTTTGGCACAAAATGGAGGGTAGAATTCAAAGTCTAGCAAGATCAGATCAATTGATTGGTTGTAACTCTGTATTCTGGATTGCATGTGGATTTGAAAAACGTTCTTGCCATTAATTTCCAATTGTACATGGTGAAAAAACCTAGAATGGGATAAAATTCATGATTTTTGCTTGTTTTTTTCATGAAATTGGATGGTAGGAGGTTGTTAAACATCAATTGAAGCTAGGAAAAGATAAATCATAGTCTTTTAAAGATGTCCTAGAAATTAGAGCCAAGAATTCCAGCAATTGGTTTGTAGGAAGTCAAAAAAATGTCAAAAATTAACCAATTTTTGTGAATTTTGGGGGATGGATTTCTCTAGATCCATAAAAGGATCATTCTGGATTTTTTCCAGCATGATTTGTATTTTTTTTACCTTTCCAACAAGCTGTCAGACCTATAAATTGATGGGTTGAGACCTATGTTTCAATTCCATCAAGTTTGTAGCAATTTTAACTTCTAAAAACCAAAAAATCATGGTTCTCAAGCCATACTACTTCATAGGATCTGTATGAAGGCTTCATGGAACTCTTTTAAACCATTTAAGACTATTTGGATCATCACTTTACAGCTTGGTTGAGTGTTTGCACGTTTTTTGACAATATGGGTCTAGAAAAAGTGTGCCCTCCTATAGCTTAATTGGCTGTTCTGAACTCGCACGTGTTAGTCCTAGGTGACAGACTGACATGGCAATTGGCTTGTTCACTGGGTCTCTCTCTATACTGAGCTTTACAACACCCAATTTGGTGTCCTGTAGCCAAAGATATGAGCATTTGAAGTTTTGCAATTTTGTGAGCAAAATTAGCAAAATTTCCAATTATCCTGATTGCATGCATGCAATTTCCTATTTTGAAATACTGTGCTTGCATGGAATGTCTGCATGTGGTTTCTCTGAGTGATTCTGACATGCATGGGTTGGTTAGATTTGTTTTGAGTGGTCATACGCATGTACTTTGACAGGTAGATACAAAATTGGATTTTATAACTAACAATTTCCGTAACATTGAATTTTTACGTAAAATTTCGTAAAGTAAACAATTAGTTTAATGTCGCATGTCTTGCATGCCTGATGGACATTAATGAAGTAAAATTAAGAATTGAACAGTGAATCGAATTTTTGATTTCGATTGCTTAATAACTTATTGTAATTTTTTATGAATTTTTAGAAAATGTAATTTTTTTTAAAAAAAATTAAAAGTGCGAAAACTTGAAATTTTTAGTTTTTTTCAGTTTCTTGTAATATGTATGAAATTGACTAAAAATAGTGATTTGACCATACTGGAGTCAATTTCAGTCAGTTTTTTGGTCAACAGTACTTCACTATGAGTTAATCAGATATTAACTAAATTTATTAATTTCGAGGATAGATATATCGAGATGGCCGAAGAAACTTCAAATCAGGCTAGAGAGGTGTTTTGCACATGACATACCCTACTCCATTATGTCAAAAGGAGAATTGGTTATAACAACAATTTTAATTGGTGATAATAGAAAATGGAAAAGATGGATTGTGAGATTGGATTGATGGACAAAGCTAAAACCCATCCCCCATCCCACTTCAAGATTAGAAAATGGTTTGCATGGGAAAAAGTCCTTACCATGAACAAATCTAAATTGCAAAGCTCAAACCTAAATTTAACTATGTATTGTAAAATGCTAAATTTAAATCATTACACTTTAGTATTCCGAGCAAGAAGTCATGGCCATAATGGTCGGGCACCTTGTTCGAGCAGGGCATGGCCCAGGCAAAGTAGGAATTACAAAAATGGCAAAAACAATATTTGAGTCTCTATGCAAGGTAATATTTTAGAGCATAGATGTTCTCCCCTTAGGGAGAAACTACCCTCATAAATTTTTAAGTTTGTCATTTTAATTGCAAAGTTTTGTGTATACTAAAGTATGTAGACCCTCATAAAGCTTAGGTTATATAGTTTTATTTTTTATTTTTTAGGTTATATAGGGTCAGCCGAGACAGGTTGGGTTGCTGCTGCTCGAGAAAAATGAAGCTGCGAAAATTTTTTTCCCAAGCACCTGTCCATTGGAGCAAGCAAGGCTGGGGCAGATGCTGGTGGTGGCTGGCTCTCCAGCATAGGGGGCGGTGGGGGTACAGCTAGGTGTGTGCAATGTAAACTCTCGTGTGGCTGTGGTGAAGCTAGGGCCAAAATGGGCAAGTGCTTTGAACATGCAACCCCCCCCCACTGGGGCTTTAGAGCACGGGCCACGTGTGGGAGGCGTTTGGCCCCGGTGCCCCCCAGCGCGTGACGCGTGGCCCGTGCTCGGGTGCCCGCCAAAATCAAGGCGCAAACGATTTTTGGCGGGCGGCGTCGGGTTGCGGTCCCGGGCAACGGGGTGGCACCGGGCTACGGTCCCAGGCAGTGGGGTGGCGCCGGGCAGGGCGCCCGGGGGTGGGGTGGGCAGGCAACGCGACGGGCATGGAGTCTCGGGCAGCGGGGGTGATTTATTATGAGCTATCGGTCCTTGCTTGATTGTTATGAAATTTACAGGTGTTGTAGCTGGTGGTGGCTTTGGTCTTGCTAGACAGTCTTTATAGCAATGCCCATATCCACAGTCACGACAAATTTTCCTTTATTTGGCCATTCTGTAACTCTATGATTTTCTCCACATGCAAAGCATCGTCGGGCACCAGGCTCACACACACACACATATGCAAGGGACTGGGAGGGTTTCTCTATATATCCCCTCCCAGTTCCCTTGCAAAATTGCTTATGGGATTAAAACTGGCTGCCTGGACACATGGCGTCCGGGCAGCCAATTTTTTTTTTTTAAAGAGAGAAAAAAAGATGTGGTCACCGTGCTCGCTAGATGCGAGCCCCCCCCCCCCCTTTCAATAAGTTTAATTCAAATAAAAACTATGTCCATGGGCTCCACATAATTGTAGCACCCTGGCCCAGGTGGAATCAGGCAGGGGCAACAGCGACAGGTGGGTGGCATCGAGCAAGCCCAGGTGCCACCGACAACCAGGCATCTGGCACTGGGCAGCTTCACACCCACCTGCACACATGTGAGTAAGTAGGTGGGTTCAGTTATACATAAGTACTAGTTTATCTCAGAGATTTACTTATGAAATAAACCATGATGTCCGACACGTGACACCAAGGCAAACAGTTAAAAAAAAACAAAATCTCCCTGCCTGGCCCACCCTGACGCATGCGCAAGGTGCTAAAAATAAGAGGAGCCTATGTCAGGTGCATAGTGTAACATAGGCATTACCTTGTCTTTTTTCAAGGCAAGGCCAAATAAAACGCACGTCGTGGCAATTATTAAAGTAATGCAATTTGCCTCCTTCTGCGTTTCCTGTGGGCACGATATATTTGATGCTCCATCACTTGGAGTTTTGCCACGTGGTATGTTGAACCATTTTCTCTTGGTCATCGTGAAAACGTGGCAACATCTTAACGTGTATGACATAACTCACTGATGGTGTGCTTTGAATATTGTCGTGTCCTTAAGATACCAGAGCTCCGTGGGCGATGGCGCCATAGCTCTCAAACTGAGGGCTGCTGGCCTGCTGCGGAGCTCTGTGCTGTGTATTTGTATGCATGATCCTCTCTCACAGATAAAGGCTTCTGATCTGCAAGAGTTTTATCTCGATCTATGCAGCCGTATTAGGGGATGCATACCCTTCTTTTTCGGCTAAATTGCATACAGTTTCGGGGATGAAATGAGCTTTTTATGTTTTTTGTTGCTCTCCAGAGCTAAGTAACTAGCTATTCCAGAGGCAGGGCAGGCAGATGTCTGTATGATTGCCTTGATTAGAGAGTGATTTGGATTTTGATCCTGTATGCGAGGGCAGCTGTTGGGTTGATGTATGGAGCAGAGATCTGGAAACAAATGGCAATTGTGTTAACCTAAACTGAGAAAGTCTGGAGCAGCTGAAGATCTGTTTGCATCAATTTATGCAGGAATAAAAGCTGGTGCTACTGCGCAAGTATTATTACCAGAAGTTTTTGCAAGAAAAGTGTATTGGAATCTTATTATGAGGGTGTGTCGTAGAATATGTTGATTACCACACGCTCTTTTGCCTGTAGATGATCAAGAGGCTTCTTAGGTTTAAGATCGAGCTGCAGCGATGACAAATGTAGGAGCCTCTACCAGATTTATCTTCCTGAATAACTTGCTTGTTTCGGTTTTTCTTCTCTGCTACATTGTAGCAGGTGTGGCTTCGCCTTTGACAGGTAAGGAGCAACATCTGGTCAGAAATGTTGTCGACGACTCGGATCTTGTGCTGCAATCGGCAGAAAGCCATGACGGAAAAGTGAGCTCAGCAGAAGCGCGTACAGATAACGGGGTCATCTCCTCATGGAAAGAAGCTGTTGGGGACAAAACTTCTGAGAGTAAATTAGATGAGGTCCAGATCCATGTGCAGTCTGAATCCTCCGCTGCGACGATTGCCCTACAATCAGTCACTCAGTCAGCTCCCCGGCGCCATCTACAACAATCTGCAGCTCACGCTAACGGAGACAGAGATAAAACTCAGGAAAATGGATTTGATATTGAAACAAATATTTTTCACTCCACCTATTCATTTCTAATGACTTACCAGGATATGCTGACAAATCTGAAAGTCTATATCTATCCTCTCTCAAAGGACACTGAGTATGATTTTAGATATCAAAGTAGAGATATACATGCGAAAATTCGAGATATTCGAGGAACAGATGAGCTTTTCTTTGAGACGCTTGCTGCCAGTAAGTTCGTCACAGCTGATCCGGAGGAAGCGGGCTTATTCTTCATTCCAGTATCGTTCGGTGCGCTCTGGGCTGATTTCTCACATGACTCTAAGAGAATCGCTCAGTTTATGAGGGGATATGTCCAGCAGCTAAGAGAGGTTTACCCTTACTGGAACAGGACTCTGGGCACCGACCATGTCTTTCTATCTTGTTACAATTTCAAAGCAGATGCTTCAAGGAATGTTTTAGAGCTGAAAAAAAATGCTATCCAGATTGCTTGCAGCCCTCTCGCTGCTGGTGGCACACAGGACTTTTACCCTCACAAGGATATCACGCTACCTCTATTTGAAGGTGAGACAAATGAAAACTCACTATGTACATCGAGCAGACAAAAAAAAACTGACCGTAAGCATACTTTATATTACGCTGGTCCTGTTGAGGAAAATAGCACCCTGGCATCCGTTTCTGAATCTTGGAAAAGTGCTTCTGGTTTCTTTGTTAGCTCACTTATTTCAGAACCATCATATCATCAAAGGATGTATTCTACCAGCCAATTTTGTTTGAGTTTGGGACCCAGTGACAGAATGCTTGTGCTCGATTCGCTTCGCTGCGGATGCATACCTGTTGTGTTATCCGCGAACAGCTTTTCTGACTTGCCTTTTCAGGATATTCTAAATTGGCTCAAGTTTTCCGTTATTTTGAATTCCAAGGACATTCGGAAACTAAAGCGGATTTTGTCTGCTATTTCTGAAACGCAGCTCAAGAGTATGCAAGCTTTTGTTTTGGAAGCAGCCAAGCATATGAAATGGAAACCCCTCTCAAATCCTTATAACTCGTTTGATTTGGCGATGTACGAGCTCTGGATTCGATCGCATACCACACGCTACATTCGAAGGAACGTGAAGTGATTAGTCTGAAAGCGGTTAGACGATTCTAAATCACGAAGAATTTGTCGTCTTTGATGTATATGCCCGCCAAACAAGAGCAGTGCAAGCCCGTTCTTTTTTATGTTTGAGACAGGTGTTTGCTTCATTTGTAAGGAAAATCACACAGATAGTTCCTCTTTGGCACAAAAGCTTTAGTGCAGGAAAGCTTGTAAATAGAACATAATTGAATATTCCTTCTGATATAGACTATAAAATTGTAAAATAAAGCTGGAAGTTTCTGTTTGGCGCTATCAAACCTTCCACTTTGGAAGAAATAAAATGGCTCAATCACTGTACCTTTTCAAGCTTGGTAGTAGCTAAAGGCCGAAGATGGTATCGATAGAATTCCTGGAAAATATTGTCGTGCCAGTCTCCTTATTGCCTACATATACTTGCAAGAGCTAGAGGGATCTCATAACATGTTTGTGTCCTCTACAAATGAAAATGATCAGCTCACTTACATGTTCTACTATAACATGAGATGTACATGAGCAGTTTCAATGTTCCAGCCACGGCTTGGATTTTCCCCTTTTATGAGTGTTATTTTCTCTTCGTGAGCTGGTTGAAATAGTTCAATGCCATTAGGCACTGCAATATCTTGAAGAGAGTCTTGTCAGGTTTTGCGTGTTCTCTATGTCTCTTGGCAAATTCTGTTCGCTGCTAAACAAGAACTCTGACAGCAAATACAGGATGAAAAGTATTTTGAAGTTTTACTGAATGGTCATGTCGTGCTATATTTTTTCCTTTGCAGTCCATGTTTTTGGATTTCCCCTTGTGTGATTAAAGATTTTTGTCAGTACTTACAATCATTTGGATGTGTCTGATCTGACCTCCAGAATCCGATCTTTCTGTAATCCAGAATCTAGGCAGTGATAGGAATAAGACCAGCATAGCAATAGATGATTGATGAAGTATAGTTCTCAAGACAATTGTGACAACACAATATAGGGCAATCTACGAAGAATTTAGCAAACAAAATCATTTAATAGACAGCAAGATATGTGATGCATCTCTGCAAAACACTGTATTAGCAAGGAGATAGCATAAGTACAACGTTTCTCAGAGATTCATCACATAACGTTGCTCTCTATCAATTGATTGTGTATGCTAAGTTCTTCATAGATTACGCTATATTGTGTTGTCCTAATTGTCTCATAAATGAAATCGGCGTCAAGCAGTCTTTGAAGCTCTTTCTTTATCAGATCCGCAACATTAGGATTACAGCGATAGAACTTTGTAACCTTTGGAACCGCATCAGGTACTAAAGGTATGGTGTGTTCGATAACTGGCGACGGAATACCCTTCAGATCTTGATAAGTCCATGCAAAGCAATCTTGATACTTAATAAGTAATGTTCAGAGCGCTTGAAACTATTCAGGATTAAGTTGTGATCCAACTTGTACAATCTTTTCTGGTTCTCCTGGTTTAGCAAGATTCATGGTCTGTGTCCTAGCTGGGCCATCGTAAACATCTTTCAATTCTGGCACCTGTTCTTCGGGTTCACAATGTGCTTTGGGTAACATGATAACCACATCATCCAGTGTATAATGTTTAAAATGTTCGAGCATATCATGTTGGATTACATATGCTTGTTCTTTGTCAAAAGGACTTGTCTTGGATCTTCGCTTAGTCTTTTTAGTAAGAATTGATCGTGGAGGTGATGACTTCTGAGAAGATAAACTCTTTTTCGAAAGTGAAGACTTCCTAGATGATGATGTCTTGCTAGAACTCTGACTTGTAGAATCATCCTTGACTTTTCCTTTGAATCATCCTTGACTTTCCCTTTGCCTTTATCCAGTAAGAGTGGCACATTTTTTGAATCAATCTTTTGAGGAGGATTTTTCCATTTCATGACCGTATTATAATGTTACTTGGCTTGTTTCTTCGTCATTGACCCTGTGATCCTGTCTTCCTTCAATATAATTGCTTTTGGCGGTTTTATTGTTGGTTCATCAGGGATATTACAACCTCTAAATTTGGTCGGATCCATATGATTTAGAATCAGCTCATCAGTAAGTTCTGCATTGTCATCATAAGTCAAGGCATGACTCATAGGAATGAGTTCATCTTCAATTCGATCTGGTATAGGTTCCGTTGATATCCAAGCTACATTCAGCACATTCAATGGAAAAGTGATCGGTGTATCCAAGGTTCGATCCAATAATAACTCGTTCAAATCAAACTGATTATCTTGTTGACACATATATTCTGTTGTACAGTCAATCGTTGCAAGAGCTTCATTCCAGTTGACAGTATCGGTTTGAGAATCGTAATGAACTCCCAAATTTTTTTCTCGTCGGTCACAAGTATGATCCGTTGTTGATGAATCATCATCCTCTTTTTGAAGCACTGGTTTGATAGTCCAAGTTGCAGGATCAACCTTGACTACACGTTCACGATTTTTAAAAGTGATTTTTCCGGTACCCCGGTTTCGGAACTACTTGCGCAACTCATAACCATGGGCGTCCCAATAAGACTCGATAGACATTTGGTGTTTCTGGTAAGTCTATTACTACGAAAGTAATTACGAATTGTACTTTGGCAATTCTGACATGTATATCTTCAACCATTCCTCACGAACGAACTATTGTTTGATCAACTAGCTTAATGGCAAAAGTCGCAGGTTTTATCTTTGTAAGGCCCCATTTTGCACATAGCTTTGTAGAAATCAGGTTAACCCCCAAACCGCTATCTATCACAGCTGCTATCTATCACAGCTATCTATCACTCTTGAGAATGGCAACCGATTACGCAAGTTTTGGCAGCCTGCTCCGCCAGTTCAATAAGCATGATTCACATGATTTTTATTTTTATTTGTTTTTCAATTTTTTGTTTTCACTACTTAATTGTTAATTTTGTTTGGAAAAGACAGTAAAAATAAAATAAAAAATGAGGAAAGACTGATGAGCAAAAGTAAAAAAAGTCATCCGAATGGAAAAAGAGGAAGGAAAGTATTTTCCAAAAGATAATTTTTGATGGAAAATGACTTATAAAATCACTGTTTCGGTCATATGTTGCCTATATAGTATTGGAAATCTTCGCTGAACTTTCAGATTGTACATCCACTTCAAATATATCTATATTGACTTCCTGTTTTTGAGTTAGCGAATGATCAGCAATATGCCATTTTGAAAACCTTCGTCGAGCACCTTACTCTCCTCAGAAACCTTCGCTGACATGCTAGATGATCTTAAAATGTCAAAATTAGGTTGGCTATAGGTTCAGATCCTGAAAGTTGCATTTATGATAGTACTTGGATGAAGGATCCTTTTGGGCAAAGGTTCATCCTTTGCCAAACTTGGAAAACATTCGTCGGATGGCTTCAGAACCTCAAAAACCTTCGCCGAGATTTTTATAGCCTATTTTCACAATACTGAACAAGCCTGCAAATTTTTGTTCAGAACTGATCAGCCAAACTAGTATTCTGTGTAATGGACCCTCCAAATTCACCTAAAAGTTGGCTGAGTTCGATTCATTCCTCACTTGTGCTAGCAAAGCTCTTGCCAATTTTTCTAGCAACCAAAGCCTTCAAAACTTTCTGTACTGTTTTTTGATATACACTTGTGCCTATTACTTTCAGTTTCTATCATTTTCCATCATGTCTTCCACATATACATCTCAGTCGTCGCGTTATACTATCCATCGTGATGTCCCATCTGCAACGAATATCATGATCCTTCCTAGCACAAGCATGGTCACTCAGTGGATGACCCTTGCGGAGCCTCTGCTTACTGCAATGGGTATTCATGAGAGAGCCTTCTCAGGGAGAATCAACATGGATTTTATCACGACCGTATTACTTCCTAGATTTTGCATAGAATAGTTGAGTCTCATGTCAAGATAGCCAAGGCTCCTCTAGAACCATATAACTGGTTCAAGACCATTTTTGGAGAGCTCAAATGAGCCATCAAGAGCAATACCAAGCAGCAATTTGTTGTTGGCCCTTTGTTGTCACTCCTAGCATCCTCCCACCTTGAAAATAAAATCCATGGGTTTCGTATGAATTCTGTGCTTTCTATCTATGAAAAAGCACCGACCGAGTCATCTCATCAGACATCCAGCTCACATAGTCGACGTCATCCACGCAGCGAGATCGTCATTCCTTACTTGTCTTCCGTGTCACAACGTTGTACTAGGCAAACATCTTTAGCTGCGCTTCCACCCCCTGTTGCTATTCGAACTGAAATACCTATTTCCTCCACCTCTGATGCTTCCCTCGTCTCGGCTTCCTCTCACGGACAGTCTGTGGCCATTGAGGCTACCATTCCCATCATAGCTGCCCAGGTTGTCTCACCTCCAAACACAGAAGCTGTTTCCCCAAACACCTAGTATTTCATGGACATGTTCGATGATTCCGACCCCCTTGGGGCCTCAGAAGTTTTTGTAATGCCCCAGAGCCCTGTGCCCTTTGAACTCCAATCCCCTGGAAGAGGATTTCAATAGTTCCATGATACTCCTACTGGTTTTGAGGACTCTTTTCAGATTAACCAGCAACATCAAGTTGAAGCCGCACCAACCACAATTCGGGTCGGACAAGCTGTCAAATTACCAAAGCAGTTTGACACCACAGTGCCTGAAGGCTATGAAGAAGAACTCTTTGAAGAAGAAGAATTACGGGCACCTGCTGCACACCAACCAGGGACAGTACCACCAGGTCCTTCTACTGTTACCACCCCCACAACAATAGATTTTGGTGATGCTCTCGGTTTAGTCTCAAACCTTGCGCAAGTGATCCAGTCTATGCTGGATAAGAAAAAAGAAATGGAGCAGCGCATCTCAGATATGGGATCTGAGAATACTCTCATCAGCCAGAAAGTTATTCAGTTGAACAAAGAATTGAAGATCACCAAGCAGCATGAAGCTAAGTCTGAAGCTGAGAAAAAGACGACACAACAATTGGCTGATCCCCTTGAGGATTATGTCAATTTCCTGCAGAATGCCCTCACAGCCACCCAAGATCAAGTGGACAGGGCCGTGCATGATGCAAAGCAACAAGTGCAGCTGCTCCAGGGTCATTTACAGATGGCTGAACAAGATCGCACACGTCTCCAAGGTGAATTGGATGCGACCACCCTTGAGCGTAATGTGTATCTATAGACGCAAATACTTGATCATCTGGTAACTCCGACGGAAATCGTGTATTTATTTAAAAAGGTTGAAACCTATAAAGTGGCGCTTCAAAAATTTCAAGGCCGCTTTGACATATTCAAAGGTACAGCTTCAACTGAGTTGGCAAAGGCTAAAACAACCATCAACTCATATGAAAGGTTGCCGCACTGGTGTTGGAAGCTGGGCCTCAAATTTCAATTTCAGTCATGCTACAATTCTCCCCTCCACGCCAAGCTGATGCACCTATGGATACAGGGTTGGATTTGGACATGGACCAGGGTGGAGCCCTTGAAGTTGAAAAAGAACAGCCAGTTTCACAGGTAGTACAGCCAGGTCCATCTTCATCAAGGACCACACCATTGTTTAGAAGACTAATCAGCGTCGAGGACTAGATCCAGAGCTTTTTAGCGCAACATCCCCATGGGAGAGCAGCCAGCTTGGAGAGTTACAGTTTTTGAAAAAACTCCAAAATCCATCAGGAGTTATGTGGCTAGCCCTCATCAATTGCACGTAGATTTATATCATGTACCAACATCGCGTAGGAATAAATGGAAGGATTTGGGATTGGCCATGGACAAAAATACTATCCATACGCCAAACTGGCCAATCATCCACCAATCTTACAGTTGGAAAATTTCAATGGATTTCCACCGCGCACTACAAGCGTACCAGCGAGAGTATATACACTCTCCCGATCTAACAGTGAGCGCTTTTTGCAAAAGACTTGACTCTGTTGACATCCGTGGCAACGAGATGGGATGATTGTCTTTCTCCTTTGGCATTTGATCCAAATACGCCAATGGCCTCAGAGAGCATTAAGGATCAGCTGCCAATGGTTGGATTGTATTTCCACGCAATGATGGGAGGCTTTTGGGAATCTCGATTCACATCTTGGACAACTTCAAAGTGGATTGTTGGGGTCCACCGTTGTTTTTGCTCCACAATTTAGATTTCAACATTGTCCAACTCGATTTCATGGAGAAGGTGCAATATCATTTAATAAAGATTCAACATGAAGCAAATAAAAGCCCACAGTAACTGCATCTCGCAGGTGTCATGGGACTGCCACTAGTTTTGGTGGGGAATATTGTTGGAGGGTTTGCGGACCCCAAGGCAACCCTAACCCTAGTTAATAAATGAGAGGGATTTGACACCTTGCGTGTGTAAGTCCAACCCGATGATCACATAGTTATTTGATTAATTAGAAAGTCCATAAAAGGACTTTAGGCCTTTTTGCGAGACTTTTAATGTCGTAGGGTCTAAATGTCAAGTTAGTGAATAAATTTGGTCCAATTTGGATGGTTTTCACTCTTTTTTAATCAAGGACATAGTTATTTGAATAATTAGGGAGGCAAAAATGGACCAATAAGACTCAGAGGCCAGGGTCCTCCTCTCTATTATAAAAAGAGACCAACTCGAGTTTCCTAAACATGTACATATCTTCATTTCAATAAAGCAGATTGGTTCTCTTGTAAAATGGATTTATGAATGTCCTTGCTCTCTATCACTTTTCTTCCATCTCTCATGCTTTTATTGTGTTTGCTAATTGTTGGATCTGATTGTTATTGTTGCATGTTTTTATACTTTTTGTGAGAGAGAAAGGGGGAGAGAGAAAGAGTAATCTATCTTCATTGTGGATCTAGTGTTAATGGATGTAGTGTTAATGCTTAGGGTTAATGGATGTTAGAGTTAGATGTGAATCTTTCATTCATGCTGCAATCTATACTATGCTATCGCTCTCATGGGAACGAATCTACGTGTGACAATTAACTTCATCTCCTCGATGCTAGATTGATTAGATCTTGGGGTTGAGGATAGGTAAGAAAAGAAACCCACTACAGTTCGACATGCCCGACATAGTCGACACAATCGACAAAAAGTCAAACTTCACAGCCACAAGCTTCAACCAGGAGATCATCAAGAATTCGATCTCAGCCTATCCAATATACTGATGAATTTGCTCACTATTCTATTCAGGAGCCAACCACAGTTGAGGAAGCATTGTCATAGGCTGACTCAGATCTCTGGAAAGAAGCAATGGACAAAGAGTACAACTCATTGCTGAGGAAGAACACCTAGACTGTCACCAACCTGCCAGCAAATAGAAAGGTTATCGACTGCAAATGGATCTTTAAGATCAAATACAAAGTAGACGGGAGCATTGACAGAACGAAAGCTCAACTTGTGGCAAGGGGATTTCACAAATTCCCAACATTGACTACTTCAAAACCTTCAGTCCAGCTGTCAAGAACACTTCTATTCGACTCCTACTTTCTTACGTTACTGTAGCAAATCTTGAGGTACATCAGATGGATGTACAAACTGCATTCCTCAATGGAGTTATTGAGGAGGGTATCTACATGATCCAGCCAAAAGGCTACATCCTTAATGGTCGTGAAGACCATATATGCAAACTCTACAAAGCTTAGCACGGTTTGAAACAATTTTCCAGAGCATGGTTTCATCGAATCAACACGTTCTTGATCGATCATGGTTTTCAACCTAGCTCTGTTGACTGTAATATATATAACAAAGCTGTTAATCATTTTTTTGTCATCATCACACTTTATATGGATGATACATTGTTGTTCGACAACAATATTGCTTTGACAAAGGACACAAAGAGAATGTTGTCCCAAGAATTCGAAATGACAGATCTTGGAGAAGCTCACTATTGTCTCGGGATTCAGATCCATCGAGACAGAAGTCGAAGACTTCTCTATATCACCCAGCAAAGGTACTTTTAAAACTTGTTGATGAAGTTCAATTTTATGAATTGCAAGCCTGTATATAATCCCATGGATTTAGGTCTCAGATTATCCAAGGAACAGTTCCCTCAGACAAGTGAGGAGAAGATCGAAATGAAGGGGTGTCCATACCAATCTATTATTGGATCCCTGATGTATGCAATGATGTCAACCAGGCCAGATCTTGGCCATCAGTTTCTTGAGTCAGTACATGACCACAGTACATGACCAATCCTGGCATGATCCAAAAATAAATCTATCTCTAAGTTGAAATTTCATGTTGGTCTCAAAATTGCCAAAATATCTCAACTAAACTAGTTAAATTTTTCACAGGGATTGGATTGAGGCTTGTGTGCTTGCTGGTCCAGATGGGGCCCCTTGATCAATTGAGATGGCCCTTGACTAGTAGTGGCCTATTACATGTCGTTGACTCCAGCGCAACGTTCGACTGGCTTTCCAACTCATCATTTGGCTTCTCTAATTTGTTGATGAGGTTGGTGAGTGGGTCAGTGTAGCTTTGTTGTTTTATCTCAAACTCTTGTAATAACTTTTTCTATGTTTGGAGCTTAGCAATAACCATTTTTTTAATGGAAACTTGATTAGAGTCCGGTACCACAAGATAATCGTTGATGGTACGCTGGTGCTCTGCACATTTATTTTGCCATGTCTGGATCACTTCATCATAATTGGTGAGAATCATTTGCTTGTGGAGTTCTGTCTTCTTCTGCTCTAATTCTATTTTTGCTTGAAGGGTCTGATTATATCTTTGTAGATCTGGGACCATAGGACCGGATGCTAGCCTGCATCGCATCCATCTCAAGCCGAACTGCATCTTGGCCATCTCAGTTCTTGCTTGGCCAAATTCTTGTTTCATTGTTTGGATTTTCAATTGAAGGTCGTTGGTGTGTTGACACTTCGTCTGCCATTTTTGCTCAGCTGCCTCTTTTGTTGTTTTCTCTACTACCGCTATCTGATGGTGATGGAGGCCGTCAGTGAGGATCCAATTCAAATCCTTCAGAAGGGCATGTGCATGAGATAAGGCGTTGTGGTCGCGAGCACATCCACTTTCTCAAGAGGTGTTTCCATATCAAGTGTCGATGGAGTTGGCACGCTTGCTAGTGTAGGGCCTGCATCTATTGATGTCTACTACTTGGCTTTCTTTGTAGGTAGTGGGCCCCTATCATAGCTATCCAGGGGAGTGAAGCCAAATGGATATGTCGGATATACATGTACAATCGATCCTACTCCTTGATCTTCAGTAATTATGTCAGCCCCCTGATCTTGTTGGTCCTGGGCCCCCGGTCTATTGCGGTACCTGTTGCCTCTTGTTCTTTGGATACCTTATTTTTTTTCACCGCTTCTTTTCTTGGTGATCCAATTTCTTCGGGGATAGTAGAGAGGGGAGGAAGCTCAAAAGAGAGCTTTTTGTAGAGCAGTTCGTGTAGTCAGCAGCTCAACTTAGGTGTGCTAGAGGTACTTGTGGTTGAGGGATGTCTTTCTGTAAAAATTACAGCAAATAAGGATCCTAAAACACTTGAAATGATGAGGAAAACAATAGATCATGATCTCATAAGATTAGCACAAGTTGAACCATCAAAATCCATCAAAAATCTATGCTTGAACCTCACTAAATGGCCCAAATCCTTGAAGAAGGCTTCACATGTGTGAAAGTACGGCCTCCCACAGTCTGAGTACTGTACACTAGACCTACATTCAATCCTATAATCATTAGTAATCACAAGTACTCAAACAATTATGAACATAGAGAGCAATTGCACCATTATGAGAGAAAAATCATGAAATTGCTTGATTGATTTTGGTGAGATATCATCACCTATATATACATGATCCATCATGGTTTTGGGTAGGTATGAGTAGCCCTAAACCTATCTCTAATGCTAATTTTGGTGGATCTTTCATCCCTACCAAGTTAGGATTGGAATCTTGGAGATCCCTCAACAATGCAAAACTTACCAAAAATAGCTCCTATTTTCTCTCTCTTGTATCTAAGCATAATTTGGACTCATTCCAAAGGTTCTAACACTTAGGTCTACCTGAGAAGTCAAGCTAGAATTGTGAATTTTTAACACTCCTCCTCACTATCTAGCTTGGTTCAATCATTGCTTTACTAATCACCCCAAGTGATGATCTGAACTTCATAAAAGGTGTCTTTTGAAGTGGTTTAGTAAGTAGATCAGCTACACATTTATTGTTTGGAACATGCTCCAAAGCAATCTCCTTGGCTTGCACCATTTCTCTCACAAAGTGATGACATATCTCAATGTGCTTAGATCTTGCATGGAAGATTGGGTTAGATGCAAGGTGTTGGGCTGATATATTGTCATTGCAGATGATTGGTGCCTCCTCTGAATCCATGATCTTTAGCTCCACCAATAATCTCTTGATCCAAAGTACCTCATTTGTAGTGGTTGTCAAAGCTTTGTACTCGGCCTCAGTTGAAGATAGAGATATAGTTTCTTGCTTTTTTGAAAGCCATGAAACCACATCTTCTCCTATGAAAGTTGAATAGGCACTTGTTGATTTCCCCCCCTGCAAAATCTGAATCACTAAATGCATGAAGGTTAATCACATCTCCTCTATATAGAATCCCAAAATCCAATGTACCCGAGATGTATCTTAGAATCCTCTTAGTCTTTTTCCAATGGATATTCAATGGCTTTTGCATGGATTGGCTCAACCTGCATACACTAAAGCTAAGATCTGGTCTAGTTATAGTGATCCACATTAAGGAGCCTATAAGTTGCCTAAACAAAGTGATGTCCATGAAGGATCTTTCATCATCTTCATTTGGCACTTTTACATCTTGCTCCATTGGCGTGTCAACACTTTTGCATACTTCCATCTTAAACTTCTTCACTTTGAGCATAGTTTACTTGACTTATAAAGATAAAATCAGACCCTCTAAGTACCTCTATGCCTAAGATGAAGTGAAGACACCCTAGATCTATCTTGAACTCTAAGGATAGATCTATCTTGATTTTCTCAATACCATCAACACTATTTCCACTAATGATGATGTCATTTACATAAATGAGTAAAAGTACAATACCAACATCATCAAACTTAATGTAAAGAGTGGGATCATATTCACTTTGAACAAAAGAAAGTGAAATGAGATAGCAATGTAGTCTTGAATTCCAAGATCTCGAGGCTTGCTTCAAGCCATAGATGCTTCTTTGGAGATGGCATACTTTGTTCTCCATTCCATGCTTGATGAACCCTTGTGGGAAAGTGGACCCTTCAATCATCCTTTCTGAAGTCAGCACGAAAATTGTGAACCCCATCCACTCAATTTCTGAGGTGGACTTCAAAGTTCATGTGCAAGGCCAATTCTTCACTATCACTGAAGACCTATTATGCATAGCCCTCGGGTTACCTTTGGATGAGAAGATGGTTTTAACCAATAAAGACTCAGTGATGAAGCAACCCACTTTTTGAGCAATTGTTTCATACCCACGAAGGGGTACAATATTTCAATGATCCGCGACACAACATTTAAAATGTTTTGTAAATACACGAACCAAGCAATATTTTTGACGGATGCAGATGCCACAATTTTAGTTCAAAATTTTGGTTACATATTGGACGCACTCGTTGGTAATCCAGTTTGCTTCGGCGTTATTACCTACAGGGCTTTTTTGCGAGTTATCGAATCTCTATGAGACTCATGATGTAACCACTAGATTACATTTTAGAAGAAAATTCTTTACTCTTAGCATGTTTGATTCTACTGCCATCACTTCTCACATCAACAGCTTCAAGTCTTTATTGGATCAATTATCAGTTGTAGGATGTTCTATTCAAGATGATGATGTCGTCATGACCTTGCTTTCTTCTCTTCCAAAGTTGTATGAATACTTTGTGGTGATGATCTCCACACAACCCGACCTTACTCTTTAAAAGGTGATCGGTCATCTTCTTCAAGAAGAAATACAGAGAAAGACCAGGGGCCTGTCCATCAAAGACAAATCCATGGCCATGTACACCAAGAAGAAAGACTATTCCAAGGGCAAGAATCAAGTGCAACAGCAACAGTAGAAGCCTCACACTCAAGGTGAGCATGGTGGATCGCGCAAGAATCTTTTCTGCAGATATTGCAAGGGAGCCAATCACGACATCAAGGAGTGTCGTATTCGTATCTAAAACAAGGCAAAGAAGCAACAACAACAGTAGCAGCCAAATTCCTCCAACGCGATGGAATTCAAGGAGCAAGATACACATTTATTAATGGCTTACAATAGCAGCAACGAAGAGTATGATAGCTGGTATCTGGACAGCGGCGCTACCCAACACATGACCTCTCACAAGGAATGGTTTACCGAGTATACAACTTACAACCGATTTCACGGCAAATCCAAGTACATAAAAATCCAGTATCATTTCATTCGGGAGAAAGTTTTCTCAGGGCAAGTGATCCTTCAATACTGCTCCACAACAGAAATGGTCGCATACACCTTCATCAAAACACTTCCCAGGATCAAGCATCAGAAGTTTTTCAACATGTTGAACCTGACGAAGATACCAAGGCACCAATCGTGACCTTAAGGGAGACTATTGGAAATTAAGCCCACAGTTGTCTCCTTGGTGAATGACTATTTTTCTATTTTATGATTCTTCCTGCACGTTTACTGATCATTGATCTAGGATCAGTTGAAACCGAGTTTGATTCTATGTCTACTCATCTGATACTTGCAAGAATCACAAACCTAGACAACCAATCATTTGAAGAATGTCTACAACGGGCTTCAGGCTGATCTCCAGCAAAGGGTAACCAATCTCATTATAATTTCAAGTTTAGATGTTGTTGAGTTTAATAACTTGAAGTCCGCAAACTTGCATCTAGAACAAGTCTGCAGATGTACATTGCTTTTTCAACAGTCTGCAGAAATGCACTAAGTGTCGCACAGTTCGCATTTTTCGCACTTTTCCAAAAACTACGACACTTACCGTTGACTTCTTCCATTCAATTATTTTGAAGAAGTCAACTTGTTCACAGTTCAAAAGTTTAACTATTTTCAACACCTTCGACTTTTTCGCATTTTTTTGGAAAATGCAAAGAGAGAGAAAATTCCCGAAGGTCCTCTATTTTTAAGAGTTAAACTGTTAAAGGCACCTTCGCCTTATTTTTAAGGGCACCTTCAACTTTTTCACATTTTTCTGAAAAGTGCGAGAGAGCTAAACTGTTAAAGACATCTTCGTCTTTTTGAAGGCACCTTCAACTTTTTAAGGTCACCTTAAACTGTTTACGAGTGCCTTCGATTTTTTTGCAAAATTCCAAAGAGAGAGAAAAATGTCGAAGGTCATCTATTTTGAACGAACGTTCCTAGCCACTTCTTGAAATTTGTGAAGTGAGAGAAAACCACTTCACGTAAAATGCAAAGTGAGAGAATTTGCAACGTCCTTGTCAACGCCAACGTTCCGGATTTGTTGACCGTATATACTATGTATAGTTGTCATAGAAGCCAAATACTTCCAAGTACAATGGCTTAACTAATTAGGTGACAAACATTTACTGTAATTAATACATGGATGAAATTTATAAATGGATCATCCAGGCACACTCATTGAGTCGCTCTGTCCATAAGACTTATTATTTGAGCCTCTCAATTACGCTGTCATTTTTTGGTTGTAATTGCTATTCATGCTTCAGTGTAATGTAGTAGCAGCTTGCTTTTTATCTGTGTATAACATAGATGAATGCTTGTTGTGATTGAATGCACTCTATCGTTGTTTGATCGCGCTTGTTTACTCACTCTGATCAAAACACGGACGTCTCAGTTTCTGATAGACAAAGGCTATCTTTGACGCCTAAGGAACTCGCGATATCATACTGCTCTTCCATTTATTTCAAAACCATACGTCACATTGAATCTGTTTTTCAGTAATACCACACACAAATCATTTCTAATCTCTTCAGTGACTATACTTTCATTTTTGAGAGTATGAATTAATTTTTAAGATCTTGTTGGGCAATTAGAACACTTAAAGCTGTGATCACATTTGGCATAAGTTGTCTATTAGACTGTTTTTGCATCTAGTAGTTAATTAGAATGGGAGAGCTGTTTCGCAATATTCCTGCTCTCTTCTCCATTCGCGTTCTTCTATCTCCATTGCCCCCATCAAGTATGACGTGGCATAACTAACAACTTGTTTCACTGGAGTATCGTGTATCCAAGACTAGGAGTATACTGTATCCTATGTACTGGTCATGGACATAACACATATGACATGGCCAAATTTTTCTAAGATAAAATTTTTGAAACGTTTAAAAGTAAGACAATGACAAGAATGTCGGTTTTCTATATCATATTCGCAAAAAACATCATAAGAGAATGCCATTCACATTTTACAATCAGTAGGTATGACCAGCCAAAGGTGATATCAAGAAAGAGTTTGTCTACAATACCAAAAAGTCTACATAAAATGTGAGCGCAAAAGTGCTTCACATGGATAGCCTCAAAAACTCTATTATGGTAACATAAATGTAAACAAAGTCTCTTTGTGTCACTGCTAGTGGAAAACTAGAGACAGTCGGTCGCTGTAGTATTGATTTTTCTTCTAATTGTCCCATCTTCGCACATCGATCAAGATCCGTAAAAGCTCAATTTTTTGACTGGTAAGACATCCTTGGTACCATTGCTTAGTCCTTCCTTTTTTTTGAAATCTGAAAAGTGCTTTCTTTCCTACTCCTGAACTAGAAATGATGAGTTCGGATTGTAAGATTGAAGGAGCCAGTTCTTTTATTTGAGTTCTAAAAGTACTTGCCTTGGAGAGTAGAGAAGCTAGGTCGTTTTAGAAGGCACTCTATTTTTCGGCATCTCCCAAGGGTGCAAGAAATTTGGCAGAGGAGTCTTTAGCAAGTTCAATGGAAGCATCAATATATACTGACAAATGAAGAGAAAATTCAGGTGTGATTTTACTACATCCCTAGCTGGTTTATGAAGCCACATAAAGAATGCATTCATCTGATTTGGGAAGGAAGCACTAGGAAAAAACTTGGCAAGATTATTCATTATGAACCAGATAGCATGGTCAAACCAAATGATAGAAGAGCTGTTTTTGTATTTTTCACCACATCTACATTTGAAAAAAGGTCTTTTCTAATTCAGATTGTGGCTTGGTGTAAGTTCATTCTATTGAAGCCAATGACCTCTAATTCTAGCCCAAGTTTGCTCAAAGGGACAGCTCAGAGGGATAGCGAGAGGGTTCAAATTTGTTCATATGCATAATGGTATCAAAAGAAACAAGGGTCTCAAGTAAAGGATTTTTATGAAGGGTAGCCAACTTGCAGACTTGTATTTCTTTTTCTGTCAAATGAGTCATCATGATCCAAAGATCAATAGGAATGGGTGCAAGGAAATTGACAGAAGGAAGACTCCAGAGTTTATAAGAGGTGAGAGTGGATTTGTATTCAATAATTCTGCTAGGAACAAAGGGGACTTGACAGCTTTTGGATTGGCAGAAATCATAAAAAGAAAGGTCATCAATGTCACAAATGTCTTGAGAGAAGATTCTGAGCTGAGAGGCACTATCCTCATCGAGGTCATCAGTAAAAACTAGAGGGTGCGATGAAAGAGGAGCATTAGAAACAAAAGGAGAAAGGATAGCAGGAATAATACCATTTTTCATTTTCCAAGCATATGAACACTTTTCTAATCTGCATATTATAGAATTGTTTCTCTTCTTCAAAATGTTTCAATGAAATCATTAAGAAGACTGTAAAGATTTTCCACTAAGCTCAAAGTGTCTTTCTTCTTAACAAACTCAAGATAAATCTTTTTCCAGTCAATAGTCTCAAGTAGATCAATCAGGCAAAGAATCTTATCCTTAGGTCCAACAGAAGAACACGTGGCCCTATCAGTGTTAGTGACAAAATTGTGCAACTCAACGGCCTTTTTCATACAACAACTCAATCTTTGAACAAAATGGTTAGGCGGAGAAGGGGCTCCCCATAGCCCAAAAAGGCAGCATTCTGAAACCATCCTCTGGACTAACCCATAGAAACATACCTTTGTTAGCTTATGAATTAGATAAAAGGTAAAGATTTTAATACTATCTCAACCAAGGAATAGTCGGATTTACACCACCAGGATGCATAGAGAGAGATACAAGACTGCACTTAGTTCCTCTTGACAAAGCAAGATTGAAATCTTTTGAAGCCTTTATTCATAATGCAACAAGGTAAATTATAGCTAAAAAAGCCACCATAAAGCATAACCACTTTCAAGACATCCAGCTGATACCTGCCACCATACCACAAAACACAGCCACACGAGTTAGTTTAGTGAGGAAGACAAGTGTCATAGCTGAGCGTCAGTTGTTATTCATGTCCAAAAGAAGTTATACTACTTAATAGGTTAAAATAGCATTTTAAATCATAGTCCAGTCTTTCCAAACAAGAAGTGTTTTAGCGATAGGCCAAGCCATTATATCACCGTATTAGGGCGAGTGCCATGCTGATCAGCTTACGGGCAGTTGGTCCATATCAGTTCGCTTTAAGTAAAAAAATAGTATGAGTAGTTTAAACCATTTGCATTTTGCTTAGCCAAAAGACATGGTGTGGACACGTGTGCTGGTATTAGGGCAAATCCATGCCATGCTAACCCAAGTTGTTGGAATTAAGTCCACATTTGTCTCCTTGGTGAATGACCAATTTCTATTTCAAGATTCTTCCTACACGTTTATTGATCGTTGATCTAGGGTCAAGTGAAACCAACTTTGGTTCTATGTCTGCTCATTTGATACCTGCAAGAATCATAACTTAGATAGCCAAATTATTTGAAGAACATCTACAACGGGCTTCCGGCTGATCTCCAGCAATACTATCATATTTCAAGTTCAGATGTTAAGTTCAACAGTTCGAAGATCACTGAAGACTTGGCCATCTTCAAGAACTTCCACGAATTAGCATTTAGAACAACTCTGCAAAAATACACTAAGTGTCGCAACAGTCTACAGAAATACACTAAGTGTCGGAACAGTCTACAGAAATACACACTGTTTTTAACAGTGTCAGATTTGTCGCATTTTTTCGAAATGTGACAGTGTCAGTTTTTTCGCATTTCTTTGAAATGCAACACTTCAGCATAGTTCAACTATTTTCAACAGTGTCGACTTTTTCGCAATTTCTCGAAATGTCATAGTGTCGGCTTTTTGCGACAATGTCAGCTTTTTTGCACTTTCCGGAAAAATGCAACACTTGCCTTCAGCTTCTTCCTTTCAACTATTTTGAAGAAGTTAAACTGTTTTAAAGACACCTTCGTCTTTTTAATAGCATCTTTGCATTTTTACAGACATTGTCGGCTTTTTGCAAAAAATGCAAAGAGAGAAAAATCTCGAAGGTCGTCTATTTTCAATGAGGAACAATCTAGGCACTTCCCAGAATTTGCAAAGTGAGAGAAAGCCACTTCACGTAAAATGCGAAGTGAGGATTGAATCAGGAAGCACACAACAATTTTTGTGCTATCCTAAATTTGAGAATCAAGGCATTTAAGAATCCAGATTAAGTGGGGGTGTTGGATTTCTATTCTCTCCATCCTTATTTCATGCTAATCTAGATTCATTTACTAGCTGTTGTAAATATTGGCATAGTCACGACATCTGTAGAAATACAAGAAAAGTCGATGACAGTCTACATTGACATGACCGACATTTTCTGATAAATGATTTTGAGCCCTGTCTCGTCGTCAAAGTCTTCGACTTCCATGACATCAACATCGAAGTCTCCGACTTTGATGTCTGATCAAAGAGAAGCTATGAAGTCCTCGACTTCCATGTCATCGACTTCATCGACATCGAAGTTTTCCAAACATCAATGTCATCTATTTGGCAGCTCACCAGTACATTTATTAGGTCGGACAGATTCTCTAACTAAATCAGATATTGTCCAAGTGCGACTGCCAACAGCACGTAGTGCCTTAATTCTAATTTGTAAAGTTACTTATTCTTTTAATCAATTAGCCATGTGTACATATTCATCTAAGATCGATGAATCAACATATTAGTAATGTCATTCAGAGCACAATTGTATCGTTCTTCTTCTCTATTATCATAGAGCATTGTATCAAGAAGAACGCGCCTGATCTGTTCTGCAATTACATTGTATCTCTACATGACTAATCCATCATTGTTCCAGCAATTTGGCTTGTGTAAGGTGATTGCATGTTCAAATTGATTCATACTTGCAGATTCATTGTTCTGTAGATTTTATCGTTTTGTATGACTGATAACACAGTTCGATTTCTTGCTCTAATCACTACAATTTTGATACAACGCTTCCGCAAAGCCAAAACTCTGTAATCAAGGTAATCTGTGCATGGCTAGGGAATCCACTTAGTCGATCCAGAGACTTTGAAGCTGTGATCAGTAGGACAAACTTTGAAGACTTCGAAGTCAATCTGATTACTAAATCCATAGACTTAGTTTCATACACCGACGATTCCATGTCGCTGCAATTTTTTTTTTTGGTTGCAACAGGAATTGAAGGCTGATCCACCTATCGAATCCCAACAACTTGATGTGACAAGGTGCTACCCTTGAGGTGTAAGCATGGTTAGTTCTCGCAGTTCGGGCACTGGGTGATGATCATCACGACACACCCAGAATTGACTCTATCACGAGTCATTATGATGTTGCTACAGGAAGACACCAGAAGAAATGAACCCGCTAGTTCCTCAATAGTTGACTCTTACGCCTTATACACCAACAGAAGCTCGAGTAAGCAGAAGAAAAAACTCTTTCCTTCATAGAAGCAGAGTACATTGCTATTTTTGAAGCCATTGAAGAAGCAATTTGGTTGAGAAATTTACTGTCAAACATTAGTTTGAGTTAGTACACTCTGACAATCATGTTCTGTGATAATCAGAGTGCCATTGCCTTATCGGCCAATCCTAGATTTCACTCTAGGAGTAAGCTTCACGACAGAGAGGTAAGCATAACATACTATCAAACACGATACATGATCACAGATGTATTTACCAAGGCCTTGAGCATTAATGCACACAACAAATTTTGAGAGTTGCTTAGTCTAAAAATCAAGACATTAACGGACCTAGATTAAGGACGGATGTTGGATTTATTTCTCTACTCTCCTAAATCCCATGTTAATCTAGTTCCATTCATATTGTTGCAATTTTACATGCATTGTTGCACAGTCTGAAGAAAATCTCTATTATCGAAGATAGGCACCAGAATGGCAACTGACTTGTTGAACTTATTCTGACTTGTCAAGGAAGGCCAGCTTGGCTGACTTATCGGGGAAGTCCGACTTGTCGACTCACCCGACTATCGTCGACGACCGTCAAACGACTATCCCGACTTTATTGACTATCGACAGGGACACGTTCAGACTCCGAATAGTCGAAGCCTTCTCATGTCCACTTCTTGTACTGTGCAATTACTTGGACAATGACAACAGCCGCCATGATCTATCTCAGATGACGCAACGGCTCCACGCCTTCTTCTTGTAAATACATCTGCACAATTCTAAATTGTATATAGAGATGACAGTTGTAATCAACAATATACCATAACTATGTAGGTATCATATCAAGATCATTAGAGGTAGACACAATAGATGCATTCACGCATTGATTCTTTCTTTCAGACAGATTGTCAAAAATAAGCTCATAGTTTTTATAGAATAGAGTTGGCTTTTTGAACATGTGTTCATTGAATCTTAGTAAAGAATTTTAGATCATTCAAGATCCAAATCTATAACCTGATCTTTGAATAGAAATAGATCAATCCTACCAATGTTGCCAATGTAGAAAAACCAACATCTACTCTATGAAAAAGCTGCAAACTCAATAAGAACCTAATCAAACATCAAACATATGATATGATGAAGTTGTTGTTTGTACAAAAATATTAAGCTACTATATTTCACATGTGTGGATCCAAAAATAGCATAGAATGAGCATTCTACACACAAGATTGCAAGATATAAAATATAGTGCACCAATGGATAGATGAACCAAAGAACTCTTGTATAAGCATGAAGTGAGATAAGAGAGAGAGAGAGAGAGAGAGAGAGAGAGAGAGAGAGAGAGAATGTGTCTCTACCCATGAGTGTACAACTACATATAGCAGATCCATGACTCATTAATGAGTTTAGTTTCCCTCCATAACAAAAACCCTAGCATTAATGTGGTCTAGATTCAAATGTCTCCAACATTCAAATTGAATCTATCAAACTCGTGTACTACACTTTTCCACACTTTCTAAAAGTGCTTATTCAAATGGCTTTAGACTAATATAACTTTGAAAAGTCAACTCTAAGTCTAATATGAGAATTGGCCTCAATTACCAAATATACAAATATGACCAAAATAGCAAAACTAGTTGAAATTTCTCTCTCTCTCTCTCTCTCTCTCTCTCTCTCTCTCTCTCTCTCTCTCTCTCTCTCTCTCTCTCTCTCTCTCTCTCTCTCTCTCTCTCTCTCTCTCTCTCTCTCTCTCTCTCTCCATTTAGTTTTAGCATAGACTTTGAGAACAATCCAAGTGAAGTCCTATGGCAAAAAATCAGAAGTGCAGAAACTCAAGCAGCATGAAGCTGATCTCCAAGGGTATATCTCGGCCCTACAGACGCTCAATTGAAGGTCCAAGAGATCCAGCAACAGCTCACACAGCGTCTCACTCTATTTCAGGCACAACTCTCAATATTGGAAACAGAAAATCTATGCCTGAGAGCAGAAGTGACAACCCTACAAATAGAAATGATAGCCTGGTTAGCCAAACCGGCTCCTGCCAACAGACCACTTAGCCAAGCCGAGGTGGATCTTCTCACACAACAGGTGAAGGTATATAGAGACACTTTCGACAAATACCAAGTCAAGTTCAACAGTTATCGACGAGGGGTCATGCATGAGTTAGCACAGGCAAAGAATTCCTTGAAGGCATGCCAAAGGCACATGGAGCAACAGCCTCAACCTATCCCTATGGTGATTCCACCACCACCAATGAAAGACACTACCATGCCAAGTCCAATCTGCTCACAACATCATACTGCTAATGAATATCCTCAACTACAAAACCATTTTTCAGCTGCACCCAAAGCCACCATCTATCGAGCATACCACCCCTACCGTCCACAATAGCCTATGCCACGACCAAGGGTATACCAACCATGACCAACTACACCAAATCAGTACCAACCACCATGTCAACAGTTTGTCGTGAACCAACCAGCTCCACAACAAGCTGTACATTATCTTGATCCCAATACTATCGATCCAACAACCTACTATGTGGAAGATCATACTCAATAGCAGTACCCCACTAAGATAGTTGTTTATTATACATATGATCCTAACGCCCAAGCAGTGGACCCCAATGCCCAAACATACGATCCAAACCATGCTGTATTTGATGCGCATCAACTCCCAACAATATGAGGATGTTTTATCTGTGCAGGTAAGCATCCTAGTATTCGCTGCCTAAATAAACTTCGCTTTTCTCTAGCTTGCGAAAACTGCAGTATTGAACATCACGTGAAGGACTGCCCATCCCGATCCAAAAAACCTGCTGCTCCTATCTGTTCAGTGCAAGTAGAAACTTTGCCAGTTGCAACTCATCCCGCATGGGTCTTGACGCGGGCACAAACCCAACGCCAAGCCCCTACACTTGCACCCAGCAAAACTCAGCAGCATGCTGTCCCTCCAAGTGAAGATTCGACCTCGATAGTTTATCCTCACCCATCTGAAAAAATTCGACTGCATCATTAGTATCGCCAGCAAATCCGCAATGCCGATCAACAATCTTCCACCTCCATTCAAGACAAAAAAGCTTCGATTGGAGTGGGACCACCAATCCAATAAGGAGGGGGATAATGTTAGCAACTATGCAAACACAAAAAAAATATAAAATGTGTTTAAGTCCATGTATGAGTATCTGTCAATAAACTTCCACCATGGCATGTGTTTTGTAAGTCCATGAGTAGAAGCTTAAAATAATAAAATAGCTTAAACTTAGATTTAGAACTTAGACTTAAGAAACTTAAAATTAGAAACTTTTGTCTTTAGTTTTCTCAAGTTAGAAACTTTTTGAAGTCCTAAGTCCTGAGTTAGAAGTTCTGGAAAGGCTAGAAATAAGTTAATCCCATAAGTTAGTGGATACTTATGAAAGACCCTCCTTGCCATAAAAGGAGAGGTATTTGCCATGTAAATAACACTTTTGAGATTAAGCTATCAAGCTCTCTATTTTTGAGACTATCTTTCTATTTCATTTGTGTTCCCTTTGGGAAGGTGCATAGCTTGAGGGAAGGAGCTCGGGCCTCCTCTTGCCTCCTTCTCATCGGTTTGTAAAGTGGCATGTATTTATTTGATTGATTTTTAGTTAGCCGCAATCTATCATCCAATTTTCCTTGTGGGTGTTAATTTAGGATCTAGTTTAGTAACCTTGCTAGTTGGGTAAGCCTTAGCAAGGATTTTATACTTATTGTTTTAGATAGTTTCATTTCCGTTTTGGGCACTAGTTGGGCAAGCCTTAGTTTCATTTCCGTTTCGGGCACTAGTTGGGCAAGCCTTAGTGCATTCATTTTGTTAACTATTTTTGTTTGAAGCTTTTGGTAGGAACTTAAAAGGTGGACGATCCTCTCTATGCTACACCACATCGTGAGTAGATCTAGCCAATGCAAACAAGATTTACTTCCAACACAAGCTTGGGTCGACCAAATTGGTTAACAGGAGTCCACAAGTCCCTTTTTCACTACAAAGGAATAATACCAACATAATAACTTTCATCAAAGACGTCACCAGCTATCTCATCCACCAAAGGTGCACAAAGAAGAGTCTATACTAAACCGGCAGAGTACCAAGGGACGACACTACTTCATGCCATGGGTCCTGTTGGGGGTATTCCCAAGATGATGTAAATAAATAAAAAGTCGAGTTAGTAGAAATAGTTGTGAGGGTGGTGGCATCCTGCGTGTATAAGCCCATGGCCCAATGAGCACTTGTAAATTAATAATTTTGGCATAAACTTGACTTTGGGGCATGTAATTAAAAATAATAGTAGAAGGCCAAAGTTAAGCTTAAACTTAAATTCCTAAGTTTGATTAATTAGTCAAAGTCAATTGGTGGTAGGTGAAGTGTGTTTCTCTCTCCAACATTGATTAGTTTGTGCTTTTGATGAAGGGTGTGGATTTCAATCCCACCTTCCTTGGAATAGCCAATAGGAGAAAGGGGCAAGGGCCTTCCTCATCCATAAAAAGGCACCATTTGTATCATATTTGGATGCTTAATAGAGAGGAGGAGACTCTAGAGAGCTCAAACATCCTCATTTCTAGTCACTCTTGCTTATGCTCTTGTTGTGTTTTGCTTGTTCTTTCTAGTTTCCATGCTTTTTGCTTTGTGCTAGTTAAGATTTTTTCCATAAGCAATGACATTGAGCATTTGAACTAACCTCCATCTCACCTCTTTCTCTTTTTCCCTCTCTCTTCTCTTCTTCACTTCCTCTTTTCACCCTCAATCATGTTGAATGCTTGTGTTTAGAGTTAGTTGAACTAGAGTTAGTGGGAGTCATGTTAAAAGTGGAGTAGAGTTAAAGGAAAGAGTAAATAACACCTAAATCTGGAAACTTGATATAGTTAGGCACCTATCTAGTGTTTTAACCCTCTTTGACAGGCGGAAGGACGGAAGGGCTGCTCATCGACGAGACGATTCAAATGGGCAGAATGCGACACTCCCTTGGACCAGATCACGCTCCATAACTGCAATTGGCCAAGAATTCCTTCATAGCATGGATGGAACACGGATGTAGATGCCAAAAGGGCTCTAATCCAGTTTTCCAAAAATTATATCAATTGTCCTGGTCCAATAGTCCGCGCCTTAATGCAAGTCACGGGAGAGCTACTTAGAAGGACACAATTAGAAGAATCAGCACAGCCATCAGGCTCGCCCATTGTCAAATACGCCACACAACTAGAGCAGCTACTTATGAAATGTTAAAAAATCACAATTCTAGCTTGACTAGTTTTGGTCATATGACTTGTAAATAGTTAGATGGTCATGATGTGGCTTGTCACACGTGCCAAATAGCATAGGATTCCATTCATAAGGATGTTCTCAAGTAGACCTAAGTGTTAGAACCTTTGGAATGAGTCCAAATTATGCTTAGATACAAGAGAGAAAAAATAGGAGCTATTTTTGGTAATTATTGCATTGTTGAGGGATCTCCAAGACTCCAACCCTAACTTGGTAGGGATGAAAGATCCACCAAAATTAGCATTAGGGATAGGTTTAGGGCTACTCATACCTGCCCAAAACTGTGATGGATCATGTATATATAGGTGATGATATCTCACCAAAATCAATCAAGCAATTTCATGAATTTTCTCTCATAATGGTGCAATTGCTCTCTATGTTCATAATTGTTTGAGTACTTGTGATTACTAATGATTATATGATTGAATGTAAGTCTGGTGTACAGTACTCAGACTGTGGAAGACCGTACTTTCACACGTGTGAAGCCTTCTTCAAGGATTTGGGCCATTTAGTGAGGTTCAAGCATAGATTTTTGATGGCTTTTGATGGTTCAACTTGTGCTAATCTTAGGAGATCATAATCTATTGTTTCCCTCATCATTTCAAGTGTCTTAGGATCCTTATTTGATGTAATTTTTACATGGTATTAGAGCCTCAAGACTGAAATGAGCTAAATCCTTGGTTTTCATTCAATTTGATCACAATTTTTGATCTAAATCTTGTGTAGATTGGATCTTAGCATCTAGCGTTGATTCTGGAACTCAAAGTGAGTCAAATACATTGGAGATTGGTGTTGTGTGACTTCATTTGTAGGTGTTTAGGAATTTTTATCCAATGTCAACGCTTCGGTATCTCTCTTAATCCTGAAAAATGCTAGATTTGGATAGCCCATGGAATTGTGTTAGGACATATTATCTCACGAAATGGCATTGCCACTGACCCTGAAAACATCCTTATCATTCAAAATCTACCGGAGTCGCGTACGATACGTGAAGTTTACTCCTTCCTTGGCCACGCCAACTACTATTGGTACTTTATTTTCGATTTCGCTAACAAAGCACGCTTAATCTACAAAGTAGTTATAGTTTCCAAATGGACGGATGAACAACACGTCGTCTTTAATCACCTCAAAGAAGCCCTTACCAATGCACCCATCCTTCGGGCTCCTGATTGTTCTAAAGAATTCCATGTTCATACCGATGCATCCAAGTATGCCATTGGAGCAGTGCTCACCCAACCGGGAGAATTCAAAAAGGGCTACCCAATTCGTTTTCTTAGTCGACAATTGATACCTGCTGAAGTCAATTATACCACTACCGAACGCAAAGCCTTGGCAATGGTATATGCGGTTCAGAAGTTTCGCCATTATCTTCTAGGAAAAGTCTTTGCGTTTTTTACTGATCCCTTTTTATTGTTTGCATGCCATTTCGATAATATTTTTGCTATGATTTCTTGTTCCACCCATCAAGATACTATCAGATCATGTATACCAACAATCTTCTCTGAGAAAACCACAAAAGTCGTTAGTTTCAAACGAAAATTTTTCACAACATCTCAGATAGAATTCGCTTGACCCTTTTTTCACAAAGCACGATTCATTTTTTACCTTCGCGAATTCTGTCTCAGATAAAAAATGTCTAAAAATAGACAAAAGGTAGTTTTCTTCATCAGATATCCATTCTCAGAATTCGCAGACAATTCGTTGGAGCTCAAATTGATTTTCACAATTTCTCTACTATCTCCGCGAATTTTGATCAAATACATTTTTGCACTATCAGACATTTTTTCTCTTTTGGCAATAAAAAAACCACTTACAGAATTCGCGGGTCCTCAGAAAGTTGCCTCAAAATTCACGACCATCATTACCAAATCGTGGAGGCTGAGTGGGTGAAATTGCGAATTCCTGCCAAAAAAATCTATATATAGACCTCCATCTTCTCTCCACGCGTTCATTTTAGATTGCTGCTCTCGAGTTCATGCCAAATTTTTTCAAAATTTTCAAAATTCTCAGAGCAATCTAAAATCACTGTTATCATGGCTTCTCGTGATTCCTCATTGAGCTTGCATCGTCGTAAATCCCCTCGTCCTTATTCAGGGGATATAGTCATGATCTATCTTAAGAATTACGCCGAGCAACTCACACTGGCCAAGGATATCCTCACAAACCTTGGATTTGATCTGACACTTTTCCGAGACCAGCAGAGCGAGAGCCTCATCCGAGCAGCCTACTCGACCTATTCGGATGAGTTCCAAACTTTCCTGATTACATCCAAGAGTGGCAGCTATACTATTATCAATGTCTCTTCTGGGGATCTTCAAAGCGTCGACTTTCCTAATCTCGGAGAGACAATCCATGGAAAGGGCACCAGTTATGATGCCAAGTACTTTACCAAGTTTCTGACTGACAATGGCAAAACCATTGCCCAAACCAACGACGGGATCGCTATCCGCCTCATCACGGATCCCCATCTATGGGCCGCCTTAGAGATCCTCGTCACCATGGTCGCAGTACATACCACCAAGATGGATCGCATCCCACCAAGCGATCTCTTCTCTTTGACCCTCAACATAGACGACCCCACTCAAAATTATAAGTGGGCTTGAGAAGGTAGCAGAGAAGCTGTGCGGAGCTGAAAGCCCACAAATCAACTACCAAATCTGGATATCTCCTTGACATGTTGGTCACCAAGCAATTGGGGTCTAAGGCGGCTGCTGCCATCAAGGAGCTGGATGTTGTTTATCCAGGCACAAAAAAATGAGCCACCCCCCAACTGACAACAGAACCAGTCTCACCAGCCCCACCTACTAAGAAGCAGAAAGGGAAGGTGTTCAGCCCAGAAGCAGATGTCCTGCATGATATTCTATCCAACGACATCAAGGTAGAATATGCTGAATCCGGAGGGAGCCTTAAACCATATCAGGTCCCAAAGGAAGTCTTAGAGCAACAGGCGGCCTTACTTCACCAGGCGCAACAATGCCGACAAGCAGTAGCAGCAGCAACAACAGACAACTCCGGAATGGCAAGCACTTTCGGCTCTGATCCTATGGGCGTGATTCCGTCCACACAGGCAATCTCCTCGCCATCACTTGCTCTCACACTCCCACCACCACCCCCACCGTTTACTGACACCTCCACACCCTCACTAACTCTCAACACGGGTTTCCCTTCCACGCTTCCACAAAAGCCCTCCCCTGTACAAATCTCCACCCTACTTGACTCCACAGTCAACGTAGATGATTTTGCATTACAATTACTAACTACATTACCATCAACCACTGTCACCACTAACCCAATCCCACACTCTCCACCACATAGTACCTCCCCACCCCTCAATCCACAATCACCTCCACCTGTCTTTCACACACCTCAGTCTAGTCCTGTTCCTGATTTTCTACCATTTAACCCCATGTCGTATCCTAACTACACACGCACCCTCCCTGACATTGGTTCCTGGGAGCAGTTATCTCTTACAGCCCAAAAAGCAGTATGGTTGGTGAATGAGCTCCAATACAATCTATTCGGCACCCTAGGGAGACAGTATACTATGCGACAATTTGATGATGGTGCGATGGTGGATCTTCAGAAAGAAAAAGCAAGGCTGGAGGAGGAAAACAAACAACAGTAGTTGCAGATCCATAACCTCATGAATTACAATCAACAACAACAACAGATGCTACTCCATCTCCAGAACCTGCTCCAACTGAAGGTATCCAACATGCAGCAAACCATCGATACCCTCAAAGCCGAGAAGGATGAGGCTGTAGCAGATTCACAAGTAGCACGTTCCGCTATGAAGGAACAGTTGGAAATGGTGGACTTCAACGACTTCGCACCACCAGCTATTCCTGAGGGAACTGTCATTTCAGTGATGGCCTATCAAACGCTGGCCCAAAAGCTGAAAGTCACGATGGAGCAACACTCAAAATTACAACAATCATACATTGCTTCCGTCGAGGCCCTAAAGCAGCACATAGCCACCCTGGAAGAACGCTTAAAGGCTACTGCCCAATCGACACCGTCGGTTCATGCAGAGCATGCTCAATTCCATGATTTGGGGCACCACTTGGATGGACCAGATGGTGGAGATGGAGCATGATTTCAACAGCCTCCTCCTGCCACTCAAGGCTCCGCATTTCAAGGCCAACCCCTGGGGCAAGGAGCTCAAACACCAACCAATCCATCGGGCTCTGGAGGTACCAGATCCCAACATCTTCTTTTCCCTTCCACCGCTTCTAACCCCCTTGACACCACTAACACAACCTTCATTCCATGACAATTTTCTCCTGAGGTACAAAGAATTGCAGAAGCTAACTCCTCGCCTCCTCTATCTCCTGATCTCAATTCACAAATCGAACATGAGATTTCCTCTGAAGCCCCAACCATCCGACACAGAATCATGCCCACAGAACCAAGCAAGGAGTTGTGCGTCTCTTAGGAGTTTGCAAAGAAGTATCCAACAACGAAAGAGTGAGGTGGCTACATACTGCCAGATTTGGACTAGTGTCAAACACATAAAGCAGCAGTAAAACTCCTGGATCCACAACCTCTCTGGCATCATCAGCTCTTCCTGCAAAGTAAGACCTCAGTGACACGGTATCTCGAAGCTCCCTCCTACATGCGCACCAATCTTTATTACTATCCAGTAGTGAGCGAGAACCGTTTCCTGCCAGCAAGGTCAAGAAAAGAATCTTTTGGCCTAAGCTCACAAGCGTGGATATCGGCAACTTAGCCGAAGACATGGTCACCAACTGCCGAGTATTCTACCAAAAGCACCATAGCAATCCTGATCGCGACGTCAGATACTTTGCGGATAATTGCGGCCTGGAGGCAATTTTGGCAAAAGTCAGAGGTTTTTGGGATCGAGGGTTACCCCCAATCGCCCTTGACATCAATAAACCCTTACGGACGCAAGACGACCATATCAATGTTGCAAGGCTCTATTATCGTGCTGCACTCACTTCCGCCTTGCACGTTGATATGGTGGAGCTATGGAAAACCCATAATTTTCTCCAAGGTATGCTCCATTACTATAAACCCATGCCCTTCCTCAACAAATTACGGTGGCAAATGATGGAGGGCATCGACATGACAATCTACCACTCCCGACAGCAACAGTCTTGCCTCCAAGAAGCACAAAAGATCCAGGACAAAAAGACGTCGATTGGTGTGGGACCACCAATCCAATAAGGAGGGGCATAATGTTAGCAACTGTGCTAACACAGAGAAAATAAATAAAAATAAATAAATAAAACTCCGTGGCATGTGTTTTGTAAGACCACATATGAGTATCTGTCAATAAACTTCAAGCCATGGCATGTGTTTTGTAAGTCCATGAGTAGAAGCTTAAATAATAATAAAATAGCTTAAACTTAGATTTAGAACTTAGACTTAGGAAACTTAAGTCTAGAAATATTTTATCTTAAGTTTTCCTAAGTTAAGAAATTTGAAGTTCTAAATCCTAAGTTAGAAGTTCTTGAAAAGCTAGAAACAGATTAGTCCCATAAGTTAGTAGACACTTACCCTCCTTGCCATAAAAGAAGAGGTATTTGCATTGTAACCAACACTTTTGAGATTAAGCTATCTTGCTCTCTATTTTGGAGAATTATCATTCTATGTCATTTGTGTTCCCTTTGGAAAGGTGCATAGCGTGAGGGAAGGTGCTCGGGCCTCCTCTTGCATCTTTTTCATCGGTTTATTGTGGCATGTTCTTTATTGCCTATTTGCTTAATATTAGCCGCAATATTATTTTATTACCCTTTGGGTGCTAAGTAGAATTTAGATTAAACACCTTGCTAGTTGGGTAAGCCTTAGCAAGGGTTTGTATTTTGTCACCTTAGATAGTTTCATTTTCGTTTTGAGCACTAGTTGGGTAAGCCTTAGTGCTTCCATCATTACTTCTTAGTTTCGCATTTCTGTTTGAACCTTGGTAGAAACTTAAAAATGGACGAATCTCTACATCCCTATACTACACCTGTAAGTAGATCTAGCCACCGCACACACTAGAAATACTTTCAACATTCTCCTGGCTGGGTTAAGACTGCTCCAATTGCATACTTTGATGCGTCCGTATGCACATGAACCTCAATGGACCAATTGGGTGGACGTAGGATTGATGTTGAAACCAATGCATCTTTAAGTTTTTGGAAAGCCTTTAGGGCTTTCTCGTTCCAATGTGGATCCATTGTGAGTTTGTAAATTGGTCGTGCTAACTCCGCAAAATCTAAAATGAAAATCCTATAATAGTTAGCAAGGTGAATAAAAATGAAGAAGTATCCATGAGAGAGAGAGAGAGAGAGAGAGAGAGAGAGAGAGAGAGAGAGAGAGAGAGAGAGAGAGAGAGAGAGAGAGAGAGAGAGAGAGAGAGAGAGAACCCACCATTTAGTGAATCCCTTGGGGGTTAGTTAGATCCCCGTAAGGGATAGCTAACTGCCCACCAAAAGACAATCGACATCATGTGGTAAAGAGTAAGACAAACCCGGAAAGGAAATTGAGATAAGTAAGTTATTGATGACAAGACATAGTTTATCCCTCATAGAACCATTTTTTTGAAAAGCGTCAACCAAAATTTTGACCTCTTTTATAAATGTATTTTGTTTGTTACAATGGTACATTGCGGCAATGACCTGTGAAACAATAACCCTATATGAATTATAGATCGGTCTTGTATGTATTTGCCTTAAGGCCTGCACCTTCCATGAGGAACGGTGACAACATACCAAGAGCTCCTGTGAGAAATTTGGCAAGTCTGGTAAAATAGCAGTTGTGAGCATTGGTAATCCATCTAAATGAACCCTTGTGGGCTTTATAGGTGCAAAGGAGATAAGGTAGAGAATCATTCTCTAAGAAAAATCCTGGTAAGAGCTTAGTAGTTATATCCATTATATATGCAAGAGAATTCTTAACAGAGTTAGATTGTTCATTGGGAAAAGGAGTAAAGTCTAAACTATTGAGTCTTTGTATGGCCAATTTTCGTGCAAAGAATTTACACATAAAGCATGGGTTGTGTTATGCTTTATCGACACCGTTTACGTAAAGAAAGTTGGTAAGCCATTGTAGTTCATCATTGGCAATCCTATTTTTTTAGTAAGAGAAGCAGTATTTTCATGAAGCCATTTACCCTTTCTAATATAGCTTAATGCAGTATCTTTAAAAAAATCAGCATGTTTCATTTTTGTAATTTCATTCAAAAACGCAGAAGAAGGTAAAAGTTTCATTAGTTTAAGCCAACTGTCATAAAGTTCGGAAGCAACTTTGTTCACATTAGCTTGCCTTAAAGTAATATGGTTTAGGCCTTCTTCTAAAGATTTTCATAAAAATAAACTTTTGACAACATTGTAATCAGTGCATATTATAAGGAAGCTCCTTAGATCCCGCTTACAAATCACAAACACAATGATACCACATTATGGAGAAACCACCCAACCAAGTAGAACCATCCAATCAAACTCTAGAAGCCTCACCCCCAAGCCAAAGAACAAGAAGCATGAATATAGAGTGAGCCTGGCAATGAATCCAAAACCATGATGAGGAGTAGGGCGAGTTTGGACCCAATATATAGAGCCAAAAGCAACTTGGGCACATAGCCATGCATAGCCCTAAATTTTCCATACATAGATTCACCTAGAATAGAGTCCTAAGCATGGACCAACTATTTATAGAATTGTTATTGATAACTCTACACATGCATACACTGTCTCATACCTTGTCTAAACTCCATTTAGTGTGTCTAGGCCTCACAAGGATATTAGTTACTTTCGGGTCACATCCAGTATGACGTGGCATAACTAACAGCTTGTTTCATTGGAGTACCATGTATCCAAGACTAGGAGTATACTATATCCTATCTACTGGTCATGGACATAACATGCCTCTATCCTTAGAAGCTAAACTTCGAGAAATTCCTCTTTATGCTATCAACTCTCTCCCACAAATCATCATCCTCAGTACGACCCTTCCACCGAATTAAGCAGAGATAGAATGATTTCTCAATTGTTTATTTTGGTTCTGACACTTTCTTAGGTTCCAAAGGTACATTAAGCGACAAATCTTTCAAATGGGATACATCCTCATCTGATCCAATTGTATCAGCTTCATGTAAACTTAGTTTCAAATGACTTACATGAAACACTGGGTGTGGTTCTTGAAGATCGAGTTCATACGCCAAAGAACCAATTCTACGTACAATCCTGAAACGTCAACAATAATGGGTAGACAGCTTATAATGCTTCCCTTTACATAACGTCTTAGAATCTCTTGGAATCCTAAGATATACCTAGTCATCAACTTTATAATCTCTTGGAGATCTCTTAAAATCGGTATAGTGTTTAGCCCTATCTTGAGCACTACGGATACTATCATTAGCCACTTGCAACATCTCTTGCATATAATGCAAAAAATCAACAACCTTTTGGATCTTAACAGACTTTGTCTCAACATTTACTGGAGATCTAGGTTGAAAACCGTACATAAGCATAAAAGGACTGTAACCTGTAGCAGAATGTTTATTACTATTATATGCAAACTCAACCAGTGGGAGATAATCTTCCCAATGAGATTGCTTGTGAAAAACATACGTCCTCAAAATATCTTCCATAGTTTGATTAGTCCTTTTTGTCTGGCCATCTGATTCAGGATGATCAGAAGAACTTAAACTCAAAGAAGTTTCAAGTTTATGAAATACTGCTGTGACCTGTGAACTTAGGATCTCTATCACTAACAATGTCATTGGCTAGACCATACAACTGAAATAATCTTTTAACAAAGATCTGGGCTTATTCAGAAGCCTTTATAGTTGACTTGACTGGTATGAATGCAACTAACTTAATTAACTGATTCACTACAACCCAGATAGAATTATTTTGTCGTTGGGTCTTTGGAAGTCCAACTATAAAATCCATAGATATGCTTTCTCATTTCTTATCAGGGATATCTAACGGATGCAACAAACCACCACCCTTATGGCGTTCAGCCTTTGCTAGTTGACAGGGTTTGCATTTAACAACATATGACGCGACATATGGCTTGAGCTTTGGCCAATAAAATTCTCTTTTAACCAAGTTCAGAGTCTTGTGTATACCGGGATGTCTTGCATAGGGTATGTCATGACATTCAAACAAAATTTTACGTTTGAGCTCATCATCACCAGGTACGCAAACTTTCCCATTCCAAAATAGTAATCCATCTCGAATGGTAAACTGTTTCACAATATTCTTATCTTCCTTAGTTAGTTGAGTCCCCTGTGTTTCTGACTCAACACAGTCCACATTTTTTCCGATCTGAACAATGTTCCAAATATGACCAAAATGGGAGTCTGATTCATATTTTTCTCTCAACGAAAGATATAGATCCGTAGAAATCTGCGTGAATGACAACTCGTTCAGTTCACCTATCCGACTAAGAGCATCTGCAACTTGATTAGAGCTGCCTCTTATGTAACGGATTTCATGATCAAATTCTCGCATCAATTAAGCCCATAGACCTTTTCTCCCCCGAAGATCATGTTGGTTACAAAAATACTTAAGAGGCTGGTGATCCATATACACTACAAACTTACTACCATACAAGTAGTGTCTCTAGGTTTTAAGTGCATGGATTACAACAAACAATTCTTTTTCCTGCGTAGTATAACGCAACTAAGGAGCAGTGAATTTTTCGCTCTCAAACGCTAGTGGCCTATCCATTTGTAATAGAACCGCTCCAACTACAACATCACTTGCGTTCGTTCTCACGACGTAAGGTAAATCTGGATTTGCAATTTGTAACACGGGAGCTGAAACAATCATTGTTTTAAGTTTCTCAGAACATTGATTCAATTCCTCGTTCCAACTAGCTTGATTCCTCTTTGTCCTTTTATTAACAAATCCTTTTGTCAGATTATCAAGTGGTGCTGCTAACTTAGCATAGTCCTCAATAAATCTCTTGAAGAAAAGTGTAAAACCTAAAAATGACTTTACTTGCCTCACAGTTCCCAGAATTGGCCACCCAATCATAATCTTGATTTTATTCTCATCAATCTTGATCCCATTTACTGTGATCTTATGACCAAGATAAAGTAACTCTTGCTTAAAGAATTCACACTTGGACTCTTTAGCGTAGAGTAACTCCTGACGAAGTTTCATCAAGACGATTTTTAAGTGTTCTACGTGTTTCATCAAGGATTTACTGTAAACGAGAATATCATCCAAGAATACAACATTCTATGCGAAAATTCTGATCTAGTGGAGAGTGCAGATTAGAGATGCAATCACTGACTATTAGAGATGCAATCACTGACTGATTGCCAACCATCGAAACCATGAGCAACATCCACAAGTAATAGAGTGATGGAGGAGCTCACATCAAGCAAAGAGCTCACAAAGCAAAAGCATCTTTATTACAAAGAGACTGATACATATACAAGTAAAGGTCCCCTTTGCATTGGGACGCCAAACTAAAACAATACATAATTGTAAACTACAATCACAATTGAGCTTACTATTTCTAACTCCCTCTCTTAAGCTCAAGTGTGGTTTAAGTATCAACCTGATTGTACACTTATTACAGTATCACAATTGAAGCTTTTATAAATAAACCAAATCAAATCTAAGCTCAAATGTGATAAGAGTATCAGAATAAAAATGTGCCTGGAGTGTCCGTATAGATCATATGCAATTTTCCTGCTACCTGTACTCGACTCACACTCAAATACACAGTCAAAGAACTTGACTTCACAAAGTATCAACCAAACACCATGCTCTCAAGAAGAATCTGCCACACTCTGAACTTGACTTGTTCACCATCCAACTTGAAACACAAGCGGACCACGTGAGACCCAAGACTCACACCGAGGAAACCTCACTGCCACCATGAGATCATCATCCTCCATCTTACTAGGATGACATCCTATCAGACACTTACAAGATAAACTCATAACGCTGATAACAATGAGCGACTATGGCTCAACCTAAGGAAATTTTACTGCCACTAAGATTATACCCTCGCCAGAAAATCAGCTAGTAGACATGTCAACAAGTCACTGAGCATCAAATGAGTACTTTGTTTTTCTTTCAGTAGCGAATGCATAACCAATCAAACTCCAACTCTGATCTATGTCTAGTCACAAAGACTCTCATGACAAAGTCACATGCAAGCAATCACATTCATGCAACCAACACGAATGACAAACATATCAACTGATGATTACTGCTTGCTGAAGAAGATATCCTCTTGTACCATACACCTTTGCCATAGGTAGATCCACTGCTACAACAACCATGCATCCAAAGCTCCACGCATCTGTCCTGAGATGTCCTCAAATGCACCATGTACCTCCCAGAGATACATCCCTGTCCAAGTGTCCTATCCAACCATCCATTCCACTTTGCCTTGCCTTGCTAAGCTATCATTCATCCTTCATGCACCAAGCATACGAGTCTACCAAGGACTCTGATGAATCCCCTACATTTCATGAGCTTTCTCCTATAGGTTACACGCTTTGACAAGCATCCACAAAAAATATGGATCACATATCAACTTGCACTACTCATTCATGCTTTTTATTTACCCAAAAGTATCCCAAGCATGAGCTCCACCACACTTCCACCGTGAAGTGTTAACACCTTGTCACCTCCAAACTTGTCGAAAGTTCCACCACCGCGCAAGCTTAACTCTACAAACTCTAGTAATCCACTTGCTAGCTCACTTTCACGAGTACCTGGTTAGATGTCCTCTTCGCATCACCACTTCATGAAATGTAGTCAAGTTACTAGATCGCTTTCCAAATTTCCACTTTGGCTCATCCAGTTGACCTTTCAATTGACATCGTTCACCTTATGACCGCCACCATTAAGCTAGTGTAAACTTCTCCTCAACTGAGACATTTCTCCCTTGCAAAAGCATGTGAAGCAACCACAACCACCGAATCTGACAATGCCCTTGTCGATTTTCACCTTGAGAGGCCCCAAGAGTCCCTTGAGCTTAGTTAGTTCGAACTTCCAAAAAGTTGAACCAGTAGATATGAACTATTTCACCATGTCAGTCGGCATAATGCGGCACCATGCCTAGCTCTCTCCTGTGGTTGGTTTCCCTCTCTCAATTTCTACCAACTAAGAGTTTCACGACGCCTCATTGCAAGTTTTCCGCATTTTCTCCCTTGCAAAATCGCCCTTTTCGCTCTCCCTCACAATATACTATGCTTAGGCTCTTCAAAATTGCTTGAGAACCGCTTTAGAGCTCCTTGGCTATAGGCACACACCCTTTTCCTAGCCTGCCCTATAGACTTTCAGCCAAAAATTGGGCTTAATTTGACACACAGGTCACCAAATAGCGAAAATTGTACCTCATTGGGTCACTCGTCTCCCGCTCCATATAATGGTGTCAAGAATGCATCAAAATGCATTTCTCCCTTGACGATGTCATCACTCTGTCCGTCAACTTTGTGCAGGCTTTTATAGGCTCCAAAATGGCCCTTGTTTGACCCCAAAAGCTCCTTTCTAGCCAAAAATAGCCTTTGCTAAACTCTCTTTAGCAAAATAGTTCAAAAATGAGCTAAAATGTCATTTTGAAGAATCTGTGGGCTTCAAAATGACTTTCACCAGTCGAGCCCCTTCTTACATTTCAGTATGAACATTTTTAATGAAGTTGCTTGGCAAAATGCCCTTCAATTGCCTTTAGGTCCATTTCACTCTCCATCCAACTGTGGCCTCCAATCTAACGATCTGTGTCATTTCAAGAAGTCTTGATCCTGGCAATTGATTTGAATGGACCTAGATCCGACGATTTCCCAGCCTCTTTGCACACCAAATGTGACTCATCTGGCCACGGACCACCTCTAGCTGCTAAAGCCCTTTGCTGGTTGGGCGCGCGCGAGCTGCCGCAGACTCCTCCTCTTCCATCTTTCTCTTTGCAGCCATGTCTTCTTCTGCCCTTGCTAATGGCCACCCTTCTGAGATCTGAACGTTCTCCTCGTCTGATCTATGGCAGTCCACGGCCTCCTGTAGTTAGATCCACACTAGCAGGGCGCTCCTCTCTATGAATTTACAGCTTCAAGAAAGTCTTTCCACAATGTAGGATGCACAGTTTTACCACTTCAAACCCTAGCCAACCTATTTGGCTACCTAGAACTGAGAATCATTCTTCCATGGCTTCATGGCTGAGCCTGGATTCTTGCAGTCATTATCTTGCTGCTCCAACGCCCTACTGTAGCCTTTTACAATAGCAGAAAAAACTTGCTACAGTGCAAGATCCGCTTGTTTCTACTCTGAAATCCCGGTTGATAGTTTCAATCTTTCTTGCATGCTTTTGCAGTTGTTTCTGTTCCAAATACTGAGAACCCAATTGCTATGGCTGCCCTGTCTGTCCAAACCACCGTTGTAAGCTCTTCCCGACACCACATCGTTCGTCAATTCATTGAGAATTGCTCCCGTTGTCAGTATTTCTTGTGGGCTGCCTCATAGCCTGCCTGCCATGGAATTTTCTTAACTTTGATTCTGCAAATCGGCTTCGTATGCACTGAATCAAAGGGCTTTGCATCACCGATCACCCCGGACCATCCTGTACCCCGTACGACATCCTTACCATTGCTCGGTTCTGATGCTACCGTCGATGGAATCACTCTTCCAAGAGCTTCGATCGTGCACGTTCCTCCACAGCCTGAGGGCTCTGATACCAAGTTAACATTCTATGCGGAAATTCTGATCTAGTGGAGAGTGCAGATTAGAGATGCAATCACTGACTATTAGAGATGCAATCACTAACTGATTGCCAACCATCGAAACCATGAACAACATCCACAAGTAACAGAGTGATGGAGGAGCTCACATCAAGCAAAGAGCTCACAAAGCAAAAGCATCTCTATTACAAAGAGATTGATACATATACAAGTAAAGGCCCCCTTTGCATGGGGACGCCATGTGGCATAGACCTAATAAATGCATGAAACTCACTATTGGCTTCTACGTGGCATTTTAGGCTATATCCAGGTAGACTCCCGTTATCGGCCCGGGACAAGCCCCCGGGCTGGCTTTTTAACTAAAGCCTACCAAACTAAGACAATACATAACTGTAAACTACAATCACAGTTGAGCTTACTATTTCTAACTATTAAGATATGCTAAATCAAGAAAAGTATTCCAAATGCTTTTCAACTTTATCTATAATAATACAATTTTGCGCATCAAGGAACTATAAGGATAGATAAATATATAAATATCGTTAGAAACAATCTAGATTGAATAGTTGGAAGGCGAAAGACTCTGGTATTGTAGCAAGAAAGAGACAAAACATACTCAAAGAGAGAAAATGTTGAAGCTGTGGAGATCAGACATAATAGTTTGTACTGCTATCACACTACTAGGTTGTGGCTGTAGTGATGGGTCTGATCGCAGTGACCAAATGCATTATAGTCTACTATGTTATGATATATATATATATATATATATATATATCATCGTTGCTGCTTAAAACGTCTTGAGCAAGGTCAATCCTTCTTGCTGCCTACAACTTCGTGCCTACAACTTCGACAGAAGAATTATAAAGCAAAGCTCTCAGTTGGCTCTCAACCTTTCCATTACTTGGCTTCACTTCCACCCAAGTAATCCCCTGCTTCGACTGAACGTTCCGCACTGACTAACTTCCACTAAAGCTACAAGGATCGCAACTGCTTCGTTTGCGCTTGCCTTGCGATCGATTCAACTTCCATCGCTCCCCCATGAGCTTCATTGATGAGACATTAGTGGTGAATAAATACCTTTTGTATAGACGTAGGGACAACGACGAAAAAGTTTGGGCACGTGGAATAGAGCTGGACAATAAATAGGATGTCCCATACAATATGTGGTTGACTTTACATTTTCAGGGCCACATAAATGTAGAGGTGTGTGTACATTAACATGGTGTGAAGTATTTGTACAAGTATGTGTACAAGGGACCGGATATGATAACGGCGGAGGCTGTAGACGATGGGTTCAGACATCAGGTGCAATCAATAAGATAGAGCATTTTTTAAATGCACGGTATTTCTCAGCAAGCGCATGGAGAGTTGTGCGATCGATTCAACTCTTGCTAAACCTACAAGGACCGCAATTGCTTTGTTTGTGGTTGCCTTGAGGTCAATTCAACACTGGTCAAAACCTACAAGGACCGCAACTGCTTTGTTTGCGGTTGCCTTGCGGTCGATTCAACTTCCGTCGCTACCCCAGGAGCTTCATTGATGAGACATTAGTGGTGAATGGATACCTTTCGTATAGACGTAGGGACTACGACGAAAAAGTATAGATATACATACACGTACACACACATACACACGTACAATACACATACACACACACATACACACATACATACACATACGTATAGATACATACACGCAAACATACACATGCATGCACACATATACATACATATATACAGACATATACATACACATACACGTATACATAGACATACACACATATACACATACATATACACACACACACACACACACGCGCGCGCGGACACACTACTGTACTAGTGACATGTAAACTTAATTTCAGCCGACTTACTTGAAACACTAGATGAGTAGTAGATGTATTTTGAAGATTAAGTTCGTAAGCTAAAGAACCAATTTTCCTTAAAATCTGAAAGGTCCACAATATCTAGTAGACAACTTGTAATGCTTCTCAATACGCATAGTCCAAAATATTTTGGAATGCTAAGATATACCAATCATCGAATTTAAAATCTTTGGGAGATCTCTTAAGATTGGCATAGTGCTTAGCTCTATTTTAAGCACTACGGATACTATCACGTGCCAATTGCAACAGTCTGTGCTAGCCTATGGGTCGTGGAATGGACAAATTTGTAGACCTATTCTACATGTTTGCTGTTTGGCCTTACATTTTTGCTGACTCTAGTGAGCTCGCCTAAATTTGCACCCAGACTACTTGGGGAACAAAATGGGTGTATACCCCTACCATTCCAATAACCCATTAAATTTTTGTGCAATTTTGGCCTCGATTTAGAATGCAATTCAAGGGAGTGTTATGGAGATATGAGGGGTGCCGAGGCCCAAAGGCCACGCTTCATTTGAAACAACGTGACGAGTCACGAGGCTGCCAAAATAGTGTGTGTTCCTACCAATTTTGGCGGTTATGTGATCGCATCTAAATTTGCCCGTTTCTCTTATAACTAATTGTTCTGTTGGTGGCTATGGCGACGACGACGAAGAGACAATGGCTTTCCGCAAGAGGAAGAAAACGAAGAGGATCGCGATATGGCTGATGGAAAAGCGAACGATTATGGCTTCTTACAATTGAGTAGTGGGCTATTGTTGCTTGGTGAATGGCAAAGCTGTGGGCAGGAGGAGGCAGAGGCGGAAAAGTGTCAGGGACAAGCAAGAATGGGTTGGCTGTGGCAGGAAGGGCACAGTATCAGGGCGGTTCATCCTTTACTGTATTCAGCGCACAGGTATAGTGTCCAAAGTGCCTTCGGGAGTGGGTTACAAGACTGGATGGAGCTTCAGTAGATGACTTCTTTGGAAGCATTCAAGATTGAGAAGGATTTTCTGTTTTTGGTTCATCCCGGTTTTGGTCTGCCTTGATACATGAGCTTGTTCTTCTTCTCAGATACTTTGCTTGCTCAACTTATGTAGATCTTCAGCCAAGAATTGCACGTGCAATGACATTTGTGCATTAAGTGTCAAGTGTGCATGCTTGGGAATCAAGCAATCAATTTTAAAACATTCAAATGTACATTTGGTGTGGGCATTAAACCCTCACAGCTGCCCATATCTTGCCTTTGAGCACCTTCTTTACAGTCCAGAGTCGACCAAGCCAGATATGCGGTGCACATTGGGTTGGAGCTAAATGCCACCCTAAGCTTTGTCTCAAAGGAAAATGCAAGTTTAACCACCCAGCCCTTTACCCCCTATGTGAAGTGTGAGCCCTTTACCCCCTATGTGAAGTGTGAGCATGCTCCATGATTGTGTTTGCATTGTGTTAAGTTTTAACGAGTTTGAGGCTTGTAGAGGCTTGGCAATTAGCTCCAGCAGACAATCAGCTTAACGGATGAGCGTATTCTGCACCACCACCGCTGTGACAGTTGTCTCACAGATCTAAGGGTGGGGAAAGATGCCTCCATCTTGGAAAGATGGTGGTATCACCCACCATCTCCACTAGATGGTTGCTGCACCGCACTGTCATTGCAGTGGTGTCATTGCAGTGGTGGTGCAGAATACGATCACAGATCTAAGGGTGGGGAAGATGCCTCCATCTTGGAAAGATGGTGGTATCACCCACCATCTCCACTAGATGGTTGCTGCACCGCACTGTCATTGCAGTGGTGTCATTGCAGTGGTGGTGGAGAATACGATCATCCCAGCTCAACCCTGCACATAGTATGGATACAGACCGTAGCTGTTCTGTGGGCCTTGGAGGCATGCTTGATTTTGGCCCCAGTGTTATATCAGGCACTCATGTCTGTACTTGACACCCCCTTAATGTTTTTCTTGCTCTAGCTCCATTACTGTAAATGGGTGGCCGGGGCAAGGCCGGGGGCCCAAAATCCCGACTTGCCTCTAAGAAGTGGGACCTGGTGATCTCTTTAGCAGTGCCCGTAAAAAATTGTTTGACTAAACCTTATGAAAAATTTCCTCCATTTGAGAGGTTTTTTTCAAAAAAGCCTAAATAGATTTGTTGCGCTAATTTTAAACTCTTAAATTCCTTTTCATCACAATTACAGCACCATCCTCTATCCTTGTTGTGAGAGCTAAAGAGCACAATGCAATGCATTTCAATAACTTCACTTTCAAAGAAAGAGAAGAAATCTACTAAAGTTTACATGAAGGTCAATTCTCAAAGTTTTAATTCAAGCTAGAAGGCTATCAAATAAACAGGCCGCACTTCTTCTTAAATCCAAAAATGTACGGCCCCTTTGTAAAACTGTTGCAGAAAGTGTTTTGAAAGGCTTAGAACTCCTCACAACTTTGAAAGATGTCTTATCAAGTTCAATGTTTCCAAAAAATGCCTGCTCTGAATGTAAGCAAAGTGTTCAATTATCAGAGATAGCTACTTCTCAAGAAGTATGAAGGTCACTAGAAACAAAATACCGTTCATTTATTACACCATATGTAGTGTAGATAGTAGACTCTAAATACTCCAAGTAAATGGAAACAAGAGAAACTACTTACTGAAACTTTCTATATTAATTTTTTTAGGAGGAAAACAATTGGCCTATTCGTATATGTTGGTTTTTTATGAGCACTGCGAGTCTCAGTATGTAGGTGGAAAGTGGCTCTTGCTCGAGTAAGTTTTTTCTTTGATGTATGGGTGGACAATTCTGATTATGCTTGTAAGTTCTGAAGTTATACATGTATTTGTAATGTTCAGTTTCATTTTTAACTTTTTCTAAATTTAGCAGGCTAGATTTGATACATTGCTTTTTTACTTCTGAATTTTCAGAAAGGTAACAGTAGAACTATACTGACTACAATAGCTTATAACAACTTGCAGCACATACAAGACTTGTTAATTGCCAGAATTAGCAAGCCCACTTAAGTAATTGCTTGAATAGTAAGTGAATATTTTCAGTTTCTTTGTTGTATAGCCAAACACTTTGTTCATGAAAAAATCTTAGAGAGGCCTGGGTTATGTGGTGTCTTGCATGTAGGGCAGCAATCCTGTGGCCAATTGCAAGCTTTGTGGAAAGGGAGTTCAGAAGGTACGTGTGTTACCAGCATTTGCATCTTCTTGTGTATCAATTCTACTTGGCATTGTCGACCGCACGATCTTGATTTTGCAAATTTGTTTGCTTGACACAGTCCAAATATTTTTACAAGCACAAACAACAGTGCTGTGTTAAAACTTAAGACCATATTTCCATACAGAATGCTTTTTTCTGGTATTGCAGATATATGACAAGACTGTCAAAGGCTATGTATATTTGTGCAGTGGAGGGCCTTCAGCTAAGCTACAAATTCCAAAAGATGACAGCAAGTCAGGTATCTAGTGTGTGCTCTATGACACTGAATTTACTCGTAGTGTTTTTTTTTCTGTTCAGACTTTCTAGCATTCTTATGAAACCAAGGCACCTTCTCAGTTGTGGTCTTTTATTCATGAGTAAGTAAACATAAAGTGAGAGCATTATTTTGCAGGACTGCAACTAGTGCATCCATATTTAGTGCTGCAGCTTTTTGTGCCATTGGGACAACATTTCTCACTGGAGCTCAGGTAATATCCCCTGTTTGTTGGCTTTTGTTTACTAATTTGATTTTCAAATATATCACTGGCTTTCTATATATAGATATTATCATTTGGAATTTCCCCTTTTTGGAAACAGCAGGGAAGACTTCAAGGCATTTATCATACTAATAGTGGATGTGCTCAATCATTGCCATTCATTACAATAAAGCATATGGGTGAATTGCAGGTTGAGTGATGCCACAAATACAAGGAGGAAGATGTATTTGTCTACCTCCTTTAGTGAGTTGAAGACCACCCCTTTACATTGTCAAATTCCACTTTCAATGGTGAGTTGAAAGCATTCAATATATGCATATATTTGTTATTGATGATGCCAATTTCATCAAGAAATAAAACAAGAAGTTACTCCAGGTCATATTTGAGAGGCTGATGCTCTTCATGACTGTTATATTGTTCATACTTTTGTTTGTAAAATTGATGGGAGGGATGTGAGTTTTTGTGCCTTCATGTGTGTCCATGTGTGGGTGCATGCATGTGTGTGTTATTGTAACGATACAACTCATCCGAAAAATAAACATTGGTTCTTCTTATTGATGATAACACTCCACCCATTTATAGATTCAAACATGTGTCACACTTGAGCAACATGACAAGATAGCTAGAGACACATTCATAAATTGATTCATAACATTGATGCTATCTACACATAACTTCTATCACGTACTATTTTTGTTACAATAAGAATCTAGACTTTACAATGCAACTTTTCCAGACCCAGTCTTCTGATAGTGAGAAAAAAAAAACCTTTTTGCATCCTCCCACAATCTTAGATAGAGTGCATGCAATCCTTAGGAGAATCATATCCGTTGTCGAAATGCAAATTGAATAAGAATGCCATGCCATTGGAAAAAAGGGATGTCATTATCCATAGGAGGAAGATTTAGAGAATTGAAAATTCTTTTGGTCGACCTCTTTAAATCTACTTTAAGCCCCCCACTTGTGATGAGATGCCTCATGCATAGACCTTATACCCATCATGGTATGACCCGCCCCCTTTTTTTGGCATTTAACCCCAAACAAACATACATTATACTTGTTGCAGAATGATATCAATATCAACATAGTTTTATCAAGACAGATGATGATAACTTTCCACCCATCCATAGATTCAAACATGCGTCCCACCTGAGCATCATCACATGATAGCTGGAGACACACACGTGCATAATTTGTTTACATCACCCATACTATCTTGACATTGCTTCTAGTCACATACTATTCAAAATCCAATTGTACCATTGTTTTAAAAATAAAGATTACACTTTTCCAGATCCAGATTTTCTTTTGGATAATAAAAATAGGAAATGCTTGTTTGCATCCTCCCACAATCTTAGACAATGCATGCAACACTTAGGAGAATTTAATCCTCAGTTTTATAGCATGTACATGAATGCTACAAACATGAGATATAGACAAATCCTTCTACAAGTTCATAGAGCAAGATTGGAGAAAAGAAAGAGATGCAGGAGGCTTATTGAATAAGTTTCCCATGCCATTGGCAATCCAAGGGATGTCATCATCCATAGAAGGATGAGAAAGGGAATCCTCTTGATCCATCTTTTAAGTTCGCTTTCAAGCCCTCCACTAGCAAGAAGAGAAACCCATACGTAGACCTACCCATCATGGTGTGACCCCTCTGTTTTGACCTAGCATTTAACCTTGAACGAGCATACGCTATACTTGTTGGAGTATGATAGACCTACAATCGATTCGAATAGTTACAATGCGGTACTTTCACACTGTAAAACCCTTCAAAATGCTCAAGTCATTACTTGGATGTCATGTGCCATACCTCTCAATCCAAGCCAAGCAAGCTAGAACAAGGAGGTAACCCCACCACACCTATGTTGAAGAGAACCAAAGATGAAGAATAACCACAAGCTACCACAAAGCTCATATCAAAGTGAAGCTCAAGAGGAGATGGATTCCATAATAGAGGGTGAGGAGTATATGAATTCATGTGATGGGGCACATGAGACCTAGCAAGATCAAGATCCCAAGGCTCATATTCACAAAGGAGGAAGAGGAGATGGAGCTCCTAGTTTTCTCAATTGCAAATGAGCCAAAAGATTCCAAAAGTGATGTCTCTTGCCTACTTATAGACAAGTCCCCTAACTTAACTAAACATAACTATCTTGAAGGATAGTTAGCCCTTGTTAAGTATTATTTAGCCTACATTGGGCCCTTAGCGGCCTATTATCCTTATGAATTACTTTGAAGGGCCTAAAGAGGGAACCACCTTGTTCTTAAGGCTAATAGTTCCTTTTGGGCCTACAAAGCTTACAATGGATATTTTAAGGCATTGATAGTTACGAATAGAGCCACAACTGATCTAGAGCTAAGGTATGAAAGCATCACATAAGCAAGACTTAAGCTATGAAAGCAGCACATAAGCAAGACTTAACCCTAGAAAGCAGGAAAGAGAGAGATTAAGGAGGCTAAAGAGAGATCAATATCATCAGCTGAATAACAAATGACACAGTTTCCCTACTTATAGCCAAGAGGAAGCCCTAAAAGGAAGCTTCCGGTGGCTAGGGCCCAACTAGGAGGGATAATAGTGCGCCCTCCAAGAAGGCTACCACTCCCCAGTCATATGTCCAAATGGCCTAATAATGAATAATAAGGCCAAAGGCCAACCATATAGTCTAAGTGTCAATAATGAATAAAAAGGGCCCAAGGCCTGCTTATGCATAAAGTAAAGTAAATGTAAATGGATGCGGCGAATGTAATGAGCCAAGTCCATAACTCTCCCCGACACAAAAAAAAGACCCAGCTGCCGAAAATAAACTGGATCAAACAGCAGCAAGCCCTGGTGTGTCAACAACTAGAGCAGCATCTGATGTAGAGGAATCAACAAGTGCAGCAAGAGCACGATCCTGATCCGCAAGTGATGGTGTACGATAAAAGACATCAATAGGCTCCCATGTGGCTTCCTCAACAAGACGACCATCCAACTGGACCAAAAACTGAATCTGCTGGCAGCATCGACTATGGTGAAGGCGAACCTGGTAAATGGCAACTGGTAAGAAAGGGGAACAGCTCAGGATGAACATCATGGTGACGAAGGGAACATCTCGGCCGCGTCATCTGAAACCAAGCAATATGGAACAACCAGGAATGCCAAGGAACCAGAAGAAGATCAAGCAGCAACTAGGAATGCCAAGGTATCCATAATGCCCAAGATAGTAGAGGATCAACCCAAAAGATAGGGACATCATACCAAGGTATCCAAAAAGTCCGAGAAGGTAGAACAACATCAGCAACGGGAAGCCAATAAGGAAATTGGAAAAGAGATGGACACTCATCGCGAATAACCGCATTATACACGTAACCATCAACCATATGTGCAAACTCAGTGATATAGGTGTCCCAAGAAAAGATAGCAGCATCGGAAGACCAGCACCAAGGAGTAGGAACATAAGCAAGATGATTGGCACGCTATAATAGCATGGAAAAGCAAGCGATATGCCAGGAAACATGGATCATAAAGAGATCATCTTGACAAAGGATAGCTAAAATGGAGAAATGTGCGCCAACATGGTCAAAAGCCCAAGGTATTCATAAGGGCCATGAATGAGAAGTAGCAATGGCACACGATACTTTCAAGGCCCCTATCACGAGAAGAGCAGCATGTCAAAAGCTTCAGAAGGTCCAAGAAATTGATGCATCATCTAAAAAGACATGATGCATAAAAACAATAGCAACAAATCTAGAAATAGTAGAGGCCTCAACTGAAAAACTGTAGCCGAAAAACTCATCCAGAAAGACCTCATATGGACATACCAATCCATCATAGGATACACCAAAAACGGATGGAGAATCGGATGACCCATCGGAACTGGCCGCAAGTGTAATCCTAAAGTACACACTAGGCACACAAGTGAGGAATAGAAGAAATGCACTGGAACGAGGAACAGGATCCCCAACATCAGAAGCAACAATACTGAAGTATATGGCGGCAACATCCCCAAAAACTATCCAAGAGAGGAGAAGGAACTCTCTCAAGGTACTCTGATGGTCTTGGAAAACCAGAACAAAGTGGCAACTCAGCATCGGAGACCAAGCGATATGGAGCAACCTAAAATGACAGGGAATCTGAAGATCACCTGGACAAATAGTAGCTGGAACGGAGGCAATAACCCAAGCCATCAAGATATGCCAAGCCTGACAATGAGCAACAATCCAAGGAACAGATAGAGAGCCACATGCATAATCATAGAGATATTTGCACCATAGGCGATTAGTAATATGGAAAAACCAGCACCAATCAACAGGTCCAAATGGAAACCAAGCTATACGTAATAACCAAGAATGCCATATATCCATAGCATTGGCATGGGCTGCAGCAAACCTATATGTAGAAACACAAGGAGACTGAAGGATGCCCGTATACTCATCTAGAAAGATCCCAACATATAAATACCCTAGATAAGTAATAGTGACCATCTGGCAAATATCCTCGGATGGAAAGTACTGGCAAGAGACATCGCCTCAACAAGTGTGGGAGGACGGAAGGAAGAAACATCGTAACGTAAGGCACCACGAAGCCCATCAATGTAACGAGAAATAAGCTCAGTGGACGGTAGATCTGTGAAAAGATAAGAAAGCTCCATAAACTGATCTATATAAAAAGCAAGGTCACTGGTCTGAGTGCGACTACAGAATGTATCACGTTGGCGGTCGAGCCACTGAGGATCAATCATAGCATGACGGAGGTCACGGCGAAAGGTATGCCATATATGGAGCCCTTCCCGATCAAGATCAGCTCGATAAACTTGCCACCACGTGGCGACGCATCCATCTAAGTGTAAAGCAGCCAACTGGATCTTCTGAGGATCAGTCTTAGGGTAGATCTGAAAATATGTGTCAAGCTTAGCAAACCAATTCTCTAATAAGTTCCCGTCGGAGGAACCGGAATAGGTAGCAAGCTGTACCCTATCACGAAAGTCTCGAGCAAAGTGTGGCTCAGGAACTGGGGGACGTGGAAAGAAACTAGGAGGTGGGTTAGGTGGAATGAACGGTCCACCACCAGGCTGACTAGCAAAAGAAGATGGAAATCCAAATGGAGGGGGAGTCCCAAATGAAGGAAAGACAGGAGCTTTTCCAGGACCATGAGGTTGTAAAGAATCAATTTGTGACTGCATAGTAGCAAAGCCGGTCATAATGGTATCGAAGCGAAGAACGAGGCCAAAAAGGGTCTCATCCATGTGACGAAACTGATCGGATAAGGTTTCCTGAGTAGTCTCACTCAGGGTAGGTGAATGTGCCATAATGATAGTGGAAGGAATAGACGAAAACTTGAGAGAGCGGACTCTTGTCGTCACCCCAAATTAGTCTATTAAAACCACTATTATCACAACTAAGAAAGGACAGCAATCAGCAAATGAAAAAAGTGAAAATGAAGGCTGTAAAAATGCGCTGGATAGTCAGGAGGCAAGTGACAAATTGGAATATCAAACGGAGTCGGAATTTTGTGAAATTTGGTTGAGGATGGGCGATGGACAGCCTGCAAACAAAGTGTGAAAAATGGCTGCAAACGGAGACAAAAACGGACAAAAGTGACAAGTATGAAGCGGCTGGACAGCCTGCAAACAAAAGTGAAGAGAGGGCTGAAAATGGAAGGAGGAACGGACGAAAGAGATGAGGGAATTGGGCGCTGGAGAGGGTGATGGAGGGTTGGAACTTGGGCGCCGGAAATAATCTGCCCAATTTTTTTTTTTTCCCCGGCCGCCAATTTTAGCAGAAATACTTCCGCTAACTATCTGCTAAAGCTCCGCCAAGGAAAATGCTCTGATGGGAGCTGGTCCTCCTCCAAACTGTGCTGAATGTTGCTGAAGCAAGGAGACGAAAGCCCTCAGCAAAGAGAGAAAAATCAGCAAGGAAAATGGGCACCCAATCAGAAAATCAGATCTGAAATTCAGCAATCAGGAAAGTGCTCTGATACCAAGTTACGAATAGAGCCATAGATGATCTAGAGCTAAGCTATGAAAGCATCACATAAGCAGACTGAAGCTATGAAAGCAGCACATAAGCAAGACTTAACCCTAGAAAGTAGGAAAGAGAGAGATTAAGGAGGCTAAAGAGAGAGATCAATATCATCAGCTGAATAACAAATGACACAGTTTCCCTACTTATAGCCAAGAGGAAGCCCTAAAAGGAAGCTTCCGGTGGCTAGGGCCCAAGTGGGAGGGATAACAGTGCACCCTCCAAGAAGGCCCCCACTCCCCAGTCATATGTCCAAATGGCCTAATACTGAATAATAAGGCCAAAGGCCAACCATATAGTCTAAGTGTCAATAATGAATAAAAAGGGCCCAAGGCCTGCTTATGCATAAAGTAAAGTAAATGTAAATGGACGCGACGAATGTAATGAGCCAAGTCCATAACTTTGATAGACTCTGATGTACTAGAAGTACATGACACCTTCCCTACTTAAACATTTTTGTCCTAAAAACTGAAGACATCCGCTTAATAGTTCTAGTAATACAGTTAAGTAGTATCAATTGAGAATGTCATTCCCAATAGCTTCATGGCGATAGTCGTGGCCACTTTTGAATAAACGAGCTGTTGACCCAAGAATTGTCTTCATCAGGAAGGTTCTTCCAGTGAATTAGATATTCTTTGATGAGCTTCCCATTTCGCAATACCTTGTCCTGATATCCAACAATTTTGGCTGGTTCTAGAACCATATTACCCTCAGGATCCAACGGTGGTAGAGTAGCAGTTGCAATTGAGTGTTCTCCCAAACTCCTCTTTAGAAGAGATACATGGAACACACGATGCATACGGGTCGTTGATGGTAGATCCAGTTCGTAATTCAACTTTCCAGTCTTCTTCACAATCTTGAAGGGTCCATAAAATCTCGAAGCCAACTTTTCGCTTTGAGTTTTCTTCAGCTTAGTGTATCTATAAGGTTGTAACCTTAAATACACAAAATTCCCTTCAACAAAATCACAGAAAGTCCATTTTTGATCAGCATATTGCTTCATTCGTATCTGTGCTGTTTTAATATGCTCCCGATTGGCTCTCAAAATATCATTAATGTGCTGAATCTGGTCCACAACTGTTGGAACTACAACCTTTGACAAATCCGCACTAATGGGTTATAATGGTTCATGGCCATGTAATGCAAAGAAAGGTGTCATACCAATTGACACATGTGGAGTGCTATTCTAACGAAATTCAGCAAGGTACAACCAATCAACTCACTTTGTCTGGTGATCCGAAACAAAATGTCGCAAATAATACTCCAACCACTGGTTGACCCTTTCCGTTTGTCCATCAGTTTTTGGATGAAGTGATGTACTTAAGCACAATTTAGTGCCCAACTTGTCCATTAAGACCTTCCAAAAAGTGGAAATAAACTTGCCATCTCTATCACTCACTATCTCCTTTGGTATTCCATGTAACTTGAAAACATTCTTCAAGAATATTTGTGCTATTTGGGCTGCACTATCAGTAGTTTTATAAGGTAGGAAATGTGCATATTTTGTGAGCCGATCCACCACCACACAGATACCATCATATCCCCCAGTCGTTGTTGGCAAGAAAGGTATAAAATCCATACTAATACTTGTCCAACGTTGTGTAGGAATAGATAACGGATGCAATAAACCTGGTTGCTTGACATGTTCCACCTTATTCACTTGACAAGGAATACATTCTTGCACATATGTGTATATAGCTTTCTTCATACCAGCCCATTTGAATAGCTTTCGGATGGTTTGATATGTCTTCAAAATTCCACTATGCCCAGCACTTGGAGATGAGTGTAGCTCATACAATACTTGTGGTATGAATTTGGATTTAGGGGCAAGCACAACTCTAGAATTGTCATACAACAATATTTGTCCTTGCTTCCTATAACGTGGATGAACAACTGAATTAGAGTCTTGAGATTCCTCCCAAATATCTTTCAAGTCTGGATCCTCCATATATTCCGCTTGAATGTCTCTTATCCAATCTGCACTTAATGCAGTTATTGCGGAAATTGTGCTGAATCTCAAATTTGACCACAACATTCTGTGCTCCTCCAAAGGACGATCCAAAATTTCGTTTTGGTGTTCCTCCAAATAAGCTGCATATTCCTCTAAAGATTTTGAAGATGCATTCATCTGTAAAGACCATATTCTTGATAGCGCATCTGCAACCACATTGTCCTTTCCTTTAAGATATTCAATGTTAAAATCATAAGATTGAACCTGTGACAACCATCTCTTCTGCTTATCATTCAATTGCTTTTGGCTCAAGAAATATTTCAAACTATGATGGTCACTTTTAATCAAGAATTTAGAACCATATAAATAGTGTCACCATTTCTTGAGGGCATGCACAATTGCCAACATCTCCTTATAATGAGTAGGGTGATGCTTCTTTGTCAGTGAGTTTCCTACTTTCATAGGCAATGCTAATATCGTCTTCGTCATCTTCAAAAATCAAGTAAATCCCTGCAAACTTAGATTTGTCACACTTATGCCCCGATTTCCATTTTTGCTTACAAGGCCTTGTTGCCGCAGTCGATCTATCTCAGCCTTTGATCTGACAATTGGCCTCCATGTTGCTCACTTGTTTCTTACCACTATTCCTCCTATCAGCTTCTTTAACTGTCGGGTACTGGAGGATTGTGCTCCTTTTCTTATCATGTCGATGAATATCAGAATTTCGCTCAGCTTCCCGTCCGTTAACTTCATATCGGGGTGCTCCCAATTTACTCGACCACTTACCAGCATATTTAGGCTCGATTTTAAGAGCCACCCGCATAGCTTCATCAGCTCCAATAGCTGGTTGCAGTCCCTGTGTATACCTTTGCAAATGATCTGCATCAGACATTGTGGGTAACTTAAGAGTTAGACTCCAGAAATCAAGGTTATACTCTTGTATCGAACTCTTCTGGCGTATCTTCGTCCATCTTTTGAAGTTGTCATCATCCTGGAATGGTCTTTTGAAGGTCTCAATACAAGCATTCTTAAATAATGGCCAATTAGTTCGTGCGTTACATTCCTCTATTGATAGCCTATTCTCCCTCCACTTCCACCACTCATAGGCTGCTTCCTCAAAATGGATTGTAGTGAAAGTAATTAGAGCTTGATCAGGTCTATCGAACAGGGTGAAGTAACGATCTAATTTATCCAACCACTCTTCAATGTCAAGGGTCTTAAAGTCACCATTGAATTTCTGAATAGTAATCTTATCCTTGTATTCCCGAGCATCAAAGTGGTTCCGTTGTTCATGAAACCTCGTTGTTCTGACATTCCCCTGTCATTTCCAGGTCTTACCGGGTATTCAATATGACCCTGTAGTACTTGTTTTCCCTTGTCCATGTCAATTCTCCGGACATCCAGACAAAATGTTACATTTTGTGACGGAGATGGTAGTTGAAATGATGTGGATGGCTCATTATATCTTTGGTCGGTTCTGGCAATTCTGTCTTTGCCTACAACCTAGGCTATCAAACAATTTTGTCCATTTTAATTTTTTTTTGGGTATCGGTTTCAAGCGCAAATAGGTTAGCCGAACTTTTTGAATAGTCCACCCGCGCTTGAAAGCGATATTGCAATATATATATATATATATATATATATATATAGTTTTTAATTTTTAAAAAAAAAAAAAAATGACGTAAAAGGCTTACGAACCTTTCAAAATGAAGAAATTGAAAAAAATTTATAGCAAAAAGATACTTCAAAATTGAAATTTTGAAGTGCTTCTCTCTCACCAAGAAATACAAAGGAAAATTTCTAGAATTCTAGCAAATCTGACCCAGCTTCACTAATTTGATTATAACTCTCTCAATATTGATCCAAATCACACAAACCTCTGAAAAGCTAAGAACAAGCTCTATCAGCCTAGAGTATCAGATCAATGATTGAGGTATTTGATAGATCAAATTTACAACAGAAGAGGTCTGAAAATTTTGAAGAAAGAAAACTAGTAAAACTAGAGCTAGAAATCAAGATTTGTGATAACTTTTTGAAAAATTCAAACAAAGTAAAAACGAATTCGTAATCACCTATTTTGACAGTTCATTTGTGGAGAAAATGCACAAGATTAGTTCCTAGAGAAGAAGACGTCCTTGATTTTTGAAAAGTGCTCTGATAACTGAGTTATGAACAAATTCACACTTAAAAGCATCACGTGTGAAACCTAATGACAACAAATGATGAGCGTCCAAGCAATCTCAAACTAAAAATACCAAATGAACATCAATCACAACTAGCTAGTCACAATTATTCACAAAATAGCTGAGAACAGCCTCCTGCAAAGGACTCAAAATCTCCATTCTAATCAAATGTATATCAAAACCGCCAACTTGAAGTTGAGCTCTACAAGCGTATTCAATAGGCCTTTCTCCTTTTGTAACATCACTAAATCGTATGCCTCATTTTGAGCTAGAGTCGTACTCTCGATTCATTTAATTTTGCCATACTTCCTCCTTAGTTGCTTCCTCATAGTTTATAGCTCAGATGTTCGCAAAATTGTAGACATAATAGCATAAATGTTTTGTACCTTCCTTATTGCTGCTGTCATTGCTGTGGAGACCAACTTTCTCCTTGCTTGCTTGATTTTTCTGTTTGAAGCCTTTTTTTAAAAATTTGGGTCCAAATGAATCTAAACTTTTGTCTGTATGTAAAAAATCCAAATAATGCTTTTGGGTATCCAATGATATTATTATGCTGCGCCCCCATAATCTGATGACACTTGCGAATGTAGATGTAGTTTAAATTCTCATGACTCAAGGTTAGGCTTGATCATTGATTGAAGCATACGGTTATTCAGGGCAAAGAAAGGCAGAATACTCATCAATCTCTATTTTTCCTTGTTTTCCCTAAGGACCCTTTATGCAAGTAAATATTCACTTTTCTGTTCTGACTTGTTAAACTCAAAATTGTTGCCACGTTAAATCCACTGATGACAATGTTCTGTATTTTTTTTCCAGATAATGCATAATACATGGCTTAGCTTTTCTATACACGTTGCTGAATTGTTCTCCAATTGTTTCCGGGTAATGAATTTTCGGTGAGATTAATTTCCCTGTGAAATAGTCACCAAACTTTATGTGCCTTGTGTACTGACAAAGCCTTCTATAACTCAGCTGCAATTTCCAGGCAGCACAATAAGCTATCTAGTTGGTTTTGGAATTTGACAGGTCTATAGATGTAATTGTTCTCGGGCCTGTCTGCAAATTGCGCAGAGTTTTCACAATGAGAAATCGTCTGGCTGATCCAGTTGCTTTTGGAAACTTTGCTCTTGGCACGGAGGAGTACTTGCCACCAGAACATGTTTTTGCGTCAGGTGTCATGGCGTGTGTTCAAGTGCTTGACACTGCAAAGTTGCAGAGTGTTTTGGGGATCGAGATCCCAAACTTTGATGGTCCTGATGCTCTACTCTTTTTGTAGCCCTTTGGGCATTGAGATTCTACACTTGGATGTTAGTAAAAGCTTATTTTGGTGCTCTGTTTTAACAGGCAGATGGGTATTTGTTTTGATATGATGATGAGATATTTGTGCAGGTACTAAAAGTGTTGGTGGCTCAGATTCAAGTTTGAGTGCGAGGCGGCTTTTGCTAAGCAAGGTGGAAAGCAGTAAGCAGGTTCATGTTGCTTTTGGGTCGAGAGTGCCTCAATCTATACCATGCACAACCTTGAGCTCAGATCTACTCCCTGAAGAACAGCTGAGGTTCCTGCAATGCAAAACTGATTCTTTAGGTCCACCCTTATGTCAAAGCTCTGAATCGATCAATTTTCGAATCAGTGAAATAGAAAGAATAACTCTGGATGCAATGAAGGGGCCCAAGGGTGTAAACATTCCTGATAGCACAACGCCTGAAATGAGGGCTGCAGGGAGATCTCGTGCATTGATTCACAGCACAAGGGACTCAAACAAAAGATCCACTGGAGGTGACAACCTTAGCAGTGATTACTTTACTCCAGCGGAAAATAGGACCTTATCTCTGAAGCAAAGTGTAGGAATAAGAAAGAAGGAAGACATAGGCATCAAAAGAAACCTACCAGCAATGCCAAGTTCTAAGAATTCTGGAAAATGTGTTTCTGTTCCTCTGAAAGTGGATGCTTGCAAGCAGTCCAAATGTTTGGAATCTCCTCCTGGGAGTCCTCCCTGTGGCTGGGAAAGATACTCCAATGATGGGGAACCCAATGACATGATTTTTACTGCAGTAGAATCTTTGTCATTCTTTGAGCCTATCAATGGTGATGGTTGTGAGTTTGAAAGTTGTGTCTCCTTGACCGAAGGCGCTTTGCAAGCCAATAGAAATTCTGTTATGAGTTTTGGACAGGATGGAGGAAACCTTACTACAGAAGCCGATGGCACTGCAAAAGCTAGACAACACGACGACTCGAAACCATTGAAAGCAAAGATATCGAGGAACAATAAAGGAGGAGTCAAGTTCTACCAGTATGAACTTGAAAACGAGTTCTTGTTAAGGGAAGACAACTCTGACTCTCCAACAGATGAGGGTTCCGAGGAAGAACACAGCTGGTCTTCAGGCAGTTTGCGAAAATATGATGATTGCAGGCTGGACAGATGTGAAAATGTTTGTAATGGAAACACACTTTCATCAGTTGCTGACTCAATGCAACCCGATGGCTTCATTGTAAATACTGGTAGTCTTTGGATCCATAGAAATGTTACTGGCTCTAGTAGGTCGACAACATGCTGGTTCTTCATTCTGTTGCTTATAAATAATATGTGAAATTATTCGATTCTGGATCTTGATGTTTTTAAATTTTGAATGGAAGAGCATCTGCAGTAATATAACTGAGATTCCATCTTGACAGATGTTTAGTTCAGTGTGTGACTGTGCTTGTAGTACTAATATTTGTCATTATTTCTTGCTATAGGTGGCATAACCAAAACTTGCAATTGCAGAGTTCCTGCATTCTGATTACGACATGGAGGAGCCTGTTCATGAACCTCTTTGCAGCACAGAGGAGCTCTTTGTTGTGCATGAACAGGTAAGAAAGAGTAGCCTGAAGCAAAGCATAAGTTGCGTTATGGCCACAAATTGACGTAATGATTCGAAAGAACTGTAATGTGTCTTCCATTTCCAGATCTCGTTTTGATACAATCCTGCCCAACTAATGTAATCAAACCACTGTGTGCTTTCCTTGACAGTATGAGTTAAGTTGTGTCTTGCCTTCAGTTTTTTATTTATCAAGTTCAGCAATCGTATTAATTGGACATTGTAATGATGTGACTTTTTGTGAATGCATACTGTTGCAGCTTAGAGACTTGGTACTATCTTTGTAGTCTTCTGATCATCGAAAGCAGCCTGATCTGGCATTGTGACTTGCTTCTGTTTGATAGTGGTATAATTGAGTTGTTCAACTGTCTAATTGTTCATGAATACCTAATTCACGTTTTTACTGAATCAATAGGACACTGGCATGATGAATACAATTTCCTCCAATGAGAGCATATTGAGGGATAATGCTCGAAAAGTTGTAGTTGAAGGTCAGACATTCCCATCCAGCAATATGCCACACAATCAAATGGAACACCTGGAGTTAGAAATTCAAAGAAACAGGATCGAGAGGTAAATGACAAGATGTTGTCAAATGTGCACAGTAAAAGGTTTTCCAAAGTTCATCAGTATAAAGCTTTATACTTGCTCCTCTTAAATTCATTTCGAGCATACATGTTCATCTGTAGAATAATACAGACACAGATACAGTCATGTAAAACTAGCCGACTTTACTGTATTGAGATAACAGCTTGAATCAGGATGAAAGAGTATATTTGGTCAAACTTGGGCCTTGCCACATCATTTATGTTTAAGCTCTTTTATGACTCATATAAACGTTCACCATTCAACTGACTTCCTCTGGGAGCTAGACACGATTCACGTCGTCACATCGTCACATTGTCATAGGATGATAGTTTATGCATGTGGCCACATCTAAATGCATCCATGCCTATCAGAGCTTTGATTACCTCTCAGATGTTTCATACTTTCCATGCAAGTGAACAGACTCTGGAAAAGCTTACAAGGATTTTAACTATTAAGTATAGAGAGGATAAGCACCTGTGCGGATTATACTTTGAAGGACTTATGCGTTCACTCAAAGGAAGTGACTTAGCTCATGATTATCTTCAACTAAAGGAGGTTTTTATTTGTGTAATTGATGTAGTGGATAACTATATGTAGAAGGTTTTGGTTTATTCTTTTTCTTCTGTGTGCTTTTCAGTGAGATCTCCTTAGCTAGTCTTGTCACTGCAACGTCAGCACCAAAGCTGTGCTTTGAACCCCTTATGCACGATTCTGGTTTTGCATTTCCGATAGACTCTGGTCAAGACTGCAAGTTCAAGGAATCAGTGGGTGAGTTATCACGTGATTGATTCCACATGGCTTTTTTGAGGTTGCTTTTGCTACTACCAGCTCAAAGCATGTGAGACACTTAGTAAAAATCCTCAAATCTAAACGGCAGCTGTCACCTTTTCATAATTCTGTCATGGGATATTGATACTAAATGCTTTAGACTTCTCTTAGACGTTTCTTCACAATCTTAATAAACACAAGATTACAGACATGAGCCAAGAACATGGAGAAGAAGATAACTTTGAAGAAGATTTGGATCTGCTTTATGATCCTACCTTGGACTGCTATTATGATCCTAAGACAAATCGATATTATGAACTAAAGTGAGCAAAACTCTTCGTAACAAAGGTAAACATTTTCTCAATTAACTCTATCATTTAGAGCAGGATATGGTATTTGCTTATAAATATTTTTTCTTTCCATCTTAACTCCATTCTTGATTGTAATCTGTGCTATTTACATACGGTGACAAAATGAAGCTTTTCTATGAACAGTTTTGATAGCTAATCATGTCCATATTTTCCTTCATTTAAATGTTCTTTTGATGGCGTGAGTTGCAATGTTCTAGTTTTGATCTTCTTAATTGTTGCACATGCCAAGATCTCTTCAAAACAACAACATTGTAATCTCCACTGAGAATGGGCCTATGTAACTGGAAGCACCAAGATCTGGCATAGTATATATCAATGGTTTTCTGAAACAATCTTCAAAGACAAAGAAGTCAATCTTCCGGTTGACCTTTTTCCAAAGGCTTTGCTGCAAAGGAGAAAGGAGAGCACTAGTCTGAAGGTAAGATTGTTGCAAGTAGCTCAAGCATGTATCATCAATATCAGTCTCACAACGTTGTTGAGTAGCATTGGGAGCAATTTAAACCTGTAGCTCACAATTGCATTTAAGCGTAGATGTTTTAATCTTAGGAAAATTGAAATTGAAATTGAGATGATGTATTGTTGGTCGTATATTTGTAGTAATTTTGTATTATGATGTCTAACAATGTAATGAATTTTTGTTTAACCAACAAGTGGCATTTTTTACACCATTCTTTTCAAAGAATCAAAATATATTTTGTTTTGATGCTAGAGGTTATAACACACTTATTTTGACCTATCTTATTCTAAGCTACAACTTGGGAATTATCTTGGTTGATAATATGCTAGCCAAGTTACATCAAATCCAATTAGATATTTGACTGGCGAAGTGTGCCCATCGATGACGGGCAGGGGGCGAAGATCTGGGTGACGGCCAATGATTAGGATGGCGGCCGATGATTTAGGAAGAAAGCCGATGGTCGTTGACGGGTGGCTGATGTGTGTGTGTGTATGTACGTGGCCGAAGTGTGTCCGCCGATGGTGGATGGCCGATGAGGTGTGTGTGTGTGTGCGCGCGCGCGTGATGCAGAGAGAGAGAGAGAGAGAGAGAGAGAGAGAGAGAGAGAGAGAGAGAGAGACCTCGCACATCTCACATCTCGAATATCTCACATATCTTGCACAACTCGCATATCTTTTGTTGTGCATGGATACGATTCTTGGTTTGTTTGTTTGTTTGTTTGTTTTTTTTTTGTTTTTTTTTTTTTTTTTTTTCAGGTGAATATGCTAATACGATCTTAATGGCTACCTTGGTACCTTCTATATAGACATCTCAAGCTTGGTGCTCTTTTGAAACGAAGAGGAAAAAAAAATACCCGCTCCACGGACCAGGTCCGTTGCGAACCGAGATGCTCTAGCACTGCTTCCTAAGAGCAACATGTATACCAATTTCTCGGTGTCAAGCCCTCCGTTGTATATGATATACTCAAATGCCTGGGAAGGCAAGCCCCCGTTGCAACCATAGTTGTTAAATGCTTGAGCACAATCTACAAGTTCCTGCTCAGACATAATCACCATCTTCCCTGTAGCCTGCGCATGAGCAGCTTCTAGAGCACCTGTGGTGTTGCAGCAAAGCCAACGAAAATAAAACGAACGACAGATCAGATCTTTACAGTTCACACGGATATGCGAGTTGCAGAAGAGAGGGCAAATGGCTGTGATCACGGGTAAATCACCTAAATGTCCAACAAGAGTCACAGTTCCCTTGGTCCTTCACTGGGCTGACGATGTCAACAACCTTCCGCCAGTCTTTCTGTAACCAAAAGAGCGAAGGAAATGATGTCCAACTACTTTCTAATTACATTTGATGCAAATTGTTTGTGCTAAGAAAGCATTTCTTACATGGAATGGTAATATGGAACTGGTCATGACGTGGTTGCCCTTGGTAGCAGAGCAGTTCTGTGAAGCAAACATATATGTTTGACGAAATATCTTCCACGTGAGGTCAACAAACTCTGTTGTCAGGTACTAGTGGAACACAATGTTAGACTGATTTTTGAGATGTAGACCAGCACTTTAACATTTACGTTTACTGTTTGAACTCCAAAGAAACAAAAGCCTTGTGAGCTAAGATAATTTGACGGTTTCTAGAACTATACTACCATTGATGGCTAGAGAATACGAGAGCTTCTTGTTGTTCGTAGCTTCTATGAATTTTGAGTTGTCCAAGAAAGTCCATTCACTCCTTTGCGATCCAGCAACAACTTCAGCCTTTCCACGTCGCCAGCCATTAGAGGAGTTTTGAGTTCCAAAAAGACCCTTTAAGAATTCGTGCAAGATGCCTTTTTTATTCTTGAAATATTATAACACTAATACTTTTGACTTTCCATAACTTTTTAATTGTATCTCAGAAGTATATCACGTAACATATTATTGGAAAGCCCTTGTTGAGCGCTTTCCAATGCACCAAACTTCACTAAATTCGGACTTACCATTAAAAAGTTATGCCATTTTTAGTATGGAATCAAAATGTGGACTCAAAAAGTTATGTTACGTAGATTTCAAATTTGAGTGTTTTGATTGGTCCATGTGTAAGAAAAATTTGTGAACAAATATAAAAAGAATCTTTACAAAGGGTCTTTTTTGGATTTAGAACTCTTCTAATGTCTAGCAGCCTCGTACACATCCCCTTTGGGGACTCGCTTGCGAGGCAGAGGAGGATTGTGAGGCTCGTGCCGGGCAGCTGCGTGAGCTGGCAGGAAAGCGCGACGCCGGGGGGGCGTGGGGCAACGCGAGGGGGGGAGGGGGGGGGTTTCCCGGGCAGCTTGCGCTACTCGTCACAGCTTGACGGGTAGCGTGAGCTGTCCGGAAACCCAAATACTTTTAGTATATATAGATTTTTTTAAACTCAAACTAGTGCCCCAGTTCTCACATGGTTTGAACCATAGTTGCAGCGAATCGTGATTTCGCGAATCACAATTTGCTGTTTGAATCATTGTAAAAAAGAAAAACCAGAATATAATGATTTTTTGGCCTCCTCTTCGCGGCTAGAATCGCGCTACTAGAAGAGGCAATTTTTTTTTTTGTGAGCTATAGGCATCCGATCTTCGCATGTGGATAGTCGGCAAGCATCTACTCGTGTTGTTACTTTGTTGCATTGCAACGACATAGATCACGAATATCAAACAACCAACTTTTAAAAAAAATTATTATGGTCGCATTTGCAAATGATACCATTTTAAAAATAAGATAAAAAGGTCACACTCATCAAGTTTTCCAAGTCATTTATTTTAGCAGGTTTTTTCTCTTTACCCTATGCATATGTATGCAACATTTTTTTATTTGATTATAGGTTGTAAATGGATCAATTGAAACTTAACGCAAATATTATGGTACCAAAAATTAGTACTTGGGTGACTCTGGCCATAAAAATGGTTGCTTATGTTGCATCTTGATCTACACGAAGTTTATTATGCTTCCATCAACAAGTGATATTTCTTGTAAAATTTGTCTAAACTTTTGAGAAAAACTATCCACATCCGAATGAACAATTTTCAAAGGAGTGAGAGATCTAGTGATTGACCTTGAAAAAGCAAGTTTTTGTGTCTTTGAAAGACTGTAAGCTTCACAATTCTTAAGACTCTTGGTAAAGGAGTTGGGTAAGCCAAGTGCTTGCACATCATCTCCATGGATTTGAAGTTAGGATGGACTAACCTCTTGTGCCAAAGCTCCACTTGAGAAATTGCCTCTTTTGCCATCATCACACACATTAGAAACATTTTCATCAAGCCTAAACAACCTCCCTTGTTTAAAGCCACTTGCCATGAGAATAGAGCAAACATCATGATTGAAATGAACATCAAAGCCTTTATCCATCAATTGACCCGCTCAAAAGATTTTTGGTAATAGAAGATGGTCTAGATTCAATCTTTTTGAAGATCCTATGCATAAAGGAACTGTACCAACACTTTCAACACTACATACTTAATCATTTTTTTTTTGCAAAATTAACTTTTTAACACCATGTTAAGAGAGTAGATTTGAGAAAAATTTCTTTTGAAAGGTCATGTGGGAAGCTGTCCCATTATCTATTCACCAATTGTCCTTCGAGTTGTCCTTGCATGTCGATGTTGTTAAAGAAAATTCTTTATCACCTGCCGCCTCCTAAATTGAAAGAGTCCCTTGCTTGTTCCCAATAGGGAGATTTCACTGACAAAATATAAATTTTTTAATTTTTTTGGATTTTTTTGTAAAGGATAGAATTCGCAGAGGATGTATAGAAATCGTGCAGACTGTGGACAATTTCGTGGTATGGTCCACAAATTCTGATAGAGAGTTTTCATTGACAAAATATGAATTATATAATTTTTTTGGATTTTTTTGTAAAAGACAGAATTTGTAGAAGATGTATAGAAATCGTTTAGATTGTGGACGGACATGGTCCACAATTTCTGATAGAGTATTTTGTTGACAGTCAAGGAAAATAGTAAAAAAAATATTTTTTTTGACAAAAAACAGGCTAAATCTCTGAGATAGAATTCGCGGAGCTGCTGTAGCTTGTGCATGCTTCTTCTTGAAACACTCAGATGCAAAGTGCCCCTTCTTGCCACAATGGAAGCACTTGAGCTTGGATTTGTCCTTCTTATCTTTCTTCTTTGAGCTTGGCCTTCTTCATCCTTTGATGGATTACTTCCTTGTTGCTTGTTGGATTTTTTCCTTTGCACTTCCCTTTGATAAAGAGGTTTGGCTCCTCATCATCCTTGTGCAAGTAAAAAGATCCCATCATAGCTTTGGCATATTGGATCCTACTCTCCTTGAGTATATGAACACTTTGGAGCTTCTAAATGGATGGATGAGATTCTTGGATAGCAAAACTTTGAACAAGATTGGAGTACTCATCTCCCAATCCATTCAAGATGACTTGGAAAATATCACTTTCCTTGATCTTATCACCTATGGAACTCAATTCCATATTGAGTGATTTGACTCTAAGAACATATTCTTGAGCACTCTCACCACTTTTTCTCATGTTTTGTAGGACTTGATTCCTTAACATAAGCATCCTAGAGGTATCTTTCGACTCATAAATGGTCTTCAAGGAATCCCATGCTCCTTGGCCGAGGTACAAGAAGCAACTTCTCCAGAAGTTCATTACTTACATTCATTTTGATGCAATGTAAGGCAAGATTACATTTCTTTTTGTATCTTTGCAATTCTTGACCTCCATGAAGTTTTCCACCTCATCAAAGAAAAAACCATTAAGTTCATGGAGTTTAAGTAGTGAATCCATTCTAACCTTCAAAGTAGAATAATTAGACGGATTAGCCTCTCACTAGACTCCAAGATGAATCCTCCAATAGGTCTCATCTTGATCTACTTTTTGGCACACAAAGTGTTCCTCTATGGATTTGCACTCCTTTGTAACCAAATTTGTGTCATTTCTTCACATATTGGAATATCTTCAAATATCTTTATCCATTGTGAACAATCTCTCCAAACTAGACAATCTACTTTTCAACGAATGGTAGAAAATGACACTTAGAATTTCACAAAGAAATCTCTTCAAGTTGCAAACTCTAAATAGGACCTCCCTATTCTAGACACCTCACATGGATCTCAATATGATTCTTATGCTCTCACAAAGAAAGCTTGAATAGATTCAATTTGAGTTTATTTGCCAATTCTATACTCAAACTGAGCTATTTTGACCATTGCATGCAAGATCTTTTTCTCTTCATGTTTTGATCTCTGAAAAAATCTGAGTTATCACTTTTTAGGCTTTTAAAAATCAGATCAAAACATTAGATTTGATGACCCAATCTCAAATCAACCTATCGATTTGAAAACTCTATTGATTTTCCTACACTATGTAGAAAAAATCCCATCAAAATTTCATAGAATGCAATTTTGGGATGATCTCCAAGAATTGGACTCCTCCTCTATGGTCCTCTAAACCTTCACACGTGGAAAATTTACATGCGCCACAAATTTAATGATAGATCTCAAAAAATCAATGCTTTCATTTGTTAGAAACTTGCCCACCAAAAACTAGCTATTTTGGTTTCAAATTTTGATCAAACACTCATCTGGCTTTCCTCAAAATCTTGACAATTCAATCTTGTCACAAGTGCTTCTTGAACTTTCATAAATAATTTTTGCATGTGAATATAAAGTGCATATGTTAGAATCAACTTTTAGATTAAAAGGATGAATAAGAATAGTCAAGGAAAAAAAGATACCCTCTAAAATAAAAATTACCTCTTTGAAATTCTCTTTCCATTTTTGCAAGGGAGCTGTCCACCAACAACCCTTGAGAGAACAATTATGATTAAATATGTTGAATTAATCCCTTGCATATTCTTCCACTCGGATATTCCCATTTCAGTAGTCTAAGTGAAAATTGTTATTTTTCTTTTTGGATTTTGAGGCCCCTTATGTTGGTTGGTCTTTTATTTGAAAATTTTCTCATTTATCAAAAAATTTGTCAACAAGGCCCAAACCTAAAAAAATTATGCAAAGTATTAGAATCAAGAATAAAATTGAATAAACAATTCCATGACAAGCATAAGACTCTGACAGGCTTTAGAATTTATAAAGAACTTAGTTGAGCCTGACAAGCATAACAAAAAAAGATATCCATGATGAGCATATCAACAAAAAATTACCTGACCACTACGAAATGCCAGCTGGTAGAAGTTGTCATATTTTGTGAGGCTCTGAGTTGGATTCTTTGCATCAAATGATAGTTCTGTCTCTTGCGCACAGAGAGGTTTGAGCTCAACTGATTAACATCTCCGGCTTTGGAGATTCTGATGTATTCTTTATGAAAAAATTGAATTATTTGAATTACAGTCTTGCAAGTTATGAATGCCTCTGAAAACAAAAAAATGAAAAGAATCAAGATTAAAAAAAAACAAAACACTGTTGCATTTAGAAGGGTCAACTAAAACTACAAAGGAGGTAACAATGGCTTGCGTATGGTCTTTAAATTTTATTTTTAGATTATGATGTACATGGGTTTCGTTTGGTTCCCTAACTTCCATGGGCCTATCTCTAGTAGTAGGGTCAACTGGTGGTCTGTCACATTGTTCAATGTCCAAAAACAAATTTTTATTTTTTGGTTGTTTTATGGATTTTTTTCTCTGATTCTTGCAACATCAGAGGTATCTTGAAGGGGTCTAATAGAAGCATCGGGTAAAATTAATGAAATTTCAAATATTTTTTTTTTACTTTCTTTGGAAGGAATTGTTCTAGGGCGTTTAGCCATAACCTTGGGTCGAGATTTGGGCTTGTCTGGAGAAGCCTCACTAGAAACATTGGTTTTTTTCTCCTGGGGTGTTGAGAAGCAAAAGTAATAACAACATTTTCAAAAGTGGGTTTCTTTGAGGGGACAACGAAGGAAGCTATCTTGCTACGTTCCAATAATATTGATTTTTAACTACAAGAAGAAAATATTGGATCCTTTCCTTCAGAGATTGCATCCAAAATAGTCTTCATACATTGTTTTAAACTCTACAAAACATAAGAAAGTCTTATTCATCATAGTTTGAAATTGGAGATAATTATATTTACTATGCTAAGCATGATAGTAATTTATCTCAAATAAAAATAATTACCTTATATATTAAATAATGTCTACACTTATTCTTTGGATTAAAAAAACATATATTTAAAAGATTTACTATGCTAAAGATGACATACCAAGGTAATAAGAGCTTTGTCAAAAAATGTCTTCACTGTCACATCTATTTAGAGGCAAATCTTGATCATGGCTTCGTTCAAATAAAAGAGAGAACAAAATTATTTTTGATCTTTTACAAGGATTTTGTTGTATCCTTCCTCTTTGTCCTCATCAAGTTGATCTTTAAACACTTTTTCCTTGAACTTGAAATTGAGAATATCCTTTGCCAGGCTTTTCAAAACATGAATATATAATTCATTCATCTTTGTATTGTTGATCTTTTCATTCACCTTTTGTGAAGTAATATATAAATTTTCTTTTATCCTTCAGAGGGACATCTTGGGCTTTACTAGACATTTTGAATGTAAGTTTTGAAGCCATGGTATTTTGTGAAAAAAACTATCTCACTGGCTAAAACATAAAATAAATAGAGATGTTTAAGAAAATAGTCTTTTCTCAAAAAAAAATCATTTTTAGTACAAGTTAAGATACTTTTAGTCCAATATTAAACGGGATTTTATTTTTAAAAATAGAATAAAAATGCAAATATTAATGAAATTTATCCAATTTATGTCAAAAGAAAACATTTTATTTAATATTTATGTTCGTTTTGGTGAGAAAAGCAACATAAACTCTTAGGTATATGCTCAACATAGCAAGCTAAAAAATAACAAGCTTAAGTTATGTTGAGCATAGAGACTTAAAGAGAAAGCCATCTCAATGCTATGCTGAGCATAGCTTCGAGGACGGAACCTCTTTGGTTGACTATGAATCCCTAAAAAAAACCATGATTTTGGCCTAAAACTAGGACCACTAAAAAGTACCAAAAAAGGTTACTCTTTTTTAGGTCAAAGTCCCAAAACAAATGCCATCACATTATACATGGATTTTGATATTATGCATGAGCCTATCTATGCCTAGTATTCACACGTGGGAACAAGATCCACACATGTGGGATCACATATGTACGTCATTATATGGCCTAGATCTAGTTTCTTTCTTTTTTTTTTGCATTTTTCACATCATTTTGGTGAACCCAATGCTTTGATTAGTGTTAGAACTTTTCTCTTCGGTCTCTGTCCATACAACATGATGTGGTTCAGCCTCTTTGATCATTTACACTTTGCTTTAGATTGCTCTTGCTTATATATCAAAATGGTATTAATTCTAGCTTGCATTTGATGATATAATTTTTGATAGTAATGCAACCAATCACTCGTGTGGATTGATTAGATCCATTTATTGTCCTAAATGCACTTTCTTTGATCAATATTTGAGTCCAAAATGAGTAAGTTTTGAGGTAAAAAAATTGGTTTTCAAGGGACGAGCTTCTAACAAGTGAAACATTGGAAATTTGAGATCAATCATTGTTTTCTAGCCTTAGGTGTCTTCCTCACACATGCGGGAAGTGTGCAGGGCCATAGAGGAGGACATTTTTTTGAGTTAGTCTCAAAATAGCTTGATGAGATTTTTTGCACTAGGTGTAAAAAAGCTATAAGGATTTCAAATCTATTGGTAGATTTTAGATTGGATCATCAAATCTAATGTTCTTATTTGAGTTTCAAGATGGAGAAAATGATAAAGAGGTTTAGTGAACGATGGAGTCAGTGATTGTCTGAACGATGGAGCAGCTTAGTGTACATGGTAAAAGCGATAAAGCAACTTAGTCGAATGATAGAGAGAATGTTGTTCCAAAAAAATAAATCCTAACTAACCTCAAACCCTATATTCTATAAATGATTATTCATTAGAAATTAGCGACCAACTCACACCATCACCAAGTCGATAGTGGTTGGAAACTAGTGACCTAGTCACCAAGACCTAGCCTTTTTTTTTTTGGCTAGTATCTAGTTCTTTAAGATTTGTGCCTCTCTACACTTTCTAAACATTTTTGAAGTCCTCTTGGCTGACATCTAGTTTTATATTCATACGTATTTTCTAAAAAACAAGGTGAGACAATATAAGGTTCAAGGTTTGTAAATTGTGACTAAAGCATCAGAATCGAATGAATGATAGATCATGCTACTCAAGGCAATCTAGGTACATCCAACCATTTCTATAATTTCCTCTTGGACTTGAGGGATGTTTGCAAATATTGATTACAAGAGACTCTTAATTATTCCTCATTTATTTTATTTGTGAAAGAGAAGCATGTCCTTTATGTTCCTTTTGAAGAGCAAGCACACTTTGGACTCATCCTTGATGAATCCTTGAGGTTGTTCCATATAGATCTCCTCCTCAAGATAACCATTTAGAAAAGCATTGGATACATCTAATTGGAACACCTTCCACTTAAAGAAACAAGCAAGAGAAATAAGAATTCTTATTGTCACCATCTTTGCAATGGGTGCAAAGGTCTCCTCATAATCAAGACCATGGATTTGAGCAAATCCTTTGGCACATAATCTTGCTATATACTTGTTGATGATGCCATCATGATTGAACTTGATCCGAAACACCCACTTGCAACCAATCACATGCTTTTTGGATGGAGGATCCACAAGCTCCCAAGTATTGTTGGTGATCAATGCATCATACTCTTGCTTCATGGCATCAGACCACTCCTTGGTATTGAGTGCCTCTTGTACATTCTTTGGCTCTTCATGAGAGACATAAAAAACATAATTAGTGGAATCAAGATCCACTTGTTTGCCTTTTTCAACATATGAGAGCCTCTTAGGCTCGGATCTATCTCTCATGGATCTTCTTGGTGAGAAAATCCGAGGAGAGTCTTCTTCAAATCTCGACCCCATCTCATCATAATTGTTTTCAAAATCAATAATAGGTGATGCATCCATAGACTTCTTGATCTCGGCCTCTTCAAAAGATAAGTGTTGATCTTCATGAAAGACAACATCTCTACTTTCAATAACTTGAGAAGTAGAGAGTACAAAGACTCTATAGGCCTTCTTGGTGGATGAGTATCCAACCATGACCCCTTTGCATGCACTAGGATCTTCCTTCTTCCTTGTTTCCAAGGGAATATGGGCAAAGCATATGCATCCAAAAACTCTAAGGTGATCAACCTTAGGATTCTTTAAATATAAGATTTCATATGGTGACTTTCCTCCAAGAGCTATATGTGGGAGCCTATTGCAAAGATAATTTGCACAATTAATGGCTTCTTCCCAAAATTCTTTGGGCAAAGATGCCTCAATTCTCATAGATTTTGCACATTCACATAGAGATCTATTCTTTCTCTCAGCCACTCCATTTTGAGATGGAGAGTAGGCACAAGAGAACTCTCTTTTGATGCCTTCAAGCTCACAAAAATCATGAAATTTATTGGAGATATATTCACCACCTCCATCACTTCTAAGAGCTTTAATCTTGAATGAGAATTGCTTCTCTACATAAGCTTTGAAAATAAGGAAATGATCAAACACCATAGATTTAGAAGAAAGAAGATATATCCAAGTGAATCTTGTGAAATCATCAATGAAAGTAACAAAACAAGTGGCTCCTCCCTTGCTTATAGTTGATGAGAAATGCACATCCGAGTGGATTAACTCCAAAGGATGCTTGCTTTTGATAGAAGATCTTGTAAATGGCTTTTTGTGAGATTTCGCAATAACACAAGCCTCACAAGGCTTGATTTTGGAATGACTTTGGCAAGCCAATAGCTTTGGCCTCTTTGATCATAGAGAGCATGGATTTCTAGTTGGGATGTCCCAACCTCCTATGCCATAATTCCTCCATAGAGAGCTTGTTCACAAGAGCAACATTACAAGCATTCACATACTCATTTGGATCTAGTTTATAGATGCCTCCAAATCTAGATCCTAATGCAAGTATTTACTATAGTGTTGAGGATCTTTTGTAGTATAGCCCTTCCGCCTGCCAACAAAGGTTAGATCACTAGATACGTGCCTAACTATGCATAGATGCTACTTTCTCCCTTAGCTCTACTCACCACTATACTACTCCTCTTCAACTCTACTCCTCTACACTAACTTGTTTAGGCCCTCCTCCTTCTGCTGCAACTTGGCAATCTCCTGGTGCCCTGCTTGTTTGTGTTGTTGAGCCAGAATCAACTCTTGTTGCAGCTTGGTGAGGTCTGCTCGCAACTGTGTATTACTTGTTGCCAATTGTAGTACCCTGCTTTCCAGAATAGCTTTGGCTACTACTGCATCCAGAATGTATTTTCCTAGGGTTTGGTACGTCGTTGTTAGATCCGTGGGAGCAGCTGGTACACTGGCACTGGCAGGGGCTTGTGTTGTATCGACCTCGATGACTTGTGGAATTCCGTCATCATTGTCTTCGATCAGATTTTCATTTATCCTGATGCCATCTGGGGCGGTAGGGTCAGTCCGATCTGGTGATGCTACAAAAATTGTTTGTACAAATGCGTCATCAAGCAGCGGTTGGCTGCCCTCGGCAACCTTTGGCGAAGCGGGTGGGGTGTGAGAAACAACTGTGGAAACATGGACGAGGACGGTTTGTCCAAACGAGAGGATGGGAGGAACAATGGGGAACTGGAGGGTGGTGTGGAGTATGGAAGAAGGTGAGGATAGAGCAGAAAGTGTCTGGCGTGGGGGTGAAAAATTGATAACCTGCATCCGTGCTAGAGTGTCGGGGGATAGTTGCGAATCAAAAGGGCTGAATGTGAGAGGAGCAACGGTGGTGGCAGGAGTAATGGAGGATGCGATGGTGATGGATGGAGCAGCGGACACTGGAAGAGAAGTAGGAGTGGTATCAACAGAAGAAACGAGGATGGAGACAGAAACAGATGTGGATGGAATAGGAAGAGAGGTAACGACAACAATAATTGGAGTGGGGAGTTGCACGGACGAAGAAGTGGCGGTGGTTGATGGAGTAGTTAGTGCGACAGTGGAGACACATCGTCGGGTAATAGGTGGAGATGTGGATGTAGAGGCAGCGCCACGCATTCGTTTGCTGGCCATTGTGTTAATGACTGCATGTTGGAATGAGGTAGATGCTTGAGATGGTGGGTAAAGTTTAGTATGTGGCACAAGGGTAGACAGGAGGGATGAGCGTTGGAAACCGTGCACTCTTACCTCAAAAAGTGCGCAGACAAAGTTACACAACAGGGGACCTATTGCGATTCGCTCACGGTTGTTGGGTTAGATGGAGTTTGTTAGTTCTCGAATAAGAAAGCTATGCCAGTCATATGGCACAATGGAGGGGTTAGGGAATTCTAGAAAGGATTCCATTATCTGACTCAGTAGTGTAGACTGGATTTCGTCCTTGCAAAATGTTGAAATAACCAGAAAGTTATTCAACACATGCGTAGCTGCCTGAATGACGGGTTTCGTGATAGCTTCTATCAGGTAATCATTGTTAGTCTGGATGGGGATTTCTGGTGTGGTTTGGGTGACGAATGGTTTGATCAGAGCTTTGGCGTGGCGATGGGAGATGGGTTGATGATCACCAGACATAATGCCAACGGTGATCATCGAGTCGACATTAATTCTGACCTTGTACGTGGTACCTTGGTACAGGAAGTGGAAACGAGCCTTGTCCTCATCCCAGGTGGCGTAAGTATGAAGGATGAGGCCCATGTTAATCTCAGAATGGAAGAGCGCCGAGTAAAAACCCATTGCTTCAAGGAGGAACCCGGCTGTCTGCAGCCATGGTTGGATCAAAGTGTCAGAGGGTAGAGGCCAAATCTGCGTGGCCTCAGGGATGTCACGCTGGATCACCTGTTTGGTGCCAGAGTCTTCAGAGGATGAGGAGGCCATGTTAGCAATGATGATTAGTGGTCAAAAAAGTCAAAAAAGTAAAAAAATGATGGAAAATGGAAGGAAACAGTAGAAAATTGAGAATAATGAGTGTTGGATGACAATGATTGTAGTTCAGAGCGTAGATCGGTGTTTGATATGAGCAGATGACAGCTGGTAGGAAGTTTGTTTGAAAAAAAAAAAAATTGGTATTTTCAGTGGAAATTTCGGCAGAGCTTCGCTAGCAAATGTGACAAATGACTCGAATTCAGCCCTTATATAGCGGAATTTAGAGTGCGTATTAGGTGAAATTCACTTTCCCTTGCTCAATTCCACCCAAATTTTGGCAGACACCTTCTTCACAAAATTCTAAGACCTCAGAGAAGTCTGCGAGAGTTCAGAAGGTGATTTGGCTGCTATGCAAACGTTTTGCAAGGATTCAGTTTGTCTGCGAGGGTTCAACTCTCGCAGGTTGTGATCTCTGGCACAACTTGTTCCTGTGGTTGGATTTTCAAGATCAGACCATGTAGACAGGCTAATTTCACTATTCTGATTTCATTTAGGCACCTTGCAAGAGTTGGTAAGTTGATCTTGATGCTTTGCGAGGTATCTGAAAATTCTGCTTCTGGGATTTCTCGCATACACTAAAAAATGATGATTACTCCATCAGGAACTCTCGCAGAGATTTTTATGGATGCATCTAGGTCAGATCTGATGACTGTCCAATTTTCAAGAGCTATCTCCCAGGGGATCTCAAAAAATCATGAAAAAAGTGCTTCTTCAGAGTGTTTTTTGACGAGATCTTGATATTTTCTGATTTTTAACTTTTGTAAACTGGTAATCAGCTTCATGCAGGCTTGATCTGACTGTTGGTAGTGCTCAAGAAGTTCTGATGGATTATTGGTAGTAGATCCCTCAGTCAATCTAATGATCTGCTTCCTTTTTGACCCTATCAGAATCTGTATCCTCTTTGGATTCTGATGGATTTCCCCGATCCTGGCAGATCTGGCTGAATCTTGATGGATTTAGCTTGATTTGGCTTGATCTCCTTAGATCTAGCGGTAATGGTTGAGCAGATTAGCTTTTTGTAACGTGCCACCCCCAATCTGGATCTGTCTTACTGTGGTGGCCAGTACTTGTGCAACCGGCTACCATTGATGGGTGTGTCGAAGGGCGTTCCATCAAGCTGTTCTAAGTTCACGGCCCCATGATTAAGAATTTCCTTGATCCTATAAGGACCTCTGCCCATGAATTTTAACTTCCCCTTGATCGCCTTGGTTTTATACATCAGGACCAGATCTCCTGAACGAAGATCCTTCTTTTGTAATTTGCAATCATGCCAAGCCTTGCGTCTTTCCTTTTCAGCTGCCAGTGCATGCACAACTAGTAAGTGTGTTTCACAGAGTTTATGCAGAGCTTCGTGGCGTAGCTGTAGAGATTTGGACTATTAAGACGTTGTGCGGTGGCAATCCTTAATGAAGGAACTAAAAACTCTACTGACATCACAACATCCTAAACATATACCAATTGGAAGGGTGTTTGATTAGTACTCCCTTTATATGCTGTCCTGAATTCCCACAGTGCAGCATGCAACTTGTGTTCCCAATATGATCTGCTAGCTTCAACTGTTTTCGTGAGCACGCTACATAGGATCTTATTGGATGCTTCTGCTTGCCCATTACCACGAGGATAATAAGGCGTACTGGTTCTGTGGATCATGAAGAATTCTTCCAACAGGACCTTGATGGTCTCGTTGATGAAATGGCTTCCGCGATTACTGACTAGTTCCACCGGGCATCCGAAGCACACAATGATATTTTCATAAAGGAACTTGGCAGTGGTCCTAGCGTTAGCTACTCGTACTGCCTTGGCTTCGACCCATTTGGTGAGGTAGTCTGTGGCTACGATTATGTATCGAGCCTGGAAACTCCTTACTGCAGGGTGAATTGGACCAATATAATCCAATCCCCATTTTTCGAACGGTGCTTGGGCTAAGACTAGGTGCAGTAGATCATAGTTCAATCTCGTTGGTCTTCTTGCCCTTTGGCACACATCGCACTTTTTCAAGTATTCCTCTGTGTCTTTATGAATCATTGGCCACCAACATCTTGATTGTAGGACCTTGCACACTGTAATGTCAGATGCAAAATGACCTCCACCCATGTCTTCATGTGAAAGCGAAATGATCTGGGTGGTCTCATAAGGAAGAATACACCGCCAAAGAATTCCGTCTGGACCTCTTCGGTACAATTGGCCGACAATCAGCTGATAAGGTCTAGCTTTCAAGATCAATTTTCGCTGTTCCGCCTTTGGTAGTGATTTGTTTGGTTGGCCCCGCATTAGATATTCAACAACGTCGGCAGCCCATTCTCGTACTGTATCCATGTAAAATAAGGCAGCATCTGCTAGCTCATCGTCGGGTTGGGTTGCCTCCTTTCCCTTGATTCGTGACACATGATCTGCCATGTAGTGTTGTTTTCCCTGCGAACTACTATTCAAAAATCAAATTCCAATAACAACAGGAGCCATCTGGTGATTCTCCCGATGTTGCAAGTTTTATTAACGAGATATAGCAAGGGTTGATGGTCCGTATAAAAAGCAAAATGTGTGGCCATCAAATAGTGTCAAACTTTTTAACCGCATAGATCATTGCCAGTGCTTCTTGATCTATTGTTGAATAATTCATTTTGGTATCACTGAGCTGTCGGCTTGCAGATCGGATTGGAAAATCCTTTTTGTGTTCACCTGGCTGGATTAAGACTGCTCCAACTGCATACTTCGATGTGTCCGTATGCACGTGGAATTCAATGGACCAATTGGGTGGTCGTAGGATTGGTGCTGAGACCAATGCATTCTTAATCTTCTGGAAAGCCTTTAGAGCTTCCTCATTCCAATGTGGATCCGTTGTGAGCTTGTAAATTGGTCTGGCTAACTCCGCAAAATCAAGAATAAAGATCCTATAATAGTTAGCATGACCCATGAAAATGTAGACCTCGCGGATCGTCCCCGGTGGTGGTAGATCAACAATGATGGCGATCCCGTGTCTTGACACTATACGGCCGAGTATCAAGCCATGTGTCACCCATAATTGACATTTTTTGGGATTCAGAGAGATCTGGTATTCGCGGCATTTTTGTAGCATCTTCTCCAAATTGGATAAGTGTTCTGAATCTGGTCCATGCACGCACAAATTGTCCAAGAAAATTGCCAGAAATTTTTGCAAATAATCTTTAGATGTCGCCTACATGACTCGCTGGAAAGTGCTTGGGGCATTGTAAAGTCCGAATGGCATCACTTTACAGGCATAAGTTCCCCATTCCGTGGTGAATGTTGTCTTGTGCTGATCCTAGGGGGCTATTTTCACCTGGTTGTAGCCACTGGAGCCATCCAGAAAATTGTAGGCTTTGTCACCAGCTACTCTATCGAGGACACTTTCCGTAAATGGTAAAGGAAAATGGTCCTTCTTGGTGACTGTATTAAGCGCCTTCAGATTTACATAGATACGCATTTTACCATTCTTCTTGGGTACTATAACTATCGGCGATAACCATTCCGTGTGCTCAATTTTGTAATTGAAACCTGCATCCATAAGTTTCTACAACTCTTGCTTGATCAGTTCTGTATAATTTGGGTTGCAGCGGTAGTAACAGCTTACCTTGGGGACTGCTCCGTCCACCAAAGGTATGGTGTGTTGGACTACTGTTGGCGGAATGCCCTTTAGATCACTATAGCTCCAGGCAAGAGAGTCTTTATATTCCACCAACAAGAATCATAGTCTCTTGAACTGCGTGGGTGTTAACTGCTCTCCCACATACACTATCCTTTCTTCTTCTCCTGGTTCCGCAAGATTCATCGGCTGTGTTCGCGTAGGTCCCTCGAAGACTTGGCAAATCTGGCTGGCTTCAATCCTTGTAATCCCCATTTTTCGTACAAAGTAATGGAGATTAGATTGACACCCGATCTTCCATCTACCACTGCCGCCTCGTCCTCATATCTCTTGTGTTTGATTGGCAAAGTGATGTTGTGTTCCTCACTTTCCCATGCTGCTCCGATGTGGAGGACGCTACTTGTTTCATCATAGCCCACACAATATATGGGCTCAAGCGCTACTGGCTCCTCATCCGCCTTGGCCCATTCAGCTAAAAGGCTTTTCGCTTGTGGTGCAATCCGCAATAGTTCTCCGAGGGGTAAACTAACGTGGCTGGACAACAAGAGTGTGAGCCTTTCAGTGCGTGGTTCCTCAGGCTCCACCATGTGAAAAGGTGGTTCATGTTGGTGCAACCGATCATTCTGATCAGTGCGCAGTGGTGAGCCCGTTTGTGGATCCCGTTCGACGTCGATTGGAGGTTCAATGGGATTGTTTCATTCTTGCTCTTTTTTCTCCTCTTGTGCTTTTTGTACCCAGTGTCTTATTTTCTGGTACTTTCTCCTCTCTGCCCTCACATTTGGATATGGCGCTGAAGTTGAGGGTTGGTCATTAGTGACCGATGGTGGTGGTGAGGAAGCCACTTCCTTTCTCTTCTGTGCTCGCGTAACAGCTAACATAGGAGTGTAGTCGTGTCGACCTTTCGATGGCATCCCTGCTGGAATTGCTGATTGCTATATGGCAATGAGGTTAAGAGGTGCACTGGTTCTAGGTTTAAATGGACAATTATTGAAACAATGTTCATAATCGCAATCCCGGCAGGAGGTTGTATATTGTCCTTTGTAGAGACATTCTGCAATTCTGTGTCCCTTGCCGCACCCATAGCAGCCGTAATTTATTCTACCTTGACGTTGAGTTTGAGATGCATATGCCGAAACATATTCATTTATGGCAAGATCTATAAATGGTTCATCTGGTCTGTACCACTGCTGCTGCTCAGGTTGAGGTGACATTTGCAATTCTTGTTCTGCTGCTGTCAGGTTTACATGGGCCACTTGTTGATTGGCTGGCCTTGGTGGAGCAGGTAAGGCCATGCGTTGTGGTTGATTGGGTGCGTCGTACCTTGGTGCTGCGTTATGTGCCCCTTGATGATAAGGATAAGAAGTCTGATAAGGACTTCTCTTCTGTTGAAAAACCTTGAGGCTAAACGGGCAAATGCCGTATCGTGCGATGTTGCATTGCACAGATGGCAGAATCTATGTGTCAGTCTCAGATTTTGCTTTAGGACTGGACACTCGTTCGTTGTATGGTTTTGCATGCATACTGAACACCATACATTTTCTCATCAAGGATACTATAGCTGGGTTGGTTCCGATTGATGTGGAGTTACTACTACAGTTCCTTGTAAGGCCTTCAGTTTCTGGTCAAACTACGTCGTAAGTTGCTCCATCTGTTGGTTGTGTAATTTTGTCATTTGCTCCAACATCAGTTCTATGAATAGCGCGGATGCATTTGATGATGCTGATGAGATCGAGGGAGTAGGAGTGTGGGTGGAAGGATATTCGTCGTCAGATCTCTCATCCTCTTCCCTGATGGCATCTTTCATAGCTTCTTGCAGAGTAGCGTACTGCTCCCATCTTTTCAGTTCTCTTCTGATGCTTCGCGGTAATCCGGCTAGAAACCACATGATCACCGCATGATCGGGAGTCAGGGCTGCATTGCACTCGAATCGTAGATGTTTGACTTGTTCAATATAGTCCAGGACCCTTTCTCGTTTTCCCATCTTGTCTTTGCTTAGCAGGAGAAACGGGTCTTTCAGGAACTTTCTTGGTTTAAAGCGCACAATGAAAGCCGCTTTAACCGCTTCCCAGGTGGATTTCTCTTCCTCTGACAGGTTGAAAAACCAATCCTGAGCCACTACAAGTAAGGATATAGGGAATAGCATCAGCTTCTCTGCAAGTGTCCGTTCGCCGTAGATTTCACAAGCTTGCTCGTAGATATGGAGGAATCGGATGGGATCTGAGGATCCGTCGTATTTTGGTATCTCCATCTGTGGTGCTCTCCGAACTGCATGCAAGGGGTGCGACATGTACGGGTTGGCCCATTGGATCCTTTGGTGCTGGTTCCCGTTCTGCCTCTTGTTGCACAACTGCTAATCTAGGAAGGTGTGGTGCCTGATTTGCTATCCTTCGTGCTATTGATCGTCCCGATCTCAGATTCATCCGATGGTGGGTTCCAAAGTGATTGAATCTTGCTTATACAATAGGATGCAGTCTGGATCTTCAAGGATCTGATCGATCTGATCGGCCAGAATGAATTTTAGGCCTTTTGCGATGGCTTTTCCTTGATAACTTTTTACTCCTTGCACTCATTGACCTGAGATTTTGCCAGTAGCTGGATCTGATACAGATCTTTCCACTGATCTAGTCTGCGAGGGTTATCTTGTGCGAGGGTTGGCTGTGCAAGAGTTCTTTAGCTGTTTTGCAGGTAAAAAACTTGATATCTTCCAGATCTCTGAGAAGTAACTCTCGCAAGGTTCACAGTAGCTGGATCTGGGTCAGATCTCACTATAGAATTCTCTGCGAGAGTTAACTCTCGCAAGAAGTAAAAATTTCGTTTTCTGCGAGGGTTCAAAATTACTTTTTGTGCTTGATCTTCACCGGATCTTCAAACTAACTCTCGCAGGCTAAATTGACATTCTGAATCGATTGAGAGGGTCTGCGAGAGTTCTTACTGGAAAGATTTGCTGGATCTTCACTTTTTAGTGATTTTTTTGTACTTAGATCCAATTTTCTGCTCACTGGAATAAAATTAACTCTCGCAAGCTCTTATGTGTCCTGTTCTCACTGAGATGGAACTTCAAAATCCTCTGTAAGAGTTCTTGACCATTGGAACTGAAAATTTCATTGCCTACGAGGGTTCATTAGTACTTTCCCGTCTTTTTTCACTGGAAACTCTCGCACAGACACTTAATCATCAAACTAACTCTCACAAGCTTCTTTGTGTCCTGGTCTCACTGAGATGGAACTTCAGAGGGCTCTGCGAGAGTTCTTATGAAGATTTGAGTTTTTTTGAATTTTTTCAAGGGTTTTTTGAATTTTTTATGATGTTTCTCTGATTTTTACCATCTGCTTGGAACTAACTCTCGTAGGCTTCTATGCAGGTCTGGGAAAGTACCCTGGAGCTGCTGCCAGTCATGCAAGGGTTAATTCCTACTGATTCTGGAGATATAAAAATCTGATGAGTTTTTTTTGGCTCTTTTTTCCTCCAAAATATAGATTGGTGTATTTTTTGAGTTCTTTGGATGACTGGTTTGGGTTTCAAGCCCTTAGAGGTTGTTCAGGGCCTCCTCTACCCTCTCACACCTCCTCCGCTAGTTGTGAACAGTCCAAACACAAAAAATAGAGAAAACTAACTCTAAACTCCCAAAAATCTACCTAAGCTACGCTAAAAAGCAAGAAAATAGCTAAAATGCAACTAAACTAGTTAGTGGAAACCTATCCTTGGCAACGGCGCCACTGTAGTGTCGAGGATCTTTCGTAGTATAGCCCTTCCGCCTGTCAACAAAGGTTAGATCACTAGATAGGTGCCTAACTGTGCATAGATGCTACTTTTAGTTAATTTTCTACTTTCTCCCTTAACTCTACTCACCACTATACTACTCCTCTTTAGCTCTACTCCTCTACACTAACATTCGTCATAGTTTTGGTTGAAGGGAAGGGATGGAAAAGAAGAGATTGAGAAGAGAAGAGAAAGAGAGAGAAAGAGAGTGAGGGTGGAGGTTAGCTCAAATGCTCCTTATGCTTGCTAATGGAAAAACATTCACTATGGCAAACAATAAAACATGGAAATAGAAAGCAATAGAAAACACAACCAAGAGCAATAGCAAGTAGTGAATAGCAAATGAGGATGCTTCTCTTCCAAAAATGGTAGAGTTTCCTCTTTCTCATTAAGCATCCCAATAGTGTACAAATGGTGCCTTTTTATAAAATGGGGAAGGCCCTTGCCCCTCAATCTTATTGGCTAATATTCACAATGATCCTAACCATTCATCTTGGACCCAACTTGATCCAAGGGTCCACAAAAAGTACATTAGAAATCACAAGATTCATGTGAGTCCCAATTTGGACCCAACTCTAAAAAGTGATCTCTAAGTTTAAAAATGACATTGGGCCTCTAGTTTTATTTTGATTACAAGGCCCAAGTCAAGTTTATTTTATTTACAAATTCAATTGTGTGCTCATTGGGCCATGGGCTTATACATGCAGGATGCCATGCCCTCGCAACACATTTTATTGGAGGATTTTATTTATTTACACTTTCTTGGGAATACCCCCAACAGTATTTCATCATTCTTCTTGATAGTGCAAGTATCAACATTGAATTTTACATCAAGGCCATTATCAAGCAATTGGCCAACACTAATAAGATTCTTAGTAAGCTTAGGTACATAAAGAACTTTAGAGAGAGAAAGAACTTTAGCGGATGCAAGCTTCAAGGGAATGTTCCCTATGCCTTCAATAGGACATTCAAAATCATTTGCAGTGTATATTTATTTTTTGACTCCATCATAAGGTGCAATAGAAGAGAAAGAGTCCTTGGAGCTACACATATGTGAAGAGGCTCTACTATCAATATACCATAGGCCGTCCTTCTTGAAAGGAGTAGATGAGAAACTAGAGACCATAAGAGATCCCTCTCCTTCACTTGCAATAGTGTCTTCCTTCTCATTGGTAATGTTGGCTTGCTTGAGTTGATTCTTCTTTTTGAAGCAATTGGTGGCATAATGGCCTTTCTTGCCACAATAAAAGCACTTGATCTTCTTCTTCTTGAGCTTGGATGATGAAGCATTAGAGGAATCATCTTCCCCCTCATCTTTGTCTTTGGATTTGACTTTGTCCTTGCTTGAGGATTGTTGATGTTGGTTCTTGCTCCTCCCTTTGTGCTTATCCTTGGCAAAGAGAGCTTTGCCATCATTATGAGTGAGAGAAAGCTTGTCCATCCTCAAGAGCTTGTACTCTAGTCTTGATTCTTCTGAAATTAGCACACTTTGGAGAGCCTCCATACTTGGTAGCTCCTCCTTAATGGCATAGGATTGGACAAGGTTATCAAATTTGTGAGAAATTGGCAAAAATCTAGCTTGGTATTTTTTATGATAGAAGTTTGTAAGTGAATCTCACATGTGTGGAGGATGTTCCCACGTGTGGAGAATTGTAAAGTAAATCAAAATGTTTGATATAGGGGTCTCATAGAATTTCATAGTCAAGCATTTAGGTATAGGATGTTGATAGGGTCAAATTTGGCATAGATGGCAAATTATCCATTTCCACTTGTAATGCCAATATTGAGCCAAAACAGAGCCAAACTTGTGCCAATTAGAGTGTAGACAAGTGTTATGCTTTTTTTTGATGAAGCTTAAGAGGTCCAATAGGATTTAGAGGTGGAACCTTGTGAGGTCCAATAGAAAATTGAGGTGTGCTTGAATATAGTCCAATAGAATTTAGAGGTGCATGGATCAATGGTCCAATAGGATTAAGAGGTGGCAAAGTGTGATCCAATCATAGTTAAGCATAGTGGTAGCTCATGAATCTATTAGTATCATTGTACTCCTCCTTTTGGATCTAATTGATTTTGAGATTGAGTGGATTTTGAGTGTCATTGAATTTCTAGCTTTCTCTCTCTATCCGAGAGCTCATGATGGTTTTTCTCTCTCTACCCGAGAAGAGCAGCTTGTTTTTACTTAGAATACGTTTGGAACACTTCCCACACATGTGAGTGAGAGTTGGAAGTGATTGAATGCATGTAGTAGTGTGTTTTTGCCATAGAATCAAAGATAGATCTTGAATCTCAATCTAGTCTTGATCTTGGTGCATCTACACACGTTAGGAGATCACAAGTACATGTAGTGGACAATCCACACGTGTGAAATTCAACAAAATTCACTTCTCAAGCCATTGAGAATGACTTGGACTAGCTCATTTTGATTGATGGAATCACCAATACAAGCAAGTTCTCTATGAATATCTTTTACTCTCAAAACATAACTAGATGCACTCTCATCACTCTTTTGACTACTTTGAAAGATTTGATTCCTAAGAGTGAGAAGCCTAGAGGTATTCTTAGCCTCATAGATAGTCTTGAGACAATCCCAAGCTTCTTTGGCTGTTGTACAAGTACCTATCTCCCTCAATATCTCATTAGAGACATTCATCTTAATGTAGTGGAGAGCCATCCTAGCTCTCTTTTTGTATTTTTGAACCTCTTGAAGAACTTGTGATTCTTCTTCAAGGCCAAAAACTATGTCCATCACGTCTTGAAGGATCAAGATGGACTCCATCCTCATTTTCCAAATTGAATAGTTTGAAGTGGACAATCTTTCACTTGATTCCAACAAGGATGAACCCATTGAAGACATTTGAAGTGAAGAAAACTCAAATGATGAACAATAAATGTTGCTACACACTCTCAATAGGATCCAGTAATGGAGTACTATCTCCTCCTATGAAAGATCTTGCAACTATTTGTGAATTGATTCTCACAAGCTATACAAATCTCTCTAAAACAAGATCTATTTCACATCAAATGATGGAGTATGGGCAAAGTTAGGATCAAACACTCTTAGCACGTGTGAAGTACACTAAGAAACCAAATTTGACTCAAATACAATTATATTGCATGAAACAAAATGGTTAAGATTTCAAAAAAGTGCCTAGATCACATATAGATGAGATTGGTAAGCATTCAACTGTGATTTTGGATCAACCAAGCAATCTATTGACCAAACCAAATGTGTCCACCCAGGTCTAGGTGCCCTACCCAACCCTTTCAAAAGCTTATAACTTTTGATTGGCTCAACCGAATGGAATGAAACTGATTGCATAAAAAACTAGACAAAAATAGATTCAAAATAAGCTATCAAGCAAGATAAATGGATCAAGCATGAGAGAGAACTTCCAAACTGAAATTGGATATTCCTCACACGTGTTTGAGCACTTGATTCTGTACAATACTAGGTCAGACCCAATCAATGTCCTTTTGATCTCTTTTGATCCAAAATTGAACAAGATAGCTAGGAAAATGGATCTTGACAATTTCTAGCTCAAGATTGATGAATAGTTTTCACTTAAATGGATCAAAATGCATGGTAACCTTAGGTAGGCTCTGATACCATGTAAATTTCACACGTGTGGAGTGTCCACAACATGTACTTGTGATCTCCTAAGGTGTGTAGATGCACCAAGATCAACATGAACAAGATCAACAATGCCATTGGCTCTTCTTGCTCCATCTATGAAAAATCTCTCTCTACACTGTTTTCCCAATATGCAACCCTCACAAATTTTTTCTTCAAAAGAGATATAAGGCAATCCAACAACTAGATTACCTCTTTTAAGGATTTGCAAGCTTTGAGCACTAGTATGATCAAACCTTTGATGCCAAAGATCACTTCAACTATCAACAATGCTTACCATAGCTTGAGTAAAAGATCTCACATTCAATTTGTAGAGTTGATTCCCGTTGACTCTAGCTCCTGTAGCAATCACTTTGTAGTGATTCTTGATGTCTCTGACAAGACATTTGTCACTGCCAAACTCAACCTTGAGTTGTTGATCAGTCATCGTCCCAACAGATAGTAGATTGTTAGCTAAGCCAGGTACATATTGCACATTGCTTATCTGCTTTATCTTCCCACTGGCTAACTTCACTGGTACCACTCCAACTCCTTTAACAGATAGCAATTTGCCATCAGCTTGTCCAACATCATCACCATTGTCAGTTTCCTTGAGTTCGAAAAACCACTCTTTCCTTGAAGTCATGTGCTTGGATGCACCACCATCAATGTACTAGGTATCCTTGGCTTCATCACTTGTCATTAATGCTGTAATGAACAATTTTGAACCCTCACCTGTATCATCTTCATATTGATCATCATCGTATTGATGTTGACCAGTATAATTATTTTCATAATAATAGTCATCAAATTGATGTTGATCAGCATAATTTCTCGCTTGCCATTTGTCTTTTCTTTGTTTCATCTCCTTCTGTTTCTTGAAGCATTCACGCTCCTAGTGGCCAGGTTTGTTGCAGTACCTACAGTTTTCAGGTTTATTTTATCTTGAATAGCCGCATCCTTGACCTCGACCTTGATTCCAATTGCCTCGATTCGGACTATCATTGACTTGCTCATGAAATTGTTGAAATGATCCCCGACTTGAGTTTCCTCCTCTCGGTTGATACCTTCCACGGCCAAATCTTCCACCTCGTCCTCTAACTGCAAGAGCTTGATCATAGCTCCTGTTACGATGATTCAAATCCTCTTGACGTTGCTCTTCTTGCAAAAGCAATCCACCTAGTTATTCATAGGTTGGAATATTTTCTCTTGTAGCTATACTCGTCACAAACATCTGATGTGACTCACTCAGACTATTCAATGTCAATTGCACGATCTCACGATCTTGTACTTGCTCTCCAACTGCTGCTAATTGGTCACGAATCTCTTTGATCTTCAATATGTGATCGACAATAGTTGCACCATCATCCATCCGCAATGTATGCAACTTCGTCTTCAGATAAAATATTCAAGATGTATTTGTCGTTTCAAACAATGCCTTCAATGTATCTCACGCTTCTTTTGGTCCTTCTGAATATGAAATATAGGGAATAATTGCATCTCTAATTGATAGGTTGATGACATTCTGGGCTTTCCGTTTTCTCCTATCAAATGTTCGCTGATCTTCTTCAATCACTGGTCTTGTCTCTTCACCTGTCATGATCTCCCATAGCTCCTTTTCCATCAAAATGTTCTTCAGTTTGAATTTCCAAATTGCATAGTTGCCAGCACCTTCCAATTTGCTTGACTCCTTAAGGAAACTCTCGCTTAGAGTTGCCATTACTGGATAGATGAGTCTAGATCACAAAATTTATCACACCACAGAATTGTAAATATTTTTTTGGTTGGACACCTGATATTTGTTCACAGATTCTCTGAATCTGTAAACATGATTTTGTTGTTTCTTTTACTTCTTCTTCGTTCTTCTGTAGGTATGGTTCTTACGGTTCTTCCTCTTATTAGAACAGTTACAAAACAGAAGCATTACTCAGAGTGCAACGTGTATTTTCCAGCCTGTTAGTGGGAGTCACGGATCCGATAATCAACTACATGCATAAACCAGTCATGTAACCAGACATAGCTCAAGAAGATCAATATTCTGAAACAGAGAGTAATCCTACTACTATCTACTAAATCAGAAAGTGATCAAGAACAAGATTAACTACTGAATGCCTGTCCTGATTTCTTGCTCCATCATTCCCATCATCGTCCCGTGGCTTTGTTGATTGAGCACCTGCTTGGGCCTTGCACGCCGTGTCCCATAATTGGTTCATCTTGTCCAAGACTTGCTGCAGGGTCTTCATGGTATCTTCCAGCTACTTCCTGGGACTCCAGGATGATCTTCTCTTGCTTGGCCACAATGTTTTCAAAATTTTTCTTTTCGGCCTCTCGTTCTTAGATTAGCCTTACATACTTTTCCATCCGGATGGCTGAGGCCTGTGGGGCCTTTTTCTTTCTCTTTGGCCAGCCTCTGATATTGCACAATTTCTTGGTCTTGATGCTGGACCCTGCTCTCGAGCATTTGATATTGGCTAACCAACCAATGCATATGGTAGTTCGTTTTGGATAGGTTGATCATTGAGCGTTTGGCTGCTTTGGTGAGCTTCTCAGGGCTAATGAGGGTTGGGTACTGATCTGGGGTGTGTAAAGGTGAGGCTAGACGAAAAAATAAACGTTGGGTTAGAGCTGAAGATGAAGGTGGAGGTGGAGGTGGAGAGATGATGTTAGTAACTATTGTGGTGGTGGTGGTGGTTAGTGGAGGGGTCAGACTTCTTCCTGGCTACTTCCCCTTCTCTGGCTCGTCGTCGCTTATTTCCATCAGGTCTGCAACATCAAAATATTGCGATGTGTCCAATGTGTGGACTTGTTGGGCCTGTGGTGGGTTGTGTTGGACAGAACGGTGTGGAATGTGGGTGGCAAATGAAATATGATGTAAAAAGAGTGGGAACAGAATGAGGTGGAAATAATAAGGTTGGAAAGTGGAATATCAGAAAGTAGAAGATGTGTGGGTGTTTGTCAAGAATGGTGATTTTGTAAGGTGGATATGTGTGAGAGAAGAACTGGGAGGAAAATACACAGTTTGCGATGTTGATTGTGATGATGTTCAATAGTGTAACAGGAGCGTGATGAGTGCTCGCATGACACTACCCATCAGCATGCGAAAACTTGTAAGATGATGTATTCTGCCGACGATGTTAGGTTGTAAGGTTTTGGTGATGGCGCTCTCAATGGAATGGTAACGATGGTGGTTGATAGTCTGTAGAGATGGTGTGAAGACGATAACACAAAGATTGAACAGTTGAGCACCAGGATCAGTCATGGTAGCAAGGAAATCGCTAGCAGATCGTCGCCAGAAAATGCTAGAATTTGCACTTCGCTGAGGTGCAAATGACGTCGGGGTGAGGGTATTTATGGTCGCTGTCTTCCGGTTTCGAGCGAGATGGGACGTGCCAGTTTGTGAGATTTGAATTTGGGTCCTCCGGTCGAGACTTAACAGTTTGTGCCGGTTGAGGTCGAATAGGTCACTCCGGTCGAGTTTTGAGAGAAGCACTTTGGTTGAGATTTGAGAGAAACACTCCAGTCGAGATTTGACAGGTGCGCGTTGGTCGAGATTTGACTGAACGCTTCAGTTGAGATTTGAGGGGAGCACTTCGGTTGAGATTTGAGAGAAACGCTCTGGTCGAGATTTGACAGGTGCGTGTCGGTACGCTTCGGTTGAGATTTGAGAGAAGCACTTCAGTTGAGATTTGAGAGAAACGCTCCGATCGAGATTTGATAGGTGTGTGTCGGTCGAGATTTGACTGAACGCTTTGGTTGAGATTTGAGAAGCACTTCGGTTGAGATTTGAGAGAAACGCTCCGGTCTAGATTTGACAGGTGCGTGTTGGTCGAGATTTGACTAAACGCTTTGGTTGAGATTTGAGCGAAGTGCTCCAGTTGAGATTTGAGAGAAGCACTTCGGTTGAGATTTGAGTGAAGTGCTCCAGTTGAGATATGAGAGAAGCACTTCGGTTGAGATCTGAGAACACCTCATTATGAAGGAATGGACTTGTTTGATGCAAGTGAAGAACTTCAAAGGATAAATATGACTGTGGCTCAGAGTAGAAGTTCATATGAAAAAGGTGTATCTCCAGGAATGTTTGTATGCCTGAGATACCAGTCAGACAGAAATGAGGTGGCTAAAAGTGTCAGAATCAATCCTATGGTGTAGCCTATCATTTGTTAATCTAGAACATCCATGACCCATGAGTATGTTAATACCGTAAAAAATTATGATGAATGTTAATAACTGATTCATGTCAATAAATAAATTGTTGGAATTGTTATAAGCTAGACTTTCTCCTTTCGAGCAATACTCTTCATTGATATGAGATGGATTACCAACTATTGTCTGCATACCTTGGTTTAACATGTCTTTTTTTTTTTAAAGATGAAATGGTCGTGGGATTGGAAACTTTTTAATATTTACCTGTGCAAATGCCTCCTTTATCATCTTAAACATTGTTGCATATGCTTCCCAACTGATGCTAGAAAAGTCACATGCCCGCTGAAGCAATGTAGTGTCTAATATTTTTCCAACTTCATCCATAATGCTACCAATAACTGAAGCCTTGATCTTTTTTATTTTGTTATTATTTAACATTGATTTCATAGATTTAGAAGTCAAGATAGATCCTAGTGAGTTTCCAATTGAAATCTCATTGGCCAAATGGTCTTCAACAACCAATGCTGATCTGCATTGCAAACATAATGTTCATGAAAATGTCAGTAGAAATTAGGACACTCATAGTATTCACAGTAGTATATATTTTCCTTGATTCCTCTTCCAAATAATGTATTCTTTGCATTGAATGTATTCAACATTTTGAAAATTATATTTTAACTATGGTTAAGCACCAGTGAAGTTTGATGTGACTAAACTAAGGTGCATTCATTTGGGCAGATGCGTAACGAAGTTAGAAAATGATATTATAATTACTTTATAGTTATTTTTCTCTCTCCTACATGGCATTTCTTATAGGGCCCTCTTTGGGCCCATATTTTTCCTAATGTCTATAAGTGCTTGTGTGCAAAGTTCAGTCTATATCTCCAGGTTTATAGGAGACAGATAACTCTATTAAGATACGGATAGTTGTTGATTTCTTGCATATGATGCTAGAAATGAGGCTGTTGACTCATTAGAGTAATTGTAGTACTATGGTTTGAGTTATGATTGTCTGAAACTTGATGGATCTCCTAGAGATTTTAGATGACTGAATTGTGGTATTTTAAAATATTTTAATATTCTAAGAATATTTGTACCAAGAAGCATTATTTTCTACAAGAAATTGAAAAAGAATTTCTTTAGCTTTTGGATTTGATCTCTGAAATAAAGACGTTAATTCACCCAGTGGTTCATGTAATTAGGATTACATGAAGGTGATGAACTTTTGTTTTGGAGTAGATCAACCCATTTGGAGGATTTATAGCTTAGTGTATCTTTGGGATTTGAGTTAGTATTCATGAAAGATCAGACTAAAAATATTGATTCATGTGAAAGATTTGAAAGCTTAAGGAATAGTTTCATGTATTTTTTTTTTCCCGTTCTGAGGACGGAACCTATCTAAGGGAGGAAGAATGGTATGGCCATATTCCGCTAAGGACATGGAATAGTCCTAATATGGTAGACCGGCCCTCCAGTGTTCGAGTTTATTGGTCACGCCCAGATTTTATTCCACCTCGAGGCCTGTTGGTGACTAATGACCTTGAGAGGACCCAGACACTCTAATTGAGACATATGGAATAGTACATATATGTGTGACTGATAGGCAAGAGGTATGCATGAAGAGCTGTGACCTATTTATAGTTGACCTGCATGGGGATTGCATGTGCTCATGCACAGGATCCTACTCTCTATATATTGAGGTAGTGATTATTCCATTGACGACTTGGTCTAGGTTACCTGATGAGCTCTTCTCCTCTTGCTATCACATGGCATAGCTTGGGGGCTAGATCCAGGAGGATTCTCCAGGAGGGATCTAGGATTGGTTGGGTGGTTTTTCTCCACAGTCTCGCTTGTGTTTTCCTATCCTCATCTTAGGGGATTGTCCCTTGTGGTCTTTACACTATTTGACTACGGAACCTTAGAACTTATGTTCAACCAAAAAAGTTCAAAGGGCAAAGTGAGAAGAAGGATATCTTGGAGGTCATGGGTTGTCAACTCTATCATCACTTGCATGTCCTAGTTTCCAACAACCAGTTATTGATTGATGGAGATAGCGTAGTGCAAGATCAAAGTAAGTGATTTTATTGAGATTGGAAAAAAAAAAAACTAAGCATAAACCCAACTCGAATCTGTATTGTAATAGATGGGCATTTGAATCAGCAAACTATAGAGCCATATTGGCATGATCTTACAACAACACCTACCAAAATATTGCTAGCTCATGATGTATTATCAAGGTATAGACTCAAAGACTTGCTTATTCGCAAAATCTCAGATTTTTGTGTTAAAACAATGGAGGGTTGGCTTTTCCCTATGGGATTCAAAATTTGTAGATGGGCATGATGGGCTTTTGTAGATGAAGTTAATGGAGATCATGCTAATGCCAACCACCAAAAGGCTTTCTATCAAAAGAGCAGTGAAGAATTGAACAAATTGGATCTAAAGCTACGTAGAACTATGGAGCCTGATCACTAGCTGTTAGGTTCTTGGCACGTAGGATGAAACAATATAAAATGTACTTTTGATTGTCAGTTTCTTCGAGCAATTGTTTGTGTGTCATTGTGATTGTAATCATTGAATGTTGGTTGCTCTTATGTGCGAGTGTGATTTGCTTTTCTGTTGTCGACGAACCATTACCTTTAATCTCTCAAATCGATTTTCGTCGCGAGAAATAACACGTGGTCTCTTCGCCAAATCTAACACAGAGTTTGGAAGGGGGCAAGTGGTTAGTGCTAAAGTTCTATCAGCTTTAAGCTTATATTCTGGTGCAAACATTTTCAACGTACACTGAAATATTTAGAACCTAGCAAACAAAATGTTTATCACTATAGAGAAAGATGTATGTAATTCAAATCTCAAGATGCATACCACGTCGAAACCAATCAGGTACTCTACGCTGATTGCACCTCCTAAGGTCGTAATTATCCTCAATATCCCCGACGTTGGGCTTCACTGACAAATGCCTAATCAAACATCACAAAAGCAGAGAAAAATAATGTTCTCGTGGCAAGCACAGACGACTCGCTACCGTACCCTGATCTGGGGTGGTATGCCTCCTGGATCCATGTCTATGGATGTTACTTTCGCTCCTGCTTCAATTTATATCACCATATTTTTATTTCATCTACAAAGAATCTCATAGTTTCAATAGAAGAAAGATTTTTTTTATGTCGTAAATAATTTCAAATGCACACAAACACATGATCTGTCCTGCCTTCTCAGATTGTTTCTTTCACCAAATCATACGCAATCATCAGGCTTAAACTGGAAAACGCAGTCAGTGTCAGTGCAATGACCTAGCCTACACAATCCCGAATGGTTCCTTGTAAAAAATTTCTGTGGATGGAAGTGGAATAGCACCTTTCATTTCATTGTCTTGTTGTTGCCGCCCAGTAGCAAAAATTGCACCAGGTAAATGAATTGTTCCCTTCAATCCACTCAATCTGCTCCTAAACTTGTTGAAGATTGAAAACTGACTACCTGGAGTCAACCTTCACCTTGATTCTAGGAGTGCCCTTGCTGCAAATCAGGAGTGCCCTTCCTACAAATCAGCACCTACTGAAGTTGGTGCAACCATCTAGGATCATATCAACAAACCCATGATTTTAAGAACCACCAGGTGTTAACACCTGTCATGAGGCCATTAACTTAGGCTCAGCTTCATGCAGGCACTTAGAATAAATAAAAGCCGATGATTGGGCATTCTTTGTGTGTTGTGCAAGAGTTTTCTTGTTGGCGTATGTGAGAGGACTGTGTGGCAGTCTCTTGGTGTGTTGAGAGTATGTTATGTGTTGGTTTGTGTTTGTAGATAGCGTGCAATAGGGTGCTTGCATCGGAGGGCCGGTTATTGTATTGTGTAGTGCACCGAGAGCAAGATGTGGACTATACCTTTGGATTGTTCTGTTATGTTTTCACCTCTTGTTCATTCGTAATAAATTGTCTCTCTTATGGGGCATAGATGCTCTGAAAACTGTAATTATATCTTGTGCATATATGTTCTGATCTTCTTGTGGCTGATTTTTTAGTTGGTTTCTATCTCCCTGCCCATTTTCTAACATGGTATCAGAGCAGGAGTAGAAGGGGCTGAGCGTGAAGAAGAGTATTGCGACTAAAAGCAAAAAATGAGGAAGGGTACCTTAGTTTGCTATAGAGACGAGGAAGGGTACCTCAGTCTTTAGAAGAGCTCTTTCAAGGAGTGGAAGAGGTTTCAATGGCCAGTGCATATATCTTTTCCGTTTTAGCTCAGAATTTAACGTTGTAAAAAGCAAAGTTGCTTGTGGTGACAGATTGAACACAACCGCTACTTCATTTTAATTTGTTACACTTTTCATTCACAGCCACTTTATTCTTCGAGGACTCAGAATCTTTAAGTGAGTGGAGAAGAGCAATTTTACCAGCTTGTAAAATATCATTCTGAATAAATTTCAGACGGTGAATTCATAGTCCACAAGTCTTCACTAGTCATTAATGATGGACGGTTATAGTCAAAACATTCAATTTCCATCTATTGATGAAATACAATATGAAATCGTACGTTACAGCCTTGTATTTGATGGACAACCAAGTTCAATCAGCATTGATGAATGGTTGACTAAATTAGAAGCTTATTTTCGTCATCGCCATTATTCTGAAGAAGATAAAATCTATTTCGCTTCATTGTGCTTTCAAGGACAAGTTCGAGCATGGTGGGATACTCAAGCACATTCGAACACAAAGCTTTGGAGTCAATTCAAAATTGCTTGCATCGATAGTATCACCAGATTTTATGAGAAATCATTCGAATCTCTCAAACAAACTGGTTCCGTACAACAATTTAATCAGCAATTCTTGGCATTGGTTCAGAAGACAAAACTTGAGTATTGAAAATGTTTGAACTACTATGCGGGTTTCCTTCAAACGCCTATAAAGAATGTGCTTCAACCAACTCTTTCCAAATCCATTTATGCCGCTAGTTTTATGGAGTTGTGCAATATGATGGCGTGCACTTGCTCTGGAGCACTTATCTACAAACCATATCAATGAATGGTGGAAAGTCACCGCTCAACGGAAACGTTATTATTACAACCAACGACTGTCTGAATACGTTAGTCCTACCTTTGATGGAAGCATTCATTCCATTAATGTAGACAGTTTGCTAGAAGATTTGGATTATAACTTCTACTATAGTGGAGGTATTGATGACAGTAGTGTGAAGATTATTAAAATATTATCTTCCTATCTCGAGTTTGGGGCCATGTCCATGGTGATTTCCACTAAAATTCATGTTGTACATAAAAGGAGTGTGAATTGAGCACATATCCTTCTAGTGTATCTTGGATTTGAGTTAGATAGGTTCAATTATGATGACATGCAGGTGTTTAGATAGCATGCAAAGTCATACTGTATGCATGCAAGCCACATGCAAAGTAGTTTATGTGATCTACACATGTCTAGGCAGTTTTATGAGTTGACATGCAACATACATGCATGCAGTTACACATGTGGATCTCTGGTAGGTGAATTAGTTTAGTTAAGTGGACTTTCCATGCAACTTCACTATAGGAATTTGAGTCTCTCTCATGTAGGAAAAGTTGGGCATGTTTTGCCACATTGTGAATATTGAGATTTTGGTGTTTTGGACTCATTCTCTCTCTACCCGAGTTTTCTATGCTTGATTTTCTCCCTCTACCCAAGAGCAGTCTCTTTTTCCCATACTGGAATTATTTCTGACATTCATTTCTCATAGTGAAGAGTTAGATTTTTTCATCAGATGTATGCCATTGTGCTCTTGCCTTAGATATTTCAAGCATACTGTTCTTTGATCAATCTTGTCGATCACAACACCTTAGTAAGATCCTGTAGGGTGTGTGGTGAAGTTCACACGTGCTAAAAACTTCACATGGTATCAGAGATTCATGCTTTGAAGAAGTGAGAGTGTATACATCAGATCATCAGTGTTTTTGCTTGCAGGAACTCGGATTTGGGAGAGGGATTCAAACTCGTTGAGAAACAAGCAATCTGTGGATCATAAGTGGATCAAATCAAGGTTGATCTGATCCAGCGGAGCTCTGTACTGACAGAGAGCTCACACGTGTGAAATCAGCCCTCATTAATGAGTGCTACTTCTCAAGGAATGATCCAAATTTGATGTTCTATAGCTTGTTGGATAGGTATTGAAGAGTAGAATGTGTTGCTCTTGTTTCTTAACCAATGTGATTTGTTTGTACTGAGTTTAAGATGCAGGACTCAGGAGTTTTTCACTATATTCTAGGCCTTGAAATAGATTTTTGGAAAGGTCATGCATCTATAAGCCAAAGTAGATATGCACTTTCCATGCTCAGGAAATTCCATATGGAGAACTGTAAAGGCATAGATACACCTATGTAGCACACTGTAAAAGTTCCTATTAAAGATGATGAAAAATCCGGACATCACTCTTTATAGGAGTCTTATTGGCTCACTTATTTGGTTAATAATGACTAGGCCTGATCTAAGCTTTTGTGTTCATAAGCTAAGTCAACACATGTAGGATCCAAAGTTATATCATTAGAAGTTGGCTAAAAGAGTCTTGAGGTATATATCTTCTACCTTGGATTATGGACTATTCTATGAAGGAGAAGATCTGACTTTGATTGCTTTTTCAAATTCTGATTTTGCAAAAGACAGGTTGGATAGGAGATCCACAAGTGCTTACACTATATTTCTTGGAGAAAATTTGGTTTCTTGGCTATCAAAGAAGCAGGCAACTATTTCCTTATCATCATGTGAAGCTAAATACAAATCTCTTACAACCACAACAAAGGAGGTTTTATGGACCAAAAGGCTACTTTTGGAGCTAAAGTGTTATGCAGATGAAGATCTTTTGATTATAAAAAATGATAACATTTCTGCTCAGGCTCTTGCAAATAATCCAGCCTTTCATGCAAGGAGCAAGCATATTGAAGTGGCTCATCATTTTGTAAGAGAAAAAGTCATTGGGAGAGAGATCTCATTGGAGCATATTTCATCTTCAGATTGTGTTGCAGATCTTCTCACCAAACCTCTACTCAAGAATGTCTTTATGAAGATGAGGTCTAATCTTGGCCTGATTTTGAAGTCTATGTTGATAGGAACATAAATTTTAAGGAGTGTGAAGATTATTAAAATATTATCTTCCTATCTCGAGTTTGGGGCCATGTCCATGGTGATTTTCACTAAAATTCATGTTGTACATAAAAGGAGTGTGAATTGAGCACATATCCTTCTAGTGTAGCTCGGATTTGAGTTAGATAGGTTCAATTATGATGACATGCAGGTGTTTAGATAGCATGCAAAGTCATACTGTATGCATGCAAGCCACATGCAATCAGTGCATGCAACATGCAAAGTAGTTTCTGTGATCTACACATGTCTAGGCAATTTTATGAGTTGACATGCAGTACATGCAACATACATGCATGCAGTTACACATGTGGATCTCTGGTAGGTGAATTAGTTTAGTTAAGTGGACTTTCCATGCAAATCCACTGTAGGAATTCGAGTCTCTCTCATGTAGGAAAAGCTAGGCATGTTTTGCCACATTGTGAATATTGAGATTTTGGTGTTTTGGACTCATTCTCTCTCTACCCAGGTTTTCTATGCTTGATTTTCTCTCTCTACCTGAGAGCAGCCTCTTTTTCCCATACTGAACACTTAGAATTATTTCTGACATTCATTTCTCATAGTGAAGAGTTAGATTTTTTCATCAGATGTATGCCATTGTGCTCTTGCCTTATATTTTTCAGGCATACTGTTCTTTGATCAATCTTGTGCAATCACAACACCTCAGTAAGATCCTGTAGGGTGTGTGTGATTGAACTTGAGAAGGGCTTCTTATGTGCTTTTGAGAGAGCACATGCTTCACATACTTTCTCCTCTTTTGCCAAGGATCTTGGAAGTCCTAAGGCAAGCTCCTCCTTGCACGACTATGGTTGGATAGTTTGGTCTCCTCGGCTAGCATCACAATATTAGCATCCACATAAGCATCTAATTTGAATAATCTCTCAAATCTTATGCCTCTAGCAATGATCTTGCCATCCTTCTTGATGTTACATGCATTTGTGGTGAACTCCACAATCAAACCATTGTCAAAGCAATTGTCCTACACTAAGCAAGTTATTGATGATACTAGGAATGTAAAGTACTCCATCAATCTTGATCTTCCTTGAAGATCCCAAGCATAAAGGTATGGATCCTAACTTTCAGGAGGATAGATATCCCAATGACCCCTTCTTTTGAAAATGTAGATGTTGTGGTTGTACATATAGCTACACCCATTTTGAAAAATCCAGTTAATCATGTAGATATTTCTCTTCCACCACCACCACCTCCTCCTCCTCCCAAAGCTTTTTATACATAGATAGATTCGGATGCATATCTAAAATTTGAGAGTGACATATCTGACGTTGTAGATAGAATTGGAATTCCATTTTGTTTTAGATTAGAAGAACTTGATTTTAGTATAAATTACAGGATTATTGATTGTTTGGATATGAAAAAAAGATGGGCTTCTATCAATGATCCTGTGATAGAGTCTGGGGTCCAACTCTTGCAATTTGACATTGCAAGGGATTTTTACCGAGAAGTTTTGGTTCTCAACAGTTTTTTGCTGTAGGCTCTTAAGGAGAATAACTACACCTTTTGTGGATGCACACTACTAACCAAATAATTGCTTGTGCCATATCATAACAAGTAAGACAATTCATATGCTCTTTGTTGTTAATAGCTTTATCATTGGCATTATCATTGAAAATATTCCTCAAAATTGTAGCTAATGGACTCTCTATTTTATTTTGCAGTGAGCACTGGAGCTTAAACCTGATTTCTATCAAGAGATTTGTAGATACTCATATCAAAATTTTTTGTGTAAAGATGAATTTGACTAGGAATACGCATAAGGATGTTGACTTGATCCTACTGATTATATGTAAATACATTCCAAACGAGAAAACGAAAAAAGCTGAATGAGAGTTCTTCATTCTGGAGGTAAATCCTATCCATCTCATCAACATTTTAATGTGTTCTATTCATTGTTTGGTTTCTCTTCATTGATGTCTTGTATGCTGAACTTTTTGCAGTCATCCCAACAAAATGATTCATTAAGTTGTGGGTGGTACACTTTGTATAATGCAAAGTTATTTTTTGAGTGGTTCATCCTTTAACATGATGATGATATTTCAAAGGATGTTTATTCTTGGTTTTGGAATTGTGATTAATTTTGCAATTCTGGAAATTTTCTAACCTTAACTAATACGTGAATATTCAATCTTGTGGTTTAAACTTCATGAATACACAGCAGCCCAGGTGTACAGATTCAGGCAAGAAATTACCCTTAGCATATTGGCGAGGGCAAGCCTTCAGTCACCCCTTGAAACCTCCATCCGTTTGTGGTATATATGAAGCTTCATAAAAATATATACCACTATCTACAAGTTCCTTTGGACTTCTTCCTCTGTATTGCAGCTTTCCAACATCAGAGTGAATCACATCCAATATTCCTGCAAGTGATTGTGCTAGCTCCCATTCACTTATGTTTGATGGACATAAATCTGAAAGAAGAAAAACGTTGAATAATTTAAATCATAATCTAAAGAGCTTCAATCAAACACATATGATTGTTGTGGAGTGCAAACATTTTGATATACTTATAGTTACATTTTGATGATCATGAGGATTGATATCCTGTACTTTTATTTTTGAATGCATATAAATATGTTGTACTAATACTTGTGATATAGAGTGACCTTTGGGAGTTGTCTTGAACTCCAAAATTTTTGCTTTCCAATAAGATTTGTATGTCATCTTTGCCCTTTTTTTCTGTCAAAAACTGTCATTCGATGATGGATGCAGCAACCCCATGAATTCTTTGTATATTTTGTTGGCTTCCAGTTAAAAGTGTCATCTTTCTCATTGTAAAGAATCACAGACTCAACTGTAGATCTTGGTCTCCTTGCCATTGCTATTTTCAAATCTTGGGCGCCAAAAATCTTTCTCATATAATACTCAATTCAATTTTTTGTATCACATTTAATCTCATGAGAATGCCACAGTAGTCACAGTTATTGTGCATACTATATTTCTAGTTATTGTGCATACTATATTTTGATAATGATAACTAGTCTAGTTAACAAATTTCATTATACTACATAGTTAAATAAATTTAACTTGAGGTAATGTCGTCGGGCAGAGGAAGAGCGAACCAATGGGATACGTCCATGCTGCCCAATGCAAATTTCAAAGTTTGTTGTAATATATTTTTGTTTTTCAGTTTATTTGAGCTACATTACGTAGATTTGAAATCTGTGCATTTTGATTGGGCCAGGTGGTGGTCGAATCTAGAAAAAAAAAAGTATCCTTACAAAGGGTCTTTTTCTAGTTTTGGAACTCCTCTAATGAAAGTCAAGAATTGATTCGTCTTTATTTTTTATGTCATTCAAAATTCAACTAAATTTATCAAAGAAACCACTGAGTGATCATATCTTCTAGTTACACAATGTCAATATTAAAACTTCATCCCATCAAGCTACAAACTTTACCTTTAATCAATTTATCAATTGAAACAACAGGTTGAGCAATAAGCTGTTTACAAGGAACAATTGTAAAACGATATGGTTTTGAAAATACTATAGTTTTCTTATTACCAACCTACAAAAATCTAGAAATACTACAAAAACAAGAATTTTTTTGAAAACGTTGCTCAACCACAATCTCTCAAACAATCCAATGATACAAGAAATCCTTACTTTTTTTTTGTATGAAACAAACATTGTTTGTTCAAAATGGTTTGTGTTTGGTATATACGAACACTATGACATATTTGCTTGAACTTTAAAGATCAATTGGAATCAGCTTTTGAAACAATGCAAACAAATCCAATGATTCACAGCTTTGCAATTTTGGAAGACATCACAAAACAAACATCTAGACAAAAACACTCAAAAACTAACATATAACACCAATTAAGTAGCAAAATAAACTTGCAACAACGCTCAATGCAATTTCAACCAATATCAAAGGCTTACTAGTAAACCTAGACAACGACAAAATAATCATTTGAAAACATCATTATTTCTTTTTTATTCAATTGGATTACATTAAATGAGAGTTAGCTCCTTTTTTTCAATTTTCACGTGTACCTCCATATCTATTAATTATGTACTAGATTAAACATGTGATTCTCTTATCCACTAATACACAATATTTAGCTCTACAAAAAGACATACTTGAATACATGTTCAAAAATCAGAATGCAAAACATCTTCAAACATGTCTTAAAGTATAGTCTTGGACCAATCATATCTAGCTGAACTCCATCTTGGCATCAACAAAACTTCAATGGTTTACTTTCCTTGGTGGAACGTTGAAGACTACCACATTATTTCCTAACTTTGACATTTGATGAAATGATCAATATACAATGGGATGAAAATCCAACATATTGAAAACCGGATTAAAAAATCTAACTATTACTATGATGTTGTGGGTATTTCTATACATAAATAAATAAGCCCAACAAAATAGGAAAATATGTTCAAGGGTCGTGGCATCCTGCGAGCGTAAGTCCATAACCCAATGAGCACATGTAAAATATTGTACCATGGAAAAAAATAGACTTGGGCCATGTAAATAAAATAATATAGAAGACCCAAAGTCTAAGTTGTTAAGTTTCAAGTTATGAGTCAAAGTCAAATTGGTCATAGGTAGAGTGTGTTCGGGGAAGGTGTGAAACTTTCCTCAGTGCGTGCACTACCAGTTAACATTAGGCGAACACAAGAATGAAACTAGAGCTAGATTGCACAGTGGTTGCAGAAGCAAAAGCAGACAATCAAACAAAGCAATCAAAAAGTCAGACAGAAGGTTGAAAGCATGCAATATTAACATAAAATTTGAATGCAGAACCAGACGGTATTTTATTCAGATTAAGTATAATGGAATGCCGCCACAGGGCAACCTCGACTATGCGCCGTGAGCATGCTGCCACGCCTCAGTCGTGCCTCAACCCAAGTGCCTCAGCCGCGAGCCCTAGGTGAATCCTAAAGCTATTTTAGCCCTAGACCTAGGTCGACCTTAACCCTAAGGATGTGTCCCTACAGTATTTAAGGCATAGCCTTTAGCAATTCTAGTAATCCATTTATTTTATAGGCCAAGTTTCTTTTATGCATTTAGCTGTTTTTTTTTAGCTCTATGGAGGTTGGCATAGCTTTTCATTCGTTCTATGATCAACATAGGACAATGTTCAGTTTGTGAATCACAATTAAATTTTCATGTCAACTGTTTTTTTTGGGCCTATTTAAGTTATAATTTTTTTCAAAGTTATCATATTAAGCAGTTCTACCTCTTCCATTCCATACTTAGTTGTAACTCAATATGTAGCAACAACTACATCTTCTTTATATGATATTCGAAAGCTTTTTTTATAAAGCCACTTCTGATTCTCATCATGTTCATGTACTGTCCTTTCTAAGGGATCAGGTCTAGGAGCAGATGGCTCACCCATATGTAATTTGGAGTACCTATCCTACATCTTATATAACTATTGAAAATCTTTTGGCATTCTTGTAACTTGCTTGGCATGTATGGCGAGCATAAATGAGTCTTAAAAAAAAGGCTTTGATAATCCTCAACAGTCTCTTGAAGGCACTGAAGTGTCTAGGTGTGAATCTAACTAAACTACCAAGATCATCCCTAGTGATCTGGCGAACACTACGGTAAAATGGAGGTTTGGGAATAAGAAGCATGGTTCGCCTTGGAGGATTCAAGGCCACGGAAGGCCCGGACCCGAAGGTCTAGAAGTAAAAAAACCTCTAGCTCGTAACTGACTTACATGAAAGATTGGAAAAACCTTACTGTTGTGTGGGAGTTCTAGTTCATAGGTGACCTCGCCTAGTCTCCTACTGATGGTAAAGGGACCACAATACCTTGGAGACAACTTAGCACACACTCCTGATTTGAGGGTTTTAGAGTCGACTGGGACTCTCAAGTAGACTTTCTCACCAGTGGAGAACTGCACATCCCGTCTGTGTGGATCTGCATAATGCCTGGCTCGATCCTAGGACTGCTTAATGCTATGCTTAGCATGTTCTATCATCTAGTTTAGGTCCTCTAAAAAGTTTTTGGCTGCTTCAACTTTTTCTTGTTTAAACCCTACACCTGTGGGCGAGTGTGGCTGAAAACTGTACATCAGCATAAATGGGCTGTATCCCGTAGTTGAATGTTTAATACTGTTGTAAGCAAACTCTAATATTGAGAGATACTCCTCCCAATTAGTCTGCTTCTTGCTAACGTATGCACGAAGCATATCCTCCAGCACCTGATTTACCCTCTCTGTTTGACCGTCCTTCTGTGGATGGTCGGTGGTACTCATATTAAGTTTAGCATGGAGATGATGGAATAATGTCCTCTAAAAATTTCCAGTAAACTTACTGTCTCGGTCGCTGACTATGCCGGAAGGTAGACCGTACAATTTAAATAGCCCGTCTACAAACAACCTCGCTAAATCTGGAGCTCTAACGGTTGTTTTGGTCAAAATAAAATGAGCCATTTTGGTCAGACGGTCAACTGTGACCCATATAGCATCATTACCCTTTTGGGTTTTAGGCAGGCCTACTATAAAATCCATGGAGATACTCTCCCATTTATCACCTGGTATTTCTAAGGGCTGCAACAACCCTCCTGTCTTTAAATGCTCTGCTTTGTTTACTTGACACTTCTGGCAACTGGTTACATACTGGTGGACGTCCTTTTTCATACTGGGCTAAAAAAAATTGCCTATGGAGAAACTCGTAGGTCTTCTGTATGCGTGGGTGTCTCGCACTAGGATTGTCATGACATTCATATAGGACCTGCTGCCTATAATCCTCTGAATTGGAGACACATACTATAGAGCAAGTACTCATCCTGAATGGAATACTGTTTTCATTTGAATCCTTGAGTCAACTGACCCTCAACCACTGGGGTTTGCTTGGGTAATACAGGCTCAGAATCCTCAACGTCATCTGACGACGAATACTCAGACTCATCATCATCATCCTCAACGGAAGCTGTCGTATTCTTGGATGAACTGGCACCAGCCCCAGGAACTGGTTTTGGAGTCTGTAACTGTCTGCTCTGGATTGAGTTTCAGATTGTAGAGAAGAATGCATCATGTTGGCATTTCCCTCTCAAGGACTCAAGTAACACATTATGAATCTGAGTAAAGCTCAGTTCGTTTATTATAGGCACTCTGCTAAGGGCATCTGCTACTGTATTGAATTTCTACTGTCTATATCTGATAGACATATCAAACTCTTGCATCAACTCTGCCCAAAGAGCTTTCTGACCTCTAAGCTCAGGTTGATTGCAAAGATATCTGAGACTCTCATGGTCTGTCAGGACCTCAAAGTTGGCACCATACAAATAATGCCTCCAAGTCTTAAGGGCATGGACTATAGAAAAGAATTCCTTTTCATAGGCACTGTACCTAGTCTGAACTGGCTCGAGTTTTTTACTCTCAAACTCAACTGGTCGTCCACTCTGAGTTAGCATAGCACCAACTGCAAAGTCGCTAGCATCTCTTTCAACCACAAATGGCTGATTGGGGTCGACAACTTTTAGAACTGGTGTTGTAGCTAAGGCTGTTTTGAGAGCATCAAAGCTCTCCAGCTGTGCGGACTCCCAAATGAACTCCTTTCCCTTCCCCTTAAGAAGATTTGTCATGGGAACTACTATGCTTTAACCTTATTCGGGTCCATCTTAATCCCATCTGACGAGATGATGTGACCCGAATATGCGACTTCTTCAACGAAGAATTCACACTTGGATTGTTTAGCATAAAGCTTATGCTTTCTGAGCAGTCGAAACACCTTTATGAGGTGTTTTAGATGCTCCTTCCTCGTTTTGCTGTAGACGAGGATGTCATCTAAAAATACGACTACAAACTTACCCAAGTATGGTCTGAGGACACTGTTCATCAAGGTCATAATGGTAGCTGGAGCATTTGTGAGCCCAAATGGCATCACCTTAAACTCATAATGACCATGACAAGTCCTAAAAGGTTTTTTGAGACATCTTCCGACTTTATACGAACTTGATGATATCCCGATCTGAGGTCTATTTTACTGAAAAACTTAGCCCTGTCGAGTTGATCAAACAACTCGTCTGCCCGAGGCATAGGATATTTATTCTTTATTGTGACTTTATTGAGGGCTCTGTAATCTACGCAAAGACGCATAGACCCCTCTTTCTTTTTCACCAAAAGGACTGGTGAGGCCCGGCCCATGGTGAAGTACTAGTCTGAATTTGGCCTTTCCCAAGATAATCTGTTAACTGCCTAGTTATTTCTTCATCCTCTGTTCGGCTGACCCAATATGGAGGTTTAGAAACAGGTGTTATACTTCAGGGATAAACTAAAAGTCACATAAGAATACCTGATGGTCTTTGTCTCTGATTAGCTAACAGAGCTCTAAACTGCAGACCATAGGACTGTTGGGAGCATCATGCTCTCCATGCAACTGGATCTCTCGGCCTTTATGCTGAAAGCTGAGAGTGTTCTCCTGATAGTTTCTGTGGAGGGAAGGTCCTAAACTGTAGAGCCAATCTCTCCCGAGAACAATGTCTGTGCGATCCAGGTGCATTATCTGAAATTTTATCTCATCTTGGTACTCCTGAATACCAAGATTCAAATTACTTACCATAGTTTCCCATATTTTTAATCTTCACCCTTAGCTAATGAAACTATGTACCTATGCTGACTAGGTACTTCTGGTAGTTTAAGCTTTTTAACCAGGGTGTAGTTGATGAAATTATGGGTTGCCCCATCATCAACCATAACTCTTACTGATTGGTTACCAACTTTCCCATGCACACGTACTAGGTCATGCGCCCCAAAGTTGAAGGGTCTCGCTAGCATTGCAGAGGTCAGTTGGCAACAATGTTCATGATCTCGGAAGCTGTCGAGTCATTGAGAAAACATACAGTCTGCACAAGATGAACTTGTTTCTTATCTTTCTTATCTTTTTTAGTGAAAGGCCCCTTGGGACACTGTCTGACTGTGTGTCCCTTGCCCATACACACAAAGCACAAACGTTCTTGTTTGACTTTCTCAAAATCATCTGGTTTTAAGGGCTGTATGAGTGAAGGGCATTTCTGAGGAGCTTCACTTTTAAATTTATCTTGATTCTTTCTTTTTAAAAATTTCTTTTTAAATTGAAAGTCTTTCTGAGGAGGCTGCTCAGAAAGTGGCTGTTGTCTCGCCCTCTTCCTACCCACTGAATCATCATAGATTTGAGCATATCTGAGAGCTTGCTCAAGGGTAGTAGGCGAGTTTCTTTGGACCTCTACTTTATATTCATCTTTGAGGCCACGGACAAATCCCCTGATTTTCTGATAATCATCCGTATTTTTAATCTTTAAAATTGCTTCTCGATACTGTGAGATATATTGGATGAGGGACTTGTCCATTACTGTTCTTTCCCAGGCTTCTGAACGGTTTGTGAGGGATGACCGGTGTTTGCGATGGTTTACGATTCGTACGGTTACGATAGATTATGATGCCTACGGGTTATGATGGATGACGGTTCGTACAGTGTGCGATGGGTTGCGGTCCTCACGGTTTGCGATGGTTGGCGACTGGTTGCGGTGGAATGAATGTATCTGAATTATTACGGGTGAAGGAATGACATGAGTGGATTGTGGTCGCTATGGTTCAAGACGACTGGTGCAATATCTGGAATTTGGTTTCTACCATTGGAAGGGTGGAGGTGTGTGACTGCGGTTCTAACGAGAGCGGTGGAGGTGTGTGACTACGGTTCTAACGAGAGCGATGGTGCTGGTGTTGGTGATGGCTACGGCTCAAGGCGATCATGTAGTGGTTTACGATGGCTACGGCTCAAGGCTTATACAAGCCCGTATCGTTGCTCTCATTTATAGCAGTGCAGCTTGTATGTCGTTTGGTTTGACAGAAAGATTGTCGTTGAAAAGGTTGGTGGTCGAGCATGAATCTGGTCTGGTTGAGATTGGAAGAAATCCATTTGGTCGAGATTGGACCCAGACCCTCCGGTCGAGAATTGAACAAAAACTCTTCGGTCGAGACGTGATAAGATCTTGTCGGTCGAGAGTTGAAAAATGGCTTCGGTTGGGATTGAAAATCTCTTTGGCTGAGATTTAAGCGTTGGGTTTCAACTGAGATTGAATAGAGCACTTTGGCTCCGGTTGAGATTTGAAAGTTGCCTTCGGCTCCGGTTGAGATGTGAAGGATTGCTTAGGCTGAGATCAGGACTAAAGGCTCCGGTTGAGATTTGAAGGTTGCCTTCAGTCGAGATGTTAAAGAGGCCTTCGGCCGGCTGAGAAATGAGCTGCACGTCGGTCAGGACCAAAGTGGCGAGCTCTGCAATGAACGTGTGGGAGGTCGCAGAGCGATTGTTTGGCAGCATAGATTAGAAGATATGGCTTGGTTTAATGTCTGTGTAGCTGTGGAATATCGCCAAATGTTCACAGATTTTTTAAATTTGTGAACACGGTTTTGTTGTTTCTTTTACTTCTTCTTCGTTCTTCTGTAGTTACGGTTCTTACGGTTCTTCCTCTTATTAGAACAATTACAAAACAGAAGGGTTACTCAGATTGCAACATGTATTTTCCAGCCTGTCAGTGGGACTCACGGATCCGATACTCAACTACATGCATAAACCAGTCATGTAACTAGACATAGCTCAAGAAGATCAATATTCTGAAACTGGGAGCAATCCTACCACTATCTACTAAATTAGAAAGCGATCAAAAACAAGATTAACTACTGAAGCAAGGAACAAGAAACAAGTAACTAGATTCCTAACAACATTTTAGCAGTCTAAGAATCAAGAAAACCTCATTTCTTGATGCCTAGATTGTTCAAGAACAATCAAGAACTGGAATGTAAGAAAGTATGCAAGATCTACACCACTATTCCAGCCTATTTAGTTTACTTGAGTGCTGATTCCTACCTTATTCCACAAACAAGAAATGAATCCTAATCCACAACTAAGCAAGAAACAAGGAAACAAGAAACTAGTTAATCCACAATACAAGGAAATCAAGCATGCTCATAGAAACTTCACTCAAGAACATTGCCATGAACAAAGAGCTTCGCAATTATCAAGATCTCGTGCTGATGCCTCTGGGACTGTGTCTGTGTTCCCCACTGATGATTCTCATCTCAAACCTGCAAAATACACCAAAGAAGGATTTCTTCCAGCCGTTTTTTTCTCTCCAAGCTTTCACCTCCCGTGAAGAACTTTCTCACTTCATTGCAGAGCCTGTGACAAGCTGTATCCACTGATCAGGAACGCAGGACTATTGCTGCTCTGATACCATGTCAACAATCATATATGCAACATCAAGCATTCACCACAAGAAGGCGGAAGAAGAACATGCACAATCACACTATCACTCTATATCATACTAAATGTCAAATGTACAAATAAACCTTGAGAGAGAAGACCTACGAGTAGCCTAATAGGCTACCCTATGGCTAATGACAGTTGGTCACAGCTGTCAACATTAATGTACCTCGTAAACAGTAACAATGATTTTTATCATTGATTTCTAACAAGAGAAACCCGAAGCAGACGATGCAGCAATTTCTAGATGGAAGCTGAAGGATGGAAAGGCTTTCGCGTTGATCATCCTCAACATTACGGATACCCAGATCGGCCATGTATCTGAGGCCCAAAGATCAAAAAAAGTCTGGGACATCTTGAGCACACTATACGAAGTGCGAGATATAGCTTCCAAGCTACATCTTAGGAAGAAATTTTACTCTCTCAAGATGACGAATGGTGATTCCCTGGAGAATCACATCAACTAATTCAATAACCTACTAAGGCAAATGGTCGTTGTCAGATCTATCATAGACGATCAAGACGCAATGATGCAACTGCTTACAAGCTTTCCAAGCTCATACGACAGCTGGGTGATGATCATCACGACACATCCAGAACTGACTCTTTCGAGAGTCATTACTATGTTGTTGCAAGAAGACACGCAGAGGAATGAAGCCTCAAGTTCCTCAACTGATTCTCACACTTTATACACCAACAAGAGCACGACTAAGCAAAAGAAGAAGAAAGGCCCAAAGCAATCAAAGCCAAACCTAAAACGAGCACAACACAAAGAACAATCGAATTCACAGACGAAGAAGAAGTTGTTTTGTAGAAACTGCAAGCGAAACAACCACAAAATTCAAGACTATCGGATACTACAAGCAAAGAACAACAGCAAGGGGCAGTCGAATCAAGTGGCAAATGCAGCTGCAAAAGCTCCACAGCCTATTCAAGAAGCGGATCATGATGCCTTCATGACCAGCCATCAAGGAGCATCCGGCGATAGTTCTTGGTTCTTGGATTCCGGAGCCACTCAGCACATGACCAGTCTCATTGGCTGTTTCGAGTCCTATACACCTTACAGTACCAAGAAATATATTCACCTTGGCGACAATAGCACACAAGCTATTAAAGGTGAAGGTATTGTAAGATTAAGCTTTACAAATGATCAGTCTAAGCTACTTTCTAAAGTCCTGTATTTACCAAATTTATCTATGAATTTGCTCTCTGTACCATGACTACGCCCATCAGAACGAACAAAACGATAGTGATGGGAATCATAGTTGTTCTTGATTATGTAGCCAAACTTTAAAAAATGAATGAAGCTCCAGAAGAATGGTTTGTCGCGAATAGTAAGACAAACTATTCGTCGCGAATGATTCTCGAAGAGCTAGACGGTGCTTGTCTGATAATTAGTCGCGAATGATTCACGAAAGACAAGACTGATTGTTAGTCATCTATTACCAGAAAGAACAACTAGAAAGATCAAACAGAATGAATGATAAGCATAACAATATTAACATAGATTTGAACACGGAACAAAGAATTGTATCAGATTAAGTATATCATGTATACAGGTCAATAATGCGGTAGAGCACAAGACAATAGCAGACGAAACCGCGTGCCCTACGAAGCTTATGCAATCTGTGAAGAAATAAAACCTTATTGCTGACAATCAAGAATCAATGTGCAAGGCATCTACTTCGTCTCATTCATCAACTCATCAACTCATTCACTCATTAACCTCATTAACCTGATTAACCTGAATATGCTAATGGTATCCAGTATATATACATTATATTACAGGTGTGCAGATGTGGAAAGTACAGAGTGGATGTGCTGTCTGTAAGAGATCATGGGTGGCTGCAGTCATTGTCCAATCTATTAGCGCAGTTGCATGGGGTGGTGAGCGTGGAAAGGGTGCGACGTCCATCAGTGCTGAAGTGATCGTTGGTGATGACAATGAAAAAGGTGCGTCACTCTTACGAGTAGCCTTAGGATTAGATTTATAGGGTGCCTTTGCTTTTAGGGCACCTTTGGCATTCTATAAGATAGTGTCCCCTTTTCTTCGTCTGTGCAAATTTGCGTGTAAATATGCAGACTGCGCGACAACGTTAGTAAATATGCAGCATGAATGGAGGCAGATTAAAATGGGACTTAAGGAGAGTAGAGTGAATAAATCCAACACCCCCCCTTAATCTGGATCCGTGAATGCCTTGATCTTCAAATTGAGCAATGCACAAACTTTGTTGTGTGCATTAACATTGAGTGCTTTTGTGAATATGTCTGCAACCATGTCCAGCGTTCTGTAGTACGTTAAGCTCACCTCTCTGTCGAGAACCTTGCCCCTGATGTAGTGATATTTGATATCAATGTGCTTACTCCTAGAATGAAATCTAGGGTTGGCCGATAAGGCAATAGTACTTTGCTTATCACAAACAAAATTGTGGGGCTATACTGATACAAATTGATGTCTAACAGCAAATTTCTCAACCAAAATGCTTCCTTAATAGATTGAGAAGCAGCAATGTATTTTGCTTCAGTAGAAGAAAGTGTGATAGAGGTTTGCTTACAACTGTTCCACGAAGTAGGACTGCCGTTGAAGAAGAATGTAAATCCAGATGTGGACTTACGATTGTCTGCATCTCCTCCCCAGCCAGAATAACCACTGAGCTGATGAGGATAGAGGTAAGATGAACACGAACGAGAAACGAACTCGAACAGAAAATGTTCGTGTGCAGCGGAACGAGCTATACAACTCTCTCCGAAAGCATGACTACGCCTATCAGAATGAACAAAATGGTAGTGATGGGAATCATAGTCGTTCTTGATTACGTAGCCAAACTTTAATAAATGAATGAAGTTCCAGAAGAATGGTGTGTCGCAAATAGTAAGACAAACTATTCGTCGTGAATGATTCGCGAAGGGCTAAACGGTGCTCGACTGATAATTAGTCGCGAATGATTCGCGAAAGACACGACTAAATGTTAGTCATCTATTACCAGAAAGAACAACTAGAAATATCAAACAGAATGAATGATAAGCATAGCAATATTAACATATCTGAACGCAGAACAAAGAATTGTATCAGATTAAGTATATCATGTATACAGGTCAAAAATGCGGTAGAGCACAAGATAATAGCGGACGAAATCGCGTGTCCTACGAAGCTTATGCAATCTGTAAAGGAATAAAATCTTATTGCTGACAATCAAGAATCAATGCGCAAGGCATCTACTTCGTCTCATTCATCAACTCATCAACTCATTCACTCATTAACCTCATTAACCTGATTAAGCTGAATATGCAAATGGTATCCAGTATATATACATTATATTACATGTGTGCAGATGTGGAAAGTACAGAGTGGATGTGCTGTCTGTAAGAGATCGTGGGTGGCTGTAGTCGTTGTCCAATCTGTTAGTGCAGCTGCATGGGGTGAGCATGGAAAGGGTGCGACATCAGTCAGTGCTGAAGTGATCATTGGTGATGACAATGCAAAAAGTGCATCACTCTTACGAGTAGCCTTAGGATTAGATTTACAAAGGTGCCTTTGCTTTTAGGGCACCTTTGGCATTCTGTAAGATAGTGTCCCCTTTTCTTCGTCTGTACGATTTTGCATGTAAATATGCAGACTGCGCGACAACGTTAGTAAATATGCAGCATGAATCGAGGCAGATTAAAATGGGATTTAAGGAGAGTAGAGTGAATAAATCCAACAGGCCCTAAGGTCAGACAATGGTGGAGAATATACCTCTATCGAGTTTAAGGAGTACTGCCAAAGCCAAGGAATTGAGCAACAATTCATCACTCCTTACAGTCCTCAGTCTAATGGCTTAGCCGAGAGGAAGAACCGCACCCTGGTTGAATCAGCCAAATGTATGCTAGTGCATGCATCGTTGCCCAAGAGATTCTAGGCCGAAGCTGTCTCCACTGCAGCTTACGTCCAGAACAGATGTTCAACCAAGGCCCTCTCAGGCAAGGCACCCCACGAGGTGTGGACAGGCTCTAAGCCTTCTGTGAAGAAACAAAATTTTATTTCTAGTCTCTTAGACAACACAAAATTAACCATCCCCTATTTTCATTTCATCTCTTACCAGCTATGGGCTGGAATTTGCTTTGCTCTATCCCACAATCTGCTTGTCCCAACAACCGATTAGCCACCAGAGTTGGGATTATAAATGCTTTGTAGTTAAAGGTAACAATTGGTTCCCCTTAATCAATAGAGAAAAGAAAAAATAGTTTGCTCAATATTTGAAGATGAGATGCATTTGACTTGTCGAGTCTTAATTCTCCTTTGGCAATTAGTGAAAGCAACAATTTACATGAGATGAGGGAACCAATTTATCTTGACCATACATCCTAGTGGAATTGAAATTGCTTGCATATTGAGCAATTCTCCAATTTAGAAAGTTGATCTCCAACCAAAGCTATAATATTGGATGTTGACTTGACAATGTGTTGGATTGTATTGGTCCAATGAAAAAGCAAGCCCGTTTTTCTTTGTACTTGTGACTTCAAATAGCTATTCTCACAATAAACCTAGCACGCTCACTACCTTAAGTCTTGGACAAATACAAGCTCATGTAGCTCATGAGTCCACTGTCCTGCCTTATAGTGAAAACATAGAGACTTTTATCCCATGACCTGTCGTGAGTAAAGACACTACAAGTAGACATGTGATTGGCACGAAATTAATGCAGGTGAGAGCATTATGGTTTCGCTTTCCAACACAGCAATGGCACTAGTGATAGTCATGATGCATGCATAGATGTGTAACACTGTAATGATCCAAGCCCACAACTTACAAGCATGCAAAGGAAGCACGTGAAGTACATTGTGGTGCTTCCTTGATTTATCCAATGCCTTTTTATATGTGCAAGCGAGTTGAGTTATAGATTATAGTACAGTCACCAAAGCAAATACCACCAGCTACAACAACAGAAAAGAATAACAAATCACCAGCTCGGTTTATGTGAGCCTTGGGGGGAGGGGTGTGAACTGTGGGGGCCCGTAGATCACAGAACTTGTTTTTGTGTGTGTTATGCATACAGTATAAGCTCAGCTGATTTGGCGTTGGAGTTGCGATAAAAGAGTTGTAAGCTGTTAGATCGGCAGGAAGTATTCAGCTGATGCGCCGGATTGAATATTGAGATTACGAGCCCTCATTTGGAGTTTGCATTAGCAACGAGAGACCTGTTCTATCTGCTGCCGATTAGTAAATTTTGAATGAAAAGAGAAAGGCTCAGATTGGGGTACCAGCCATCGATCTAGTTCTTTTACGAGTAACGTAATAAGTTAGACTATACTAGAAGAAAACGTGGCTGTAGGAAGAGATCATCTAATGTTAACCAATCATCCTTGTGAAGGATGAGGACAATCAGCTCATCACAACTCTGAAACAATCAATATGGCAATGGAGCAGTTTCCAAATTACGTCTATCCACGACCTCCTACGGAGATTGAGGTAGCTGAAGAAGATATCCCCAGCACCTCGGTTATTAGCTACACTCGTGGGTATCCCCTGCCCTCTCCATCTCAGTATGGCTCCTCATCCTCGCCCAAGGAAGGACAAGAACCCACTCTCTATAAAAAAGTAATATACATCCCAGACGTCCAACTGAATCAGAATGTAGCGGCAGATCAGAAGAAGAGTGACTGGAAACAGAGATCAAAACGTCCGCTTTCAGACGTTATGATCTGTGAACAAAGCCATGAACATGAGCAGCCTTTTCAAAGCCATTTATCAACTCTGCCAACCAACAAAATGAAGGAAAATGGTGGAGAGAGAAAACAGCCGAGCAGCACAGCTTGGAATGTATTCAGAGATTTGAGCTACAGACTGTTAGAGCTTCTGCATTTCTACAGAAAGCAATGGACACATGGACTGCATGGCAGAATGGTGTTTGTGGCGCATTTAATATTCTGGGCAAGCTTCCTCCCTGCGATGATATTCGGGACATGGCTTCAGAAGAAGACAAATGGTAACATTGGAACAGCAGAAGTTCTATTCTCATCGTCCATTTGTGGCATCATCTTTGTGCTTTTGGGATCTCAGCCTGTAATGATCATGGGAGTAAGCGCTCCATCTCTTATGTTTGTTGTTGCCGTTGCCGAGACAGCCCACAGATTATCGTTGGAGTTTCTTCCTTGGATGGGTTGCATTGGGATATGGGCTTCTTTGTTTCTGGTGATCTTGGCAGTCACTAATTCATCAAAGATCGCATGCCTGCACCTGACCCTCTTTAGCTGGGAGGTAGTGAGAATGTTCGCGGCGATGATCTTCCTGTGGAATGGGATTCAGGAAATTCTTGGCTTTTTTTCGCACAAAATACCGATGGATGGCTCGATCCTGTCATTGTGGCTGGCAACTTGTACATTTGTGTTGGGAATGTTTTTGAGTGGAGCACGAGAATGGCACTGCTTTGATCGTCAAACTCGCGAGGTCATTCACAACTATGGTGCTGCTTTCACTTTTCTGCTATTTACAGGTAGGCTCTCTCTCTCTAGTCTCTCTCTCTCTCTCTCTCTCTCTCTCTCTCTCTCTCTCTCTCTCTCTCTCTCTCTCTCTCTCTCTCTCTCGCAAGGATTGATCAATTGTAATGATGGATTGAGCTTTTGCAGGTTTGTCATACCTGCCCAGATTGGAGCAGGTGAGGCTTCCTCGGGTTCAAATGGGAGAGGTTCTACATCACACAGACAATCTACGAACGTTCGGGACGATCGTGAAGCTGGAACACCTTCCCATCTGGGCAGTTCTTCTGGCATTGATTCCAGGCTCTCTTCTTGCCATTATGATGTTTGTTGACCATAATGCCACTGCGATGCTCGTTGAAGTAAGCAGTAACTAGTCACTAAAGCATTCTCTTAATCGCTTTCCAGAAACTTTGTAAATATACTGGACCCGAGGCTCCACTTAATTTTCTGGATGTCAAGAAATCTTATTCTCATATGCTAGTTACCATCCGTAGTTTTTACTGTCGGGAGCTCCATATGAGATATCCCCTTGCAGAAAAAAATTGTTTTTATTCTGTTGTTCACTGCTCATGCTTAAACATTCGTGTGGTAGCCTGCTGCTGCCATCTAAAGATATCATTGCATGCAGGTTGAAGGAGAATCAAAGAGCCAGAAGTGCACATCCAAGAGCTGGGATCTGTTCATTCTGGCAGGACTTACGTGTCTCTGCAGCATTTTGGGCATCCCCACGTGTTATGGCCTCTATAGACAGGTTGATCGATCCCTGGATGTGCATTGTTCATCAATCAGAATTAAATGGAGGAATAATCAAAACCTACCAACGTGAATAGATGTATCTTAAAATCATGCCAAATATTGCAAAAGGGTTGTTCTATGAGATTTTTTTTTTTTTGAGATTGCATCAATGCCTTGCAGACAGTTTATTGTTATGGAATGGAGTGTCAATCTTAATTATTGAGCTTTTCAAAAAACTGCCACAGACTATGAAGCACAAGCATGCGCTTACTGGCAGGCAAAATTACTCTGATGAAGAAATTGAGATGGATTTAAAGGGGGTGTTTGAAGTGCAACGTGTGTCTGGAATCGCGGCATCACTGCTCTCAGTGCTTCCACTTCTTCCAGGGGTGCTGTTGCTTGTAGAGAAGGTCCCAAAAAGTTTGTTTGCTGGGTTTTTTATCCTGGTATGTTTCTCTGCTGGTAAAATTACAATAAATTATCTTCATGTAGCTCCCCTAGCAAACGATTTGCCATTACAGCAAGACTTAGCAGTCAGGTTTCTTTCTAGTCAAACGAATGAAACCTACACCTTAAGTCACATTCTACCAAAGCCTTATCTTGATTATAGATATTATTTTGATTAAGCAGCATTGGTGCTGTTTTCAGAATTGCATAGGATAACATTGGCATTGTAATCACCAATAAACAAAATTTGTCGTAGCAAGTAGTCACTCATTATAAAACGGAAAAAGAATAAAGGGTTTTGGATTCCAGCACTGGCTTATATGCTGTACATGGAATTGCAAATTCCAAAATCTTTTCCTTCTTTCTCGCACATGGCTTTAGATAATCAGTAATTCAGGTTATAAAGTAATGCCCTTACGGCAGTGGTGGTTGGATTTCTTCTCGGTAGACGTAGATTTACAAACTCATGCTCTTTGGGCCTTTCATTAGGTGAGATTTATTTTTCCGGGATAAATGTGTTATCGAATGGTACATGATGACAATTGGAAATACATTGAATGTTATCTGCTAGCATCTCGAACAGATTAGAAATCATCGTATTTTATGTTTTTCAAGCTAGAACTGATATGTGAGTTCCACGTTTTAAATGAGCAATTAGTACCTGCTAATAGGAACCTTCCTTTCCCACCAATCGATACTTGTTGATACTTGGCTTATTACTCATGAAGCACCGTGATAGAAGAGGCATGGTAAATGGGAAGCAGGCACTGGCATTATGCATATTTGTGAAGGCAGCCATAGTTTCCAACATTTCCCTTGTATTTCTCCTGACAAACTGTAATTTCATACTAGTTAGTTTTTCAACCATAACCTCCTGCTGGAAGGCGGAGCACAAAGTCTCTTAACATTTTATGCCCTAAGTACACATTTCGCTATAATCTATGATGATTGTTTAGAATCATGTGGAAACTGATGGAATTGCAAGATGCTTGGCAACAAGCCCATAATATCTTCATTCATTGCTCCAGGAAAATAGAATTGCCTGCAGCGGAGAGCGTAATGTTGTATTGATGTAAAGAATTGGTGTGATTTTACTCTTCCTGAAGAGCATTAAACTATGCAAAGAAGAGCATTAGTCAGGAATTTTATGGTAATTTGCAGGTAAATTCTGAGATGAGATGATTCACAGATGATCATCCACTTTTGTACCCCTAGGGGTTTTGAAACAACCTGAAACTTGGGCTGGAGCAAACACAGCCGAAATCACCCTTTAATTTCTGAGTTCCTGGATGAAATTCTCATAGCTGTTGAACAGGATCCTAAGCTTATTTCTCAATTTACCCCAACCCACCCCCCCCCCCCACTCGCGCGGGGCAAAAAACTTTTTCAATGTAGTGTTACATGTCTCTCTGCAATTGCACTCTTATCTAACAGAAAAAGAATTGGGATGCAGATGTCTTTTTCTTGTCTCAAAGACTTGCAATCCACTCGGCGTATGAGAATGTTTTTCATGGATTCTGTACAGCAACCACTCAAGAAAGTGAGGTTATATACCAGCATACAATTGTCATGTGCGGTTCTTGTTTTTGTTGTCAGCAAGACGCCAGCAGCACTATTGTTTCCTCTATTCATTCTAGCAACTATTTGGTCACGCCATTATGTGTTGCAGCAATTTTTCGTTAAAAGAAATATGGTTGTCCTGGACCAAAAGCTGAGTTCCTGTGATTTTCGGGATATTGCCACAGTTAAGACAAACCATTTTCTCCAGCATAACGCTTTCCAAGGAGGAGCATTTGGTTCACTGGAGGGTTCTACTGTCAAAGAAAATCGTAGCAGTGGTTCATCACCTTCTCTAGAAAGTCCATCCATTCTCAGCACAGCAAATAACAGAAGGCTTAAAGAGAGGTATCACCGTCGCAACAAAAGAAAAAGGCAAACATCTTTGGAAGCACCCTGGGGTTTGCTGATCAAAGCAGAAGAAGCAACAATTAGTCTACCCAGAGAAAGGGAAAGACAATGCAATCAGGTTGTACCAGTGAGTTTGCAAACTGAGCTGCCTACTACCACCATACCACAGCAAAGATTCAGCTTCAGTAAAGAATTGGCGTCTCAGTTGAACGAAACAGACAAGCCCAGACTGTCTACAAAAACCAAGAAACTAGTTGCCTTGAAAGACTCTATTGAGATACATTCCAATGTTCTTTATGATCCCTGCTGGGGGAACGAACCCCAAGTTTTATCGGTGTCTGTAAGGAAAAAGGCTGCAACTTTCGAAAGGAGAAGGGTTTCCTGTCGCCAGTACGCAGATCAATGCAAGTCTTGGAATCCAAGAGGATTATACACAGAGCTATACCAACCAGAAGCATTTGATAGCAGCGAGGAAAATGATCAGTACTATGTTTCCAAGGTGGGCAAGCTCAGACAAGGGGCTTCTACCACGGGTGAAGGAAGATCCAATAAAAAGCTCAAGCTGATGCAACATGAATTCGTCCAATCCCCTACTAATGATGCAACTGAATTTGCTCCAAAGCTTGCAGCTGTCTGCAATGGCATTACGTTGCTTTCACTTTCCTCTCAAGGGAACAGACTGATCCCGAGGCAGCATAGCATGTCTGGCATTTGCAATTCGACTAAAAAATTGCAGAGCAGAAGCATGGCCATGATTGATGAAGACATTGTATCTCAGCCACTACAATACTCTTCCAAAAATTCCTCCAAAGCTCACACACCCAGACATCAAAGAAAAAGGCAAACAAATTCCTTGATTGCTGCTTAGCTCTCAGCCCTACAAAAGCTTTCATACAACTCAGAACAACCGAAGGCCCAAACATATCATAATAAGACTATCAATCATAAGTATCGGATTATTTGTGCATTTCATGCATCCTGCTGCTTGTTTGCCTCTTTACCTCATATCCCAGTTACAAGCAACACAATTTTGTGGGCTTGTTTGTAATGGTGCTTGGAAGCAAGGTTGGGTTTTTGTTCTGAATAGATGAACATATAGAGTTCAGAATTTGCATGGAAATTCCATCCTTGGACCTTTGCAAGTGTGATGATACATACATTCAAGAACATGTAAAGCTAGCTAAGAAGTTTTCCTTTTGCTGAAGTGTAATAGCACAAGAGGGATCAACAGGGGACAAGCTTCCAAGCTATGCTCTTTGCTGTACAAGCTTAATTTCAAATACCTATCACTATTCTACAGGTATTTGGAGCATGCCAAAGTTTTGGGAACCCATATGGTCAAAACATCAAAATAGGTATGGTATGTACAATACTTACAAATGCATTCATGAGATAAAATTGCTTTCGTCACTACTTGTAATTCATGTCATTTTTGTCGTTGCTTTTTCTAAAGATTTCAACAAAATCCATGCTGGTGGTACTTTTGTCATCCTTTTGATGCAATTCAACACAGTTCACCACAATATATTTAAAAGAAATAAATGTTGGGAAAATGCATTTTGGGCACGAAATACTAAGATCACTAGGGCTTGACTTGAAAGAGGGGGAAGGGGATGTGTGGCTGAGAACAAGCAAACCCTATGAGATTGCTTAAACACATGGTGGGGCTATGCAAAGATGTTTGGTGGCCTCCATCATCCCACATGTGCGGGCATATGGGTGAGAATGGGTTAGTGCCAAAGGCCCCAAGTGTTGTTGAGATTAGGGGAAGGAGTGGGCCTTTGGGGCAAGCTATATTTATCACTAGCCACTACCCAAAACCATCATTCAATTTTGACATGGTGTAAAACAAAGGCATGCCTTGAAAGGAGGTCAATTTTTTGATAGGAACACCTCCAAAGTTTACAAGAGCATGTTCAACTGCCCTTCAAATAAAAATTTGACAATCATGTCTTTCATTTTGAAAGACAAAGTTGCTTATCAAATTACAACAAATGGCCTACCATCGGCATCCTTTGACTCTCAAGAATGTCCCATTGTTATGAGGTGACAACCTTGACATCTAAGGATAAAAACTCTATTCTCAAGCTATTTATAGTTTTAGACACACATGTTAGTACGCATGAGTGCCATGTGTCATGGGGTCTAGGCATGGATAGTGATTGGAGTGGGGCCCACATTTATTATGACTATTGTGAAAATCAGATTAACACCGAAAATCATAAACAAGCAATTCTTCCCACTATGCAATCAATATTCAAGGGCATACAAAAACATCTCAAAAGAGAGTAAACTTTTATCATAAAAGCTTTTCATTAGGGAGCAAAATACAATACCTATCCAACCAAGTAGAAGTAGAGATCAATACATAATAGCTTCACCCTTGAGCCTCTATTGCATACCAAATATAAGATAGAATGATTTTTTGATGTTTATCTCTGGTTTTTTGTACTTTCTTAGGTTCCAAAGGTACACTAAACGGTTAATCTTTCAATTGGCCAGTTATATCTTCTCTAGATCCAAGTGTATCACCTTCGTGTAAAGTCAATATCAATTGACTTACATGAAATATTGGGTGTGTCAAGGACTTCCCCTAAAGATCAAGTTTGTATGGTAAAGAACCAATTTTCTCTATAATTCAAAACGGTCTATAATAACTCATAGGTAGTTCATAGTGCTTCTCTATACACATAGTCCTAGAATGTTTTGGAATTCTAAGATATACATAGTTATCTAACTTAACATTTGTAGGAGATCTTTTAAGATCTGAATAATGTTTAGCCCTATCTTGAGCACTATGAATGAGTCTCACGAGCTATTTGCAACATTTCTTACATTTCATTCAAGAAATTTGCAACCATCTAAATAATAAAAGATTTTGTCTCAAGGGTTTTGACAATCTACGAGTATATTTTTTGCGAGTTTTGTGAGTTTCATTCTACCCATGGTTCATCGATTACGTAGCACATGGCATGCCATATAATGTTACTGCATTCTATCTCTAACTACAAGAGGACAATAACTAGATGAATAGTGTGATTAGTTCTTCTAGTCTATCCATTTGATTCAAGGAGGTTTGAGATATTTTCTAATGTTCATAGATTATTACAGCCGGATGACCACGATCTACTACTTGAAGAAGAAATCCAAAGTATTTGATTCTTTCAATAAATTCGTGGCATTCACAGAGCGACACACCTTGGAAAGAATACAGATCCTTAGATCTGAGAATGGAGGTGAATACAAAAGCACAGAATTCTCAAGATTTTGCAAAGAACAGGGGATCGAACACCAGTTCGCTCTTGCATACACACCAGAATACAATGGTGTGGCAGAAAGAAAAAACAGAACGCTACTCGAAGGAGCCAAATGCATGATGGCACAGGCTCAATTGCCAGGTCAATTTTGATTTTTGCAAGGATTAGGGGATCAAGAGACAAACCACTACACCCTATTCACCACTATAGAACGGAGTTGCAGAATGAAAAAACAGATCCATTGTGGAGATGGCTAGGGCAATGCTTAAGAGCAAGGGTTTGCCAAATACCTTTTTGGGCAGAAGCATGCAACACAGCTACTCAAATCTTGAATCGGTGTCCTACAAAGTCCGTGGGGGGTAAGACACCTTACGAAGCTTTTACTGGAAGAAACCTAATATTTCTCATTTACGAGTATTTGGTTGTGATGCTTACGCTCATGTGTCTGATGAAAAACGAAATAAGTTGGATGCAAAGGCTGTTAAGTGTATTTTCCTTGGATATGATGAAAGAGCCAAGGCATACAGGATGTATGACAAAGATGCACAAAAGATCGTGATTTCCAAAGATGCTACTTCTGATGAGATGGGTCAAAATGACCAAATAAAATTGACAATTGATCCCTTTCACGATAAAGCTAAAGTGCAAGTGAAGGAAGAAGTTGGTGTCGATATGGAAGAGCCAATGGAAAAAGACAGGGTTAATAATGAGATTCCTAGGAGAGTGCCTAAGTGGTACTTGTCAGTAACAAATGATGCTAATAAAGGAGATACTCCCGAATCAAGTGAGCAGGGAGAAGATCAAGTAGAAATCGAAAACCTTCTGCAAGATTAGAGATGAATCTAGCCCTAATGGGTTCTATGCTCAAGGCTCAAGAACCAAAAACTTTTGATAAAGCAAAGGAGCACAAGGAGTGGCGTGAAGCTATGGAAACAGAAATGGAAGCTATATCGAAAAATAGGACGTGGAACTTGGTTGAGCTACTTGATGGTAAGATGCCTATCACTTGTAAATGGATATACAAGATCAAATATGGAACTGATGGGCAACTCAACAAGTACAAAGCATGGTTGGTTGCGAGAGGATTTGAGCAGTAGGAAGGTATTGATTTTGAGGAAACCATACGTTCTATCATTGCTATTTCTGCTTTCTATGGTTGGAAGATCCAGCAAATGGACGTTAAATTTGCTTTTCTTAATGGAATGTTGGATGAAGAGGTGTACCTAGTACAACCTCAAGGACTTGTTGAGCCAAGGAGAGAGCATCTCGTTGTAAGCTCAACAAAGCCATTTATGGATTGAAGCAAGCACCACGGGCGTGGTACTCTTGCATTGATGAACACTTCAAGCAAAGAGGAATGGTAAAGAGTGATGCTGATCCTAATCTTTACATTCTAAGGCAAGATTTGGATATAGTATTCATTGTGTTGTACGTGGATGATTTGATTATTACAGGAAGTACTGAGAGCTTAATTGATGAAATAAAATCATATCTTTCCAATGCTTTTGACATGAGTGATCTAGGATTGATGCACTATTGTCTTGGCATTGAAGTATGACAAAAGAAAGACATGGTCTTTCTTACACAAAGCAAATATGCACGAGATTTGCTTTACAAGTTCAATATGCAGGATTGTAAGCCTTTGAGAACACCTATGGATGTCAACATGAAGCTTACTGCATATGATGAATTTGAGAAAGTGGATGCTTATTTGTATAGACAGCTGGTGGGTAGTTTGATTTATTTGACACACACATGACCTGATATTTCTTATGTTGTTGGTGTTGTTAGTCAATTTATGCAAGATCCTAGTCAAGCACACTGGAAGTCTGCTAAACGTATTTTCAGATACATTCGAGGGACATTGAATTTTGGTTTGAAGTATGATCAGCCTGAAGCGCCAATGTTGGTAGGTTATACATATGCTAATTGGGCAGGTAATATGGATGACAGAAGGTCTACCAGTGGTCATACATTCAGTTATGGTACAGCTGCAATTCTCATGGAACAGCAAAAAGCAACCTACAGTAGCCTTATCATCGACGGAAGCTGAATATTGAACACTCAGCAATGCTACACAAGAAGCGGTATGGTTACGAAGATTGCTTGTGGATTAAGGTCAATCACAGGTGGATGAGACTACTATATCTTGCGATAATCAAAGTTGCATTCACCTTGCCAAAAATCTAGTTTTACATGCTCGAACCAAGCACATTGAAATACACTACCATTTTGTTCGAGAGAAAATTCTTGATGGAGCCATTGATCTTGTTTTTTGTAAATATGAAGATCAAATGGCAGATATTTTTACTAAGTCATTAGGTAGATGTAAATTTGAGAGGTTTCATACTTTATTAGGAATAGACGAATGTAATTTTATCATTGAGGGAGAGTGTTAGAAATCAATGATAAACTTCATTGTTATTGTTTTACGAGGTACATTGATGTTGACAGCCGTGACCAGCTGTCATTAGCCGTAGGGTAGCCTATTAGTCTACTCGTAGATCTTCTCTCTCTATCAGGGGTTCAAGGTATGTTTGTACATTTGACATTCAGTATGATATAGAGTGATAGTGTGATTGTGCGTGTTCTTCTTCCGCCTTCTTGTGGTGAATGCTTGATGTTGCATATCTGATTGTTGACATCTCTTCTGCACTTGTAACAACGTCATACAATTTTTTAGCCATTAGTAGAGTTTTCATCTTATATTTCCACAGATGGTAATAGGCTCCATCAAGCTTGTCCATGATGGGACTGGCTTTCCCTTGAGAATCCATGTTGGAAGATTAGTCTAAGTGATAGGAAAAACTATCAGTGACTTTAGTATGAAAATCTGGTACTGAGAACAAGAAGACAATTACTCTATCGACTAGTAGAGTCTTGTACTGTGGAAGCTTATCAGGCTACGAAAATAGCTCTGATACCATGTTGGAGGAAAGAGGGTGTGTGAGTGTGAGAAACTAAAAATAGCTCGAAAAGAAAACGAACTTGAAACTTGAACGAGAAACGAACTCGAACAGAAAGTGTTCGTACGCAACGAAGTAAGCTATATTACTCTTTCCCTAAGCATGACTACGCCTATCAGAAACGAACAGTCACGGTCGATCTAATTACGTAGCCAAATATCAACAAAACATCAGAAGAATAATTTGTCGTGAACAACTAGACAAATTATTAGTCATGAATGATTTGCGAAGAGCTAGACTGAGCTCGACCGATAATCAATCGCGAATTAGTCTCAAAAGACAAGACTAAATATTAGTCGTCAATAGCTAGACTAATAATAATTCGCTAAGAGCATACTACCAGATTGAGCAACAAGAGAGTCAGACAGAATGAGCATCCTAGAAAACCGAAGGCCGACTACATGTTTTCGGACCTTCACATTTTTTCCATTTAAGATTTTTTTGCCTTAACCATTTTTAGGCACCTTAGCCTTTTTCGCACCTTAGCGAGAAAAGTGACACAGTGGCCAAGTGGCCAGAATGCCTTAGAAACCATTCTTAAGGCACCTTTGCTTTTTTCACCTTTTTCGTCCCTTCGCGAAAAATGCGACAAAGTGGCCAGGATGCCTTAGAAAACATTTAAAGGCACCTTCGGCTCTTTCAGTTTTTTTGTTGCCTTTAGTCTAAGGCACCTTCGGCATTTTTGCTGCCTTTAGTTTAAGGCACTTTCATCATTTTTGTGGACACTTGTAAATCTGTATATTTGCTTAATCAGGCTATGTAAGTGTTAGTTGAGTTAATTGAATTTCTCTTTTAATCAGAGTTTTCTGTAGCCAACGTTATCACGTTCAGCAAGCTGAAGTTATTACTTCAAGCCATTGTACATATTGTTGAATACTTCTGCTGCTAACTATTGCGTTTCTGTTCCTACACGTCGCGCTATAAGCATCAAGCTTCCACTGCTGCTCGCACCTGCGGTATTTTACGACATGGTATTAGAGCGGGCATTTCAGTAATCTGCATTTCTACTATGGATTATCAATATTGTTTCTATCAAGACGTCTTTCTAGCAAACGCACAACCAACAGTATTTCAACAGTCGTTGTTTCTACCAACGATCCAGTTCAACCAGAATGGATCCATCATCTAGTTCATCTCTCATTGACAAACTCGATGGAGATAACTACTGTTACGAGCTCGTAACCAGTGTCAAACCCTAGAGAACACAGATAGGTCTGATACCAGTGTAATAGATCCTAACACCATAGTAGGGCAAACACTAACTGATCCACCCAACTTTGCCTACTCCCGACACTTGGCAGTTGCATGCTACCAGTCCTCACACTGGGCTAGGAGGGGCTTACTCTATATCATAGAGTCGGCAAGGTTGGGTGGATCAGTTAATGTTTGCCCTACTATGGTGTTAGGATCTATTACACTGGTATCAGAGCCATCTCCATCTTTGGGAGCTAAGTAGCAGCAGGGAGAAACTAGAGAGAGTGCTCAGAATCTCTTAAAAACTTTGGTAAATAAGGGAGACAGATCCAGCGCTGGAGGAGTAGCTTTCCACTACAAAAATCTCCATTGAATCATCTTCCTTATAGTTGGAATATGAGTTAGATTTCTGAGACAGATCCATCGTTGTAGAGACAGCTATCTGACAATGCAATTTCAGTATAATTCTGAGTCATCTGAGCAAAACTTCAAGGGAAAAGGATGGGCAGATCCATCGTTGTGTTGCTAGTCCTCAGATCTGAAATTGGTAGCAAGTTCTGAGTAGATTAGAGTAAGTTCTAATCAAAAATAGAATAGCAGGGTCAACGCTTGATAAGGAGGTGAAAAAGTGAATTTTCATCCTTGATTTTTGGGATTTCTCATTAGTTTGAACTTCAAACTATTTTGCCACAGACCAGCGACCTACCAATTGAGGTTAAATCAGAAATTTCAACGAGTATTGGGCCTTAAATTTCAGAAATTTGGGCCACACAGGTTGTCGTCCAACCAGCGAGGGCAGGGACATCAAATTTCCAGATTTTCTTCTGCAATTTTCCAGTTTTTACTCGATTTTTTGGAGCCTCACAGCTGTAATCAGATCAGCAAGCTACTATACTCAAGGAACCAGAAATTCTGATGTCGTTTTGGAGCTTCAAGCTAGGATTTTCCGGGACAGTAGGTCTGAAATCTTGGGTAAAAGAGCTAAGAGGGTTCCTCTTTGTAGTTTCTTTGGAAGTATTGTCCTCAGAAATAGCTAAGTCATCTTTCCTTTCCCTTGTACAGTTGTAAATTAGTCTTTTTGACTTTTTTTCATCAGAAGTTAAGGTTTTATTCTTTCAGTTTCGAAGATGACCACTCCTCAGGAACCTAATCAACCCCTGGAGAGAGGCTTCAACGAACTTGAAACAGAAGCCTTGGCTTATAGTAAAAGGAAAGAACCCATGGAAATGGAAGAACAGAACTGAAGTTGGCATTAGCCAATTTCAAGTCCAGTGTGGATGACTCATTCACTAAACTCAAGAGTTTAATTTTCAGTTCCGCAAAAGGAAGCCTTCCCTCCACTCCTCAGCTATCCCCTTCTCCACTTCCATCAGTTTTGGGTGAGACTTTACGGTCTCAGCCCAGTGTCTTTAAAGATTTAAAGCCTCCTACTTTTATGGGGAAGAGAAGGATAGAAATGCAGATATTCTACAAACCTTCCTCAACAAATGGAAGAACATTCATGCTCTTAAACAGACCCCTAACCATTTGCAAGCTATTGAGGCCAGTCTTTCCTTAGGGCCTATGGCCTATAAGTGGTGGTTAAATCTCCAGGAGACTGGGCATACTCCCCAGTCATGGAGAGCTTTTGAAGAAGCCTTCCTAAGATAATTCCTACCTGAAAATGAACTTGATCTATGTGTAAAATTAAACTCAGCTACAAATACACATAGAGAATATGATTCTCTACTTCATGATGCCGTTCGAAAAATACCGACAACGACAACTTCAATTGGAGAGATAACCATTAGATCTCTCAAGGTATATTCAATTTATCTCTGACATGCATGTATATTTTTTTTTAATTCAAATCTATCATCATAGCATAAATAAAATTTCTATCATAATATTACTAATTTTCGTTCTATATATGTAGTGTATATAGCAAAATGACGTTTTTAGTTGTGCATGGTTCATCCTGTACAATACGAAGTTATTTTTTGAGTGGTATAATTTGCAAGTGGATGTAGATATTGAAAAGGTAATATTCTATTCATTTGTAGTTCCTTTCCTTCCGATTCATATTTTTTTACTATCATTGTTTGTAATTTGTTAATTCTCGTGTTTTGTAATGACAATTCACTCTTGAGTCGTATACTCCTGATGATGTTTATAGATTTCGGCAAGAATTGATCAGAACCTATGCCCAGTACGGTATAAGTGTTGCACCTGGGATCGAGGGCCCTCAAAAGAAAGCTGCTCCTGTCTTAACAGCCTTTCAGGTTGCTCAAGATGCAGATCTTATTTTATATGATAAAAAAAATAAAAGTCCTTCCTAATACAGAGGAAGACAATATTATAGCAGAGAGTCCACTTGTCTTAAAAGGCATTGAGGCCCTTCCCGAAACAGAGGAGGGCGAGATTATAGAAGGAGCTGTTCCCTTATCAGTTCGTAATTCTGATAAAGAAAATATAGAAAAATTGATTGAATAGAGATCTATTTGTAAATAGAGATACATAAAAAAAAAAGTTACAATCATTTTAGTACATGTAAACAACCCGTTTATGGGTTTTGTTTATTGACATCAATATAGATTCTTACAATCAGGTTGTGTCCAGAGTGTAATACTAGAATGCAATTTTCTATATTGATAAAAAGACATGATGATTGGCATGTATTTGTTGATAGTGAATCTCAATGTTCTTCCATAAGTTGGATTGTTTTGCCAATATCTCTGCATTTCATATCGAGCTCATGTCTTTTACGTACCTGCACAAAACTAATACAAAGTTAGTTACAATTAGTACAGAGATTGTATTAGAAAGTGTTGATTGAAACTATTCATAAAAGATTGAGCTTTTATAGCTACTTACGAGTTTACCAATGAAAATAAATCTGAAGTCTGAAAGTACATTATCTTGTAGGAGCAATAGTTTTCGCCTTATGTAGTTTAGACTCCAATCTTCTTCCACCTCAACACACATCAAAACGACATCATTGTATATAGTTTCAATATTTTTTTATTTTGAATGTCCACTGGCTTCCAAGTCTTGATCGAGTGGCACCCATTTACCTTTATTTTTTTTTCCATCTTTGATAATTGAAGCATAAGCTCAACATTTGTTTTTCAATTTGAGAACGGAAGCACATGGAAGACATTTTAATTTTGCATTCTATTTTTCCATCTGATCTTTTGTCCTAGCCTTCATCCATAAGTTCAGATAATAAACTATCTCATAAATTTTTGCATACAAACATCGTTGGGGTTTTGTGTACATTAACACTTGAAAAGAAATCCACAAATATATTCAAGGAAATAGACCAACTCAATCTGACTGTTTTTTAATCCCGTGCTCATTTATTATAAATTTTTTACATCATTATATATCTTGCAACGAAATGATCCTGAAACTGTAGCATCTGGTGCAATCCATTCATCACTTTTAGAACTAGGTAATGGAATTGATACTATTTGTCCAAAATTTCTTTCTGTATCAGGAATGTACATTGATTCATAAAAAAAAATCTCACTATCAGCTAGATCTTTTGCATGCCTCGATATTGCAACTGTCCAATATCAGTGTGAATAACATCTAACACACTTGCTAAAGATCCACTCGGCTCCTATTCATTTATGTTGGATGGATATAAATTTGCAAGAGAAAAATGATCATATTGGCAAGTTTACTATTAGATATTTATGAATGACAAAAATCAAAGTATCAAAAATATCAATACTCACAGTGATCCTGACGGTTGAATCCTTGCACATTTATCTCTGAATGCATATATACATGTTGGACTAGAATTTAAAAAATAGATTTTCCTCCTGATGATGTTCTGAAATCCAAAATTCTGGCCTTCCAATAAGATCAAAATGATAGTTTTGACCTTTTCCATTTTCGAAATACTCCTCTTGATGATGGATGCATCAAAACCCAAGAGTTTTTTGAATATTTTCTTGGCACCCATAATCCATTATCATCTGTCTCATTGAATAGAAGCATAGAGTTGATTGAGGAGCACGGCTTCCTTGATGGCGCCATTCGTAATTTGCATGCAAAAATATGAAACAATGAACTATGAATCTGAAAATTTGCGTAGACAAAAAGCGATGAATATGAGAAAATGTGTTGGTGAAAATTTGAAACACTGATCTATTTGGCGCCACAAATTAACTTTGGTTAACTTTGTTAACCATGATTTGACAATGCATATACATTAATGGTACATCGATTTTCTCATCTCAACCATCTATCATATATATTTTCAATATTTTTGAGTCTCTTCGGGCAGTGATGAGCTGGAAGGGCAGGCCTCATCAACTAATAGCATTTCAACATGCTGCCCGACGAAACAACAATATATTTTAGAAGTTTTTATTTTTTTTATATTTGGAAAATTCTACGTTATGTAGAACCCCGATTTCAAGGTGTCAATTGGTCCACATGGCAATGAAAATAAGAAAAAAAATAAAAAAAACATCTTTTTCAAAGGCCCTCTTCGGGCTCTAAGTTTCTCTAATGCTACAATTTGTAAAGAAAGCAATTCCTCATAAGTAAACAATTACTTAATGGAAAGGCCTTTGAGATCCATACAATCTCAAGTATGCATTGGAGTAAAAGAATTTAGAGTTCAAACAACAGATCTAAATCCTTGACTCACCCAATTGATCAAGAATTACTCATTATCTTAAGAATCTTCACATAATTTTCAAATGATCTTTAAGTATCAGTTTATAATCTGTCAATCATAAACATTTATAATCTTATGATTTGTCAATCATAATTTATAGGATTCCAAAACCATACTTAATCATTGAAAAATACGGGAGTATATCTACAACATACAACTCAAAAAATATAAGAATCATTGTTATGTCCATGTCCTATATAAGAGAATCGGATCAGTTCCTGACGTGGAAAGCCGGTCACTCTAGATGTATGTGATTATTAGTTATGCGACGTCATTTCGGACATGGTCGTATCAAGTAATTAATAATCATATGAGGGCCTAGACCTATAATTGGACATAGGAGCACATGCATGGTGAAGGCTGCTTTAATGCAAGAATAGGAGGTCAACAGCTCAATATATGTTGCATGGGGATCCTAGGGGAAATATTCTCTCTTTCTTGAGGAGAACATGTCCATTGGAAACTCCCCCATCCTCCTATGGTGAATTCAGATTCTTGAGCCAATTTCTCCTCTTCTCTCTTGTGTTCTTCACTATGGCTTGGGGCCTAGGTCCAGCAGGAAACTCCAAGAGGGATCTAGGTTTGGATGGGTGGTTTTGCTCCACATGTGTCCTTTTGGTTGCTTTGCAACAGGATCTAGTTAGATCTTCATAAGGTGATCATTACAATGGTATCAGAGCTATGGATTTGCATCAATCGGAAGGTGGAGCTAGTTTTTGTATTTTCTCAGTTTTTGTGGATTTCTCCTTGCATGTTACTTCCAAGTGGTGGAATTGATCTCCAAGTAGGTGGCTTCTCTAAATTTGGTGTACTTTCAACCTAAAGATCATAATTATGGATTTTCTTCATAGTTTTTGGTGGAAATCAAGGGATTTTTGATGATTTTAGTGAATTTTTCACCTAGAATTGAAGTTTTTTGCATGAAATCGATCATAGGTACTGATGTATACGTTTTCTATTTTACAGTCATTAATGATTGGATCTAGTGATTGCATGATGTTTGAATAGTCAAAAAGTTGATTAGATAGTGATTTTGGACCAAAAATTGGGGTTTTTGGACCATAAATGGGCTATAGAAATCATGTTTGACTAGAACCAGAACTTTTAGTGCTTGAATGCAATGAATTTACAGGGATTTGGATCTGATTGCACTTATTTGTGGATTTTCTTGTTGGCTGATTCTCACAAATCTCACTCTTAGCCGTTATTGTCCCTCTTACCCCTGTTGCTACCATCCCCACCACCTTCGTTAATACTGATAAAAATACACAACTAGCCGTTCCATTATTGTCTCGTTCCATAGTGTCTCAGTTTTTCTTTCCTACTTACCATCATTTCTTGACTGAGTTTCCCGTCCTTCTAGCCTATGACAGCTTGTCCAAAAGAGCCAAAGAATCCTTGAAGTGGCATGCTGAGAGCTCTTACCACCTTCATTGGATGGTAGACCAGCTAGCGCAACAGACAAATGAGCTCAGAATGACAAAGCAGGACCTGCAGTTAAGAGACGCAGAGTTGCTGACAGCTATGGAAAAGTTGCAGAACAAAAGGGCCAAGAGATTGGAAGAGCAGAACCAGTTTTCAAATCAGCTCCAGTCTCTCCAAGAGGTGCAAGAACAGTTTGAGCACTGGTTAGATCTCATGACATAGGAAAATAAGAGACTAACTGACGTGATGACAATAGTCAAGCAACCAATCAAGCCAGAGGATATAAAAGCTCTTGTTTCGTCTTCAGGAGCAACGATAAAAATGAAAAAGTATATCTCTTTAACCCATAAACATGAAGCCTTGAAGAGGAACCATCAAGTTTTAGAAGACGAAAGCAACAAGAAGTTGTCAGCACTCAAAGAGAGCATTGACAAGATCCACGAGGAACTTCCTGTCAAAGCAACAAATGGACATCTTATGGAATACAACCTGTAGACTCGACGCATGCATATTAGTGCAAAAAGAAAGATGACCATAATGATGATGCTAGAACTCATGAGCAAAGTCGATCCATCAGCCAATGAGGCACTGGTTTTGGCATGCCATATGAAGGTTCCACATGTGGCTCTCTCCACAAACCTGCCGTGGACTCCTCCACTTATACCCAGTTGCCCCCCTCGCCTTCTTATTTTTCTGAACCATTTTCATCCTACCAACCTTCAGCATTTCCATTCACTTGTTCAACCACATCCACTTCTGACACCATACCCCCTACATCGCCTCTTAAAATTGATGACCATTTTCTAAAATAGTTCATTTCACCAACAACTCAATATAACCTCATAAGTAACCCACTACCCTCCACTCGTAAACTATTTTCGTCTCCATCACCACTTGATTTTAATTTTTCTGATCAAGGTCCACTTGATGGGATTGTGCAGTCTACTATGGGACTTTCTTCATTCCCTCCAGAAGAAAAGAGCGATATCTTCACTGGATCAAAGTCTGAGGGTTCAACACCAAGGATTCCTGATACGAAGAGTGCCACAGCCTTGGACAACTATTTGGTAAGGCCCTCAAGGAAGCTGCCCGAGAAATCCATAGAAAAGATCAAAAGAGAGTACGACAATCGGAAAGAATCTGATGAATTCTGGAAGACCTATAAGAAAGGAGAACGAGGGGGGCAAAGAAAGTAACTATAGAAGAATATCCAAAGCTCAGCAGCCTCGTGAACGCCTTATGTCCACAACCCTCCTGGAGGATCGTGATACTGTATCATTATAATGATGAACAACTTCATGAGTACCTAAGGGCACCAAGCCGGAAAAGGGTCGACCCCTACTATGCACCAATTAAGATAAGAGACCCTTGGGAGAAAACAAAACTAGCCAAGTGCCAGATCAATTGGTCTTTTATTCCAGGAATTGACTCAAGCTCAACTGTGGTAAAATATCGAGACGCGCTACTAAAGTTTGGATACGCCTATAGAGGAAGTGCAGATACTGTAGTCCAAGAAAGTGCAGATTATTGTTTATCCATAGCCTTTCTCATGGCTTTGGAGTGCTAGTGGGATAAGGGGCTACCACCCATAAAGCTAGACATAAATCAACCTTTGGAATCAGAAGATGCACATATAATGATAGCCAGACTTTATTTTTGAGCCATCCAAGGATATGAAGAACACCCCATCACAATCTGGACATTCCTCGAATTAGACAAAAATCTTTCAGAAGATGGAAGTACAAGCATTAGGAAATCAATCTCCTTCTTTATCCAGCCCTCTTGCCATAGCATCTGCATATACTCTCATGTCTATTGCCCACACCATCTACGGATGTCACCACCACCACTCTACCTTCCATCTATTTGTTTGCCATCATTCCATTGTTCATCTGAGAAATCCCCAGTTTTTTCAAAGCCTGATAGTCTTACCGAAGCAGCTATAGATCATTGCAAATGCCTTGCATAGACTAACTACTACCTACACTCATTGGTTAGCCAGAAAGGAAGACCTAAGAAAGCAAGCGAGGCAACAAAAAGAAATAAAGCAAACAAGCTGAGGAAGAAAGGATGGAACCTAAGCAACAGATAAGTTAGATTGATCTTGATCAAAATGGAGCAATGAAGGTTGAATCCCCTCCTATGAAGCCGGAAGACATCCAAAAGTAATGGATCAAAGGAAGGAGCTGCAGAAAAATAAAATGATGAAGACAACAGTCAGCCTACAGGACAAAGTGAACAAGTAGTAGTCAAAGCTCGACATTACAAGGGTCCAAGGCTTCAACTATAGAACTATCAGTTCCTTCACCCTTCCACCAAGCCTCCATCATGTCTCTCTACCATCACCAACCCATCCGTCCAGATCTGTTTCTACCACTATTTGATGATGAGTCCATTCCCTTGAGACTGATAACCAAGGTTTGTGCAACCTATCAAGTTGCAGGCATTGCAAGATATAGTTTTCTTGATGGATTTTCAAGCTATGACCAAGTATCAATCCAAGAAGAAGATCTGTCTAAGACCACCTTTACAGTTGATTGGGGTACATATGCATATTAGAAGATGCCATTCGGACTGTGCAACACACTAGACACATTCTAGAGAATGATGACTGTGATCTTTCAAATATACTTTTACAAGTAGAGGTGAGGAAGTCCTCCAAATCAAAGGTAGAGCCTCCAAATGTCCTCCAAGCAACCTGCAAACTTCAAGATGCTCCCCAACTCCAAGCTAGGATGCCTCCACCTGTGTCCCTACTCTTTAAAGACAAAGATAGATAACAAGCTGGCCTCAAGTATGCACCACCCAACATAGATCCAAGCTCCAATCAAGACCTATCTAGCACCCCCTTTCTAACCATAAACAAATCACAAGCATACCACAAGACTCCATAGCATACTCAAGATCCAAACCCTACTTATGTCTCATACCATAATCAAGATCCAAACCTTAAGCATACTACCACAAGAAAGCACTCTACACACTAGTAGCAACACTAGAGCATAAGCCAAACAAACAAGAGAGATCTCCCCCCCCCCCCAAATGGGTGCCCTACTACCCTCATATAGATGGCCCATGGACCACTCCAATGCACTATGGAGTTCCATGCTCATCCAATGAGAGAGAGAGAGAAGCCTAGGGAGCTAAAGAATCTCCAAGAGCCTCCATAGGCTTATGGAATGTCAAGAGACTCCTTCCATAACCTATGACTCTTTGAATGCCTTTCTTGTGAGAGTTGGGAACTCAATGGACCCTTTGGGAGGGCGCCCTCCTACTAGGTCTTAATGCCCAAGTTGTGCAAGTATACTTTGGTCCTAGACCAATAAAGTGATATGGTTGAAGGTTGAGGCCCAAGGTTTAAAAAAATAGTCATCCAATGACTTTCTAACACCTCTCTAGGTTCCATACCTCCATCCAAGGCATAGATACCTATCTGCCCTTAACCAAAGAAACTAGTACCTTAATCTAAGACACGTACTCTTAATCCTAAGGGTAACCCTTATCCAAGGGTCACGTGACTTCATACCTCCGACCAAGGTATAGTCACTTATCTACCCTTATCCAAAGGCACATACCCTTAATCCTAAGGTTAGCCCTTATCCAAGGATAACTTGCCATTTATCCCCCAACACTAAATGGACCATTGGAAGTATTGCTAGTTACATAGGTATGTAACATTCCTTCCCTTAAACTTAAATTTTTTCTTGTAGGAAAAAAAATTGGAAAATCTTTCGGGAGATCAACCTCCTTTTCCCAGGTATCCTCCACTTCTGATTTGCCCCTCCACCTGACTAAAAATTTCCGAAGCACCCTACTCCGTAGAGTCCTCTGCCGGCTATTAACAATCGCCTCAGGTTCAGGTGGTCCACTCACGGACTCATCACGAAGAAGTTCCACTAGATCTTCCATAGAGACCAGGGCCTCCCCAACCCCCAACAAGAGTTTCAACTTACTAACGTGAAAAGCATGATGAATTCCAATATTAGCTAGAAGGTCTAGTTTGTATGCAACCTTGTTTATCACTTGGATAACCTTAAAAGGACCGCAATACCTAGGCGCCAACTTTGCACACCTAATACTTTTCAAGCCCCTAGAGTGACTAGAGACTCTCAAAAACACCCAGTCGTTGACCATGAATACCTTGTGCTTTCGAGATAGATCACTATAGTGTCTTGCCCTGCCTTGGGCACTTCTTATGCTATCTTTAGCCAGCTGTAACATTTCTTGCATATCCGCAAGAATATCAGCTGCGGCTTGCACCCGTAGGTTTTTCATGCCAACACTAATTGGTGATCGAGGTTGAAAACCATACATAAGCATGAAAGAACTAAATCCGGTCGTTGAATGTTTTGCACTGTTATATGCAAATTTCACCAGTGGAAGGTACTATTCCCAATCAGACTGCCGATGGCCCACATATGCTCAAAGCATATCCTCCATCATCTGATTGTTCCTCTCCATTTGACCGTCTGATTCTAGATGATCTGTAAAACTCATACTTAAAGTTGTTTCCAACTTTTCAAATACTATTTGCCAAAAATTTCCAATGAATTTTGGGTCACGGTCATTGACAATATCACAAGGCAGCTCGTACAGTCGAAAAAGCTTCTCAACAAATAGTTGAGCTAGTTCTGAAGCTTTAACAATAGTTTTCGCTGGAATAAATTGAGCAAACTTTGTGAGTCTGTCAGCAATGACCCAAACCGAATCGTGGCCCTTCCTTGTATGTGGAAGCCCGACCACAAAATCCATAGATATACTTTCTCACTTTTCGGTAGGAATATCTAAAGGATGTAATAGGCCACTAGCTTTTTGCCTCTCTGCTTTATTAAACTGGCACTTAGTACATCTAAGTACATAGGCCTCTACTTGACTTTTCATCTTAGGCCACCAAAATTGCCGTCGAACTAAGTCAAGTATTCTTTGTATACCCGGATGTCCTGCGCATGGACTATCATGACACTCATGCAAGATTTGGGCCCTTACAGTGCCATTCTCCGGTTCACACACCTTTCCTTTACGAAACAAAATCCTGTTTCGAATTAGGAAATTTATTTCTATCTTTCTTTGATTCGAGGAATCTTGTGTTAAAATTGAAAAACAATCCAAATTGATTTCTTGGCTTGCTACAAATGTTGTACCATGCAAGTATATAGCTCATTAATGCAAAATGCCAAGTTTGGCCTACATAGAACTCGAGCTACATGGTTATGTATTATCTAGTTTGATAAATGCAACTTGCATATAGTTGTAGACATAGAACTAGCATGATTATGCTTGTAGAAACTCGTGGCAACTCACATGCATTAATTGTAAGTGATCCATAGTGACATGCAAGGCATGCACAAAGTTTAATGGACGCATGCATGATGATTTGGACATTTCTAGTTAGAACTAGTACCCTTGTAAAAAGCTGGTAGAATTTCATGCATGACAAGTCACAAATGTCACATAGACTCTAGATGTCACTTTAGATGTCATTTTGGAATGGATAGATATGGTTCTACCTCGAGCTACCTCAATCTCCATATATATGTGTAGCTTTCCACACAATCAATGATGAAGAACCAAAGTTTTGTAGCTATCTCATGTCATTTTGGATCTAAACAAATATTGCTTGTTATCTCTCTAGATCTCTCTCTCTAACTCGTGTTGAGGCTTATGCTCATACATTGAAATCTTGTAATTTTTTATTCTTTGATCATTGCTATTATATTCTGTTGATTAGCATGCTAGATTGTGGATTAGCCATTTCTTCTGAACTAGATTTTGTTAATCAATCTAGAATTAGGTTATAGTGCCAATCACAAAGCTTAATTAGGATCAGTCACTCTTGTGGACATTCCCCACACATGTGAATTCTGAAAATTTTGTCATGGTATCAGAGCCACATTAAGCTTTGCATGCTAACAACTCTGATTGTACAAGAAATTGAGAGCTAAATCGAGCAAAAAAGTAGTTTTGCACTTTTTCTATCCCTTCTCTGAAGTTTATTTGGATCAAATCGGACTTGAACTGAATTTTTAGGCCTGAATTGAGGAAGTACGGAATTATGGAATTTCGCACGTGTGAAAATCAAAGTTCTGCAGTCCCTTTGTTCTCCTTACTTATAGATCCAAAGATAGCAATGTTATAGCTTGATGGAAAGCATTTGATCTGTATTTCTCATAGAAATTGAAACCAAATCAATCTGATGTGTCTAGCAAGAGTTATAAGCTCTTAAAGAGGATAGGGATAGGTCCAAAATCTGAGTGACAACATTTTGATTTGATTCAATTATACTTTGTTTTGAATCCATTGTTTTGAGCATCCAACACAAGAAACTATAGATCAAGACTGAGTTTGAAGTATTTGAACACCCTTTGAGCCTTCTGAGTGTCAATAGTGTTTTCTTTTGAAGCATTTCACACGTGCCAAAAGTAGGATTCAAACCAGCCAAAGTGTCTCAAACCACTTTTTGTGTCTGATCTAGATAACTTGTCTTGTTGAATATTTGAGATTTATCTTATATATAGTTGCAAGTGTTTCACATAGGAAGGTAGTTCAACCTTGAAAATACCTATAGTGAAAGAGAGCAGCAACTCTAAGTCTGATAGGAACAAGCTCAAACATATTTCAATCCAATAACTAAGAAGTCTTCATTATAATGGCATCTCAGGGAGGATATCTTCTAGAAGCCAGTGAAAGACTAAACACTTCTAATTACTCAATTTGGAAGTTAAGAATGGAGTCTGTTTTGATTCTCCAGGATGTTATGGATATTGTGCTTGGTGTTGAGGAGGAGCCTCAAGCACAAGTTGAAATTCCTAAATATAAGAAGAGAGCTAGAATGGCTCTACATTTCATTAAGATGAATGTATCTAATGAAATTTTGAGAGAGATAGGATCTTGCACTACAGCCAAAGAAGCTTGGGATGCACTAAAGACCATCTATGAAGCAAAGAATACTTCTAGAATACTCACTCTTAGGAATCAGATTTTCCAAAGTTTCCAAAGAAGTGAAGAGAGTGCATCTAACTATGTTCTGAGAGTTAAAGATTTACATAGAGAGCTTTCCTGTGTTGGTGTTACCATTAACCAAGTTGAGCTAGTCCAAGTCATACTGAATGGCTTGAGAGGTGACTATGATAATCTTGTTCAGTCTTTTGCTATTAAGGAGGAGTTACCTAATCTAGAAACTCTCCAAGGAATTCTTATTTCTGAAGAATCTAGACAAAGCTATAAACTCTCCAGGATGAACAAACTTGAACATGGTGGAAGTGAAAAAGCCCTTTTGTCAAAGGCATGCAGAAAGGAAGGAGTAAGAACCAATTCTCTCAAGCATACAACAAAGAAAAAGCAAAGATCGAGATCAAGATGGTAAAGAGGATGAAACATCTCATCCCTCTAAGTCAAAAACCAAGAAGAAGAAAGTGAAGTGCTTCTTCTATGGAAAAAAGAGGCACTATGCCTCTAATTGTTTTAAGAAAAAAAACCAACTCAAGCAAGCTAATCTCTCCAAAGAGATTGAAGAAGATTCTGTTGCAAGTGATAGAGAAGGATCACTTATGGTGTCCAATTTTTCTTCATCACCTTTCAAGAAAGATGGAGCTTGGTACATAGACAGTGGAGCCTCTTCACATATGTGCTATTCAAAGGAGTCATTTGACTCAATCTTATCTTTCCTAACTTTACATCTATGTCTTCTATGGTTAAGAAGGAGAAGGCTATTGGTCTTCCAAAATCTCTTTCTAAAGATTTCAAGCCTTGTGAGGCTTGTGCCATTGCAAAGTCACACAAAAAGCCATATTAGAAGTCTTTTATAAAGACTACTCATCCATTGGAACTCATACATTCAGATGTACATTTTTTCTCTTCTAAAAGTATTGGTGGTGCAACATGTTTTGTCACCTTTATTGATGACTTTACTAGATACACTTGGTTGTATCTACTTTCTTCAAAGGCTAGGGTTTTTGATCACTTCCTTATCTTTAAAGCTTATGTAGAAAAAAAGTTTTCTTGCAAAGTTAAAGCTTTAAGATGTGATGGAGGCCAAGTATATGGACTCGATTATGAGGAGACCTTTGCCCCAATTGCAAAGATGGTGTCAATTAGAATCATAATTTCTCTTGCTTGTTTTTTTAATTGGCAAATTCTTCAACTAGATGTTTCTAATGCATTTCTAAATGGCTATTTAGAATAAGAGATCTATATGAATCAACCTATTGGGCTCATCCATAATGAGGAAAAAGTTTGCTTGCTCTTCAAAAGTTTATATGGATTAAAGCAAGCCCCAAGGTCATGGTATTCTCGACTTAACACCTTTCTTGAGTCACTAGGATTTAATCTTAGTAACTATGATCCTTCCTTATATGTCAAGTTTTTTGATAAAGATATTGTCATCCTTCTTATTTATGTTGATGATATCATTCCGACAGGAAGTTGTATCAAGTTAGTTGAGGAAACCAAGATTGCACTTGGAAAAGAGTTCAAGATGCAAGATCTTGGAAAAATTCACTATATTCTAGGACTAGAGATTGACTTTCTTAAAGATAAAGCTTTCATATGTCAATCTAAGTATGCTCTTTCAATGTTAAAAAAGTTCAATATGTTGAATTGTAAGAGTATAGAAACACCTATGGAACAAAATGTAAAGGACTCTAACAAAGGTGATGAAAGATCCTTCGAGGACATCACACTTTTTAGAAGTCTTATAAGCTTCTTAATTTGGCTCACAATAACTAGACCTGACATAAGCTTTAGTGTTATTAAGTTGAGCCAGACTATGCAAAATCCTTCAATTTATCATTGGAAAAAGGCCAATTTAGTGCTTAGATATATATCTTCAACTTTTGATTTTGGTTTATTATATAAAAGTGAAGATCTTTCTATTATTGGTTATTCTAACTCGGATTTTGCAAGTGATAGAGCAGATCAAAAATCTACAAGTGCTTATGTCATATATCTTGGAGGAAACTTGATATCTTTGTTGAATTTCACATGTGTGGACTGTCCACTACATGTACTTGTGATCTCCTAAGGTGTGTAGATGCACCAAGATCAAGACTAGATTGAGATTCAAGATCAATCTTAGATCCTATGGCAAAAACACACTACTACATGCATTCAAACACTTCCAACTCTCACTCACAAGTGTGGGAAGTATTCAAAAAATAATCTAAGTAAAAAAAAGCTGCTCTCCTCGGGTAGAGAGAGAAAATGCATCATGAGCTCTCGGGTAGAGAGAGAAAGCTAGAAATCCAATAACTCACAAAATCCATGAAATGACCAAATCAATTAGATTCAAAATGAGGAGTACAATGATACTAGTAGGTCCACGAGCTACCACTATGCTTAACTATGATTGGACCATATTTTTTCACCTCTTGATCTTATTGGATCATTGATCCATGCACCTCTTAATTCTATTGCACTATATTCAAGCACACCTCAATTTCCTATTGGACCTCACAAGGTTCCACCTAATAATCCTATTGGACCTCTTGGAATTCATCAAACAAAAGCTTTACACTTGTCTACACTCTAATTGGCACGTGTTTAGCCTCTTACTCTATTTTGGCTCAATAGTGGCATTACAAGTGGAAATGCATAATTTGCCATCTATGCCAAATTTATTTCTATCAACATCCTACACCTAGATGCTTGATGTAAAAGACATAAGACCCCTATATCTAACATAGATAATCTTTTTCAATTATTCACACTCCTCCTAAAAAATTATCTATGAGGATTTGAGCATTGATCTTGATATAACTCCAAGATTAGATCTATGCTTGATGAAAGCACTTTTGCTCAAAGGCTTGGTGAGTAGATCGGCAATACAAGAGGACGAGTTGACATGCTCCAAATAGATTTCTCCTCCAATAAGCTTTTCTCTCACAAAATGGTGTGCCACTTCTATATGCTTCCTTCTTGCATAAAATATGGGATTATTGGCAAGAGCTTGGGCCGAGAGGTTATCACACTTGATCATTGGTAGATCATACTCCTTGATGCAGTTTAGCTCCATTAATAACCTCTTGATCCAAAGCACTTCTTTGGTAGTTGTAGTGAGTGCTTTGTACTCGGCCTCACATGAAGAGAAAGATATAGTATCTTGCTTTTTGGAAAGCCAAGATATTAGATGGCCTCCAAGAAAGATAGTGTATGCACTAATAGGCTTTCTATCCAACTTGTCACTTGCAAAGTCCGAATCCGAGTAGCCAATAATGGATAGATCTTCACTTTTATAGAGTAGACCATAATCACAAGATGAAGATACATATCTTAGAATCCTCTTGGCCATCTTCCAATGATGGATCTTAGGATCTTGCATAAATTGACTCAATTTGTGCACACAAAAACTTAGATCGGGCCTAGTAATGGTAAGCCAAATTAAGGAGCCTACAAGACTCCTAAAAAGTGTGATGTCCTCAAAGGATCTTTCATCACCTTTATTAGGATCTTTTACAATTTGCTCCATTGGAGTATCTATGCTCTTAGAATTTTCCATATGGAATTTTTTCAACATAGAGTGAGCATATCTAGATTGGCATATAAAGACATGATTTTCATAAAAATCAATTGCTAGGCCTAGGATGTAATGCATCTCTCCTAGATCTTGCATTTTAAACTCACATCCAAGTGCTAGCTTGGTTTCATCCACTAGTTTGATACAACTTCCACAAAGAATAATGTCATCAACATAAATTAGAAAAATGACAATATTGCTATCAACAAACTTTAGATACATGGAATGATCATAGTCACTAAGAGTAAATCCTAGTGAGATAAGAAAAGAGTTAAGTCTTGAATACCATGATCTTGGTGCTTGCTTGAGTCCATAAAGACTTTTGAAGGGCAAGCACACTTTGCATTCATCCTTGATGACTCCTTGAGGTTGTTCCATATAGATATCCTCCTCAAGATAACCATTTAGAAAAGCATTGGATACATCTAATTGGAACACATTTCACTTGAAAAAACAAGCAAGAGAAATAAGAATTCTTATTGTCACCATCTTTGCAACAGGTGCAAAGGTCTCCTCATAATCAAGACCATGGATTTGAGCAAATCCTTTGGCACATATTCTTGCTTTATGCTTGTTGATGGTGCCATCATGATTGAACTTGATCCGAAATACCCACTTGCAACCAATCACATGCCTGTTGCATGGAGGATCCACAAGCTCCCAAGTATTGTTGGTGATCAATGCATCATACTCTTGCTTCATGGCATCATACCACTCCTTGGTATTGAGTGTCTCTTGTACATTCTTTGGCTCTTCATGAGAGACATAAAAAACATAATTAGTGGAATCAAGATCCACTTGTTTGCCTTTGTCATCATATGAGAGCCTCTTAGGCTCGGATCTATCTCTCATGGATCTTCTTGGTGAGAAAATCCAAGGAGAGTCTTCTTCAAATCTCGACCCCATCACATCATGATTGTCTTAAAGATCAATAATTGATGATGCATCCATATATTTCCTGATCTCGGCCTCTTCAAAAGATGATTGTTGATCTTCATGAAAGACAACATCTCTAGTTTCAATAACTTGAGAAGTAGAGAGTATAAAGACTCTATAGGCCTTCTTGGTGGATGAGTATCCAACCATGATCCCTTTGCATGCACTAGGATCTTCCTTCTTCCTTGTTTCCAAGGGAATATGGACAAAGCATAAGCATCCAAAAACTCTAAGGTGATCAACATTAGTCTTCTTCAAGAATAAGATTTCATATGGTGACTTTCCTCCAAGTGTGGGAGCCTATTGCAAAGATAATTTGTACAATTAATGGCTTCTCCCCAAAAATCTTTGGGCAAATTTGCCTCAATTCTCATAGATTTTGCACATTCAGATAGAGATCTATTCTTTCTCTCGGCCACTCCATTTTGAGATGGAGAGTAGGCACAAGAAAATTCTCTTTTAATGCCTTCAAGCTCACAAAAATCTTGAAATTTACTGGAGATATATTCACCACCTCCATCACTTCTAAGAGCTTCAATCTTGAATGAGAATTGCTTCTCTACATAAGCTTTGAAAATAAGAAAATGATCAAACACCATAGATTTAGAAGCAAGAAGATATATCCAAGTGAATCTTGTGTAATCATCAATGAAAGTAACAAAACAAGTGGCTCCTCCCTTGCTTGTAGTTGATGAGAAATGCACATCCGAGTGGATTAACTCCAGAGGATGCTTGCTTTTGATAGAGGATCTTGTAAATGGCTTTTTGTGAGATTTAGCAATAGCACAAGCCTCACAAGGCTTGATCTTCTTGGAGAGTAACTTTGGCAAGCCAATAGCTTTGGCTTTTTTGATCATAGAGAGCATGGATTTATAGTTGGGATGTCCCAACCTTCTATGCCATAATTCCTCCATAGAGAGCTTGTTCACAAGAGCAACATTACAAGCATTCACATACTCATTTGGATCTAGTTTATAGATGTCACCAAATCTAGATCCTAATGCAAGTATCTCATCATTCTTCTTGATAGTGCAAGTATCAACATTAAATTTTACATCAAGGCCATTATCAAGCAATTGGCCAACACTAATAAGATTCTTGGTAAGCTTAGGTACATAAAGATCTCTTGAGATAGAAAGAACTTTAGAGGATGCAAGCTTCAAGGGAATGTTCCCTATGCCTTCAATAGGACATTCAAAATCATTTGCAGTGTATATTGATTTCTTGACTCCATCATAAGGTGCAATAGAAGAGAAAGAGTCCTTGGAGCTACACATATGTGAAGAGGCTCCACTATCAATATACCATAGGCCGTTCTTCTTGAAAGGAGTAGATGAAAAACTAGAGACCATAAGAGATCCCTCTCCATCACTGGCAATAGTGTCCTACTTCTCATTGGTAATATTGGCTTGCGTGAGTTGATTCTTCTTTTTGAAGCAATTGGTGGCATAATGACCTTTCTTGCCACAATAAAAGCACTTGATCTTCTTCTTCTTGAGCTTGGATGATGAAGCAATAGAGGAATCATCTTCCTCCTCATCTTTGTCTTTGGATTTGACTTTGTCCTTGTTCGAGGATTGTTGATGTTGGTTCTTGCTCCTCCCTTTGTGCTTATCCTTGGCAAAGAGGGATTTGCCATCATTATGAGTGAGAGAAAGCTTGTCCATCCTCAAGAGCTTGTACTCTTGTCTTGATTCTTCTGAAATTAGCACACTTTGGAGAGCCTCCAAACTTGGTAGCTCCTCCTTAATGGCATAGGATTGGACAAGGTTATCAAATTCACTTCTCAAGCCATTGAGAATGACTTGAACTAGCTCATTTTGATTGATGGAATCACCAATGCAAGCAAGCTCTCTATGAATATCTTTTACTCTCAAAACATAACTAGATGCACTCTCATCACTCTTTTGGCTACTTTGAAAGATTTGATTCCTAAGAGTGAGAAGCCTAGAGGTATTCTTAGCCTCATAGATAGTCTTGAGACAATCCCAAGCTTCTTTGGCTGTTGTACAAGTACCTATCTCCCTCAATATCTCATTAGAGACATTCATCTTAATGTAGTGGAGAGCCATCCTAGCTTTCTTTTTGTATTTTTGAACCTCTTGAAGAACTTGTGGTTCTTCTTCAAGGCCAAGAACTATGTCCATCATGTCTTGAAGGATCAAGATGGACTCCATCCTCATTTTTCAAATTGAATAATTTGAAGTGGTCAATCTTTCACTTGGTTCCAACAAGGATGAACCCATTGAAGACATTTGAAGTGAAGAAAACTCAAATGATGAACAATAAATGTTGCTACACACTCTCAATAGGATCCAATAATTGAGTGCAATCTCCTCCTATGAAAAATCCTGCAACTATTTGTGAATTGATTTTCACTAGCTACTCAAATCTCTCTAAAACAAGATCTATTTCACATCAAATGATGGAGTATGGGCAAAGTTAGGATCTAACACTCTTAGAACGTGTGAAATACACTAAGAAACCAAATTTGACTCAAATAAAATGATATTGCATGCAACAAAATGGCTAAGATCTCAAAATAGTGCCTAGATCACATATAGATGAGATTGGCAAGCATACAACTGTGATTTTGGATCAACCAAGCAATATCTTGACCAAACCAAATGTGTCCACCCAGGTCTAGGTGCCCTACCTAACCCTTTTCAATAGCTTATAACTTTTGATTGGCTCAACCAAATGGAATGAAACTGATTGCAACAGAAACTAGACAAAAATAGCTTCAAAACAAGCTATCAAGCAAGATATATGGATCAAACATGAGAGAGAACTTCCAAACTGAAATTGGATGTTCCTCACACGTGTCTGAGCACCTGATTCCGTACAGTACCAGGTCAGACCCAATCAATGTCCTTTTGATCTCTTTTGATCCAAGATTGAACAAGATAGCTAGGAAAATGGGCCTGGACAACTTCTAGCTCAAGATTGATGAAATTTTTTTCACTTAGATGGATCAAAATGCATGGTAACCTTAGGTAGGATCTGATACCATGATGAATTTCACATGTGTGGACTGTCCACTACATGTACTTGTGATCTACTAAGGTGTGTAGATGCACCAAGATCAAGACTAGATTGAGATTCAAGATCAATCTTAGATCCTATGGCAAAAACACACTACTACATGCATTCAATCACTTCCAACTCTCACTCACACGTGTGGGAAGTATTCAAAAAATAATCTAAGTAAAAACAAGATGCTCTCCTTGGGTAGAGAGAGAAAATGCATCATGAGCTCTCGGGTAGAGAGAGAAAGCTAGAAATCCAATAACTCACAAAATCCATGAAATCACCAAATCAATTAGATTCAAAATGAGGAGTACAATGATACTAGTAGGTCCACGAGCTACCACTATGCTTACTATGATTGGACCATATTTTGTCACTTCTTGATCCTATTGGATCATTGATCCATGCACCTCTTAATTCTATTGGACTATATTCATGCACACCTCAATTTCCTATTGGACCTCACAAGGTTCCACCTCTAAATCCTATTGGACCTCTTGGAATTCATCAAACAAAAGCTTTACACTTGTCTACACTCTAATTGGCACGTATTTAGCCTCTTACTCTATTTTGGCTCAATAGTGGCATTACAAGTGGAAATGCATAATTTGCCATCTATGCCAAATTTATTTCTATCAACATCCTACACCTAGATGCTTGATGTAAAAAACATAAGACCACCCCTATATCTAACATAGATAATCTTTTTCAATTCTTCACAATCTTGGCTTTAGAAAAAGCAAGATACTATATTACTCTCATCATGTGAAGCTGAGTACAAGGCGCTCACTACAACAACAAAGGAAGTGCTTTGGATCAAGAGGTTACTAGCGGAGCTAAAGATAATTATGGAAGAAAATATACCTATGATCATGTGTGACAACATTTCAGCTCAAGCCCTTGCCAACAACCCAATATTCCATGCAAGGAGCAAACATATCGAAGTTGCACATCACTTCATGAGAGAGAAGCTCATTGGAGGTGAAATCAAATTGGAGCACATCGACACATCACCTTGCATTGCGGATATGCTCACCAAACCATTGTGCAAAAGTTCCTTCAACAAGCATAAAGCCAACCTTGGAGTTATACCAAGATCCATGTTCAAATCAATATAGATCATTTTTAGGAGGAGTGTTAAAATTGAAAAGCAATCCATATTGATTTCTTGGCTTGCTACAAATGTTGTACCATGCAAGTATGTAGCTCATTAATGCAAAATGCCAAGTTTGGCCTACATAGAACTCGAGCTACATGGTTATGTATTATCTAGTTTGATAAATGCAACTTGCATATAGTTTGTAGACATAGAATTAGCATGATTATGCTTGTAGAAACTCGTGGCAACTCACATGCATTAATTGTAAGTGATCCATAGTGACATGCAAGGCATGCACAAAGTTTAATGGACACGTGCATGATGATTTGGACATTTCTAGTTGGAACTAGTACACTTGTAAAACGTTGGTAGAATTCCATGCATGACAAGTCACAAATGTCACATAGACTATAGATGTCACTTTAGATGTCATTTTGGAATGGATAGATATGGTTCTACCTCGAGCTACCTCAATCTCCATAAATATGTGTAGCTTTCCACACAATCAATGATGAAGAACCAAAGTTTTGTAGCTATCTCATGTCATTTTGGATCTAAACAAATATTGCTTGTTATCTCTCTAGCTCTCTCTCTCTCTAACTCGTGTTGAGGCTTATGCTCATACATTGAAATCTTGTATTTTTTCATTCTTTGATCATTGCTATTATATTATGTTGATTAGCATGCTAGATTGTGGATTAGCCATTTTTTCTGAACTAGATTTTGTTAATCAATCTAGAATCAGGTTATAGTGCCAATCACAAAGCTTAATTAAGATCAGTCACTCTTGTGGACATTCCCCACACGTGTGAATTCTGGAAATTTTATCATCTTGCAAACTTGAATCAACCCCCGAAGGTACTTGTTGCCAATACTTTCCAAAAAAGGGATCGGACTCATATAGTCCTTGAAGAGACTGAAACAACCCCGGTTCTATAACAGTAAAGCACAACTAATTAATAACCGGTAACCGACTCAAAGCGTTCGTTAGAGTATTTTGACTTTCTTTACAATAACGTATAGAAAAGTCAAAGATTTGCATCAGCTCAGCCCATCTAGCTTGCCTCCCTTTAAATTTGTAGCATCACAGAAATATTAAAGAGTTTGATGATCCGTCAAAATTTTAAATCTGGCTCCATACAAATAATGTCGGCAAATTTTCAAGGAATGAACAATTGAAAAAAATTCCTTCTCATAGGTACAATACCTAGACTGAACAGGATTGAGTTTTTTGCTTTTATAAACCACAAAATGTCCATCCTGCATCAAAATAGCTCCAAGTCAAAATTGCCACACGTGTACCAAATCATTGCATGACACGTGTATATTCTAGATCATGACACATTTTCTCGCACGTGCAAGCCAACTATACGATTGTACAGACCAGTTATCCTGTGATGCATGTGTAGTCTAGATCATGACACGTGTCCTTGCAAGCCAGCCGTATGATTGTACGGCCCAGTGATGTCTTGACACGTGAGTAGTCCATATGATGACATGTGTCACCACACGTGCGGGAAAAAGAAGTGTCACATCACACATGTGACAATTACGATGCATCAGATATAAAAGAACATTTTCAGCTCATTTTTTGGTTTCGGATTTCTTGGTTCCCTAGCTCTCCTCGTCTATTTTTTTTGCTATCACTATCTGCATATCGCTACCACGCGCCCATTCACTCAGATACCCATACAACGTCCCTCTCCTCGCATCGTAGCGATACGCCATCTCCTATATCGCCATCACGCATCTCCTGTCTCCGATATCTATTGTTCTTTCCGTTGGGTGCATCATAGTGACACCGTAGCTTGAAATGGCCCATACCAAGCAGACAACACGTCTTTCTACATTTGTCCCACCTCCTCGTCCTTTTGTAGCAAGGGCAGTGAGCACTGGTTGGAGAGTAGGTCGACAGAGAAGACCATGGCTAAGGGATATCAGGGGACTACAGAGGACAACTAATCTCCTGATTCCCCATGCTCCTTTCTACAGATCTGTGAGATTAGTGACAAGGTCACTCTCACATGATGTTCACTAGAACATAACAGCCATGGAAGCCCTCCATACTGTCTATGAGGACTTTCAGGTTAAATTCTATGAGGACTCTACTCTTTGCATTGTGTATGCCAAGAGAGTTACCCTCATGCCTCAAGACATGCATCTTGTCATGAGGCTAAGAAGTACATATGATCAGGTTTTTAAGAGTGGCTTCACCTCTAGGCCACCACACCTACAGAGAGAGGGCCTGTTCCTCAACGAAGAAGGAGAAAGTAGACCAAGCCCACCAGGCCTGCCAGGCAAAGGGTAGTACTCAGTCCCATCGAGTCACCATTCCCCCCTCATATCTCTCGTCCTTTGGTTGGACCATCACTCCAGTCTGCCCAGTGTTCTTCTCCTCCCACCACCCCTAACTATTCAAGTAGTTCTTCCTCCATTCCTTCCATTCCATCTCACAAGGACGAGGATATGATCTCTATTGTAGATAAAATAATATCGGATCTAGATAACAGCTTAATAGGTGATTTTATAAAGATCTTTGTGTAAGATTTCCCGTTGATCCGAAAGATTCATTTGGATTCTGAGAGGTATATAGTTTTTGATGAGTATGTTGTCAAAGAGATAGATAAGTTAGGAGGTCAATTTTCCTTTTGTCTAAGTTCAATTAATTATGTAAATCACATAGATAAAGACTTTTGTGATGCCTTAAAAGAGAAGACAACATATATATCAGATCCAGTTGTGGAGGCTGGTTTGATGTATTTTGTAAATAGATATAAATGCGATGATAGTAAGGACATTGGGGTTATGCTGTCCTTTTTTGCACACAGCCTTCATAGTCCAACTCAGGCAACAAAGTATCTTCTCCATACATCTTCGGAGACCAAAGTCTTCATTATTCCATACTGCCAAAAGTAAGTGATTACATAGAATATATTCAAGTAACATTTTTTATCGGTATTGTATTCCTTCAGTTTAGCTAATTATCTTTTGTTTGCAGTAAGCATTGGAGTATGCATATAATCTCCCTTAGAGAAGATTCAGATGGAATCATTAATCCCATCTGTTTAAAGATGAATTTCTTGAGCTCTACCCATGCCGAAATGGACATGATGTACAACAAAATGTTGCCATTTTGCCAAGGCCGGATAGGGCCACTGTAAATAGCCACCTGGAGATTGTTGATGTAGAAGTAAGTATTTCTCATCAAGTATCTGATAGGTAATTTGATTTGTTTTTTTCAGAGTGCACAACTAACCTATCATACGTTTTGTGATTGAAGTCAGCTGAGCAAGATGATGGACACAGCTGTGGATGGTTTTCCATCTGCAATATACTTCTTAGAGTGGTACATCATGCAATCCAAGGCTCCATATATACGAGAGGTAAATAGACTAGTTAATGACAAACTAAGTTATTTTCGATTATTTTCGATTCAATTGACACGGTTATTTTGGATTTGCAATATAAATGGCGAGCATTTACAGTGAATGAGATATATGAGTTTTGTCAACAACTGTTGGTGAACTTATTATCTCATGCAACACCTAGTCCAGCTACGGAAACGAGAGGGCAATCAAGTCCATAACTGACACTAGTGCAAGGTGGAGATAATGCATATTACTTTGAGCTGTAAATAATAGATTAAATAACGATACATATTTTTGATGTAATGCCCTATGAATAATTATGGGCATATAGAAAGATAGAGACAATGGGGTAAAAGCATCCATTGTAAAATACAAGACGCACATGTACATTATCAAAAAATGAAAAATATATTGATATTTATGAGAGTTTTTACAAATATTGTATTATGATTGCTCTATTATCTGAACAATTCCTCCCAAATATTTGTATTTGATTTTTTCTTTGTAGAAATTATAGCAAATAAGGATCCTAAAACACTTGAAATGATGAGGGAAACAATAGATTATGATTTCATATAATTAGCACAAGTTGAACCATCAAAATCCATCAAAAATCTATGCTTTAACCTCACTAAATGGCCCAAATCCTTGAAGAAGGCTTCACACGTGTGAAAGTACGGCCTCCCACAGTCTGAGTACTGTACACCAGACCTACATTCAATCCTATAATCATTCGTAATCACAAGTACTCAAACAATTATGAACATAGAGAGTAATTGCACCATTATGAGAGAAAAAACATGAAATTGCTTGATTGATTTTGGTGAGATATCATCACCTATATATACATGATCCATCACGGTTTTGGGCAGGTATGAGTAGCCCTAAACCTATCCCTAATGCTAATTTTGGTGGATCTTTCATCCCTACCAAGTTAGGGTTGGAATCTTGGAGATCCCTCAACAATGCAAAAATTACCAAAAATAGCTCTGATTTTTTCTCTCTTGTATCTAAGCATAATTTGGACTCATTCCAAAGGTTCTAACACTTAGGTCTACTTGAGAACATCCTTATGAATGGAATCCTATGCTATTTGGCACGTGTGACAAGCCACATCATGACCATCTCACTATTTACAAGTCATATGACCAAAACTAGTCAAGCTAGAATTGTGATTTTTTAACATTTCATAAGTAGCTGCTCTAGTTGTGTGGCGTATTTGACAATGGGCGAGCCTGATGGCTGTGCTGATTCTTCTAATTGTGTCCTTCTAAGTAGCTCTCCCGTGACTTGCATTAAGGCGCGGACTATTGGACCAGGACAATTGATATAATTTTTGAAAAACTGGATTAGAGCCCTTTTGGCATCTACATCCGTGTTCCATCCATGCTATGAAGGAATTCTTGGCCAATTGCAGTTATGGAGCGTGATCTGGTCCAAGGGAGTGTCACATTCTGCCCATTTGAATCGTCTCGTCGATGAGCAGCCCTTCCGTCCTTCCGCCTGTCAAAGAGGGTTAAAACACTAGATAGGTGCCTAACTATATCAAGTTTCCAGATTTAGGTGTTATTTACTCTTTCCTTTAACTCTACTCCACTTTTAACATGACTCCCACTAACTCTAGTTCAACTAACTCTAAACACAAGCATTCAATATGATTGAGGGTGAAAAGAGGAAGTGAAGAAGAGAAGAGAGAGGGAAAAAGAGAAAGAGGTGAGATGGAGGTTAGTTCAAATGCTCAATGTCATTGCTTATGGAAAAAATCTTAACTAGCACAAAGCAAAAAGCATGGAAACTAGAAAGAACAAGCAAAACACAACAAGAGCATAAGCAAGAGTGACTAGAAATGAGGATGTTTGAGCTCTCTAGAGTCTCCTCCTCGAATTGTGAATTTTTAACACTCTTCATGTCTTTTACGTATCTACACAAACATACATTAACCAAATTACAGTTAGTGATCCGAATATTGACAAAAAGGATAATGAATACAAATTAATATACAAATTCATAGATCTCACATGCCAATTTTCCATCCAATATAAAGCTGAAATATTCGAGGATATCTTGTTGTAAAAGTGTCAATTCCGTTCTAATCTAGAATAAGGTGCTCAACCTCAATAGTAGTAAGTAAATCCCCATTTGCCATGATATCAATGCATATACGATCAATGTGTCCAATGCTATCTAGATCTTGATCTAATGGGGCCCAAGTACCATTGTGTTTTTTCCATTTCTGATAATGAAACACCATACTAAGCATTTGTTTTTCTATACTATATCTAAATGATATGGATGAATGTTTGATTCTACATTCTATATCTGTAATGGATTTTATATCCCAACCTTTGTCCATGAATTTGAATAAAAAATCATCTGGGGGTTCGATGCACCTCCGTGTTTGAAAAAGAGCTGACAAACATTGACATTGGAACAAACCAGCTTGAGTGCACATTTCTTGATCTAGTACTAATTTTAAGTGACTTTTGTACATCATTATATAGCTTGGAATGAAAACATTTTATTATATTGTCGTTGACTGCAATCCACCACACGTTATCTTGAAAATTAGGTAGAGGTATACACTCTAGTTTTCTCATTCTTCCATTTGTGTCTGGAATATACATAGCATCATAAAAAAATATTCCAGAATTTGCAAGTTCTTTTGTTGGTCGTCCTCTGTATTGTAATTTGCCAATATCTGAATGGATGACATCTGTAATACCTGAAAGAGACGTCACAACTTCTCATTCATGTATATTTGAAGGATATAGATCTGCAATACAAAATCATAATAAGCTCCCATTCATAAATACGATTACGTTTCAAAAATGACAAGCAACCCAAAAAATTAAGATACTTACAATTACATTTTTTAAAATCATGTGGGTTTACAGCCTCCACATTAAGTTCTGAATGCATATAAACATGTTGAATAAGCACCTCTGAAATGGTTCGTCCTCCTAAAGAAACTTTGAAATCAATAATCCACCCTTTCCAATAAGATCTATATGTATATTTGGCCTTTTTCTTTTGGCAAAAGGCCTCTCGCCGATGGATGCATCAGTACCCAAGAAGCCTTATGATATTCACGGGCAATCCATGTGCCATCATCTTCCCTCTCATTATAAAAAATTGTAGAGCATATCAAGGATCCCGGTCTCCTTCTCATCGCCATAGCTTGAAGAGTGTCACGTTTGAACTTGTCAATATGAGAGTCCAGAGCATAATAGGCGCCAAACCTATTTGTGAGTAGTTTAGTCAACCAGTACCCGTGTATGCTAGCCAATAGTATACTTCCAATCTACTGGACTGGAAATTCAAATTTGCCCAAACATAAATTATGTTTTTCGGGTCAAGCGAGTTATGTTACATAGAAGCCACTATGTCAAGAACTGATTGGGCCACATGGACATAAAAAGCGAGGAAAAAAAAAACTTGTAACAAACGGCCCTTCTAAGTTTGAGAACTCCTGTAATGGGCAGCCAATTATGCAAATTTTGGCAGCTTGTTTCGCCAGTTCAGCCAGCATGATCCGATACTACAGTTCGAGTACTGCAGCTTCACTGAAGAGCCCACAACATATCAAGAAGCAGGCAATGTCAGAGGAGATCGAGTCGATGAGGCGAAACGAGGCATGTCCATTAGAGCCACTGCCAGAATAGTCGACTGCAAGTGGGTATACAAGAAAAAGATGAAATTAGATGGCACCATTGGGCGCTACAAAGCAAGGCTTGTCACGAAGGGCTACACGATATGGTGTTGATTATTTCGACACATATTCGCCGATGGTCAAGATGACAAGCATACAACTACTCCTTGCATACGCCACACAACACAATCTAGAAATTCACCAGATTGACGTGAAAATAGCCTTTCTCCACGACGATCTAGAGGAGAAAATTTTTATGAAACAGCCTGAAGGTCTTAAAGACCTCGACAATCGACAATATGCCTGTCGGTTGTAGAGATACATCTATGGTCTAAAATAGGCATCACGAGCTTGGTACAAGAAGCTCGATGGCCTTCTGAAGTCTCTAGACTTCAATCCTACATAACTAGACTGCAATGTCTACATTAAAAGAGTAGGAAAAGATTTTGTGACACTGACTATATTCGTGGATGATTCTCTAATGATAGGAAATTCCTCGATGTTGTTCAAAGACATGAAGACTCAGATTTCTGAAAGTTACAAGATCATAGATTTTGGAGAAGCAACGAAGTGTCCTGGGCTAGAGATTAGATGAGATCGAACAAAGGGCAAAATGCACTTGAGTCAGTCAGAATATGCCAAAAAGGTGCTAAAGCAGTATCACATGATGGACTGCAAAGAAAAGGCCACACCAATGATAGTTGGAGCCAAGCTCACGAAGCAGGATTGCCCAAAAACGAAAGAGGAAGAACAGAAGATGGCAGGTATACCTTACCAAAACTTAATCGGTAGTCTGATGTACCTTACAATTTGTACCAGAGCCGATCTAGCTTTCTCTGTTTACGCCTTGAGCCAATTCTCTTCCAATCCTAGCCTGGCACATTGGCAAATGGCAAAATGAATCCTACAGTATCTGAAGGGTACCCAAAATATGGGATTAACCTACAGAGCTAAAACCACATAAAAAGGATTCGAGCTACACCGCCATAGTGATGCGAGCTGGAGAAGTTGCAAAGATGATAGCCAGTCCATAACTGGAGGATATACCATAGTGTGTAGAGCTGCAATCAGCTGGATATGCAAAAAGCAAACCTTGGTGGCTCAATACGTTGCAGCTTCAAAGGTGGCAAATGAGGTAGTGTGGCTGCAGATGATGCTAGAGGCAATCGAGATACCACAAGAAGGGCCATGCACAATGATGATGGACTCTCAGAGTGCCATCTATTTGTCCTAGGATCCTGTCTTTCATTCAAAGACAAAACACATACCTCTAAAGTACCATCACATTCGAGATTTAATCTCGAAAGGAGAGCTCCAGGTCCAGTATATAAAATCAGAAGATATGATTGCAGATCTGCTCACAAAGCCGTTCGACAAGCCACTCTTTGCCAAGCAAAGAAAGGCAATTGGATTAAATGTGCAAAGTTGCAAGGTTCAAGAGGGAGTGTAAAAAATGGTGAACTCTTGCAACTTTGCCACAACATGAAGACGAAGTGAAGCTCAAATGAGAACAATTTGTGAAAGTCAACGTGCCTTGACTCGAAGGACAAATGATTCACGAATCATTCACGAACATACCTCCAGGACCGCAAACTGCAAAGGGACGCAAAACAAAAAGATACAAAAGAAACGAAAAGAATGAAAGCAAACAAAGAAAATGAAACAAACGAAGGGAATCTTTTGCATTGCCAGTTGGCAGCTCAATGGGCTTGGAGTCATAGACTTCACGCCCAGTTGAAACGAGTGGCAATGACGGAGAGTAACTGATTAGTTGATTAGCGTTAACTAGTCTTGTGATTCTACGTTTAGCTATCTTGTAAACTCCACACAATGGAGATATAAACTATCATTTTTGGATCATAAAGATATATCTGAATAGACAAAAGAGCTATAAGAGACAGAGAGAGAGACATAGCGAGTAGAGCAAAAAAGAAAAACACTAAAAACAAAAGAGCTGTGCATGAAAGTCTGCCAACGAGCAGAACAGAGCGAAAGAGTAGAGTGTCATTCCACCAATGAGCAAGACACTGACGATCTCGCTCTAAAAATTAAACTCATAATACAGTTGCTCTATTTGTGTGCATCTCCTTGTCTTGCGTCGTTTTGTGTTGGTTGCTAGAATCGAATGTGTTCTGTGCTGTGCAGTCGTGTGTCTAGGTTCATGTGAAGCTTCCGCGCAAAAGAAAATTCAAAGAGACAAAATCGTTTCGCGAATATAAAAACGAAAACAAAAAAGAAACAGTTTTGCTTCTGGGACAGTCAGTCAGGCACTTTCACGCATTCACACAGGCGCACGCAGCCTCTGTGCGTGGCTTGACCAACAGTCCTGCAACAACCCCACTCAAGCAAGCACATGCAAACACCCCCACTGGCTCTGATACCATGTAGAAATTTGGTGGGCCTACAACGGATACAACTTAACCTTTCTGGTTTAGAGGTTGCACCGTGATGCAACTTAACCTTTTCGGTTCAGAGGTTTCACCAAAATCATGGAGCCTTTTGCCCCTTCTGTGAGTTGCGTTCCGGAATCCCGTCCCCAGACGCCTAGCCACCCACGAATCCAAGTGCTCCCCCTTACCCACAAAGGGGCTGGTATCAGGGGACATTAAGCACTTAGAGATTTATCACTTATATCCACTTTGAACAAAGTCCCACTTCTACTTATGGGATTTCTTTGGAGCTGTGGCTCCACTTTGCCATTCCAACACCTTGAAGTATAGATCTGTTGTTGGCATTGAAATACAGTGATTTGAATGTTTACTTGATATAGAGGAGTGCTTGTAGCAAGAACACCATTGACTGTTGAGGGTTAGAGGTGGGTCATGGTTGTGTTGACGAACAAAATCAGTGACATTGTGAACGCATAGATTGTATTTTAAGAGAACAACAAAAAACCACAATGCTTAAATAGTAAATTCTGAAGGTAGTGATGCAAAGATAAATTGCTAGTTTTCTTCCAGTAGGTGAGAACTGGAGGATTAATGGAATTCCTTCCCTTGGGTTGTACATTCTAGCTTGTGAGGTTTTTTGGATCACTACTAAGTAAGAATTGAATTCTCTTCCATGTGTGCACTTGATTTTTAACAAATGGCACATCGCCGAGTTTTACTCCCATTCTGAGTTTGAAATCCATATGTGGTGGCCTAGTCGTTATAGATTTCCACAAAATCAATGAAATAAGTAGTATAAAAGGTTTGATCATTCCCCAAGAGAGAAAATAATCTCTTCTTTTGTATGACAAGTGTATGTAAGAAGGAAAATGAAATGTGATGTGTAATATTCACAATGAATACTACAGCGACATATCTGGTTATTTAAAGATATTTGGGTAAATTGGCATCCAGGAACACCGATGGTGAAACGATTTGGTCAAGGTCTATGGTTATAAAGATTACTTATCTTTCAGGCTCTTCGGGTAACAGTAAGCAATCAGATCAGACAACAACTAGCAAATAGATTCATCAAACATAATCGTATTGGCTAATGATTCCTCTTAATTGAATATAGTGAATTAGTTCTTATCATAGGAAGCAAACTAAACAGAGCATCAAACAAGTTCATTATCTGAACACATAGTTCATTCAGAATTGAAAGAAGTTCTGCTTATGGTTATGCTTATCAGCTTCGGCTAATTCCCTGCACACATTAGTTAGAATCGTCGCTCTCTGGTGACGCCTGAAAATCCATTTTAGAGTATCTGAAATTCAGTAAGACATGAGAAATATGTGTGACGCAATTTAATTTTACGATATAGACAATAATTTTGGATAATGGGAGATCATGAGGCTCCACATATCCCCTTCCTCAGCTGTGCAGTGGCTCGCAAACAAGGTCCTTACATTCTCCTTTGTTGCTTCTTGCTGACTGACTTTCTATGGAAAATAGCTTTTGCTCAGGTTTCATTTTCTTCATTGACTTGTTCTAGGGTCATCCCTTTTGTAGCAAGATAGTAATTGTTCTTCTGGTTGTAATTTTTCTGAAATGATAAATTCGGATAACCTCCCATTCCGCAATTTTCCAATGGTGCAAGGGGGTTGTCGATCAATGTGTTATTTACAAGATGAGTGTACCAACTATCCTCAGACAAGATTTCAGACATCTCAACAAAAGAGACAGTTACTGAGAGAGCTGCATATGTATATTATGGGAATTTCTCTTTCACGTACAATTGCTGAATGGATAAAAGTGCATATGAAATGAGAGAACCAATATTTACATAATTGTAAGTATGGTATGGTCTGGTTATTGGATTAGTGGAGCGAAGTATATTATTTGTTTTAACTTCCTCCATATAATGAGAATAGTTAGCTTCCCAATCTGTGTAGATTTTCCACAGATCAGGGAATAACATCTGACTGGATAATCTAGAAGGAATTGGATTAGGGCTAGGGACATCTTCTTTAACATCATAGATATTAACTGAATCTAGCTGATTTCGATACTCATCTAGGGTAGGAAAAAAATTGTTTTCAAATGTTTTTAGATATTCTAGGATATATATATTCAAAGATCCTATAATAACATGGATATAGTTAGTTTGCACATTGAACTTACTCTGAACAATGGCAAGAGCAAGGATACCTTTTTGGTGCACTGTTAGTTTGGCCCAAAAAGTGTTTAGATTAAAGAAAGTCCAAGGGCTCTTCCATTGTTCTTTAGTATTATAAAAAAGTTTAGGTAAAAGAAGGTAATCCATTCTCCACTGGAATTCTGGACTATAAAAGGTGGAATAAAAAATGTTAGTTCCTGTTGGAATGTCTGAAATTCTATCCTTAGCAGTGAATACACTACCTTGTTCTTCCTCTTAGACAATTCCACTATGTTGTGAAGAATTGCCAAAAATTGGCAAATCTAGCTTGATCAAAAGCCATGTAGATTAGTGTAAATTGTGTACACAAGTGGGCCCCACACATGTGAGGCCATGATGCCACGTGGGAAACCCTTCCTAATGTAGGCTAGGTCAAGTCCATAGGGTTGGTCATGTCATTTTGGTAGTGATTCCTAGTTTATAGGACCTAAATCCTAGATTTAAGGTGAAAATTTGACCAACTAGCTATCTACCAAGCATGACTCTAGGAAATAGACTAAGGTTTCATTTTAGGTCAAGGAGAGTGAGTTAACTTCCTTATTACATGCTGGAAATCCACCTAACTTCAAGAAGGACGTCGAATTTGCTATGTATTCCCTCTCTCCATAGTGAGAAGATAGAAAATTTTTGGAGCTCATTGGCAATCTCAAGCTCGTTCACTATGTACATTGAGTTTTTGTGATCCAAATGAAACCAAATCAATTTCTACTTGTTTCTCAGGTTGAAGGCCGTACTACAGTCTGTAGTACACACGTGTGGGCTCGGATTTTGATGTTGATCAATGCTTTTGATTGTTAATGCTTGTTGTTTGTCAAATTGCCAATCTAGATCAACTTTTTTGTGTCTAGTTTTTTGATAGATTGTTAAGCAAGTATCCAATCACTCTTTTGGATCTTTTGTAGATCCATTTATGGTCCTAAAGTACAGTACTTTCACATATGTGATGCTTCAGCCTACTGTAGAGTTGCTGGTTGGTCTACAACAGCTGTGTCACTAGTTGCTTTCAGCTTCACAACATCCTCAGGGTCAGTCTGCACCTCTTGATCTTTCTGGATTTGCTTAAAAACAATATCCATCTAGATGGCCTTCTCTGATATATCTTTGGCTGGCTCATCCATCTGCGTAGGCTAATCTTGGCGCTGGACAGGTTCTTTGTCTTCAAAATTCTAGGTCTGGCTTGATTGAAACTTAGTCTCTTCCAGTTCTTCTTTCAATTTCTCATATGAAACCATATGGGGTTGCAAATATTGCAGCTAGAAGGTCTGGATAATTCTTTCTTGTATGCCCTTCCAAGCTGTTGGGTCGAACTTGTATCTCCCATGTGATACTTCAACGCTTATTCGCCATAAAACTGCCTCCTCGGCCAGTCTCTTATAAATTTGGTTGCCTTTCCTTAGCATGTCTGCAGAATTCTGTAGCTGGACAACAGAGTTCTGGAGTTGCCTTTGATTTGCTTTAGCACTCTCCTTGTTGGTAATGGCATTGCTGAGTTTGTCACTCAGCTCCTCGTTACTACTCTACAAAGTAGCTCGTACATGTCTTTCCTCTTGCAAAAAACCCTGCAGGGTCTGGATCTGGTGCTTGAGCAATATATTTTCATTTTCAAAAGCATTGGACTGCTCTTGAATTGCTTCAAGTACCTCCAGCGTAGCATCCTGTCTACCTCTCGCTTCTTCGAGGGCTGTATCTTTCTTGATCAGCTCCGCATTCTTCTGGATTAGGTATGCTTGAATGGAATCATACTTTGATCTGAGCTTCCTTGAGACTTTTTCTAGGCTGACAAAATGTTGAATGGCTGCTTGTGTGTCTGACAACAATGTACCGAAAGTCTTCAAGTATAATTCTTCATTGAGGATTGGTGCCTTGACATCACTTTCACTTTCCTACTGAATATCAGAAATTCGTTGCGAAAGGTATCGAGTGTGGCCCTCATAAACCATCTTTCATAGATGTTGTAAGTGACATGCTTGCAAATACAAATAGGGCATGCATTGTAGCCACTAGTTTGGAGCCCTACATTGAGACAAAACAACCAACTTAATTGTGGGTCCAATGTTCGAATTGAAAGAAAATTTGTGAATGCACATAAAATTTAATACAATACCATGAATCGAACCCATAGCAAGGAGATCTCACCCGAACATTCCCCATATCTAGGAAAGTCATGCATCGTCCACATCAAGATCCCCTTTACCACAAAATCTCTTTGTCTTAGTGGTCTTAATATATCGCTCACTTGGACTCCTTGCCATAGAATCTTTAGCTCATCTATCAAGGGATCCATATACACGTCCATATTTTTTGCCTTGTATTTTCCTGGGATAAGAAGGGCGAGCATTAGGTGCCCCTTCTTGATACTTAGCCAAGGGGTGATGTTGTAATTTACAAGGACAACCATGATGTGGAGCACAAACTGAATGGATTCACACCATCTATCACCAACCCCAAATGCAAATGGCGAGGCTCATCCCTAAACTTTTGCCAAGTTGCATCCATGTGCTTCCATGCTGGAGATATTGGCAGGGATCCTCATAGTATCATCCAATGAACGATTGCTCAAATGTCATTAGCTCCATGATAGAATTACACTTAAACATGTGGCGTATCCTGGGTATGATGAAAAAATGTCTTACCACCTTGGTGGGTATGGTCGCTCCTTGTAAATCTTGCCTGTAGCGGTGTTCCCCACAGCATGGACATGTGCTTGCCTCCTCAAACTCATCTCAATATACGATGAAATCATTGGGACATGCATGAATACTCTTGTAATCCATGCCGACCACAGATAGCATTTTCTTGGCTTCTTGTCAAGATGCTGCCATGGTGTTATTTGGAAACAATATTTTTCTGAGCAAACTACGACAAAATATATATTTATGTAATTAGTTATATATAGACAACGCATAAAAAAATAAAATGAGATGAAATCAATTTGTCTATAATAACACACAAGAAGCTCGCAAGCTTACGCAAACAACTCCGTGACGCTCACATCCAACCACCCGTACTTAGTTTGCAAGTTCAAAAGTAACAAACAAGCTCACAACTTTGACATTTGTCCACCCTCGTACAAAGGAAAAGCCATGCATCATCTCTTGTTCCGTTGTCAATGTGGCCTGGGTGCGTTCGTGAAGAATGCATCCATCATGTCATCCATGTGCCCCTCGTGAACATGCATTGTGAATGGCACATCCTCGTGTACTATGTCTCCTTGGGACATATCTTCATGCAAGTCCACGGGTGGTGTATGCAAGGAAAGTGGTGGCTCTCGGGAGCTTGCACGTCTCAATCTTGTGGATTGTATGGCAACATCTGGTCGAATTCTCCGATAGTCATGTGACTGCAAGTCATCGTCCTACACAATACAAGCACAACAACAGCCAAAAATAACAGAATATTCCTCCAATCATGAAGGGTGCCAAATAACATACATGGAAAGGGAATATGCAATCATGTTTTTCAACAATACAAAGTGCTTTGCAAATTAGAACTCACAGAAGAACCAAGTTCGGGCCACATAAATGGTTTTTTCGATTATTAAAAATAGGTCCGAACATATGTAAATGGATCCATTGGAAAGTTACTATTTTGCAAAATCACTACTTTTGAAAAAAGTCAAATTTCAGAATTTTGGGTAGTTCGAAGAAGAGAGATCTCATGAAGATTCACTCATGATGTCAAGTTTCTCATCTTCAAGCATAAGAGGTGAAGACTTGTAATAGATCCTAACACCACAATAGGGCAAACACTAACTGATCCACCCAACCTTGCCTACTCCCTGATATGGAGCAAGCCCCTCCTAGCCCAATGTGAGACCTGGTAGCATGCAACTGCCAAGTGTCGGCCACGTGTCACTGTCGTGGCCGACTGCACGTCGGGACCCAACTAGAGGTCCTATCCTGCTTACAGGGTCCCTAGGCTGTGTTAGGCCCACCATGGCTATGGACCGTGCTGAGGCACACTACTCACACTGTCTTGCCCTGTTGGTCATGTACGCTGGACATGACCCTGACTGTGGTATCTGACCTAGACGTGTTCTCTAGGGTTCGGCACTAGTCACAAGCTCGTAACAAGACCCTTGGTGGATAGATAGTGGGGCTAGCTCCCACATGACAAGTAAGAGGGAGTATTTCTCAAATTTATCTACCTATGATGGACCTATCAAGTCAATTTTTACAGCAAACAATTACTCGCATGAGGCAACTCATGCATGTGGCTTCAACAGAGACATTTTCAAGGATATCCAATCCCCTCCTCTGATTTGGATCTCTTGAATGTCAACAAATGAACTCAAGAAGAAATCACAAAGATATGGAATCTCTCAAATCTCTTTCTTGCACCAAACCTAGCAAAATCAACACATAGAATGGAAAATACTTGATTAACACATGATCAACCTACAATCTCATGAGCTTTTACACTTCCTAAACTTGAAACACACTCTTGAGAAGTCCAACAACCTCAAAAACAAGAGATCCAAACAAGTTTAGGGTTTTGAAAAAAGTACAAAAAATTGAATCATCCAGACTCTATATGCAAATGCTACAAAGTTGATATAGAATCTTGTAGTCTTCAATGAGACCTATCTAGTGCAATTAAAGTTGCCCAAATCTAGTAAGTAATGTGTGCAATCAGCCTACTTCAAGTTCATAACCCTATATTGAGTTTTGATTTACAAAAAATCAATTCTACACATGAAAAATGCTTGATTTTTTAGTAGAACACAATCTAGCATGCTCTAGAATTGGTAACTCCTCCAAATCCTTGCTAGAGATGGCTGATCCTTCTATAACTTGCAACAATAGCTCTGATACCATGTGAAGAATTATCAGATCACTAAGATCCAATATGTCCCTTTGATCTTTGGTTATGAACAACACATCTAGCACCATTGACAATGTAGAAATCTAACATCAACTACACATAAGTGATGTAAACTCAATAAGATCAAATCTATGATAAAATGAAATTGATGTTCGTACAATAACAGTAAAGCATTGTATTTCACATGTGTGGATCCATTACTCACCTTACGATAGCATTCTACACACAAGATTGCAAGATATCAACACTACATTTCAAATATGGATATATGAATCCAAAGTGAAATCATGTATAAGCATGAATGAGAGAGAGAGAGAGAGAGAGAGAGAGAGAGAGAGAGAGAGAGAGAGAGAGAGAGAGAGAGAGAGAGAGAGAGAGAGAGAGAGAGACCCTCTTCCCACGTTTGTATACTATTTATAACAGGTCCTTGACCTATTTGGATGTCCTCCAAGCTTATCAACAATAGGAAACTTCTAGATCTATTCCAAGCCCTATATGTAAATGGACTAAATTCAATGTACCAGACATTCAAATTTGAATCTTCCCAAACTCGGCCTACTTCTGTTTCCCACACTTTCTAAAATGGTAATTCAAATGAACGTAGACTAAAATAACTTCATAATGTTTATCTTTAAGTCTAAGATGCATATTGGCCTAAATTGCCAAATGAATTAAACATGACTAAACTAGTTTATATTTCTCACACTGATCATAGAACAAATGAAAAGGTATGCCAGCCTCAATAGCGATGAACTAAGAAAACAACTAAATGCATAAAAACAACAAGCCTATAAAATTAATGGATAACTGAAATTGCTAAGGGCTATGCCTTAAATACTATAGCAACGCATCCTTAGGGTTAGAGTCGACCTAGGTCTAGGGTTAAATAGGTTTAGGGTTCACCTAGGGCTGGTGGGCTGAGGCGTGGCGCATAGTTGAGGTCACCCTACGGCAGCAGGCCTTGAAAACATTAATTTTCAAGGTGATATGGTCAAAAAATATTTATTTAAGGACCCTAATCAGAGCATAACTCACCTCATAACTAAATCTACGGTGCACAAAGAAGCACACTCTACCTACCACCAATTTGACTTTGACTAATAACTTGAAACTTAACAACTTGGACTTTGGGTCTTCTATATTATTTTATTTACATGGCCCAAGTCTACTTTATTCACTGGCACAATATTTTACTTGTGCTCATTGGGTTATGAAAATTACACTCACAGGATGCCACGACCCTCGCTCAAATTTTTCTATTTTGTTGGGCTTGTTTATATATGTACAAAAATACCCAGAGCAATTGTTAGATTTTTAAATCTGGTTTTCAATATGTTGGATTTTCATCCTATTTCCTATTGGTCATTTAATCAAATGTCAAATTTAGGAAATAATGTGGTAGTCTCCAACATTCCACCAAGGAAAGTAAACCATTGAAGTTTTGTTGATGCCAAGATGGAGTTCATCTAGATATGATTGGTCCAAGACTATACTTTAAGACATGTTTGAAGATGTTTTGTTCATTTGCATTCTAATTTTTGGACATGTATTCAAGTATGTCTTTTTGTAGAGCTAAATATTCTGTATTAGTGGATAAGATAATCACATGTTTAGTCTAGACTTACATTATTAATAGAGATGGAGGTATAGCGTGAAAATTGAAAAAATGAGCTAACTCTCATTTAATGTAATCTAATTGAATAAAAAATAATAATGATGTTTTCAAATGATTATTTTGTCGTTGTCTAGGTTTACTAGTAAGCCTTTGATATTGGCTGAAATTGCATTGAGCATTGTTGCAAGTTTATTTTGCTACGTAATTGGTGTTATATGGTAGTTTTTTAGTGTTTTTGGTTAGATGTTTGTTTTGTGATGTCTTCCAAAATTACAAAGTTGTGAATCATTGGATTTGTTTGCATTGCTTCAAAAATTGATTCTAGTTGATCTTTATCAAGCAGACATGTCATAGTGTTTGTATATACCAAACACAAACCAAACAATGTTTGTTTCATACAAAGTAAGGATTTCTTGCATCATTGGATTGTTTGAGAGATTGTGGTCGAGCAATGTTTTCAAAATCTTTTTTGTTTCTGAAATATTTCTAGATTTTTGTAGGTTGGTATTAAGAAAAACTATACGATTTTCAGAAACATATCGTTTTACAATTGTTCCTTGTAAATAGCTTGTTGCTCTACGTGTTGTTTCAATTGATAAATTGATTAAAGGTGAAGTTTGTAGCTTGATGGGATAAAGTTTTGATATCGACCTTGACAATCTGTAACTAGAAGATACGGTCACTCAATGGTTTCTCTGATGAATTTATTTGAATTTTGAATGACATAAAAACTAATGACGACCAGCTCTTGATTTTTGAAATAAATATTATGCTATAATATTGCACTCCTTGTAGAAAATCAGGAAACAACAACAAACCTATGCAATAAATAAATTGGTGCAAAAAATATACAACATTATAGAATTTTTTAGTTTATAACTTTTCTAAAATGACGTGAAATTTTTTCCCACCAAAAGACTTAAAGAATGTGCTTGAATAGTCTTTCAAATAACCGAATGATAGTTAATGATGAGGTGTATTTGCCAAAAAAAATTAACATTAAAAAATTAACATGGTTGTGCGTGTGTGCGTGAGAGAGAGAGAGAGAGAGAGAGAGAAAGAGAGAGAAAGAGAGAGAGAGAGAGAGAGAGAGAGAGAGAGAGAGAGAGAGGACAAGATGACTACTCTCATTTGCACAACTTACCTCAAGTGTGTGAGTTTTGATTAAGCTATGCCCACTCCCAAACATTTAGGGCATAATCTGATTGCACACTATAAAATTTAACCAAATAAATCGAATTAAAAATGTGGTACAACAATCAAACGTAGAACGCCTCAAACAATCTTTTAGTGTGAGGTTGATGAATGAATCTGAAGTGGGTCCTCCAATTCATGAAAGGTTGACTCAAGAAAGGCTATAGGTACAAATTAGGGTAGCATCTCAGGTTTTTAGTTGACATACATGTGAGTTTTGATTAAGCTATGCCCACTCCCAAACATTTAGGGTATTGTGCGTAGTTTTGAGTATAAGAGTTTCGATTAAAATGGGTGCGTCCCAAGTTCCAACGTTCAGACGTTTGCCGTTTCCTTTTGTTCTTCGTACCTTTCATTCGCTTTGGGCAGCAGGAGCAGACGAGCAGACACGGCAGCCATACATTAAAAAAGCATCTGCATTGAAGTGGGTTTAGGAGCAGATTGAGTGGATTGAAGAGAGCAATTCATTTACCTGGTGCAATTTTCGCTACTGGGCGGCAGCAGTAAGACAGTGAAAGGAAAGGTGCTATTCCAACTTCCATCTGCAGAAAATTCTTTCAAGGAACCATTCGGGATTGTGTAGGCTAGGCCATTGCACAGGCACTGACTGCGTTTTCCAGTTTAAGCCTGATGATTGCGTATGATTTGGTGAAAGAAACAATCTGAGAAGGCAGGACAGATCACGTGTTTGCGTGCATTTGAAATTACTTACGGCATAAGAAATCTTTCTTCTATATGTTATCTCTCATTTATATTGAAACTATGAGATTCTTTGCAGATCAAGGAAAAATACGGTGATACAAATCGAAGCAGGAGCGAAAGTAACAGCCATAGACATGGATCCAGGAGGCATACCACCCCAGAGCAGGGTACGGTAGCGAGTCGTCTGTGGTTGCCACGATAACATTATTTTTCTCTGCTTTTGTGATGTTTGACTAGGCATTTGTCAGTGCAGCCCAAGGTTGGGGATATTGAGGATAATTACGACCTTAGGAGGTGCAATCAGCGCAGAGTACCTGATTGGTTTCGAAGTCGTACGCATCTTGAGACTTGAATTACATACATCTTTCTCTGCAGTGATAAACATTTTGTTTGCTAGATTCTAAACGTTTCAGTGTACGGTGAAAATGTTTGCACCAGAATATTTGCTTAAAGCTGATAGAACGTTAGCACTAACCGCTTGCCCCGTTCCAAACTTTGTGTAAGATTTGGCGAAGAGACCACGTGTTATTTCTCTCGACGAAAATCGAATTGAGATTAAAGGTAATGGTTCATCGACAACCGAAAAGCAAATCACACTCGCACATACAAGAGCAATCAGCATTCAGTGATTACAATCACAATGACACACAAACAATTGTTCGAAGAAATTGACAATCAAAAGGCGTACTGTATATTAATGCATCATTCAGTACATTTTATATTGTTTCATCCTACGTGCCAAGAACCTATGATCAGGCTCCATAGTTCTACGTAACTTTAGATCCAATTTGTTCAATTCTTCACTGCTCTTTTGATTGAACCAATTTGAGCCCATCTGAAAAGCCAACCCTCCATGTTTTAAAGACAAAAATCTGAGATTTTGCCAATAAGCAAGTCCTCGAGTCTATACCTTGATAATACATCATGAGCTAGCAATATTTTGGTAGGTGTTGTTGTAATATCATGCCAATATGGCTCTATAGTTTGCTGATTCAAATGCCCACCTATTACAATACAAATTCAAGTTGGGTTTATGCTTAGTTTTTTTTCCTATCTCAATAAAATCACTTACTTTGATCTTGCACTACGCTATTTCCATCAATCAATAATTTGTTGTTGGAAACTAGGACATGCAACTGCCACGAGATGATAGAGTTGACGACCCTTCTTCTCACTTTGCCTTTTGAACTTCTTTGGTTGGAACTAAAGACATTTTATTTGCTGCACATGAACATAAGTTCTAAGGTTCCGTAGTCAATTAGCAATTTATATGCTTGTGCTATAAGGCGTCGATGAAGAAATTATTTTGAAGTTCTTCATGTATTCTTCTAGTTTGATTGCTAGCTTTTTGTTGCCAACCATTGCCTCTTCTCTTTCAAGCTAAACAATTTTGACTTGCAGGTTCCATTGTTGCCAAGGATCTGGAGGTTGAGTATGACGGTGATGATAAAGTTGCAGTGGTGTCTCACAATTGAGGATGGCAATTATGTCATGCTGGTGTCTCACGATTGATTATCGCCTCAATTGTGCAAACAGTGAGTAGGAAACATATTCCTTGGCATGAATAGTGAAGCAACTGTTTTTGCAAAAACAACAACTACAACTAAACAATCAATCTCTTTAAGGACTAGTTTTTTGATAAGTACCCAAAGCTCATTTACTATTTGCAATTCTTTATTCCTTCTATTATACTTCTAAATGTAAATGCAATTTATATATGAAAAGTAGTACAAAATAACAGATAGGAATCTCTCGAACGATTCGCGAACAATTCGCGAGATTGTTCTGATCATAAATAATTCTGCTCGAGAAGAATTTGCAATCCAGTCAAGCTCTGCAACGAAACGAAATGAAGCGAAACTAGACGAAAGAGAAGAATTCATGAAAAGATCAATCATGCTATGTAACGAAATGAAACAAAATGAAACGAAAGAAAACTAGACGAAACGAAGCGAAGCGAAACGAAACTAAAATGAGCTCTGAATTTGATTTACGCTTAAAGCCAAGTGATCGCGAAGCGAAACACAAAGCGAAAAACATTCGTGAATAAAATTAGTTCATGTGGAATTCAGATATGATTGCTGGTCACTGTCGGCTATATCATTTCTATAATCCTCTAGAATGTAGACAGACATTGTTGATCTACGTTATAGATTATTATAACATTCAACAAAATCAAACCAATGTGTAGAATTGAATAAACAAGTGATTTAGATACACGAATAAGCGTAGACAAATATTTATTCGAGATCATATAATCATTCAGAATAATATGTGCATAACAGCTACAATATTATCTATTGATAGTCTGATTTCAAGCACTATGCGACAGATCCACACAGTGCATTGGCGTGCAATTCTCTCAAGAATAGTGTCTCGCGTACTAGCGGACTTCTGGATCTGCTAATCCTCTTACAAAATTCTCTCACTCACAATCAGACATGTATTTAGTATATTTTCGTCTTACAGTATTATGCATCAAGCAAAAAGTATATAGTTCGCGGACTTTTTCGTATCGCGTCGTGTAACTTCCAAATCAGAAAGATTAAACATCTACAACTAATCACGGATTACAAGAGTGGCAAATTAGCCATGTTCTAGAGTACTTCTGTTGATGTCATGATATCTGATCAAATACTTGCACCCCATGGTACTTGGCTGATCTTCTTGGTCCTTTGTGGAGCACGAATAATTTTGTGTCGCGAAACAATTTCGTGTCGTGTGTCACAAAATTGTTCGCGAACATTTTTGTTTCGTGTGTCTTTTCTGTCAGAATCAGAGTGGAAAGCTAGCAAGGCTTTGGCAATAGAAATATTTTGTTTCTTCAGCTCCCTCTCAAAGCATGATAGGTTGAAGACTCCAAGACTGCTCCTTTGTGTGTCACAAAATTGTTCGCGAACATTTTTGTTTCGTGTGTCTTTTTTGTCATAATCAGGGTGGAAAGCTAGCAAGGTTTTGGCAATAGAAACATTTTGTTTCTTCAGCTCCCTCTCAAAGCATGATAGTTTGACGACTCCAAGACTGCTCCTTTGTTTCTCAAATAGACCTTTGTCTAAGCCCTGTGTGAAAATGTCAGCTACCATATCTTTCGTTCCAATGAAAGTAGTCTGCAACAACTTCTTCCCGATCAGATCCCTTATCAAGTGGTACTTGATTGCAATGTGTTTTGTCCTTGAGTGAAAAACATGATCTTTTGTCAGATGTATTGCAGATGTGTTGTCCATCTACAAAACTAGAGGTTCATTTCTCGTTTCGTCTAGTTCGTCAAGGAATTGTTTGAGCCAAATTATTTCATTGGCCATCTTTGCTGCTGCTACGTACTCTTCTTTGTAGGATGAATGAGCCACAATGGTCTGCTTCTTGCTGACCTAGAGAATTGTTGTTCCTGACGCGATGGTGCATCCTTCTGAGACACTTTTGTAGTCGTCCTTGAGAGATGCCCAGCTAGCATCACTGTAGGAAAGCATTTGAAAATCTGCATCATGAGAATAACACAAACCAAAATGTTTTATTAATTGAAGATATTGCAACATTCGTTTTGTAATCTTCCAATGAGTCGAGCCTGGATTTGTACAGAATTGGCTCATCCTGAACATGACATAAGCAATGTTAGGACGTGTGTTATCTGCAAGGTACATCAACGATCCGATCAGCTTCCTGTATGGTGTAAGCTGCATCAATTCTCTTTCATCTTTAGCCCTCGAACAATTTTTATTCGTCAGCACTGTTCCTGCAAACATTGGAGTATTCGCTCCTTTGCAATTCAACATCCCGAAATCTTTTAAGATTTTCTAGGTATATCTGGACTGATGAAGATACAATTTAACTCCCTCATAGTCTCTGTCAATCTGTAAGCCAAGATAACATCTAGCTTCTCCCAGATCTGCAACCTCAAAATGTTTCAATAGACTGTATTTGAGTCAATTTGACATTTTTGGAATATTTCACACGTGTGAAATTCAAAGAACCATACCTTTTGCCATAGTTCATCTTTTTTGATGATTTAAATCTTGTTTTAGAGAGATTGTCAAACTAGTGAGATCTATCTCGCAGTTTTTTGCTTAGTCTTACATAGGATTTGGTTTTTTACCCATAGTGAGAAGATAAGCAATTTTTTTTATCCATCTTTTCTGATTTCCATCATCCTTTATGACTTCAATGGGTGTCTTTCTATTAGAAGCAAGTGAAAGATTGTCAACCTCCAATTACTCAATTTGGAAGGTTAGGATGGAATCTGTCTTAATTCCACAAGATGTGATGGATATCGTACTTGGTATTGAAGAAGAACCACAAATTCCTCAAGAAATTCCAAAGTACAAAAAGAGAGCTAGAATGGCTCTACAAAATGAATGTCTCAAATGACATCTTAAGAGAAATTGGTGCTTGTACTAATGCCAAAGATGCTTGGGATACTCTCAAGTCCATCTATGAGGCAAAGAATACTTCTAGACTTGTAACATTAAGAAACCAAATTTTTCAAAGTGTATAGAGAAGTGATGAATGTGCTGCAGCTTATGTAATGAGAGTTAAAGACCTCCATAGAAAATTGTCATGCATAGGAGACTCCATCAACCAAAATGAACTTGTTCAAGTCATACTTAATGGGTTAAAGGAGGAATATGACAACCTTGTTCAGAGTTATGCCATTAAGGAGGAGCTACCAAGTTTGGAAGCACTCCAAAGTGTGCTCATTTATGAAGAATCAAGACAAGAGTATAAACTCTTGAAAATGGAAAGACTGTCTCTCAACATTGATGGTAAAGCCCTCTTTACCAAGGACAAGCACAAGTCAAGAAGTAAGAATCAACACCAATCCTCTTCAAGCAAGAACAATCTTATTTCCAAGGAGAAAGGAGAAAAGGATGAGTCCTCTCAAGCTTTCACATCCAAGAAGAAGAAGAAAAACATCAAGTGTTTCTTTTGTGGCAAGAAGGGGCATTATGCCACCAATCGCTTCAAGAAGAAGAGTCAATTCAAGCAACCCAACATTTTCAATGAAGAGAAGGAAGATGCTCATGCAAGTGATGGAGAGGGATCTCTTATGGTCTCGAGTTTTTCTTCATCACCTTTCAAGAAGGATGGTTCGTGGTACATTAACAATGGAGCTTCCTCACATATGTGTAGCTCCAAGCATTCTTTTTCATCCATGACACCTTATGAAGGAGCCAAGAAGTCCATCTACACATCAAATGATCATGAGTGTGCTATTGAAGGCATAGGGACCATTCCCTTAAAGCTTTCATCATCAAAAGTTCTTTATCTGTCTAAAGTACTTTTTGTTCCTAAATTAACAAAAAATCCTATTAGTGTTGGGCAATTGGACTAGATGTGAATTTCAATGTTGATACATATCTATCAAGACTACATATCCATTGGAACTCATACACTTAGATGTGCACTTCTCATCTTCATTGGACCAAGGGTGGTGCTACTTGCTTTGTAACTTTGGTTGATGATTTCACAAGATTCACTTGATTATATCTTCTAGCTTCATAGTCTATGGTGTTTGACTATTTCCTAAAGTTCAATGCTCTAGTTGAAAAATTATTTTCATACAAAATCAAGATTCTTAGAAGTGATGGAGGTGGTGAGTACACTTCCAATAAATTTCATGATTATTGTGAGCTTGAAGGCATTAAAAGGGAGTTTTCTTGTGCATATACACCATCTCAAAATGGGGTGGTTGAAAGAGAGAATAGAACCTTGTGTGAATGTGCCAAAAGACTTTTGGGGTGAGGCCATCAATTGTTCAAACTATCTTTGCAATCGACTCCCTCATGTTGCACTTGAAGGAAAGTCACCATATGAAGCACTTTATTTGAAGAAACCTAAGGTTGATCACCTTAGAGTATTTGGATGCATATGCTTTGTCCATATTCCCTTGGAAACGAGAAAGAAGGATGATCCTTGTGCAAGCAAATAAGTAATGGTTGGGTATTCATCCAACAAGAAAACCTATCGAATCTACATGCTCTCTACTTCTAAAGTAATTGAAAGTAGAGATGTAGTTTTTCATGAAGAAGAAAAGTCCAATCTTGGAGGGGCCGAGATCAAGCAACCTCAAAATCTATCACCTTTTGTTATTGAAGACAATCAACATATGGAAGGGTCGAGATTTGAAGATAAAAGTCCTCGAATTTTCACTCCTAGAAGATCCATGAGGGAGAGATCCAAGCCTAAGAGGCTCACTTATGATGACAAAGGAAAACAAGTGGATCTTGATTCCACTTATGCTTATTTTGTTTCTCATGAGGAGCCCAAAGATGTCCAAGAAGCCCTCAATACCAAGGAGTAGTATGAGGCCATGAAGATTGAATATGATGCCTTGATCACCAACCAGACATGGGAGCTAGTGGATCCACCACCTGACATGCACATCATTGGATGCAAGTAGGTATTCAAGATCAAGTACAATCATGATGGCTCCATCAACAAGTACAAGGCAAGATTATGTGTTAAAGGCTTTGCACAAATATATGGCTTTGACTATGAAGAAACCTTTGCTCCTATAGCAAAGATGGTGACAATAAGAATCATAATCTCTCTTGCCTTTATTTTTAAGTGGAAATTGTATCAACTTGATGTCTCCAACGCTTTTTTGAATGGCTATCTTGAGGAGGAGATATACATGGAACAACCTCAAGGATTCATCAAGGATGAATCTAAGGTGTGTTTGCTATTTAGAAGTCTTTATGGCTTGAAGCAAACACCTAGATCATGGTATTCAAGACTCAACAACTTTCTACTTTCATTAGGATTTGTGCTTAGTGACTATGATCCTTCTATGTACTTAAAGTTTGATGGTAGTAATATTGTCATTCTTCTAATCTATGTAGATGACATTATTCTTAGTGGAAGTTGTTTGATGCTATTTCAAGAAACTAAGGATGCATTAGGAGGAGAATTTAATGCAAGATCTAGGAGAGATCTATTACATTTTAGGCCTTGAGATTGATTTTCATGAAGAGTATGCTTTTATTTGTCAATCTAGATATGTCTTTTCTATGTTGAGAAAATTCAATATGCAAAATTGTAAAGGCATAGATACTCCCATGGAGCAACATGTAAAAGACCCTATTAAAGGTGATGAAAGGTCCTTCGAGGACATCACACTTTATAGGAGTCTTATAGGCTCCCTAATTTGGCTTACTAACACTAGACCTGATTTGAGCTATTGTGTGCACAAATTGAGTCAATTTATGCAAGATCCTAAGATCCAACATTGGAAGATGGCCAAGAGAGTTCTAAGATATGTATCTTCTACTCAAGATTATGGTTTATTGTACAAGAATGAAGATCTAACCATTGTTGGCTATTCGGATTTCGATTTTGCAAGTGATAAAATGGATCGAAAGTCCATTAATTCATATACTATCTTTCTTGGAGGCAATCTTATGTCTTGGCTTTCAAAGAAGCAAGATACCATATCCCTATCTTCTTGTGAGGCCGAGTACAAAGCACTCACTACAACAACTGAAGAGGTGCTTTGGATCAAGAGGTTAATCATGGAGCTAAAGTGCATCAAAGAGGATGATCTTTCCTTAATCAAATGTGACAACATATCGGCCCAAGCTCTTGTAAACAATCCTATTTTTCATAGGAGGAGCAAGCATATAGAAGTGGCACACCATTTTGTAAGGAAAAAGCTCATTGGAGGTGAAATCAACTTGGAACATGTCGACACATCTTCATGTATTGCTGATCTTCTCACAAAGCCACTTTGCAAAAGTGCCTTCTCAAAGCATAGATTAGAAAAATCTATCTAATGTTGTAAGTAGGGGTCCTAAAAATGCCAAAGATGAATTGAGCTCTTTTGGCTTAGTAAAGACCCATCTTAGAATAAAATATTCAAGGTAGGTAGAAGTAGAAACTTGAGCTACCATAGGAATTGCCATTTGTACTTTGCATGCCACATTTAATACATGAAAATACTAGGTGGCACAATTAGACATGTTGAGGTGGCTTGAATAAGTCTAGATAGCTTGAGAGGTGGATTCATATCTCCAATTCAACTCAAAGTAGGAGGAGATTCCATGGATCTATATATATGTGATGTCCTCTCATTAAGAAGATGATGATTTTTGTGTGTAATGCAAATTTGGAGACTAAGCTCTTTGAGCCCTCTCTCTCTACTCGAGTTTGTACATTCATATTCTATCTCTAGCTGAGTTGAGGCATTTATTGTACTTAGTTTTATTATTTGTAGACAGATCTTGCTTGTAACACAATAATATTTCTTGTATGATCAGCTTTCCTATTGTCAATCAATGCTAGTTTAATCTTTATGGTATTATTGGGCTTAGGAAATCAAAAATACATGTGTAGGGCATCCCACACGTGTGAATTCAACAATAAGTAGGAAGTGAATTCGAGATATAGCCTGGGGGTTGATCCATGTAGACTTCTTCGTGTCACCATGCAAAAAGGCTATCTTTTCGTCCACAATGTGAATCCTGAGATCATAAGCAGCTGCATATGCAAATAGGGACGAATGTTTCACGACAGGAGAGAAGGTCTCAACATAGTCAATACCATATCTCTGAGAAAATCCCTTCGCCACAAGTCTTGCTTTATACTTTGAGACATCTCCATCCGGTCCATACTTCAGCTTGTATACCCACTTGCATTTTACAGTCTTTCGCTTATCTGGAAATGGCTACAACATCCATATCTGGTTCTTCCTCATGGATTCCATCTCCTCATTCATGGATTGGATCCATTTGTCTTTCTCTAGACATTCGATTGCTTTCTCGAATGTCTGTGGTTCACCATTGAATCCACAAAACTCTTTTGATGTAGAAGTTGAGCTGCCTGGCACATATCTTGTTGGCGCTCTTCGTTGTCTTGTCAACCTTCTAGGAGATCCTCTTGGATCTGCAATGCTTTTGTCTTTATCTGCTCTGCTAAGTCTGGAACCTGTTCCGCTTTCTCATCAAGCTTCTTTCAAAGCTTATCAGGAACATGTGCATAAGCTGCATAGCCAAAGATACGGATGTGAGTCAGATTGGGTTTTCTAGCCCACCATAATTCGTGTGGTGTCGTGTGATGAACACCAGACTTTCCTGTCATGTTCTGAATGTAAGCAGCTGTAGTTACTGCTTCGGCCCACAACACTCTTGGAGCCTTTGAGTAGGCCATCATGCATCTGACAACTTCCATTAGAGTCTTGTTCTTTCTTTTTGCAACACCGTTGTGCTATGATGTGTAAGATGCAGTCCTTCTGTGAATGATACCATGATCATTGCAAAAGTCAGTGAATCGATTCAAGATGTCTCCACCTCAATCTGTTCTGATCTGCTTCACTTTATTACCAGTGCATCTTTCTACCCAATTCACATACTCTATGAATTTGTCAAATGCTTCTGATTTATTGTGAATAAAATAGACTCTGACAAATTTACTGTAATCTTCATAAAGGTAATGTAATATTTCAAACCTTCTATTGAGATCACATTGAAAGGTCCACAGATGTCAAAATGCACTAACTCCAAAATCTTGGTCATTTTGTAGGAGTCCTTGACAAAAAGAGTGCATGACATCTTATCCTTCAGACATGCATCATAGGTCATCAAACTGGTTGCATTCGAGATGCTCACCCCTGTGATTGCTCCATGATGACTTGCTTGATATAGTGCCATTGAATTCATATGACATAGTCTTCTGTGCCATAAAGTATCTGGTGAATCATCATGAGTCTGATGCACTTGATCTGCAGGCAAGCGTACCTTCAAGTAATACAGATTGTCTTTTCTTCTATCTTGAGTGATCAAAGTACTGGTACTTGCATCACCAACATTGCATGCTTCATCTAAGAACGTTACACGCATCCCTGCATCAACTATTCTTGCCACTGATAGCAAGTCCTACTATAGTGTAGGCACAAACAAAATATCTTCGAGACGTCTGTCTCTACCGTTTGTGTTGAGCCACAGTGAACCAATACCATTCACTTGATATTTTGATCCATCTCCAAGAATGATAAATCTTGATAGATCTGCACTTCGAAAATCAGACATGATTCATCTTGATGTAACGAAGTGTGAGGTAGCTCATGAATCAAGGATTACCTCCTGTGTGTCAGGTGTTGACACTGCACACATGTCTGCACAGATGTAGGCGGTCAAATTACCATGATTCAATCTTTCTTCGCCCATCTTTGAGCTCTCTGGCTCCTCGACATAGGGCAAACTATTATTGTTCTCTTGTCTACTTTGAGTTGATTTATTTCTTGGGTTCAAGCGACAGTCCATGGCTGCATGACCCTTCTTGTGATAGTGGATACACTCAATTTTTGGATTAAGCCAACACAAATCAACAATATGTCCTTCGCTTTTACATCTCACGTATGTCTTCTTGTCTCCACTCTGCTGTTTTGACCTTCCTTTGTTCTTTCATTTGCCTTTGCTGGTTCCTTCTATTTGCTGATCACAATCCTGCTTTTGATCTGACTCCCTTTTAGGCTTAAATTGTTTCTTTGTCTTCTCCTTGTTGTTGTAGAGAGCTTGGTCAGAAGCATCCTTGTAATCAAGGTGCTCTCGAGCTTCGACTTCTTCTCGAATATCGACAATTGTCTTTTCGAGTGTCATTGTAGGATCCTTTGTTAGTAGTGTTATGGTTGTCTGGAAGGATCTTGGTAAGGCTCTCAACAGATAAGTGAGCTGCTTTTCTACTGACACTACATTTTCTGCTCCAAAATTGTGTAGTGAAAGGAATAGATCCTTCATCTTTCTAATAAAGAAAGTGAGGTCTTTGTCATCCCATTGCAGGTTTGTCAGCGGATTTTCAAGCATCATTATCTGACTTCGTGATTTCGTCTGAAATCTTGTGAGTAGAGTATCCCACATCTCTTTTGCTTTAGAGAGTGTAGCCAGGTCAAGAGTCAGGCTATCCTCAATGGATGATGATAACAAGGCGACTGCCTTGTCATTCTTCTCCCTCCATTTGCGTAGCTCTTTCCTGTTGTTGTAGGCATCTCTTCGGTGCCATCTACCTAGGGGAATAATCCTTCTCCCTTTAGTATGAGCGAGGTCTTAACCTTCCATGCTAGGAAGTTAGATCCTGATGAATCCAAGACTATACAGATCTTGGATTGTATGCTGCCTATTAAAGCCATTGCTCCTGAATTTGTGTTCTCACTTGTTAATGGTTCTTTGTTTGAATGCTTAGCCTCCTGGATCTGATAGCTTTTTGGCTATGTCAGACTATGACAAGGTGGCTCTGATACCATTGATGGAAAGTGTGCAAATTCAAAATTCTAGTAAAATTCTGATAACGAACTGATAGGAATCTCTCGAACGATTCGCAAACATTTTGCAAAACTATTCTGATCACGAATATTTTTTGCTCGAGAAGAATTTGCGATCCAGTCAAGCTCTGCAACGAAATGAAACGAAACTAGACGAAAGAGAGATATTCACGAAAAGATCAATCAGGCTCTATAACTAAACGAAACAAAACGAAATGAAACAAAACTAGACGAAACGAAGCGAAGCGAAACGAAACTTAAATGAGCTCTCAAATTGATTTACACTTAAAGCCAACTGATCGCGAAGCGAAGCGAAACACGAAGCGAAAAACATTCGCGAAAAAAATCAGTTCATGTGAAATTCAGATATGATTGCTAGTCACTACCGGCTATATCATTCATACAATCCTCCAGAATGTAGACAGACACTGCTGATCTACGTTATAGATTATTATAGCATTCAACCGATGTGCGAAATTGAATAAACAAGTGAATCAGATACACGAATAGTAACAGACAAATATTCATTCGAGATCATACAATCATTCAGAATAATATGCGCATAACAGCTACAATATTATCTATTGATCTTCTGATTTCAAGCACTGTGCAACAGATCTACACAGTGCATTGGCGTGAGAGAAACTACCACCTACCGCATGCAAACTCACACTTGGCTAGGAGGGGCATTCTATACGAGAGTGCATTGGCTCCCAGGTGGACATGTATTTAGTATATTTTTGTCTTACCATATTGTGCATCAAGCAGAAAGTATATAGTTCGAGAACTTTTTTGTGTCGTGTCCTGTAACTTCCAGATTAGAAAGATTGAACATCTACAACTAATCACGGATTACAAGAGTGGCAGATTAGCCACGTTCTAGAGTACTTATGCCGATGTCATGATATTTGATCAAATACTTGTACCCCATGGTACTTGGCTGATCTTCTTGGTCCATTGTGGAGCACGAATGATTTTGTGTCATGAAACAATTTTGTGTTGTGTGTCGCGAAATTGTTTGTGAACATTTTTGTTTCGTGTGTCTTTTCTGTCAGAATCAGGGTGGAAAGCTAGCAAGGCTTTGGTAATAGAGACATTTTGTTTCTTCACTTTGTAGAAGCACTTCAAAATTCATGATTGATTTTTCATGCTGTTCCAGAAGAGCAAGTCAGTTTAAAGGCATGTCATAGTGAACAAGGCATATCTAACATTTCGGCACAATTTGTTTCAATCCTTTGTAATACAATATGCAAGCTACACACCATTGAAGAATTGTAGATATATGGAACATTGTATATTGTAGTCATAAAGAATGCATATATTGTCCAATAAAAACCAAAATTACTTTGATTATATGTTGAACTTGGCATTCATCGTGATATTACAATCATTCTCATAGATATATATGATTTCCTCGTGGTGCACCTTATGGAGAATAACGCATGGTAAAAATATACACTATATTCCTAAGAGATATAATATATGTACTAAATCAAATGAGAGCACTGCAATTGTGACAAGTTTTTGCGCAATTGAAAGGAGCTCCTACATTGATAAGAAGAATCGATAAGAAGTAGTCTTTTGATGATAGGATCTCATTTCTTATGGTTTAACATAACACTTGCTTCTTGGCACTGCTTACTTTGATTATTTAAGCAATGTATGTCTCTTTTGTTATTTGAAAATGCAATGAATTTGCATTGTGCACATCATTTTCAAATAACATCATATTTCATGTATTGTCTTTACAGTTTTAAATTTTCTTATTTTTATGTTCTTTTGTTAAAGAAAACAGGATGAAAAAGCATTGCAAAACATCAAAAAATCTTTGATTTGAATGGAACACCTATAATTATTACAAACTAAATTTTCTCTACGAATATACACAGTTGTATTTTGTTTGCAATCACAATAATATTTTTCTTAGCTATAATTTTGGTTGCTCATTAAATGATGATTTCTCTTTAGTTAGTTGTCTTTTGAATCTATCCCTACATGTAGATAGAAATTTGCCTTCAAAAGAATATTTTATCCCACTTTGAATCCCATCTGAATAGTACATTATCTTGAATATAAAATAAAATTTGGCCTACTTGACCCTCTCTATAACACTCTATATAACCCTCCTTTTATGTCTCTAAAAAACATGTTCAAATTTGCAAGGCTTATATCGAGGCCAAATGGCGGACCCGATGCTCCCCCACGCCTCGTATTAAATTCTATCTTAAAAAAAATGCTAAAAAAAAAAAGCGCTGGCAATCGTGCGTCTTGTAGTGTAGACTTGTCTATAGTCTTTCATTTATCAAGTTTAGTACTAAAAAGGGTGAAATCTACAACATTATTGAGCAGATAATGCTTTTCTTCTAGTTCTAAGAAATCATTAGCAACAACCTTTGTTCTCGAATATTTTTCTAGCTCATGCACCCATCTTACTTGTTGTTCAGATCAAGATTTCTCCTTAGGTGCATAGTGCAGGGAATTCTTTTTATGTGTTTGACCAGAACACAAAAATATCGAAGCGAGTAGTGTAGATGGCTGACATAATATTCTTTGCAATGTGTTTTTCATAGAATCAAGAATCTAAAACAACAATTTGGGAGTTGATCGGATACGAACTTACACAAAACAATAAATTATTATATCAAATTCCTCTTTAGAAATAGACTTTTGTCAACTTAAGATTAGTCTACGTTTTAAGGGCTGTACTATGCTAGTCACAAAACACAGGTGCAAGCGTTTGGAGGACAAGGAACAATCATTCATTCCCAATGATTGAATCATCAAGCTGGAGCTCCAAGACCTCGGGTTCGAGCATGACAGAGTCAAGGCATAGATCCTCATAGTATCGTTGAACATGTAAATGAAAACCTCACCCTCCCATATGAATTAACATCTTGTAATTCATCTTTCTTCGAGTTGATCGGACGGCTTCTAATGATTGTCATTTAATGACCTTAAAAGACGGTTTTTGGTCGTTAAAAAAAAAATTCAAATGAAAGGACTTCTTGTAATGACCATCATTCAAGTTGGCTCAAATGACGATTTTTGGCCATCATTTCTTTTCTTTTTTTTGAATTTTCTTACTTAAAAAAACATCTTCTAATGAAAGTCAGTTAAGTCCTTAAATGACGATTTTTTGTCGTGATTTTAAAAAATAAAAATTCAAATAAAAGGACGGCTTTTAATGGACGTCATTTAAGTTGGCTCAAATGACGGTTTTTGGCCATAATTTTATCCATTGGTTTTAATGACGACCCTCAAAACCGTCAATTAAGTTGACTTAAATGATGACTTTAACCGTCATTTATTCTCCATTTTGGCCTAGTGAACGAAAATAGAAGAAGATGATGAAAATTGAGATATTGATCGTAAATATTGTGAATATTGATCATATATATTTGTGAATACTGTGAATATTGTGAATACTAATTGTGAACATTGTGAATACTAATGATGAATGTTGATCTAGAATTGTGAATACTAAGAAACGATTAATCTGAGATATTGATCGTGAATATAATGAATATTGACCGTGAATTTTGTAAATATTGGTCGTCGATATTCTTGAATAATAATTGTTAACTCTTTGAATACTGATCGAATATGCTATGAATATTGATCATACATATTAAACCCATTGTGATCATACATATTAAATCCATTGATCATATTGATCATACATATTAAACCCATTGTGAAAAGTTATCATCAAATGAAAAGTTATCAAATGAAAAACTAACTTGTTTATTGGCAAAATCATTTCAGACACAATACTTAGTATTTTTTAAATCTCAACATGCAATCTTAGTTTCTATGATTGTAAAAACTTTAAGTACTTTTGTGATAGTGATAGTGATAGTGTAAGCTCTTACGACTTAAAAAAAAAATTTAAAAAGAAAAAGAAATCATAAATTACCTTTATTTATGTCTCAGTAAAAAAGCTGATGAATGCATGTCTAAATCATAGAAAACTGAAAAAATAAATTTTCTTTTTCAATTCAACAATTTCACTATTATGGGCATATTACCACAACGTTCTTGTATCTTCGTACTTTTGATTAGGTAATGTTATTAAATTATAGCAAAAATTTAATCATAGTGTACAAAGTTTTACTGGCTAAATTAACACAAAAAACTTGTCAAAGGCTCATTTGCATATCCTCCAAACTTGAAGTCCTCCATTGAGTGTCAATTTTAAGATTTAAGACTTTTTTAAGGACAACATAAATTGCAAACAAGTCACAAGTTCAAATGGACTACATGTACAAAACAATTGCTACCAGAGTTATTTCAATATAAAAATACATCAAAATTCATGATGGTCAAATTCAAACCTTTAATTTGAGAACTACAAGTTACGGGTGCAAATTAAGTTTGACTATTTTTAGATGAGTAGAATAAAAATCAATAGCATCTTTTTTTATTGTTGCTTCTTAGAACTAGATGAAAGGCATTATCTGCTCAATAATGTTGTAGATTTCACCCTTTTTAGTACTAAACTTGATAAGTGAAAGACTATAGACAAGTTTACACTACAAGACGTGCAATTGCTAGCACTTTTTTTTAGCATTTTTTAAAGATAAAATTTAATACGAGGCGTAGGGGAGCATCGGGTCCGCCATTTGGCCTTGATATAAGCCTTGCAAATTTGAATGTGTTTTTTAGAAACGTAAAGGAAGGGTTATATAGAGTGTTATAGAGAGGGTCAAGTAGGCCAAAATTTATTTTATATTCAAGATAATGTACTATTCAAATGGGATTCAAAGTGGGATAAAATATTTTTTTGATATCTACATGTAGGGATAGATTCAAAAGGCAATTAACTAAAGAGAAATCATCATTTACTGAGCAACCAAAATTATAGCTAAGAAAGATATTATTGTGATTGCAAGCAAAACATAGCTATGTATATTCGTAGAGAAAATTTAGTTTGTAATAATTATAGGTGTTCCATTCAAATCAAAGATTTTTTTGATGTTTTGCAATGCTTTTTCATCCTCTTTTCTTTATAAAAAGAACATAAAAATAAGAAAATTTAAAACTGTAAGATGTTATTTGAAAATGATGTGCACAATGCAAATTCATTGCATTTTCAAATAACAAAAGAGACATACATTGCTTGAATAATCAAAGTAAGTAGTGCCAAGAAGCAAGTGTTATGTGTTAACCATAAGAAATGAGATCCTATCATCAACAGACTACTTCTTGTCGATTCTTCTTATCAATGTAGGAGCTCCTTTCAATTGTGCAAAAACTTGTCACAATTGTAGTGTTCTCATTTGACTTAGTACATATATTATATCTCTTAAGAATATAGTGTATATTTTTACCATGCGTTATTCTCCATAAGGTGCACCACGAGGAAATTGTCAAATTTCAGAGTTTAAAGACTAAATTTGATCTACAAATGATCACAAAGAGTGATTGGTAGCTTGGGATCTTGATCTATATCAAGACTAGCTTCCAAATCTAGCTTTTACTTGACAATCTTTGTGATTCCAAGCAAGAACAATCAAGAAATGATGATCCAAGACTTCACACGTGTGAAGTATAGCTACTGTATGGCCTGATAACAGAGAAATTGTTTACTTATGATTTACTAAGCATTCATCCACAAAGAAAGTGCTTAAGAGAGTCAAAACACCAAGATTGCTTCACAAACCAATGTTTCTCATCATTAGGTTCACAATGGATCCATCATGGGTCAAGTACATAATTACCATAATCTCTCTCTAAGCTGCATCCAACACGTGTGGGACAACTCATTGTACTTATCCATATCCACTTTGGATAAGATCTATCAAGTTTGCCACATCATCCATTGGTGGCTTGTGTTGAGCTTCTAGATTCCTACAATCTAGGTCCTAACTCCTATAATTTAGAACATGTCATATTTGACTCAAATGAAAGCTAATCAAAATGGATCTGAATATTACAAGTGTCATTTCACATGGGTGGACAAGTCCTCACACGTGTGGATGCACATAGATGTCAAAATACATCAAAAGCCATGTGAAAATTGCTAAATTCTAACACTCATCCTCAATTTTTACATGATACAACTATAGTACATCTATCTACAACTCCTAAAGCTGATCTTAACTTGATAAATGAAGCCTTTGGCAAGGCTTTAGTGAGTAGATCAGCAAGGCAATCTAAAGAAGACACATGATGTAGCTTGATCTCCTTTGCTTGAATCTTTTCCCTCATAAAATGGTGAGCAATCTCTATGTGCTTGCTCCTTGTATGGAATGTGGGATTGGTTGCTAATGCTTGGCTTGATTGGTTGAGACAATATATTATTGTCTGCTTCTGAGCCTCCATGACTTGCAGCTCCACCAAAAGCCTCTTGAACCATAAGATCTCCTTTGTTGTTGATGTTAGTGCCTTGTATTCCGACTTGATTGAAGATAGAGAAATAGTATCTTGCTTTTTAGAAAGCCAAGACACTATGCCATTGCAAAGAAAGGTAACAAAAGCACTTGTGGACCTCCTATCCACTTTATCACTTGCAAAATCAGCATCCGAATATGCCCTCAAGGCAAGATTAGATCCATCATATAAAATGAAGATCCACAAGCTTCCATGTATGATTCTCCATAAGAATATTATACTCATTTTGCATGGCATCCCTCCATTCTTGTGACTCCATAGCCTCTTCAAAGCAACCTGGCTCATCAAACATAGATGTTAGAAAGGTGTAAGAGGTAAGTGAATGAAGATCTTCCCTTTGTTCACCTTTGTCAACATAGGTGAGCCTTGAAGGCTCGGCCTTCCTTCTTGTAGACCTCCTTGGAGTCCTTGGATCTTGAGATGGATCCTTAAGATCTTGATCACATGTAGGCTCCTCCTCAAATCTTGCAAGATCCTTGACATAAGATGGATTAGAAGCTTTTTCATTCAACTTGTAGTAGTTACTTTCATCAAAAGTAACATCTCTACTCACTAAAATCTTTTTAGTGATTGGATTATAGACTCTATATCATTTGCTATTTTCAGCATAACCAATAAAGATCCCTTTTATAGAAGTAGGATCATCATTTTTTCTTGTATCTAATGCTTGAAAAACATAGCAAGTAGATCCGAAAATTCTTAGATCCTTAAGATTCGGCTTCTTACAAAATAGAGCCTCATAAGATGTTATGCCTCCAATGGGCTTACATGGCAATCTATTATACAAATAAGTTGCACAAATAATAGTCTCTCCCCAAAAAGACTTAGGTAGAGATGAATCTAGCCTTAAAGCCTTTGCACACTCACAAAATATTCTATTCATTCTCTCGGCTATACCATTTTGTTGAGGATTATAAGTACATGTAAGCTCTCTTTTAATGCCATTGGATTCACAAAATTTCATCTTGGTGGAGATATACTCTCCACCATTATCACTCCTCAATACTTAAATTCTAGCATCAAGTTGATTTTTAACTTGCGTTTTGAACTTAACAAAAGCTTCAAACACTTTACTTTTGGAATCCCAAAGTTCAATCCAAGTGTATTTAGAGTAATCATCAATAAAAGATACATACATATATGCACCTCCATTAGATTATTTGGAAAAAGAGTGCACATCACTATGAATGAGATCTAATGATTTTGTAGATCTAGTGGAAGAGTTAACAAAAGGTAGCTTGTGTGCCTTTTGTTGGATTTATTCCCTCTAAACTCCTTAAATCCCATTTTAATCTGCCTCCATTTATGCTGTATATTTACTAACGTTGTCGCGCAGTCTGCATATTTACATGCAAATTCACACAGACAAAGAAAAGACGAAAGAATCGCGACACTATATGTTTACACATATTAGGGTGACACGCGAAAAGGAGACACTATCTTACAGAATGCCAAAGGTGCCCTAAAAGAAAGGCACCATGTAAATCTAATCCTAAGGCTACTCGTAAGAGTGACGCACTTTTTGCATTGTCATCACCAACGATCACTTTAGCACTGACTGACGTCGCACCCTTTTCACGCTCACCCCATGCAGTTGCGCTAATAGAATGGACAATGATTGCAGCCACCCATGATCTCTTACAAACATCACATCCACTCTGTACTTTCCACATCTGCACACCTATAATATAATGTATATATACTGGATACCATTTGGGTATTCAGGTGAATGAGGTGAATGAGTGAATGAGTTGATGAGTTGATGAAGAGATGAAGTAGATGCCTTGTGCATTGATTCTTGATTGTCAACAATAAGGTTTTATTCCTTCACAGATTGTATAAGCTTCGTAGGGCACACGGTTTCGTTCGCTATTGTCTTGTGCTCTACCGCATTATTGACATGTATACATGATATACTTAATCTAATACAATTTTTTGTTCTGTGTTCAGATCTATGTTAATATTGCTATGCTTATCATTCATTATGTTTGATCTTTCTAGTTGTTCTTTCTAGTAATAGATGACTAACATTTAGTCTTGTCTTTCACGAATCATTCACGACTAATTATCAGTCGAGCACCGTCTAGCTCTTCGCGAATCATTTGCAACAAATAGTTTGTCTTACTATTCCCGACAAACCATTCTTCTGGAGCTTCATTTGTTTATTAAAGTTTGGCTACGCAATCAAGAATGACTATGATTCCCATCACTACCGTTTTGTTCGTTCTGATAGGCGCTTGATTGAGCTCCTCCTTCACCATGTTCACACTTCCAAGAAAAACACTAGCATCTAGCTTGAAAAGCCTTCCTTGCTTGAATCCCTTTACAATGCAAGTATCATTCATCATCATGGAGCAAACACCTTGCTTAAAATGGACATCTAAACCATCATCCATCAATTGTCCTACACTTAACAAATTCTTAGTGAGTGTAGGAACATAGAGTATATTATCAAGATCTACTCTTTTAGAGGATCCAAGACTTAATGGAATAGTTTCCACTCCATCTATTCTACATTCTTGATCACTTGCTTTTAGAATAGACTTTTTACAATCTACAAAAGGTACAAGAGTTGAGAAAAAATCTTTTTGGAATGTCATGTAGGAACTAGCCCCACTATCAATCCACCATGTGTCATTGGAGTAGCTCTTGGATGTTGGATGTAGATGCCATCAAGAATGAATGCACTTCATCCTCATCTTCCTCAAGGGTGAGGTTGCCTTGTTTGTTCTCTCCTTGTGCATTCTTTTTCTTGTAACACTCGGCTGCAAAGTGCCCCTTCTTTCCACAAAAGAAGCATTTGAGTTTGGCTTTGTTCTTCTTTCCACCTTTAGAGCTTGATGGTTGATCATCACTCTTGGTCTCCTTTTGTTGGATCTTCTTCTTGGACTTTGCCTTTCCTTTGCTTGAGAAGTTGGCCTTCTCATCACCATCATGCAACTTTAAGGAACCAATCCTTTGCTTGACATGAAGGATTCTACTCTCCTCGGCCACAAGCACACTATGGAGCTTGTCAATAGAAGGTAGAGCATATTGAATAGAAAAGCTTTGTACAAGATTGGAGAACTCGTCTCCAAGACCATTCAAAATGATTTGAACAAGTTCATCATCATGAATACCCTCACTTATGATGGAAAGTTCTTTATTGAGAGACTTTATTCTCAAGACATACTCTTGAGCACTCTCATCACTCCCTCTAATGCTTTGAATAACTTTATTTCTTAACATAAGCACTCTAGAGGTTATTTTGGATTCATAAATCCCTTTTAGATAGTCCCATGCCTCTTTGGCCAAGGTACAAGATGCCACTTCTTTTAGAACATTACTAACATTCATTTTTAGGCAATGTAATGCTAGTCTAGCTCTCTTTTTGTACCTCACTAGATCTTGCCCTCCTTGAGGTTCTTCTTCCTATCCTATGACAAGATCATACATATCTTGGAGCACTAGTAGTGACTCCATTCTTACTTTCCAAGTTGAATAATTACTAGAATTTTGTCTTTCACTAGTCTCAAGAAGATAGGCTCCAATTGAACCCATTCTAACTAGTAACAAGTACAACAGATGTACTATTCAAAGGCTCTCCCTTTCAGCTACAATGCTATTCTCTTGAATCTTACAAGAGTCAAGAAGCAAGATCTATAATGATCTTAAACTCAAAAAGACTTGGGAAAATGAATTCTTAGCAATCTATTCAATTTACGAGCTTGGATTTGACTCTTGGAAGTGCCAATGCCTTCCTATGGTATTTAGAATGGGTTTTAGCTTCACTCTTGAACTAAAAACATAAGCCTCAAACTCACTCTTAATGATTTGGAGGTTTAATAAACTTGTAACACCATTCAACATCAAATATATAATGGAAACAATGGATTTTTACAAGCACATCACTAGTTTCACTCTTCACAACTTGTTTTGAAGCTCAAATATTGAAAAAGCACAAAGTTTTGGTGAAAGTACAACTCCAGCAGCCTCTCACACGTGTGAGAAGTACATTTGAACTTTACACACTAATTTGAACCTCAACATCACAAGTAAACTATTAGTAAAGGTTGCCCTCCTTCAAAATGAATCTAGCACCAATGCTTTCACCAAAATGAAGATATTTGGATCATCAGCTAAGCTCTCTGACTTGGCTCTGATACCATGTCAAATTTCAGAGTTTAAAGACTAAATTTGATCTACAAATGATCACAAAGAGTGATTGGTAGCTTGGGATCTTGATCTATATCAAGACTAGCTTCCAAATCTAGCTTTTACTTGACAATCTTTGTGATTCCAAGCAAGAACAATCAAGAAATGATGATCCAGGACTTCACACGTGTGAATTACAGCTACTATACGGCCTGATAACAGAGAAATAGTTTACTTATGATTTACTAAGCATTCATCCACAAAGAAAGTGCTTAAGAGAGTCAAAACACCAAAATTGCTTCACAAACCAATGTTTCTCATCATTAGATTCACAATGGATCCATCATGGATCAAGTATATAATCACCATAATCTCTATCTAAGTTGCATCCAACACGTGTGGGACAGCTCATTGTACTTATCCATATCCACTTTGGATAAGATCTATCAAGTTTGCCACATCATCCATTGGTGGCTTGTGTTGACCTTCTAGATTCCTACAATCTAGGACCAAATTCTTATAATTTAGGAGATGTCATATTTGACTCAAATGAAAGATAATCAAAATGGATCTGAATATTACAAGTGTCATTTCACATGTGTGGACAGGTCCTCACACGTGTGAATCCACATAGATGTCAAAATACATCAAAAACCATGTGAAAATTGCTAAATTTTAACAGAAATCGTATATATCTATGAGAGTGATTGTAATCACGATGAATGCCAATTCCAACATATAATCAAAGTAATTTTGGTTTTTATTGTATATTGTATATGCATTCTTTATGAGTACAATATACAATGTTCCATCTATCTACAATTCTTCAATGGTGTGTAACTTGCATATTGTATTACAAAGGATTGAAACAAATTGTGCCGAAATGTTAGATATGCCTTGTTCGCTATGACATGTCTTTAAACTGACTTGCTCCTTTTGGGACAACATGAAAAATCAAACATGAATTCTGAAGTGCTTCTACAAAGAGGGCAAATTTTTATAGAGCTTGCAATGGAGGATAAGCAACATAAAATTACCGCAATGAAGTTCAATTTATGGCCATGAACTAAGAACAAAAAAGACACTAACAATATAAATTTTCACCAATCCTATTCATTCATGAGAATATATATATTTTGTACTACTTTTCATATATAAATTGCATCTACATTTATAAGTATAATAGAAGGAATAAAGAATTGCAAATAGTAAATGAGCTTTGGGTACTTATCAAAAAACTAGTCCTTAAAGAGATTGATTGTTTAGTTGTAGTTGTTGTTTTTGCAAAAACAGAAAACAAATAAAGTCAAGGCTCCTTTACCAAAGAGTTTCATTCTCTTAGTGAATGGATTGAATTTGAAATTTACTTGTTGCTTCACTATTCATGCCAAGGAATATGTCTACTCATTGTTTTCATAATTGAGGCGATAATCAATCGTGAGACACCAGCATGACATAATCGACATCCTCAATTGTGACTGCAACTTTATCATCATCGTCATACTCAACCTCCAGATTCTTGGCAAACAATGGAACCTGCAAGTCAAAATTGTTTAGCTTGAAAGAGAAGAGGCAATGGTTGGCAACAAAAAGCTAGCAATCAAACTAGAAGAATACTCATGAAGAACTTCAAAATGATTTCTTCATGGATGCCTTATAGCACAAGCATGTAAATTGCTAATTGACTACGGAACCTTAGAACTTATGTTCATGTGCAGCAAATAAAGTGTCTTTAGTTCCAACCAAAGAAGTTCAAAAGGCAAAGCGAGAAGAAGGGCTGTCAACTCTATCATCTCGTGGCACTTGCATGTCCTAGTTTCCAACAAGAAGTTATTGATTGATGGAAATAGTGTAGTGCAAGATCAAAGTAAGTGATTTTATTGGGATAGGAAAAAAAACCAAGCATTAACCCAACTCAAATCCTTATTGTAATAGGTGGGCATTTGAATCAGCAAACTATAGAGCCATATTGGCATGATATTACAACAACACCTACCAAAATATTGCTACCCTAAACTCGAGGACTTGCTTATTGGCAAAATCTCAGATTTTTGTCTTTAAAACATGGAGGGTTGGTTTTTCCCTATCAGATGGGCTCAAATTGGTTCTATCAAAAGAGCATTGAAGAATTGAACAAATTGGATCTAAAGTTACGTAGAACTATGGAGCCTGATCATAGGTTATTGGCACGTAGGATGAAACAATATAAAATCTACTGAATGATGCATTAATATACACGCCTTTTGATTGTCAGTTTCTTCGAGCAATTGTTTGTGTGTCATTGTGATTGTAATCACTGAATGCTGATTGCTGTTATTTGCGAGTGTGATTTGCTTTTCGGCTGTCGATGAACCATTACCTTTAATCCCAATTCGATTTTCGTCGAGAGAAATAACACGTGGTCTCTTCGCCAAATCTAACAAAAAGTTTGGAACGGGGCAAGCGGTTAGTGCTAACGTTCTATCAGCTTTAAGCAAATATTCTGGTGCAAACATTTTCACCGTACACTGAAACGTTTAGAAACTAGCAAACAAAATGTTTATCACTGCAGAGAAAGATGTATGTAATTCAAGTCTCAAGATGCGTACGACGTCGAAACCAATCAGGTACTCTGCGCTGATTGCACCTACTAAGGTCGTAATTATCCTCAATATCCCCGACCTTGGGCTGCACTGACAAATGCCTAATCAAACATCACAAAGGCAGAGAAAAATAATGTTATCGTGGCAACCACAGACGACTCGCTACCGTACCCTGATCTGGGGTGGTATGCCTCAGGGATCCATGTCTGCCTGTTACTTTCGCTCCTGCTTCGATTTGTATCACCGTATTTTTCTTTGATCTGCAAAGAATCTCATAGTTTCAATATAAATGAGAGATAACATATAGAAGAATGATTTTTTATGCCGTAAGTAATGTCAAATGCACGCAAACACGTGATCTGTTCTGCCTTCTCAGATTGTTTCTTTCACCAAATCATACGCAATCATCAGGCTTAAACTGTAAAACGCAGTCAGTGTCTGTGCAGTGGCCTAGCCTACACAATCCCGAATGGTTCCTTGTAAGAATTTTCTGCAGATGGAAGTTGGAATAGCACCTTTCCATTCACTGTCTTGCTGCTGCCGCCCAGTAGCGAAATCGCACCAGGTGTTCTCTTCAATCCACTCAATCTGCTCCTAAACCCACTTCAATTCAGATGCCTTTTTAATGTATCGCTGCCGTGTCTGCTCGTCTGCTCCTGCTGGGATATCGCCCCAAAGCGAATGAAAGGTAGGAAGAACAAAAGGAAACGGCAAACGTCTGAACGTTGGAACTTGGGACCCACCCATTTTAATCGAAACTCTTATACTCAAAACTACGCACAATACCCTAAATGTTTGGGAGTGGGCATAGCTTAATCAAAACTCACATGTATGTCAACTAAAAACCTGAGATGCTACCCTAATTCGCACCTATAGCCTTTCTTGAGTCAACCTTTCATGAATTGCAGGACCCACTTCAGATTCATTCATCAACCTCACACTGAAGGATTGTTTGAAGCGTTCCATGTTTTATTGTTGTATCACATTTTTAATTCGATTTATTTGGTTGAATTTTATAGTGAACGGTTATGTGCTCTTATCCACTAATACACAATATTTAGCTCTACAAAAAGACATACTTGAATACATGTCAAAAAATCAAAATGCAAATGAATAAAACATATTCAAACATGTCTTAAAGTATAGTCTTGGACCAATCATATCTAGATGAACTCCATCTTGGCATCAACAAAACTTCAATGGTTTACTTTCCTTGGTGGAATGTTGGAGACTACCACATTATTTCCTGAATTTGACATTTGATTAAATGACCAATAGGCAATGGGATGAAAATCCAACATATTGAAAACCGGATTTAAAAATCTAACAATTACTCTAATGTTGTGGGTATTTTTGTACATAAATAAACAAGCCCAACAAATTAGAAAAATTTGAGCTGTGGCATCCTGTGAGCGTAAGTTTCATAACTCAATGAGCACATGTAAAATATTGTACCAGGGAATAAAGTAGACTTGGGCCATGTAAAAAAAATAATATACAAGGCCCAAAGTCTTCGTTGTTAAGTTTCAAGTTATTAGTCAAAGCCAAATTGGTGGTAGGTAGAGTGTGCTTCTTTGTGCACCATAGATTTAGTTATGAGGTGAGTTATGCCCTGATTAGGGTCCTTAAATAGATTTTTTTTGACCATATCACCTTGAAAATTAATGTTTTCAAGGCATGCTGCCGTAGGGTGACCTTGACTATGCACCACGTCTCAGCCCACCAGCTCTAGGTGAACCCTTAACCTATTTAGCCTTAGACCTAGGTCGACCCTAACACTAAGGATGTGTTGTTATAGTATTTAAGAAATAGCCTTTAGCAATTTTAGTTATCCATTTATTTTATAGGCTTGTTGTTTTTATGTATTTAGTTGTTTTCTTTGTTAAGTTCTATTGAGGTTGGCATAACTTTTCATTTGTTCTATGATCAGTGTGAGAAATATCAACTAGTTTAGTCATGTTTAGTTCATTTGGCAATTTATGCCAATATGCATCTTAGACTTAGAGATGAACATCATGAAGTTATCTTACTCTAAGTTCATTTGAATTACCATTTTTAGAAAGTGTGGGAAAAGAAAATAGGTCGAGTTTGGAAATATTCAAATTTGAATGGATGCTGATTTTTTCTACATTGGCAAGATTGGTGGAGTAGCTTGTTTGTAACCAAAGCGCTTTAGTAGATTTGGATCAGAATTGATCCCAAATCTTTCGCATGGTATCAGAGCTTGTGTTTAGAATTATGAAGGAGGAAATCATACATATCAATGATTTGGTGAAGATATCAAGGCTAGAGCATGCTAGATTGGATTCTACACCAAAATCGAGTTTCTTGCATTTGTAGATGGGATTTTTTGTAGATCAAAACCCTATATAGGTTTATAAACTTGATCAATTTTGATTTTTAGATTCACATGTTGGATTTGCCCAATTTTTGGATCATTAGATTAGCCTAAGTGGTGGCTAATAGGTTGCATATCAAGATTTTAAGCATTTGCATGTAGATTTGGAATATTCAATTTTTTGTGATTTTGTCAAAACCCTAATTTTGATTGGATCTCTAGATAGTGAGATTGTTGGACTTCATTTGAGTGTGTTTCAATCTTAGGAAGTGGCAAGAGTCATTAGGTTGAGGATAGATCATAGGTTGATCAATATTTCATGATTCTATTTGTTTATTTGCTTGGTATAAGTGCTAGAAGAGAATTGAGTAGTTTCAAATCTTTGTGATTTCTCTTTGAAAACATCTGTTGTTGTTCAAAGGAGTGCTTTGTGTATTGAAACAGGTTGAAAAAGAAGATCAGGTCATTGCTACATGGAAACATTGTTGACAGATCCCCTGTTCCAGAGGACCTGTTGTTTACTTTTCTGCTTCTTGCTTACAGAACCATTTCTGTCTGTTATCAAGCTTCATGGCAGTTGTTAGATGGTTTCTTAATTTTACGATGCCAAACCAGGCAGAAGGAAACAAAGTTTCGTTGTAGTGCTTTCTTTATGTCCTGCTTGTCAGAGGACTACTCAGAGACGTCACTCTTGAACGCACTTACATTCTACATAGGATGCAAGCCTAGAATGCTCATTCACAGATCAGCATGCAAACCAATGAATGTTTAGTAATTTCTACTGCTACTTAATCTAAAAATGGATTGAAATTAGATCCTACACTACACTGAACTGAGCTACATTTGCATAAACTGATAAACAAGAAACAAGAACTAATCTACAACATGTTAGAAGTCCAAGAATCAAGAAACTAACCAGCCTTTTGATTCTTGGACATCCCAAGAACATCAAGAACTAGAATGTTAGAGAATATGCAAGATTTATGCCACATTTCTAGCCTCTTTAGTTTACTTGAATGCTGGCTCCTACATTAATCCACAAGAAAACAAGAAATCTAATCCACTCTAAATCCACAACCACACACAATATGACTGGAAGGGCATCATCATAGGGGCATCACTCAAGAAAACCATCATGATCAAGGAGCTTAGTGTAGCATCAAACTCATGGAAAATCTTCTTATTAAGCATGGAGTAGATATAATGCAAAAAGCTCCTCTTCACAAAGAGGGAGTCTCTTAAATAAGCAAGAGAGCTCCTTAGGTGGTATCCTAGTGGAATTTCCACATTTCACAAATTACAAGTGGAATATTGCTCTCCACTAGAGTTCACCATCAAAAGGTGGCTCACTCTACTTTTTTTAAGAGGGGTCTACTTGCATTTATTGCATTTGCTTAGAAATACTAGTTTCTACATGGTCATTCCATCTTTCGGGATTCACCATGAGACTTACACAATACTTACTTGTTTTCTCCTAGCTAGTATTTCTCGGCTCTCATACTCAGCTCTCAGTCTTCATTAGTCTCGTCTTCTCAGAGACCTCCTCAGTCTAAGGTGAGAGGTGCTCTTGAGTTGCTTGCGGGACCCACTACAACTCATATTGGACGATGTCGCTCCGCTTTGCATTGGCATCTTTGATCGTCACTTGGAAAAGCGTAGATCCTCATTCGCTTACATAAAACCAAGTGCTTATTGTTGCCAGTCTTTATCACAAAAACTGTTTTTCAGAAATTGCCGTGATTGGATCAGAATGTCTTATTGCTATAGGTGGTTGACATTCTCAAAATTGGAGAGCTCTCAGCAGCTTCACAACTTGCATGCTCGAGCGCTTTCCATGTGTCTCTTTGTTTTGTCACTTGTATCTGCCATTGACGGTTTCATCTTTGGTTTCTTGGCAGATTCTATCTTTTGGGAGGTCTGTATCCTCCATTTGCCTCTGGGTGTTTTTGTGGTTATTCTCTCAGTCGAAGTTCCAGTCTCAAGGAAAACCTTTGATCTGCAGATTGCACAGACTTTGAATATCAGTCTCAAGGGGATGGATTCATCAAAAATTGGTGGTAGAAACAGTTTTGGATGGACGGTTTGGTAACGGTAAGGAAACATGATGAAGGCTTAGTGACAAGGTGAAGGAACTGATAGTTCTACAATTGCAGCCTTGGACCCTTGCAATGTCGAGCTTCGACCACCACTTGTTGGGTGAGGAACTTGCTTTATTTGTAGGTTCACGGATGTCTTCATCTTTCATTTTCTGTAGCTCTTTATTTTGATCCGTTACGATCTCTTTGGGCTTCATAAGAGGGAACTCAACTATCATTATTCCAGAGAGTTTCTTTTGATCAAGGTTGATCTGACTCATCTGTTGCTTAAGTTTTGTACTTTCGTCCTCAGCATCTTGGATCTTTCTCTTTATTTCTTCTAGCTGCTTCGCCTACTTTTGTAGGTCTTTTTCGGCTGAACAACCAATATAGGTGGTAGTTGGTCTCCACAAGACACTTGCAATGATCTATCAGCTGCTTCGGTAAGACTATCAAAAATTGGAAATTTCTCAGAAGCATGGTAAACTAATGATAAACAAACAGATGGAAGGGAGGGTGGTGGTGACAACGGTAGATGGTGTGGACGATAGACACGAGAATGGGCACAGAAGTATGGCAAGAGGTTGGTTGAAGAAGGAGACTGATTTTCCAATGTTTGTGTTTTTCTTTCTGAAGGATTTTTGTCGTGACTGAGGTACTTCTTCTAATTGAGTCTCCTTGGATTGCCCCTATGTCTTCTTAGCCTTGTCGTTTTCATATTTGACTTGTGACCTTGGCTGTCGATCTTGCTGACGTTGTTGTAGGCAGCGTAACTACTCCAGTGGATCCAGACAGATCCACTCTCTCCTCCCCTCCAAAATCTATTGGTGGGGATGTTGTTGCGGGTAACTGTTCATGTTCAAGATTGGATCGGTGTGTGGAACACGTAGTTGAAACATGTTGAAAATGCGACTGGACTAAAGATTGAACAAATTCTAACTAAATTTGTTTTGATCTTACTGTAGTTGACTCAAAGATTAATATGGCAATGAGATGCGAGAATGAACTCTGACTGTACACATATTTTTGATATTTCTCAAAAGTCCTAAACTGTTGTACAAGGTAATCTGAAGATGGATAGATGAATGAAAATGTGTTCTGGAGATAATCTACAGAAGACTCTCTTGTAGTAGCTATTCCTCATGCAAAAATCAATCACATAAAATAAGTGAAGAGAAACAAAGAAATAAACAAACATTACAGAGAGTGAGAACTGTATAGCACTTGTCGAACAAAACTTGCATTCATCGACATTGATAATTCACCTTGATAGTTGCAATATTTCAGTGTTTTGTAGAGTAATGTGACTTACTCTGACATGCCCTTGTCAAAACAAGACAGGGTTGGTGACACTAAAATCTACCATCATTGATAGCAAATATTGTAAGATATAGCTTGAGATGCAGGTATCATTGAGGTACTATGTCCTGAGGACCTCTGTGAACAAGAGATTCAGAACCGAATCTCTATCTGGATTTTCGAATCCAAGAAATATTGTGTATTGACACATTGGAAATCTTATCAGCATGTGAAAAGACAAATAGATTTGAGGTTGTAGAAGGGGAAAAAAACTGTCAATTCCCTATGGAGGTTACTCATAGTCGGACATGATAGCAGGTAACATAATATCAGTTTGACTTTCTTTCGACAAGGACTCATTGCATATTTTCTTTTTGCATTATGGAGCTGGTGTATTGGATGGTGATGTAGAAGTTTACAAAAAACTTCTCGATTGAGCAGCAGGTTTAACTGTTGGGTGCTATGGTGCTCGTGTGGTTGTCGTGATGATCCTATTGTGATTCATGATTGATGTGACGGACAGGTAGGATCTTGGTCGGTTGTTTTGGATAGTCTTTGAAACTGTGTTTTCTAATATAGTCGGGACACTCAGGATGGTGGTCTTGACTGGACAATCAACCATGAAGTGGCCGGTTTCACCACAGATGAAGCATCTGGTGTGCAGTGGCCCTTGTATAACGGCGTAGCCATCTTGTATGGCTAGTGGTTCTGGACTTGCTGGTGAATAGTCAGGATAAGGCAAGGCATTTCCAGGTTGGGATGGGTGTTCTTCATATTGTTGAACTGTATGTGCTTGGATAGGTCGATATGAAGGACAAGCATCAACAGGATGCATAGCCCGGCAGTGTGGGCACCATATTGTTTTTTGTCTATAAGGTACCTGTGCAGGGTTCGATTGACCAGGCATACTGCTTTGGATAGACTTCAGGGTAGTTTGAAACTCATTGGTGAGTTTTTCCATTTGAAGTTGGTGTTTCTTATTAAGCAACGCCAGCTGTGATTTCCAAAGCTGATCTCGGGTGTCCTCGATTGGCTTCGACTCATGGACAGGAGCACGTGGTGCTTGCCTTTCCCTAGATTCGTCAATATCTGATCCTTCATCTTCTTCCTTGATGGCATCAGACATAGCTAACTTTAGGCTCGTATATTCATCATTGGATTTAAGCTCGCATCTAATCCATCTTGGAAGGCCGACTAAGAACCAGATGCATGCTACCCTCAGGCCTTGCTCTTTGTCTTACAAAGCTTTTCAATGTTTTCATGAATCGTTCCAAGAAAAACATCCAACAACTATGGATACTTCCTGAATTAAAAAAAAATGGATCAATGTTAGTGAGAGAACATGGGAATTACCACAATAGCAATAGTCTAGGATGGACTAAGAATAGGCAATTGACACAAGTATATGATGTACTTGCAATGGCCACCTCATCTACCAAATGCACAATGAGATGCATTTGAATGGTGAGAATGGATGTGGGAAAGTGCTTATTGATTAAACATGAAATATTAAATATGTGCATCGGGTTCATGAAATATTGATAACCTCTTCATGCTGGGAGGGAGTCGCCCTAGATCTTGATTGGATCTCCAAATTTGAAGCCAATCATTTGCCTACAATATTAACAAACAAGCGCACACATTTAATGCAGATTATATATCGTTAGAAGAAATATAAAGAGAGTAATCATAAAACAAATGAATGACATGTACCATTAATTGGCCCAAATATGTATTGTACCTTCATGGAATGAGAACCTTGACCAATTAGCCCATCACGCATAGGGTGATCGGGTGGAAGGTATCGATTGTGGCCCTAAACCATCTTTCATAGATGTTGTGAGTGACGTGCTTGCAAATACAAATAGGGCATGCATTGTAGCCACAAGTTTGGAGCCCTACATTGAGACAAAACAACCAACTTAAATCGTGGGTCCAATGTTCGAATTGAAAGAAAAATTTTGAATGCACATAAAATTCAATATAATACCATGAATCGAACCCATAACAAGAATTTCTCACCTGAATATTTTCCATATCCAGAAAAGTCGTGCATCGTCCACGTCAAGATTCCTTTTATCACAAAATCTCTTTGTCTCAGTGGTCTTCATATATCGCTCACTTGAACTCCTTGCCATAGAATCTTTAGCTCATCTATCAAGGGAGCCATATACACGTCCATACCTTTTGTCTTTATTTTCCTATGATAAGAAGGGCGAGCATTAGGTGCCCCTTCTTGATACTTAGCCAAGGGGGGATGTTGTAATTTACAAGGACAACCGGCCAAGTGGACCATGATGTGGAGCACAAACTAAATGGATTCACACCATCCATCGTCAACCCCAAATGCAAATGGCGAGGCTCATTCCTAAACTCATGTCAAGTCGCATCCACGTGCTTCCATGTTGGAGAATCGGCAGGGATCCTCATAGTATCGTCCAATGAACAATTGTTCAAATGTCATGTCATTAGCTCCACGATGGAATTACACTTAAACATGTGGCATATCTCGAGTATGATGGTAAAATGTCTTACCACCTTGGTGGGTATGGTCGTTCCTTGTAAATCTTGCCTGTAGCGGTGTTTCCCACAGCATGGACACGTGCCTGCCTCCTCAAACTCATCTCAATATAAGATGCAATCATTGGGACATGCATGAATACTCTTGTAATCCATGTTGTAGGCTGATATTCTATGAATATTCGAGCCATCTTGAAATAGATACAGACTTAATCCTAGAACTGGATCAGTCAAGTTTAGGCCTTTGCGCCATGTTGTAACGGCTTAAAGTTGTGTGTGGTTTCATGTACTGTGTCACTTCACATTGTAATGTATATTATTCATCTGGCAAAGGGTTAAATTAATCTAGGCCCTCCATTCTCTAGTAGGATAAGCCTTAGAGGAGGAGATTTTAGGGTAAGTCGTCATTGAATTAGGTTAAGCCGCCATTTGAGTCAGTTCCTAAGTAGAGAAACGAGAAAAGAGTGGATCTTGCCCGAAATACTCACCCACTCACTGTAGATCTTCTCATCCTTCAACCTCTCGGTTAGTTGGAAGCCATAGCCATTGGTTGGGAAAGCCACAATGCCTAGTCGGAGCCATAACGTGTTCTAGTTGGAAGTCCGCCATAGCACTCGTTAGTTGGAGCCATAGCCAGAGTTGAGGGATGCGAACAGCCAACATTGATGCCATTGCCGCTCTTTTCTTGTTTTTTCTTGTTCTCTAGATTCGTTGCTTTGTTTCAAGCTATTTCTTGTTCTTTTTAGCTTTATACTTCCTTCTTTCTTGTTATTACTTCATTTCCGATGTTTCTTTCTGATTTTTTTTTTTTTTGCTTTGTTTCAAGCTATTCCTTGTTCTTTTTAGCTTAATACTTCCTTCTTTATTGTTATTACTTCATTTCAGCTGTTTCTTGCTGATTTTTTAGGAGCAGTAGATCTTGGCGGCTAACCAACGATTTTAGAGCCTCTGTCCAGAGCTGCAAGTCATGCATGAGTCATCGTTAGAAACAGAGCTGCAAGTCATGAGTCATCGTTAGAAACTGAGGCAGCTTGACTACCTGTGGCATTGAAGAGACGTTCCAAAGCATCAACCAGGCAGAACTGGCCAAAGGGAAGATTGATGGCAGCAATGGGCAGTTCATGAGTTCAAGCCAGCGCATTTCAAGCCAGCAAACGCACCCAACGATGACCCCCTCACTCTCTATCTGTACTGAAGGCAGCACTCCAACACATTTCAAGCAGGCCGTTTTTATGGCCAGCAAAGACACCCAACGCTCTTCATACACGGCTGGCCTAGCTCACGCACTTTTTGAAGGAACACGTTTTGGCAGTAGTAGCGGCTATCTTCCATGTAGGTCTGGGTAATCGCAGTTTTGTCATCAGTTTTGCCTGGTAGCGAGACATTGCTATGGTTGAGTGTGCCATCTAAAGCAGTTCATCCTCTGCTAAGTTATCCATGAACACTATCAGATGAATCATTACTCTTCAAGTACTATATATACTTTGAGAACACAGCTACTTGACTGCAGCTAGGTGCATCCCATCTTCACGACCAGATTCTTGTTTGGGCATGCCATGAGTGTGTAATCTTTGTTCCTTCACAGCGACCATATCTTTCTTCAGCTGATCAGCAAAGGTCTTAGCCACTGCATTGTATAAGTTGTTGTACCAGTAATCAAAATAGAACATTTTCACAGCCTTTCTTGCCTCTGCGATCCTTTTGCTTTGTCATAAGGTTGATGCGGCTTCAGGCCCAGATCTTGGCTTGTCAACGCCTTCTAATGCTATCTCTTTTAAATCATCCGTAAGCCCCTGGCACATAGAACAACCTTCGCGACAGCACAGATCAATTGCCTTACAAATTTTCTTCTTCTGAAAACCCCTCACAGGCTTTGCATGGCCTTCCTCCTCGTCACTGTCAGAACTGCTGTCACGTGTCTTGGCTAGCCCACCAGAGGTATGCTTTTTGGATTTCTTAGCCTTCTCGAACAACGATTTCCTATGCTGCCTCAGAGCAAAGCCTTCTGGGCCCTCAAGCATTCGCAGAACAATCTCAAGAAGATCCTTGTAATATCCAAAGGTAGCAACCTTCACAATATTAGCCACAAGAGTAGCAGGATGGTTCTCATGTAGCCAAAGAGCAGCAGTGTAGAACTTCGCTTTATTAACGTTTTACCTTTCCACGAACTCCTCTCAACTGGAACACAAGCTTGAGAGCAATCAAAGCATCTTCCAGCCATGCCTTCTCAAGCAAGTTTACTACTCTGGCTGCCTTCTCAAGCAACTTTACTACTCTTGAAGGGCAAAAGCTCAAGATCAACCGGACCGATCTTCCTTTGAGAGTCCATTTTTTTTGTTTTCTTGCCTAATTCCGACTTGAAACCCTGTTTCCGTCAATTGCAAAAGCTAAGATCCTCATTTATTGAATGTGTGAGTACCCAAAAATCAGATTTTAGTGATTTCTACCTCTAAAACTGTTTTTGGCCTCCCAGTCATGTTTTGTAAGACAAAAGCTAATCTCACACAGGTTATTCATCATATCTACATTAGGAAGCCTTGTGCGAGTTGCATCCGAGCAGGTTTGGAAAGAAAATAAAGAACAAACATCATTTCTGAAACATCCGTGAGGTAAGAGTATTCGCACATCCAGCCCCAGGGGCAAGAAGGTAATTTTGATCAATTTTATCTTTTGTGCGAGTCTTGTGCGAGTCGGCCATTTCAGTCCATGAGTCATTTTTTTGCACGAGTCATCTTCTGTGCGAGTCCTGTGCGAGTCATCTGTTTTTGTCCACGAGTCATTTTCTTGCGCGAGTCATCTTCTGTGCGAGTCTTGTGCGAGTCGTCTGTTTCCGTCCACGAGTGATTTTTTTGCGCGAGTCATCTTCTGTGCAAGTCCTGTGCGAGTCGTCCGTTTCCGTCCACGAGTCATTTTTTTTGCGCGAGTCATCTGCTGTGCGAGTCCTGCGCGAGTCGTCCGTTTCCGTCCACGAGTCATATTTTTTGCGCGAGTCATCTTCTGTGCGAGTCCTGTGCGAGTTGTCCGTTTCCGTCCACGAGTCATTTTTTGTACGAGTCCCCAGTAATTTTCTTGCTCTGTGGTCTATTTGAGTTGACTAGGTCCGAAATAACTCACACAACTACACGGGTCCTTCCCTGATTTTTGCAACGACTTTTGTCAGCTACAGGAATCCTAGAGGAGGGGAGCAATTTCAAAAAAAAGAAAAAAAAACTCCCAAATAAGGGAAAAATAAAACTCAGAACAAACTTGTAGAAATACTTTCAAGTGCAAAATCTCTGATCTCTCCTAAAATAGAACTATATAGTACTCGCATAACCTGTTTTTTGACAAGATCTGGACTTGTGCGAGTCCCAGACATGTAGGCGAATTTTATCCAGAGAGGTTCATTTGTGATCACAACGACGACCCATAATTTCAAGAACTTGAAACTTAGTAAAATCCTCTAAGATCAACATCATATGGTTCCACTCAAAAAAATCCAAGCTCTTGCAGATACACTTTGCACCTAGAATTGTACATATCCATCTCCCATCGCCGACAATCCTGACATGATGAATCTGTTTTGATAGCCTTAGGCACCTCTAGTAGGAAATGCCTTAGAAGTGTCCTAGTAGGAAACCATAGATTTGTCACGATAAGTTTGCCGAATCTGTCGATATCAACATCCACCACCCATCACCTAAGTGCATAGAATCTCAACATAGAGAGCGCTTGTTTTGTAACAAGTTTGCCTGAGACAGCTGCTTTTCTTGTAAGGAGTTCAATGGTATGTTAAGAGCGTTCAGATGGCAAGGAGCATATGGACTGTCATAATCTCAAGCTAACAAACGTTGAGTTTTCTGAGTGAAAGTTTTATATCATGAGTTACTACTGACCGGTGGGGATCAATCCATTGCCTTCAAATCGCAAGACCGCCGATGCAGAGGCCTGTCCAGGTACTGCCACCCTCAAGTGGTAATATGAGAACGGGAGACTCTGGTGAGGCAAATGATTGTGGCGTATCAACAATGCCAAACATGTCAAACCAGGATCAGATTTCATTGGAATCACTCGAAAATATTGTGAGACTCTATGCTATCACCAGTGGTAAGATACAGAGCAAAAATGGCTATTTTTGCATATGTCATCATGGTAAGTATTCTCACAAAGGTAAAATATCTCTAAACGATTCCTTGCGAATACTCTACTTACATCTCTTGACCAAGAATTCGAAAAAGGCCCCAGTACAAATTCTTGATCTTCCTCAGATAGTAATTGCATAGTCTATTTTTGGCAAGCTTTAGACTTGTGCAAGTTCCTAGGTAGGTGTGTGAATTCTCTCCAAAAGAGTACACTAATGAGCCTGAGTAGCACCATTCACCGAGAAAACTTGAATTTTAGTATCACCCTCGGTTGTGCAACGAAACTGTTTCACCAGGATAAGTTGATCTATCATCAGATGCACTACACATAGTCATGTACCAATCCACTTTCCACATCCTATCATGAGACAATCTAGTTGGAAATAACTTTAGGCACTCTAGTAGGGAAGCGCCTTAGATGTGACCTAGTAGAAAGCCATAGATTCCTCGTGATAAGATCACCATCTTGTGAATACCTTCCACATTCATCATCTAACCACTGTGTGTAGAATCATCTATCTTACATCACAATGTCAGGGGAGACAAACAATCCGCCTCCACCACGAGTAGATAAGAGGATTCCAAGAATCAATGCCCAAAGTACGACGGATAATCGGACCCAGTCAGGTTCCTCCAAGATTTTGATAACGCTTGTAAGTTCTATGGAGACAGCTCTAAAGCTGAAAAATAAAGGCTGTTTCCAATTATTCTCAATGGCGATGCGAAAGAGTGGTATTTGTATCTAGAGAGTACCAATATTGAGTCATGGGAAACCATAGAAAAATATCTCATCACGCGATTCAAACCATCTAAACTGACCCAAAGCCCATTTAGCCAAATGACTCAGATCAAAATGAAGGGCAAGGAGTTGGTACGCACCTATTCTGAGCATTTTAAACGTCTCAAGGTAGAGTGTGTTGACAATACAATCACCAAAAAAAAAATGTAGGCTGATATTTCAAGAAATATTCTAGCCATCCTGTGGAACATCTTCAAAAATACAAACAAAATAGGATTTAAACGTAGAATTTGCCCAGCAAGTTTAGGCTTTTACAATATCCGTACTGGCTTTAGTTATTTAGTTCTAAGTTTAAATTGCCATGGGCACTGCACATAGATATGTAATTTCAAGTTATGTAAAAGCTAGTCACAAAGGCCTATTGGGGGTTTGTCCCATGGCACAAGTATGATTCAAAGCTAAGTTAGTCTATGTGGCTTAAAAGAAAAAAAAAGAAAAGAGAGAGAGAGAGAGAGAGAGAGAGAGAGAGAGAGAGAGAGAGAGAGAGAGAGAGAGAGAGAGAGAGACCACTCGCCTAAGCTATCAGGCAGCATATTATCTATATTATCTATAATGTGGAGTCCCAGAACTAAGCAAAGTGTTTGATCAGACATGAAACCTAGCAGGTACACTCGAGAAATTCACTTGGTCTCATTTACTGATTTTTTTCAAAAGCTAGCAGTGGCTCGTCTTTTCTTGGAGCGGCTAAACTTTGACACACGACTTATCTCCGGTGTGCAACATGAATGTCTGGTGCGTGCAGCTTATTCTACATTTGATGACGAGCTCCAAACAATCAGGATTTCTAGACGCAACGACGAGGATCCAATTCCTATATCACCACATATCCTAAGCCACTTGGGGTTCCTAAATGAAGGCCTATGCACGACAGAGGGCAATCTTTTGATAGGAATCACTTAACACATCTCTGTACAAAAGACGGTGACACCTCCATCTATAACAATGACGGTTACGCTATCAAACTCATGTCGGATCCTGGAATTAGGGCAACGGCGGACCTTCTTGCGTTACTCACTGAGGTACAATCGTCAAGAATTGACAGGATTCCGAGCAACACTTTATTCGCCCTATCATTTGGCTTGGAGGAACCTGTTACTCGCCACTTCATGTGGGTAGAAAAGATAAGTATCAAATTATGTGATGTGCTCAAAGCAAGAAAACCTCTCACAAAGTGCGGATATCTCCTGCATATGCTTGTAAGCAAACATTACTTGGGTGACTTCCCTAACATTCTCGCTCGAGTGCAAGAGAAATATCCAAACGTGCCACATACCACCTCGACACGAGCTCAGCATCCCAAGAGGCTAAAAGGGGAGAGGCAAAGGCAACAAGCAAGCCAGCACCCAAACGGCGCCACATTACTAGCAGAAACACACCAGTGTCACTCACATGCGGCACGGAAGCAAAGTTAGAGTCACAGCAATTAAAAGAGCATGCCCGTAGTCAACACACAAAAGAATATTCAGAGGGCTACACACCAGGTAAAGTCTCATCCAGTAGCAGCAAACAACACTTGTGCAAATCCACCAGCCAAGGTCATGGAAATATCAACGAAATGGGAGACACGGCACAATCGCCTTATCGAATGCCTAAAGACACTTCAACAGTGAAAATCATGGAAGCCATTGAAGAAGAATTGACTGCAACATCAAATTCGACGTGACATTTTGAGGCAAAGGAGACAGAGGCGGAACCTAGTGTCCCACCTGTGACGTTCGTGGTAAGTGACCTACCAACCACCATCTCATCAACTCCCATCACATCAACCATCACTGTCACACTACCCATCACAGTCACCCTCACCACTACACCCCCTATTGTCTCCACAAATACACTCCCACTCTCCACCACACCAGTCACAACCACCTCTATGCAATCTTCAATGCATTTTCCAAATGTCTTTGACGCATCCTTCAACATTGAAGAATTCTCACTTTCACTAATAAACACGCCACCTCCTACCACCACACCATTTCCTACACCCACCACTATCGCTGCTGCCACCACTTCCACAATACTTTCCACTTCTTCGATCACAAATGCTGACACATCTCCAATCCCTATCACCCTCACTCAAACATCACACCCTTCGTCTGCTCAATCTGTCCATCATGAACAGTACACCACATTGTACCAAAACGTACAACAAAATCTCCCACCATCCTACGCACCTGCCTCTCAGTAGTATCCTCCTATTGGGGAGTGGCAGTACCTTTCGAAAAATGTGCGACGGGCCATCAACGCTCAAAGTGATGTCATGCATTACCTCTACTCTTTCATCAATGAGTATCAAAATTGGTGCAACTTTTCGCAAGGGGAAAACATGCAGCTAACAAACAAGGTACAAGAATGGCAGATTTATTCCACGGAATTAGAACAAGAGGTTGCTCAATTAAAAAACAAAGAAAGAAAACTCATGGCTGACCTCAAAGTGCTGCACCGAAATAACAAGGACGTTCAAGCACACTTACAATGTAGGGATGATCTCATCAAAACCCTAGAAACACAATTAGAAGGTGAACGACGAAGCCATAGGAACTTACAGATATGCTCCTGGATTCACATTTTCTTATTGATCTTTGTGATGTTTGATAAATAAAAAAAAACAAACATATTGGGCCGGGCCAGGACTTGCGTTGGAAAACAAACATATTGGCCCGGGCCAGGACTTGCGCCAACGCAAGTCCTGCCCCGGCCCAGTGATTTCACTATTTTGGCTTATGTTTTCACAATTTCATGGTTTAATGTTGATCTTTTTGATGTCTGATCATTTTGATGTCTGATCATAAAAAAGAACAAAAAAAACAATGACACTGGGCGGGCTTGCGCTGGCGCACGCCCCGCCCCGCCCCGCCCCGCCCACTGTCATTGTTTTTTCTATTTTTTTAATCTTGATGTATTGTTTTCTGATCAGAATGTATAGATAAGTTCGTTTCATTGATCAGAACACGGTGATCTGCTGACTTTCCAAGGTGCTGTTTTTGCTAATGATCATTAAAAAAGAAAAAAGCAAAGATTGAATCTGGGTCGGGGCCAGCGTAAGTCTTGCCCCGGCCTAGTTTCATTGTTTTTTTTTTGTTCTTTATGATGTTTGTATCTTGTTTTTGCTAATGATCATAAAAAATAAATAAAAAATAATGATCAGAAAAAGGTGGTCTGTTGACAAAAACGTCGTTGTTTTTGCAAATGAAACTGGGCCGCGGGGCAGGGCTTGCTCTGCCCCACGGCCTTTGACCAACTGAACCTCCATTGTGCTCTCTCTCATGTTACCTACAATTAGAAAAGGATTTAAAAAAAGTGAATGAACAAAATAATAAAACGGTCATTTTGATTGCATAAATGGGCTTTGAAATGACTTTAGATATGCCTCTCTTTGGAATATGCAAAAGTTTGTTCCATTGGCCTATCTAGCAATTGGATATTATCTAACGCAAAAGCAACATTGTAGAGATAGACAAGTATGATCAATATCATATATAAGAGGTGAACTAGATTGTAACATATAACCTAATGAGGTGATATGAATAATGGAGCTCATATCAATTGTACTATGTCGGCTATCATAAGTCTTAAGATTCCAAGACAAGGGCAAACACGTATCATATCTTACATGATCACCTAGAAATATATCTAGCTTTCAGGCCACTGGAAATAGCACAATAGTAACCTAGTATTGAATGTTTGTGAACACTAAAATGAGAGACCCAAGCTTAAATAATTGTTTAAATGTGACCTTGTACTAAATTGCACGCTTTCCCTTGCACACTTGTGTATCGTATCACAGATTTGAACCATATCACAGATTCTGAGGTGAAATGTTGTTTGCATTGCTCATTGTCTGTGATGAATTGATCTCTAACCTCTTTTGTAAACGACTTGGATTTGTAGGAGTAGGGCCCTATGTGGCGGGCGATCAATGATGAATTTGAAGAAGTTCTTAGAAGGGGCGAATGGAGTCACTTATCAAATAAAACATACATTGTGTGGGATGGAAACTACAGGGTCCAAGCTTGGATGGAGAAAATAAGAGAGGGTTAGTGATCAATTGTCTTTCTCCTTGTGCTTTTGTCTATTATTGTCATATGTATTCTCTTGATGCTTTTGTTTGTTGTTGTCATATGTTTTGCCTTGTTTTTGCATTGCTAGTGGAATTTTTTAACGCATGTCAAGGATAAGCATGTTCGAGTGGAATGTTTATTTTTGAATGTTTCCAAGGGTCAGGATGGAGAGCTTTTATTGGCCCTTCACAATATCAATAGGTAAATCTTGGTGTAAAATAGCATGATTGTGTAGTTGATCTTAACGAGGTTTGTAAGCAATTTTGTTTGATATTTGTGCGACACACACTCTCACATGACATATATATGATGCAAAAGTTTGGACTAGCTGACAAACAGACCCTACTAAAACACCTACTTGCCAAGGAAAAGAATTGGATGGAAGTTGAGAAGAAAGAGAGAAAAAAATTCCACAAAACTTGGTACAATGTGCCAATGGTTGTCCTTGCACAGCTCGTATACAAGGTATGTTTATGGTTTTAGAGCAAGTTATTTGAGTTGGGATAACGATTCATCTTAACTAACACTATCATCTTTGCACAGGATGAATTTGACAGAATGGTCAATGAGCATGACTCGATGATTGATGGGCAACATTTGACAGAAGAAGAATGTCAAGAACGCCATGACATCGATGTACAGGTTTGTGACAAACTCCTTCAATATTCTAGTAAAAAAATCTATAATTTGCACACACTAACAGTGCTAGCTTGTAGGCTATTGAAAAATCTATAAACAACAAGGCGTATAAGTTGGCTATCATTGCCAACCCTGCAAACAGAATCAGGTATTTTCATATTTTGCATAGCCTGGATTGGAGTGCGAAGGGAGTAGTGGTGACTGAAGACAAACTACAAACTATCGCATCATCTTATGTCAGTGCCACAAAGTAACTTTGCAACTTGTAATCTTTCATGCTCTAAACATTTAGTAATAACATCTTTCAACCGATACAGATTGACATATTGTCACAGGAAAAAAGAAGTCATTGCATTGCTTGCAGGAGACACGCAATAAAAAGAGGCCATGGGTATGAGTTCCAATAACAAAAACTTCAGATGATACATGGCAAAGGAAAATTTTTGGTGGTAGATGATCGAAATGGCCAAGGGCATTGGCACGCAACTGGCCATGGTAGATGATGGCTCTTCACTTCCAGACAAATACGATATTTTCTTTAGGAGACAACGCCAATTACATTTCCAGCTTGCCTTTCCTTATTTGCAGAAATAAATGATTCCAAACTTGGATCCATCAATTTTGGTTAACCGGAGTCCATAAGTCCTTCTTCATTCCAAAGGACTCGAAAAGTACAAATGTGAAGGATTTCAGACCATTTATGATCCAATCCATAAAAAGATCTTGGGTTACAAAAGAAGATACTCTACCAATCTCACCAATGTAGAAAAATCAGCATCTACACACAAAATGAGATGCAAACTCTAATAGAACTTGATCAAACATGAATCACATGATAAAGTATTGTTGCTATCCATACAAAACTAGAAAGCTACTATATTTCACACGTGTGGATCCAAAAATAGTAAATATAGATCATTCTACACATAGAATTGCATGCAATCACAAGTATAGTGCACCAATGGATAGTAAAACCCAATAAAACCATGTATAAGCATGAAATGGATAGAGAAGAGAGAAGATATGTCTCTCCACGAGAGTGTAGATGGAGATGTTTTGTATGTCTATGAAATAGATCCGGAGGAGCATTGTTGTTATGTTCAAGAATCATCTCTGCTCTAGCGTTGCAACCCAAACCAAAATTTGGACCAAAAGCTTTGTACCTGCTCAGACAGTGAGCTCAAATCAGAAGACTATTTATGCACCAGTCAATCTACCACCGAAGAAGCTTGCAAGCAACTGTTATAATTGTGATGCGCAAGGCCATTATTCACCCGATTACCCGGAGCCTCATCGACCAATCGGCTATGTCCTGTTATGTTCAAATTTCTTGGGAGAAGGACATCAAGCTGTAGATTGCCCAAAATCTCAAAAGTCGAAGGTGCTGTACAGATATGTCTAGACTCCATGTGCAGAACCAGAAATAAAGAAGAAGCAAGAAGATGCAATCATGCAGAGAATTGAATGCTCTGACGAAGGCACTCTATTGATCACTGATACCAATTGGCCAAGTGATTTGGAAGATGTTTGTAAAGTTTCCACTCGAAGCACTTCAAAATCACCAAAACCAACGAAAGAGAGTTTAGCTAAGACTCAGAAAAATAAGCGGAAGCATCCGACAAAGCAGTTGAAGAACAAGTCTATTACCCAAAAGGACTTGAAGGACAACTCTGATTTGATAGAAACGCTGCCAAGCTATTCAAGAAGGATGTTGCAGAGGAAGCCAAACTCTAATTGAAGATGAACTTAAAGCTAGCCCGCTTCAAAAGAAGGTCACTTTTGAAGACAAGGACGAGGAAGTTCCATTAAGCTCAAAACTATCCAATGCTGTCATAGACTTACTATCATGGATCGTGCAGCTTCCTACAGTGTGCGGTTCTTCCGCTCTGCTACTCCGTTCTGTTGTGAAGTGTAGCTCGTAGTAAACTGGTGGTGCACGCCACATGAAGATAGGTAGTCCTTCATCTCATTTGACAAGAACTCTCCCCCTGAATCAGACCGTAGGGCCTTGATTTTCTGACCAGTTTGATTCTCAGCGTATCGCTTGAAGTCTTTGAAGCAACGAAATGCTTTTGACTTATTCTTTACGAACATAACTTTGGCAAATCGGGAGTAATCATCAATGAATGTGATAAAATTTAGAGCTTGACCCAATGAAGGTATGCTCATAGGACCACACAAGTCACTGTGTATTAGTGACAAGATGGACTTCGTCCTTTTGGCTTGTCCTTTAAGAAATCCCGTCCTAGGTTGTTTCCCTAGTAGACAATTTTCACAGATAATCTGATTAGCTGTGGTGACAACAATTATGCTCATGTCCTTGACCATTTTATTGTGATGCATATACAAGATTGAATGCATGTTTAAATGACCTAATCTTTGATGCCATAGATTAGCATCTAAAGACCTTTTGGTCATTTGATCACTCTGTGCATCTACAGATTGCTCTGGCATGGATCACACGAACGTATATAATTCAATACAACCTTGAACATAGTTGGCCACCAATACTTGGCAATCAATACAGTCAGACCGTAATCTGCTGGTGATGGCTTTGCGGTTCTGCCTGATTCGACTTTGTGTGTATTTTTGCAGATTGATTTAGAGAGAGGAAATTCTTGAGAGTAGGAGGGCGAAGGGATGAGTAGGAGAAGATTAAACTCCAACAAAGGCCTGTAGCGAAATCCTTCTAGAAGTCCAGTCGCGAAGGCCAGGTGCCAGAAGGCCTGTCGCGAAGGCCAGGCACCAGAAGGCCTGTCGCGAAGGCCAGACCCCAGAAGGCCTATCGCAAAGGTTAGGCGCCAGAAGGCCTATCGCGAAGGCCATGCACAAGAAGGCCTGTCGCCAGAAGGCCCGACGAATGTCTGTCGCGAAGGCTAGGTGCCAGAAGGCCTGTTGCGAAGGCCAGGCGCTAGAAGGCCTGTCGCGAAGGCCGAGTGCCAGAAGGCCCTTCTAGAAATTCTCACGACAAGCCTTCTAGAAAATTTCTAGAAGGCATTCTAAAAAATTTTGCCCCCCCCTCACCCACCGACCGCGACGATTGGGGGGGGGGGGGAAATTCACAAAAATGCCATCGCGAAATCATTTTCTAGAAGGCGAATCGCGAAATCCTTCTAGAAAATTTCTAGAAGGCCTGTCGCAAGAATTTTTCTAGAAGGGCCTTCTGGCGCTTGGCTTCGCGACAGGCCTTTTGGCGCCTGGCTTTCGTGACAGGCCTTCTGGCGCCTGGCCTTGGTGACAGGCCTTCGCCTGGCCTTTTGGCGACAGGCCTTTTGGCGCCTGGCCTTCGCGACAGGCCTTCTGGCGCCTGGCCTTCGCGACAAGCCTTCTAGCACCTGACCCTCTGGTGCCCGGCCTTCGCGACAGGCCTTCTAGAAGGATTTCGTGACAGGCCTTCACGACAGGCATTCGCGGGTGGATGAGGGGGAGGCGAAATTTTTTAGAATGCCTTCTAGAAATTTTCTAGAAGGCCTGTTGCCTGGCCTTCTAGAAGTTTTCTAGAAGGATTTCGCCCTTCTAAAAATTTTCTAGACGGCCTTCTAGAAATTTTCTAGAAGGATTTCGTGACAGGCCTTCTAGAAAATGACTTCGCGATGGCATTTTCGTGAATTCCCCCCCCCCACCCCCCCACCCGCCGCGACGGGTGGGTGAGTGTTGCGCAGGCATCCCAAAGGGAGTCGGGAACCATGGCTTAGCTTCCCAGCCTTCAACTCTTGCCATCTAGACCCACTTGACATACAAGCACCCAACTCGCCAACAACGATCAGACTCAACCAACTTGAAGTTCGGAGACCAACATTAAGATCCAACGTGGCCCCATGCCAGATCGGGGGTCCCGATGTGGGTGACTTCCCTCCCCAGTCGCCCGACATACATCAAACTTAACTAACTCAAAGCTTCGCTACAAACGACTAACATCCATTCCAAGCAAGTCGTCTGACTTACATCGAACTTAACCAACTCAAAGCTTCGTCACGAGCGCCAGAAGCCAACCTGGCACCACGCCAGACTGGACAGCCATAAACAGGTAACTTCCACCCAAGCAAGCCATCCAACTTAGCCGACACGTTAGAGCCCGTTCCCCAAGAGCTTAACCCATTCACGTTCATGCAAGGAACACTCAAAACCACAAGCCACGACAGATATGAAGACAACCAATTCCTGGACCAAATGGACTTTGCTAGATCCAATCAAAGATTTTCAGCCATAGGAACTTGGCGCCGGCTGGATTCTGGTCACAGTGGCGCCAGAGCAACAGTGGCGCTGCTGGTGCCGGAGGCAATGCTGGCGCTAGTGGCACCATAAGTAAAGCTTGTAAAGGTAGCTTTACAACATCCACACCACCTTTATAAAATCTGATGTTCTCATCGGATGTCAGATTAAAGTAAAGGTGTCTCCCAATTAAAAATAACTATACATTTAAGCTACTTGGCACAGTACTCAATTTACTGGCCGCTTTTTATTAACATGGTAACTGGCGCGCCACAAGTCGGAGTCCCGGCTCTTTGTATTGAAAAATTACATAACTTGAAAATATCACATTGTCTGGCAAAAGCGTAGATTTTATATCGCTTACGTAAAACCCAAGAACCTTATTAACTGGTGACAAAGGCCTTTTTGTGAAATGTTCACCCCTGTCGCTTCTGACTTTTGACTTTGGAATTCCTTTGAGCTCATGATTTGACCTTGATGCACTTTGTGTTGAGCTCCCTGAGCTCCAGATTTGATCAGTTTCACACAAGTATCAGGACTCCCTAAGCCAAAGGATTTATCGTTTGATCGCCCACTTTATGGTCCACTCCTTGCCTCGTTGCTTTTGCACCTTGATTTCTCTCCTTGTCCCAGTCTGATCTTGATACTTTTTCTTTTTGGCTCTTTAAGGTAGACAAAGATGAGGACTCCGCAATGCACCTCTCACTTAGCTTGAAGTAGCTGTCTTTGAATCAGCCCAAATGTAACCATTGACCTCCTGGAGAGCCAAGGGGTCGCACCAGTTTGATCCGCATACGAACTATCTCTTCGTGTTTGTTTGAAGCACCATGTCCATCACGCAAAACTTGACTTTCACAATTCCATCACTGGTCAGTTGTCTCACAGTCAAAACAAGAAGTGTACATTTAGCTTGGCTTCAAGTAGCTCTCTTTGAATCAGACACATGCACCCAGAGTTTGCACTAATCCGATTTCAATACGAACTGTCCCTTAGCGTCCGTTTGAAGTACCAAGTCCCTTGTGCAAGGCTCACTTTCACAGTTCCTTCGTTGATCAGCTGCTTTACACGTAACACATTCAACATACTCATTATGTCTCCTCATCATTGCTGGTCCAGAGAAAGCCTATGACAAGCTTTCCTTTCCACAACAAAAACTTGTCAACTTATTAGGTCCAAAGTTCGCCAGTCTCCTCGTGTGAGTATGGCTAGGTCGCCTTGAATTTGCCTTCATTTTAATTAACTTTCATTCAACATTTGCACCAAGTGAGGGGTGTGTGTGGTGGTTTCCCTCCACTTATAAAATCAGCTGACCGGACTTAGAGTAGAGTTCTCAGACAAAAAGCCTTTCCAACACTTTGCTTTCCATATGCTAGGATTATGGCTTCATCTAACTTGTTGCCAATCTCTGAAGAGGATCCTAGTCTTTCCCCTTTGAGAAAAACCCAACTGATACTAGATATCACCCATGCTTAGTGAGTTTCAGTTCCGAAGGTGGCCGTCCCCGATGAAGACCAACTGCTCCATAGAAGATCTCCCCTAAAATTGCCCTTTCCAACTTTTGACTTCCTGCTTGCGTCTGCTGGGCGTTGTCGCAAATGAAACTAACCCAAAAAACAGGCTAGCCATCCATCCTTTGCAAACAGCGAGTCGTCTTGTTGCCGTTCACGTGCGAGAACTTGAACTGCGAATCCGCCCCACAAATTCTGTAGTCCTCTTTGTTTGATGGTATCGGCCTTCAAAAGAAAGGTTCCTTCTCGAGCCATCAGCTCCTTGTATCACAAGCAATCATGCAATCCAAGAAAAGCACGAGTACTAAGACTCACCACGAATACATACAAGCAAGACACTCAGACAGGTTTACTAACAGGTAACAAAGACAAGGTCCCCCTTTTAGATAGCCCTGCCAAAGGACCTTTGCCTGGCCGCGCCCATACAGATCGATCACAGAATCAGCCCACAGAAAACACCCATTCAACTCTCCGTGCTTTCACCATTAAGCAGCACATTGCCTCAGTCACGCCCCACCAACTCTGGTCGATAGCCCTTATAGCTAAACGATCAGCAGCTATCCTGCATCGGCAGCTAACCACCCGTGCTTTACACCCGAATTCGAGCAGCATCTCTGTATCAATGGTTAACCCATACAGTTCGAATATGTCGTCCCACATCCCACAAGGCACAGATCGTGCTTACACCAACCTAATGGAAGTACACTGCCTCATCTGTCCTACTACGTGCAGACAGCACCATGCCCGAACCGTGGAAACTGACCGTGCTTACACCTCAAGGGTAGCACCTTTACTCATCAAGTCTGAACCCCAAACAATGGCCATTTCTGTGAGATCCGCATAGTTGACCGACCAGTCGGCTCCGATACCACATGTTGCACAGGCATCCCAAGGGAGCTGGGAACCACGGCTTAGCTTCCCAGCCTTCAACTCTTGCCATCTAGACCCACTTGACATACAAACATCCAACTCGTCAACAACGATCAGACTCAACCAACTTGAAGTTCGGAATGCCACAGATCGAGGGTCCTGATGTGGGTGACTTCCCTCCAAGCAAACCACCCGACATACATCAAACTTAACTAACTCGAAGCTTCGTTACAAACGAGTAACATCCATTCCAAGCAAGTCGTCTGAACTTACATCAGACTTAACCAACTCAAAGCTTCGTCATGAGTGCTGGAAGCCAACCTAGCGACACACCAGACTGGACAGCCATAAATAGGTAACTTCCACCCAAGCAAGCCATTCAACTCAACCGACAGAGCCCGTTCCCTAAGAGCTTAACCCATTCACGTTCATGCAAGGAACACTCAAAACCACAAGTCATGACAGATATGAAGACAACCAGTTTCTGGACCAAATGGTCCCGACAACATACCACTGGCGCCTTGACCGAATGGTCCCGACGACATACCGTTGGCGTCTCGGGATACGACTATGTGCCAGATCAAAAAGTTTGAAGCGGCCTTACAACTGGCGCTTTTACCAGACACTGAAATCCAGACAGTAATCAGAGTCAGTTTGAGAAAAATCTCACTTTATTAATAAATCTGAGAAGGTTACATTTCAAGTGTGTGACCGACCCTAGTCTCCGGGGCGCTGGCATGCCAAGGCGGGCGCTAGGACAACATTCCAGCACGGGAGATTGAGACTTGGTTGGAGCTCGCCCTGAGTCGCAACCCACACTCCCCTATAGTATTGGTGGGATTCACCACCTCCCCTCATACCAAGTACTCTACCCAGGCTGGTAAAGCACGTCTTCTTCCTCTAGAATTTATTGATCCCCAGTATTCCTTTAATCATGTTTTGTCGTGTGAGGTGATTGCACATCCATCTGAGCTCTCTGGACTTCGCTAGAACCGATCAAAGATTTTCAGCCATAGGAACTTGGCGCCGGCTGGATTTTGGTCACAGTGGCGCCGGGAGCGGCGCCAGCGCGGTTGGCCCTTCCATGAACTTGCTAATACAAAAGTAGGGAAAAAAAACATGAAAATAAAAAAAACCAAGAAAGATCAAAATATTATAAAAGATCAGAAAATAATATTAAGAAAACCAAAAAACAAGCATAAAAAATGACAAATAAGATTAGAATGTTGAAAACAATTTAAAAAGACAAAAAATTGTAAAAAATTCCAAAAAAACACCATTTTAAATAAACAATCTCAAAAAAAAAAAAAACTAAAAAACTAAAAAAAACATTAAAAAAATTGAAAAAACCTAAAAAAAAACCAAATAATGTCAAAAAAACTAAATTTTCAAAAAAACCAAAACATAAAATAAAAAAAATCATAGAATTAAAAACAAAAACAATATAGAGTCAAAATAAATAGATAAATTTTTGAAAAAACCAAAAAATAACATAATTTTTTTTAAAAAACCTTAAAAAAAACAAAAATGTGTAATAAAAAAAAACCAAAAAATAATACAAAAGAAAACAAAATAGTGTCAAAAAAAATAGAATTTTTGGAAAAACTAAAATTTAACATAAAAAAATCATAGAATTAAAAAAAAACAAAATAGTGTCCAAAAAAATAAAAAAAACATAAAAAAAATCATTAAAAAAAAGTGCTAAAAAAATAAATTCTAGAAAAAAAAAAAAAAACATAAAAAAATGATCACATCTAAAAAAAATAAAATGGTGTTAAAAAGACTAAATATTCAAAAAACCAAAAAAAAACATTAAAAAAAAAAACAGAATAGTGTCATAAAAAACTTAATTTTCAAAATAAAAATTTGAAAAAATTACTTAAAAAAATGATTGTACAAAGAGTTGTAACTTGTAAAAAAAACTAGATATTCAAAAAAATGAAAAAAAAAGAATATTGTTAAAAATGTTGTTAAATCTTAAAAGAACCGTAATACAAACTTAAACCCTCTAAAAAACTTGAAACCTTACAAAAGAAATCTAGAAAGCGTTCAAAGGATTTAACCTTAATTAAAACAACTTAAAAAATGAAAAAGTAATAATAACGACAAGATAAAAGTTCACAAAACATATAAAAAAGTCAAGGACTAAGGGCTACAGACTAAGGGACAAGGGCTAGGGTTAAGGGCTAAGGGCCTAGGGGCAAGGGCCAAGGGCTATAAATTAAGGACGAAATGCTAAGGCTAAGGGCCTAGGGGCAAGGGCCAACAACCAACGGCTATGGGCTAAGGGCTACGAGTTAAGGGCCACTGGCTAAGGGCCAAGAGCTAAGGGCTAAGATTTCATAATTTTGTTACAGTCTCATAATTTTGTTTATTATACAAATTTATTATAATTTCATAATTTTGCTAATTATACTTCTAATAGCATTGCAAATCCTAACATAAAGTGTACCTATGATTTTTTTCAGGGTCACAAAATGGACTGCTCAAGAGAAGATGTTCCAGTTGTTTTATTTTTTCGGAAAGAAGTGGTTGTATTTGGAGATTTCTTGACTGCTAAATCAAGTGAAACATGTTTTTTCAGAGAAGTTGGTACAGATAAAAGCGTGGTTCTAATTTCAAAGGTGTTTAAAATAGATTGTCCTTTGCCATACTCTCACGACGATTTTGATCGCCTAGGAGATGTTTACCACTATATTTCCATCAATGTCATTGCAAACAAACTCTTGTGGAATAATGCAGATATTCTCAAAATAAATGAACTCGTTTTTGTCAAGTGTCCATTATACAACATTTATGACATTGTTGATTGTATAGATTTTGAAGGGGTAGTAGTTTTCACTGCTAAATTCAAAGACTACTATCCCAATGAAAAAAGCTTGCTTGTTATCGTGAAGGTGACTTCAATTACAACAGAAGAAAATATTGCGAATGCCACGACAGATGACGAAGACCCTTTCTACATGACAATGATTTGGTATTTGTCAAAGCTATCTTTGCAATCTAAAAAGAGCAAACATGTATCATTTACTAAACCAGTAAGTGAGTGCATTCTAATGGTTTAGAAAGGAGCAACATTAATAAATATGTTGGCCCGTCAGCCTGGTGGTTCAAAAAGATATAGCATCCAAAAAACGTCGACAAGATTAGTAGATGTAGAAAATAGATCCGCTAATTGCAATACAACAATATCAAGTAACTATAACTCTGATATCTTGACAGGAATCGAAGATATTTTTCAAGGTCGTAATATGTGATGATCAAGTAACTATAACTCGGATATCTTGACAGGAATCGAAGATATTTCTCATGATCGTAATATGTCAAAAACAAGTAGCTATAATTTGGATATCTTGACAGATGTCGAGGATGTGGTCACTCGCACTAATATATCTACATCAACATACAACTCAGATATTCTTACAGGTGTGGAGGATGTTGGAGAAGCTATTGATAACAACAAAAATAAAAGACAATATTTTCAAATCTGCATTCAAACAAAACATACACCGAATTCGTCAATTTTTGCAAGTGCAAATACATCCACCCGCTGTAATTCAGATTTTTCAGAATTCGATTTCGATGAACATAATTACACAAGCAACATATTACATGATGCTAATATGACAAACGATCCTACAAGATCAAGATGGTCACAAGTAGATGAAGTTTCTAAATATCTACAAGGAGAGCCTCAAGTATGTCCAACATTCTTTGGAACTCCTCAGAGTTTCAAAACAAAGTGTGTGCTTGCTTATATTGCACAAAAAAAAACAGAATATGTTTTATCATCAGAAAATATAAGGGAAACATTGATGCAACCATGTTGTAGTAAGTTGTGCATTTGACAAATCACCTACAAAGAATGTGAAGACTTTCGACTAGGTGTATGGAGAAAACGAGGAGCTAACAAGCATAATCAATTATTGCAGATGTTCAAATGTTTTTTTCATAGACGAGAAAAGTTAGATGCAATGTTTGATATTTTGGAGGAATCCAAATTGCGTTTCAAACCTGTGTGTGCGAGCAATAAGAAAGGTACAAGCAACACGTGATAACTTACCTCCGATCTTACGTATTCAAGTTGACAATTATTGGAGGGAGAACAAGAACAAATTTATTTTTGGTCTTTGTTGTATGTTAGTGGCACATAACATCTTCCAAAAGGTAGAAATGGGATTTCTTTTGGTTGGCCACACACATGAAGACATAAATCAGGTTTTCAGTGTCATATCCAAGGCTTTGAAGTCCAAATCAGTTCACACAATGCCAGATATGCTAGCACGAATTGGTGAAAAGATAGGTGGCGGTCATATCAAAAGCACTGAAGTAGAAATACTGGAACGAATGGTAGACTGGAAATAATTTATAGATCCTTGTATTGCTCAAGGAAATGACGGCTTAGAAGGACACACCAATCCTCACTATTTTTGTTTTCAAATGATGAATGGTGAGCCAACCATGCAATGGAAATACTATTCTAATGATGGAGACGATGCATGGAGTGAACCTTTCAAACTGTTGCAGCGTGTACCTTCAAAAGATGAAGCCATCTTTTTAGCATCCACGAAGGATCTAGATCAGATGAAATGAAAGGAATAATGTCCTTTATTGATTATTTGCGGTTCATGAGCTTGAAGTTTCCATAATACAAGGATCGCAATGATGCATGTGTGGTGGAAACCACAAAACTTGTTGAATATCTTTCCAAAGAAAAAATGTTATCACCAAAATCTAATCAACAGCGTAGAAACCAAAGACAAGTTCACAACTCGGAGCTGTATAAAAATTGCTTAGAGAAAGAATGGATTCTGAACAACGACGGACCACAATATATGGATGTAGATACAGTTGTTCATGCATGGAAATCAAAGGCAAAAGAAACAATTAAAGCACATGGATGTACTATGGAAAAATCAATATCTATTCCGAAAATATTAGTGGCACACATTGAAGAATACTCGTCCAAATTATCAGATGAATGTGCAGCTGATATTGATGAGTAGAGTTCATGATTATTGTAGTTGTAGAGTCCTGGTTACAATCTTTGTCGCCATAATTATTGGACTTGTAATGTATTTAATTTAGTGAGTGTTGGCAGATTCCGAATCTGCAACAAGGCCAAATTTGGTTCCGAAAGACATGTAATTCCTTCTATAAATTTAGTTGTAAATCCAGCTTGGCAATTTTGTAGAAAGCCGACTTTTTGTATGCTAGGATGTGGGCATGTCACCCTATTATAAGTAAATCATATTCCATGGCATGTGTATTGTAAGACCATGAGGAAAATAGTTTCTAATTCTCAACCTTTGGAATATTGAAATAGTAAATCACTAGTCTAAAAGGTTAAACTTCTACAAATTTGTCTAGAATTGCACCAAAGTTGTGCATCTTTTGTAATAGTCTCTTGACTAATATAGGGCTTGGCACAAGACCATTAACTATAAATGAACTACTTTCAGTGGCAAATGACACATTATGATTAAATTTCTATGAGAGTTCTTATAATACAGCTTGTTTAAAGTAGTATATGATTCAGTGATATTTATGTTTCTTTTAAATATCAAATTATGTTTATGTTTCTTTTGAAATTCTATATCAATGTTTATGTTTAAAAGTTGTCTATGTTATTCGGATCGACACTAATCTTGGACAATTATATTAGGTGCTCATAGCTATTGGACAAAAGCATCAATAAATTTTAGAAAGTTAACTAAATTGTGACTTGTTGATCAAATTTGTCTTGTTTGGCTTATAGTTGTATTGAAATGAGATTCGAACTTGAGAAAATCCCACTTCAAGAATTAGTAAGTTTTTATTGTTTTTCTTATTTGGCTCTTTTGGTACCATGTGTAGAAAATAGTCCTAAATAAATTAAAAAGTCCAAAATTAATTGAGACAGTGTTTTTAGTCCCCGACTATTTTCTTCTAAAATCTTCATTACTTTCTCGTCGGGGTTTGTTCCTGGCGTATTAAAATCTGCGTTCCTCACAAAAAAAAGAAGCCATAGCTAATTAAATTTACATGCAGAATCATATACATGTTCATCATTATATTTTATAAAATTAAATGTATTTAAATTGTTCAAAAAATATATGTAAATATATCTCATGTTGGGTGTTACCTTCAAAGTCTCAGCCAGGTTAGGATCCAACTCGCTTGTTTTTAATTTGCCAAAACCTTTACCGGTATGAGCATCCACATATATCTCGGCAATAGTTGGAGCCCTATTTTTTTTCTTGTGCCTGGAATTTGGCACTCAACAATAGACAAAAACAAATGACATCATGAAAAAAGAGGTTTCGCATATCGAAATATACAAATGCAAGTTTTGTTGTGTACACACATACCAGTCTCATATTGATGCCCGCATATCCAGCTCAACCAGCATTCGGCATCTTTTGTTGTTTTGATCTGTTGATCTTGTTTGGTTGACTTAATTTCTAAGCAAATTATTGTACACATATCAAGCAAATGAATAATAAGTCAGTAGTAGGATAAATAAATCATGCACTAAGTAGAGGTGACAAAGCGTTCAAGTCATTTTCACCATTCAAATGCATCTCATTGTGCATTTGGTAGATGAGGTTGCCATTGCAGGTACATCATATACTTGTGTCAATTGCCTATTCTTAGTCCATCTAGACTATTGCTATTGTGGTAAAAGAGAGTGAGAAAAAGAGACAGAGAGAGAGATTATCTTGCATCCAACAATAAAAAAACCTCCATCCTCCACTTTCTCTTTTATCTGCTAAACTGTACTCATTTGGTTAAAGGATGTCATAAGTGTCCAAACATCGACGTATTTGACATCCAACCACTATTTTTGGACGTCCAACTACCCAAATTCTTAAATCTGACTTTCTCAAAAGTAGTGATTTTGCAAAATAGTAACTTTCCAAGAGATCCATTTACATATGTTCGGACCTATTTCCAATAATAGGAAAAATCGGCAATATAGTATAGTAATGAAACTGGCGAGAACTTTGATTGTAGTAAAGGCCTGTGTACAAAGATCCAAAAGCAAAAAAGAATTGATCAGAAACACCTTGAACTTCTCAATGACCACAATAACATATCGCGCAGATTTTGACGTGGGCGTCCGACGTATGTTCAAAAATTTCATAATCCGTTGCAATCCGACACGTCGAAATATGATGTCCAAGTAAAAAAATCTGAAAATCAGAGTCCGATAATTGAGAAATATGGTCGGCAACCAATTTTTGAAAGGCCCGTCGGAATCTGATATGTTGGATTCTGACATTCAGATGTGGATATGGCCTGGCATGTTTTTTCAAAAAAATATATACTTGTAATTCGACGTGGACGTCAGAATCTGACATATGTCAGAATTCGACATCCATGTCAGCAATCCAAAGGCTTGTCCACGACATCTACGACATGTCGTCTGGGCCTGAATGGACACGGACATCAGAATCTGACGTGTTTTAAAGTCGTCGAATTCCGATGTCTGTTTGGATCTTGAATTTGCGCGATCTAGCGCCTTCTCTCTCACTCTATTTTTTGCAGATTGGAGCATCTTTGGAGCGATTGAGGGCGATTGAAGGCTTGAAGGTCAATGCTTGAGAGCTTGAAGATCAATGCTTGAAAATCAATGTTTGAGATTGGTGCTTGATTTTTGTTTGTTTTGCTTTTTATTTGTTTGTTTGAGGTTGGTGTTTGTTTGTTTGTTTTGAGAAGAGATAGAAAGTGTGAAAGATAGAAAGAGATAGAGAGAGAGTGTGTGTGTGTATTATATGTGTATATGTTTTTTAAGTTTGCATTGATTTAGAATGGTTTTGAATATTGTTAATATGAATATGGTTCTGAATGGTCTTGTAATAGATTGTTAGTATTATTTAGGATACTATTTGGTAATAATATATTATTAGAAATTTGTGAGAGAGAAAGAGAGAGAAGAGGTGGAGTGTAGATGTATGCTTGAAGATATCAAAAGATTTTGAAGTTTATGTTTTGTTCTTTTTTTGAAAAATAAAGTCTAGAGAGAGAGAGAGAGAGAGAGAGAGAGAGAGAGAGAGAGAGAGAGAGAGAGAGAGTGAATCGTCGGTTGTGGCTTTGCTTTGAAGATGGTTGGGCAAGTACCAGGTCATGGAAATGGATGAATCGTAGATTATCCATTATGAACATAGACTGATTCAGACTATCATAATACTCTTTATACAACGTTGGAAAATAGGATTTATGTTCAGATCCAAACCTCTCAATATCAAAAGACATATTGAAGTACGTCTTATAGTGACCTATGTAGTTACCAATACCGGATTCAACGAGGGCGTGCAACATAGAATCAAAAGTATTAGAAGATGAGGCGCCATCTCGAAAGTATGACCAGTAGGGCCGAGTATCGCTACGATGTGGGGTGGAAGGGAGTAAGAAAACAATCAGGCAATCCTTGCGTGGTGGAGATATTGGTGAATGACCTGATATCGGAACGATGCAAGAGATCCAAGATCGTCTAGAATCTGTGAAAGATTCTCGCCTGGTAGCGATACTGCAAAGAAATAGTAGTGCTGAAACACCAAGAGCTACAGGAGTGAAAATCCAAAACTTAGCGAAAGGTTTTAATTGATCAAACAACATTTATATAGCTAAAACCAATAAAATTCAAGCCGTACATGCGTCGATCCAACAACGAATCAGATCTATGGCACGTAATATAACCGTCCACATGTGTGAGACCACACGTGCTACAATACGCATCAACCTGCCATTCGGCCACGTGCCCACACGTGCGAGCTAACACGTGCTAGAACACACGTCACCAAACCATTCGACCACGTGGCCACACATGCAAGTTTCATGTGTGCGGATACAGACATGTGGTTCCATACGTCAGGTACTGATTGGGCCATGTCACCACACGTGCGAGCTTATACGTGCAAGAATGTGAGAAATTGGCAAAAATCTAGCTTGGTATTTTTTATGATAGAAGTTTGTAAGTGAATCTCACATGTGTGGAGGATGTTCCCACGTGTGGAGAATTGTAAAGTAAATCAAAATGTTTGATATAGGGGTCTCATAGAATTTCATAGTCAAGCATTTAGGTGTAGGATGTTGATAGGGTCAAATTTGACATCGATGGCAAATTATCCATTTCCACTTGTAATGCCAATATTGAGCCAAAATAGAGCCAAACTTGTGCCAATTAGAGTGTAGACAAGTGTCATGCTTTTGTTTGATGAAGCTTAAGAGGTCCAATAGGATTTAGAGGTGGAACCTTGTGAGGTCCAATAGAAAATTGAGGTGTGCTTGAATATAGTCCAATAGAATTTAGAGGTGCATGGATCAATGGTCCAATAGGATTAAGAGGTGGCAAAGTGTGATCCAATCATAGTTAAGCATAGTGGTAGCTCATGAATCTATTAGTATCATTGTACTCCTCCTTTTGGATCTAATTGATTTTGAGATTGAGTGGATTTTGAGTGTCATTGAATTTCTAGCTTTCTCTCTCTATCCGAGAGCTCATGATGGTTTTTCTCTCTCTACCCGAGGAGAGCAGCTTGTTTTTACTTAGAATACTTTTGGAACACTTCCCACACATGTGAGTGAGAGTTGGAAGTGATTGAATGCATGTAGTAGTGTGTTTTTGCCATAGAATCAAAGATAGATCTTGAATCTCAATCTAGTCTTGATCTTGGTGCATCTACACACCTTAGGAGATCACAGGTACATGTAGTGGACAATCCACACGTGTGAAATTCAACATGGTATCAGAGCCTACCTAAGGTTACCATGCATTTTGATCCATTTGAGTGAAAACTATTCATCAATCTTGAGCTAGAAATTGTCAAGGCCCATTTCCCTAGCTATCTTGTTCAATTTTGGATCAAAAGAGATCAAAAGGACTTTGATTGGGTCTGACCTGGTACTGTATGGAATCAGGTGCTCAGACACGTGTGAGGAACATCCAATTTCAGTTTGGGAGTTCTCTTTCATGTTTGATCCAAAAATCTTGCTAGATAGCTTGTTTTGAAGCTATTTTTGTCTAGTTTCTGATGCAATCGGTTTCATTCCATTTGGTTGAGCCAATCAAAAGCTATAAGCTTTTGAAGAGGGTTAGGTAGGGCACCTAGAATTGGGTGGACACATTTGGTTTGGTCAAAAGATTGCTTGTTAGAGAGAGAGAGAGAGAGAGAGAGAGAGAGAGAGAGAGAGAGAGAGAGAGAGAGAGAGAGAGAGAGAGAGAGAGAGAGAGAGAGAGAGAGAGAGAGAGAGAGAGAGAGAGAGAGAGAGGGGTTGTGGGGAGGGAGGAAGTGTGTATGTGTTGTGTTTTGCATTTTGAATTAAAGATGAGAGAGAGAGAGAGAGAGAGAGAGAGAGAGAGAGAGAGAGAGAGAGAGAGAGAGAGAGAGAGAGAGAGAGAGAGAGAGAGAGAGAGAGAGAGATTGATTTAGGGTAGTAGATGAATAAATAATGTTTAATGATAATTAATGTATGTTAGATTTGTAATTTAAGAGAGAGAGAAAAAAATGAGCAAGCATAAAATGAGAGAATTTGAGGTAGATTAGAAGAATTTGCTTATAATAATGGTTCAATTGTGTAATATAGTGTTATTTTTTTAATGCTTGTGCATGTGACAAAAATGATCAAAAAAAAGAGAGCAAGCATTTAAAGAGCGAGCAATTGCACATTTGCACTTAAGATTCGAGTGAGTTTACTGGTGATTTTGTGTTGTTTCAATTTTTTTTTTATTGGAATACGTTATCTAACATAGTAAGAAATTAAATGTAATTCATCATTTTCATTTTGTTCAAAGCAATATTTTTTTACTGCATACACTAGCAATTAGTTAATATGCAAAGATTAAATGTAGATAATTAAAATTTCCAATCCTAGGAATAACTGTAGCCCTTACTTTCCTCCCGTTAAAGGCGAGGTTCTAATCTTTCCAACTTGCATGGAAAAACCTACATGCCGCAGGGAGGGAATATGTGGTGACATTCTGAAATAGGACATAACCGCAAGGTTCGGGTATTATAATTATCACATTCAACTCTATCTATAAAAGTATACATAAAAAGTATTGCGATGAATATAAAAAAAAAATGAGTGCAAGTTTTTTTAAGTATTAATAATCATAGATCATTCTCATCATTTACATCATTCTCATCGTTGACACTCATCTGAATCTAGGTCTAGGTATAATTGTAAATTTTCAATCGTGTAAATTTGATGATGTGAGCTACCCTCATATTCAATCTCCTCTTCTTCTAATTCTATCTCATCCAAACGTGGGGGCCTCAAATTACCCCCAATGTGGTCTTGTACGATCATAAGAATCTCATCATTTCCATTTGTACCTTCTTCTCCCATCATTTCGACATCATTTGGAGTTTGGATGAGTGGTTCAGGTTCTTCCAAAACGTCGCCAAAATTGGGTGGTGGTTCATCGTGTGTATCCAATTCAACAATATATTTTCCTTCAAACACACGTCGTTTTCTTGTATTAAGTTGGATCACATACCACCATCTTGGGTCTATTCAATCTGGATGGAATATAATCTACCAAAGAATTAAAAAAATTAAGTTGTCTTATAAGATTGATACATAAATAATTGGATTGCAAATATTAATGACATTGAAATTTTAGAGTCTCACTTGTTCGCAATGTCATGGCAATACTCAAGTGTCATGAGAGTCCATCGATATACATTTTGTTGAGTCGATTTGAGAAAACCTTGTGTTATTATTTCTAATCATGGCATTGCTTCCACGATAGATGACCTTAAACCATTTTACGTCAAAAATAAAGTATTTGTCGTTAGTGTCATAATCGACTTCATAAATATGTTCCAATGTGCCGACATAGTCTAGGTCATCCGAAATGACATTAGGGTCCCTCGCACTAGGACGACTCTCTTGTTGAAAGTTGGCCATTATACCACAATCATATGTACATTGCTTGTTGTCAACTCTCTCAATATGGTAATGGTGTCCATATGCCCACATGGTAGTGTATGATGTATACTAAAACACAAAAAAAATACAAATGTGTGTAATTAGAAATACTATTCATATATTGAGCAGTACAAAAACAAAACTTCACAAAAACAATAGTACACTAACCTTCCATCCACATCCACGAATAAATTCCCATTCTAATTCGGTCACTTCTTCTTCGTTTTCGGATGCTTTTAGCATCGTATCAAAAACCCATTCACTTGAGCATTTTGAAGGTAAAGGCTCCAAAGGTTCGTCGTTCTCCAATGCCCTCCTTTTTTTATTGATATTTCTTCTTCATTTCAATGTTATGTTTCTTTCCTTTTTGGCTTCTTCATACCTTGAAATTCACTTTTCCATTTGTCCACAATTATATAATATGAACATGTCAATTTTTCTTTTAATTGAGGTGAAAGTCTCTTTTGCACACCATTTCCTTGTGGTACTTCACCCTAACACGTTCATCTTCTTCTTCACACCACATTTTTGGACTTGCAGGATGCAATTGTGAGATTATTTCGGTGATATAAAACAAAGATTCTTGTACAAGCCAACTTTCTACAATGCTACCTTCTGGCCTTGTCTTTTGTCTCACAAAGCCCTTCAAAACTTTCATAAAGCGCTCAAGGTAGAACATCCATCTCGTGTGCACAGGTCCTGCAATTGATACTTCTTCGACCAAATGCACTAGAAGATAAACTTGTATATCCAAAAAAGAAGTTGGAAAATCTCTCTCCAACAAACATACCATTTCGGTCATTTGGATCTTCATGGAATCCAATTCACTATTTTTAATTTCTTTTGAGGAAATCCACCTGCAAGATTGATAGTACATTAGGTTGGTTAACACATAAAAATATTAAAATAACACATATCTATACAATGCTTTAAAAAATATACAAACCTAATCATCCATGACAAATTGTAAAGCGTATTTCGTACGTCATCATTGAAGAGACCTCAAATAGAAAGTGGAAGTATGAATTGCAACATCTTATGTCAATCATGCAATTTCAATCCACTTAATTTACCATCTTTGGTAAATGATTTGCATAAAGAATGTGCATAGCTTGTTGGAGTTCTCATTTGTTTTATAACATGTTTGATATATGAGAGTTGCTCTTTTGTAAGAATCCACAACACGCCAGGTAGAATCTCATCTCCACCTTCGGTGTATTAAATCCAATAGAGTCTTTTAACATCGGCCGCTTGTAGATCTTAACGAGCTGCAGAGTTGTCTTTTATGCCAATGATGTGGTTCCATAAGAATTCACCGACGTTTTTGAATATGTGCATAGGATCCAATAGATGGTTTATCAATAAATTCCTCCAATAGGGTAGTTATGAAAAATAGACAACCGTTTCATACCATCAATGGATTTATTCCATGAAGAATTACTATCATGATGTTTAAGCCATTCACCATGCCATTCCGCTACTCTTATGTGTGGGGGTGGTGGTGTAGTTAGAGGATTATCTCCTCGCCCTCCAAAAAATCGCCTATTTAACCTTTGAAAAGGATGATCAAGCGACAAGTATTGCGATGATTTTTGTACACTACTTTTTTCAACATATTTGTGCTATGTCGACCCTCCAAAAGTGGTCCACAATATAACATGCATTGTAACCCGATGTGGTTAAACCTGCATAGTTCATAGACCAAATTGAACATAAGCTTATTTAAATATACTGAACATTAGATCCTAAAACAGATTAGATTCATTATATAGATACCTGAACATTCACTTAAACTGGGTAATCATGCATCGTTCACATTAAAAACTCCACGAACAACGAAGTTCCTTTGTTGTAAAGGTCTCGAGATGTCGTCAGCGTGAATACCATTCTAGATAATGCACAATTCGTTGACCAAAGGTGCAAGATACACATCCATGTTCTTAGCCTTGTACTTTTCTGGAATCAATAAAGCCAATAACAAGTGTCCCGTTTTAATACTCAACCATGGAGGTATGTTATAATTAACGAGCACAACTGGCCGTGTGGACCAAGTTGATGCTTGAACACTAGAAGGATTTACGCCATCCATAGCAAGGCCAAATCTCAAATTACGAGGTTCATTTTTAAACTCGGGCCATTGGTCTTCAATATCTTTCCATGCAGGTGAATCACTTCTCTAAGCAAGCTAACTTCCGAAATTATCATCTTCCTTCGGCTGAGGCTCAAACATCTAACTCTAGTGACTTAAACTTGATCTATTCATATAACCTTCTCGTTAGTCACTTGAGTACTTAGAACCTACCGTAAGATGCACTTTAGAGGTCTAAATGATAGTTGTTAATAAGCTATGGGACCCAATGGGTCTAGCACATCATCCGTTGATCAATTTCTGACATGCCAATCCATTAGTTGTGCCAAAGATTTACATCAAAATAAACGTTGCAATCGTGGGATAATTGGAAAATGTCGTAACACTTTTTGTGGCACTTTATCCCCTTGTATATCATCTCAAAAACGTGAAGCGTTACACATTGGACATTGAAGCTTTTCTGAATGCTCACCTCTATATAGAACATGGTCTTCTGGACATGCATGTATTGTGTCATAATCCATTCCAAGCACGGTCATCATCTTTCGTGCTTCTTTTCGTGTTTTAGGCATCACATTTTCTTTCGGAAGTATTCGATGCAACAACCTAAAAAAAGAGCAATGTGAGTTGTTAGAAAAGAAAAAAAATTAACTTAATGTGAATACGCTATAAAGTACAATAGTTGTGTTATGTGTTAAGTACCCGAATAAAGATGTCACGCTATGATCACTCCATTTGTATGTTGCTTGAAGGTTTAGGATAAGAATTGACGTAGCTAGTCTTGAAATGGATGTTCTAGGATATGAAGGAGTGTCTGCCTCCTTGCGCAATAGAATCTCGTCTTCATCCATCTCAAATTGTTCGTGATCTTTGTTTTCATTAGCAGATGCATGCATATCATCATTCTCATGTGTCTCAAAGTAAGATTCAAACATGTTGTGCATTGTTTCATCGTGTTGCACCTCATCATCATAATCATTAGAATCAAGTTGATTACTCTTTTTTCCAATTGTGTTTGCCTCTTGAATTTGTTTCATTCTTTGTTTTCCATATCTATCAAATCTTGACGTTGATTGTAACTAAACACGGATGGATCAACTCCGTGGAATGGCATTCGATGTATTGGCTACACACATGAAACCAATTCCATAAGTGACATATATAGATTGACAAAGATTATAATAAAAAACAATCATATAAAGTTAACAAACCTCAATGTCTTCCAAATTCGATGGTTGAACTTCTTCTGTTTGTCCAAACTTCCACAAATGATTTTCAACAATGCGTCTTTCATACATCTTTTTCCCATCACACTTGACGCATGTGCACCATATCTTATTTTGAAAATAATTTTTCTATGAGAAACAAAAATCAAGTACATGTCACTTTAACACAATAGTTTAACTTATAATAACAAAGTCTTTATGAACAAGAAAACATGCATGTTTATTAGTTACCCTGTTAACTTGAGTAGTGTCTTCATCGCTAGACTGATCTGAATGTATTCATCTCGTTGTGATAAACTGCATACATGCACAAGTACAAAACACAAATAACATAAAATTATTGTGTGATTCTAATGTTTTAATTCTTAGATAGTACTATTCTTATACATTGTCACTTATATGATTCTTTTGCATCTTGATGCAGGCTCTAAACGCATATCTATCTCTTCTTTTGTTATCACAGGTATGAAAGTCCCACTCCAATATGCATTAAAGTTCTATAGTCGATTTTCTTTTTTACTTCATTTCGATATATTAGGGTTTATTGTAATGTATTGTATGTTTATGAATGTAGTAATCATGTCGGGGTCAGGCAGTGGTGAAAGCTCAGGAGATTATGTTAAAAATTTATATGAATCATTAACTCCTGGGCAGAGAGCACAACTGCAAAGTATGCTTAGCCGAGATGAGGGTGGTCCCTCACAAGTAGCCGCAGCTCCCACCCCCATCGAAGAGTCATCCACAAATCCTTATTATGACGTGAATCTTGAAGATAATATAATTGCCAATAGAAAAGGGAGGGTGGTTTTGGACCGGCTCTATTCTTTATGCCAATGCCATTTTGGCGACGTTTAATAAATGGTCCGAACAACCTACCGCCGATAAACAACAAGTTATTGCTACCCTTCGTGACAAATTCCAACAAGAAGAAGAATTTGAGGAGAAGCAAATTCATAAGCATATGAGCTTATGGATTAGACATCGTCGAGATATGACATGATGAGCTTATAGGGACGGGCAATCCAAGCCCTCCTGGTGTTCAAGAAGTGATTGGAATTGTATAAAAGCGGATGACCAAACACCAAATAGATACAAGATTCAGAAAGATGTCGCGGCCACTAAGATGCATGAGATAGGCAATCCTAGGTTGGGCTTGAGCGAAAAGGCGAGATTGCAAGCAAGCATGGTAAGTGAACCTACACTACTCTCATAGTTTATCTTTGATTTCATATGCTTTTATTTTTTAATATGCATTATGACTAGCTGCTCCAACGTAACCCTAAATTAGTTTCAACTTAAATTGAATGCATGGATAGTTGGCGAACTATGGATGTCTGCCAACTAAGGAGTACGACTTTGCCTTCAGGGAATCATACGAGACATTAGTCGACAAACTAAAGAACAAGGGTCATCCTCCAAATGTAAGTACTACTTTTTGTATTCATACTAATGTGGTTTGTATTTCAACATCAATTTTATTTAATTTAATACGATCGAGCATTAAATATTAATGTTGTTTGTTTGTTTGTGTTCATGCAGACTGGACGTCACGACGACGACGAGTAGATTAGGATTATAAGTTCTAGTTGATGAGGGTTTTAGTCGATGTTAGACTCATGTGAAATTAAAGCACCAGTTTTGTAATACATTGGTTGATATTATGAATATATTACTATTGCAAATGATCATGCTATATTGCCATTGCTTTTATATGTGCAATGTTTTTTTTCAAAAATTGCAATGTCGATTTTCGAGATTTGGATTGACGTAATAACCAACTAAGAATTCAAAACCATGTGCAATGTCGGATTTCTAAACAAGAATCAATATCATATATAGAAATCTAAATGAAATTTATGATGTGTATAAAGCAATGCAATAAAGCATTGTCATTCATAATGCACATGAAGTAATGCAATAAAATATAGAATGAAAAGTAATTTAAGAATGTAAAGTACCTCATGCTTAGCTTGTTGTTTGATCCAAATGTTGAATGCAACTCAAAAATATTGTTTTAAAAACAATTATGAACATCGCTTCTCCAAGAACAGCCCGATAAAAAAGTGCGCACTATTTTTTACGCATTTGAATGCAACATCCAAGCGCGTCGGACTTTTTTTTTTATCATTCTGTTAACAGACATCGGATTTCGATGTGTATTTGGGACGTCAAAATCCGACATTCAAGTAGACGTCAGATGGATGTCAGATGGGCGTCAGACATCCGTCGAACAATTTTGGGTATCATTCTGGATTTACAGACGTCGAAATTCGATGGCTGATTTTAACGTCGCATTTCAACATCCACATCGGATCGCAAGTGACGTCACTAGACGTCGAATTGTGATGTACACGTCAGATGTCACAATCCGACGTCCACATCGGACATCGCAATTCGACATCCATGTCGGATTCGTCCTCATCCACCGGGAACTATTGCTCCGGATTCAGACAACTTATGTATGTTGGATTGCGACATGTTTTAAGGACGTCGGACTCCAATGACCTTATAGCAACGAGTTTTTCCGACGTCCACAACGAATTTAAAAAAAATTAAACTCGCGATTCATGTTGCAAAACACGTCGCAAATCGTAGCGGGTGTTGTTGTGGACGTACTCTTTTGCAATTAATTATACAAAATTAGATTCTTAACAAGCAGACCTCTATTGTTTTCATTAGTTTAGGCATATTGGAGAGGCCAGCCATGTAATGAAACACATAGGCTTGGATATCATTACAAGATTACAATTGGCCTTGCTCCAAACAATGAGAGATTTAGATCTATCTTGAATCTATACATGAGATGCTTGGTTGAACTGCCATAGATCACCAACATATTTATGAATGACTTCTAACCATATGAGCATAACACTATTTTTCTATTGCGAGATATCATGCCATACTTTGCCAATGACACATGGTGACTAGATGATAACATGTGACCTTAGTGTAGAAGGAATCTTTAAGAATTTGGATGTTTAGGCATTTTGATCAAAAACACCTTAACCTTGAACCCCTCGATTGGATACAGAAGCAGAATAGTATGCAAATCTCAGTTTTCATTAGTTTAGGAGAATTCAAGAGCGAGACTAGCCATATAATAATACTCATAGGCATGGTTTGCATATCTAGTCGAAATTCGATCCATGCCTATGTGCATAATTAAATGGCTCGCCTTGCTCTTCACAAGATTGCAGTTGGCCTTGTCACAAACAATGAGCATGGATCACAAAATTGCAGTTGGCCTTGTCAAATATAAATTAGTAGGGATTTAATTAGACCTATCTTAAAATTTGGTTTAGAATCAAGCTTTCAAGTAAACTAGACAAGTTGAAGTAGTGGCATAGATCTTGCAAATTCTTCTACTCTTTACTTGGTTCTTCTGTGAGTTCTAATTTGCAAAGCAGTTTGTATTACTGAAAAACATGAGTGCATGCTCCCTTTTCATGTATGTCATTTGGCGCCCTTCACGATTGGAGGAATATTCTATTATTCTTGATTGTTGTTGCACTTGTATTGTGTAGGACGATGACTTGCACTCACATGACTATCGGAGAATTCAACCAGATGTTGTCATGCAATCCACAAGATTCAAACGTGCAAGCGCATGAGAGCCACCACTTTCCTTGCATACACCACCCGTGGACTTGCACGAAGATATGTCCCAAGGAGACACAGTACACGAGGATGTGCCATTCACAATGCATGATCACGGGGGGGACATGGATGACATGATGGATGTATTCTTCATAAACCCACCCGAGGCCACATTGACAAGGGAAGAAGAGATGATGCGTGGCTTTTCCTTTGTACGAGGGTGGACAAATGTCAAAGTTACTTTTGAACTTACTGCTCTTTCAATCTATTTCAGAACTAAACTTCTGACTAAATCCATTTTTCAGTAATACCACACACAAACCATTTCTAATCTCTTCGGTGAACTGTACTCATTCTGTTTTTGTGAGTATGAACTAATTTATAAGATCATGTTGGGCACCAGAACACTTAGGCTGTGAATATATTTTGCATAAACATTCTATTAGACTGTTTTTGCATCTAGTAGCCCATTGTAGCGAGAGAGCTATTCCGCAAATATTCCTGCTCTCTTCTCCGTTCACGTTCTCTATATTCCCTTGCCCCATCATATTGGTATCAGAGCGTAGACTCATATAAACCAAGAGATTAATTTTGTTCTTTTTGTATTACTGCTAACACGTCTCATATTGGTAGCTCTTCATCTCCATCATCCAATGAGGCTAGAGTCATTGACAAGTTCAATGGATCTAACTTCTACATATGGAAGTTAAACCTCCGGATGATGTTGATATATAGAAATCTTTGTAGTAGAAGATTCTGACCTGAAACAAGAAGATGGTGATCCAGTAAAGGCGATCAAAGATCAGAAAGCCTTAGCATGTATCATACTCGATCTGGCTGACTCCCAAATATCTCATGTTACCACATACAAAACCTCTAAGGAAGCACTGGACTTACTATCAAGTTTGTATGAGACTCATGATGTAACCACTAGGTTGCACCTTAAGAAGAAAGTTCTTTACACTTAGCATGTCTGATTTTACTGCCATCACTTCTCACATCAACAATTTCAAATCTTTAATGGATCAGATCAGCTGTAGGATGTGCTATTCAAGATGATGATGTCATTATGACCTTGTTTTCTTCTCTTCCAAAGTCGTATGAACACTTTGTGGTGATGATCTCCACGCAACCTGACCTTACTCCTCAAAAGGTAATCGGTCACTTACTTCAAGAAAAAATGCAAAGAAAGACCAGCGGCCTGTCCATCAAAGACAAATCGATGGCCCCACCAAGAAGAAAGACTATTCCAAGGGCAAGAATCAAGTGCAGCGGCAACAACAGAAGCATCACACTCAAGGTGAGAATAGTGGATCGCGCAAGAAGCTTTTTTGCAGATATTGCGAGAGATCCAATCACAACATCAAAGAGTGTCATATCCACATCTACAATGAGGAAAAGAAGCAACAACAACACCAACCAGATTCTTCCAATGAGGTGGAATTCAAGGAGCCAGATACACATCTGTTAATGGCTTACAACAGTGGGAATGAAGACCACGATAGCTGGTACCTGGACAGTGGCACTACCCAACACATGACCTCTCGCAAGGAATGGTTTACCCAATATGCAGCTCATAGCAGATATTAATTCATCTACCTCGGAGATTCAAGTACCATACGCGTGGAAGGCAAAGAGATAGTCAAGATCGTGTTCAAAAACGATCTTTCTATTTATGTCACCAATGTTCTTCATGTACCTCAGTTGTCAAAGAACCTGTTGTCAGTTTCTAAAATAACTGATGAGGGCTACACTGTTACTTTCTCATCTGAACAGTATGCAATCTTCAATGAAGAAACTACTCTGACTACATGCAGTAGAGTCGAAAATCTTTACGTAATCTCTAATTCAGTTGCATTAGCTAGCATCTATCATGAAAATATAAATGATAATGCTATTTTGTGGCATAGTCAATTTGGACACGTGAATACAAGATCACTTTCCTATATGCGTTGTAATAATTCTGTTGATGGATTACATTTTTCTTTTTCATTGGATAGGAAATCTTTCTTTTGTGAATCATGCATTTATGGGAAACACTCTAGAAGCAAGTTTCCCAGCTCACATTCCATCAAAACAAAGCATGTATTGGATCTTATACATAGCGATCTTTGTGGTCCAATGCCAACTTCGTCCTTAGGAGATGCAATCTATTTTATCACTTTCATAAATGATTATTCTAGATGGTCTACAGTCATGTTCATTAAGCACAAATCTGAAGCTTTTGAATGTTTCAAGAGATTCAAGGCCATGGCTGAGACACAAACGTCTACAAAAGTGAAAATACTCCGAACTGATGGCGGCGGCGAATACCTCTCTAACAAGATGTCCGACTATATGGCTGAACATGTTATTAGAAGACAGTTCACCACTTCCTATTCACCTCAATAGAATGGGATTGTGGAAAGGAAGAAACGAACTCTTCTGAACTCAACCAGATCCATGCTACATCAAGCGCGCCTACTTGCAAAGTTTTGGACAGAAGCTATTGCCACAACCTGTTACTTACAGAAAAGATCAAGCACCAAAGTTGTCAACAATAAAACTCCTTATGAAGTTTGGCATGGACACAAGCCTAGTGTTAGCCATTTAGAAATCTTTGGTTGTATATATTTTTTTAACATTCCTAAATAGCTTAGGAAGAAGTTGGATTATAGGACAAATAAATGTATTTTCATTGGCTATCTTGATGAACATAAAGCTTACAAAGTTTATGATCCATCCACCAATGTAGTATTTGTCTCTAGGGATGTAATATTTCAAGAACATATATACTATGACTTCAAACAACCATTGATAAACAATGCTATGTCATTTCATCCTATTTCACGTAGCATGGATTCTTCCAATGTTGATGTTCCTTCTACAGAACCTACAGCTACAGCTACAGAAGCCGAGCAGCCAATAGTACTTGTCATTAGAACTTACTCAGATAGTTCCTGAGAGGTATACACCTCAATTATTCTGGACTTCATCAGAAGAACCAGAGAACCTAGTCGAAGCAATTAACTCCAAGGATGTTGTGAAGTGGCAAGAAACTATGGAAAGCAAGTACAACTCACTTTTGACAAACCAGACCTAGACACTGGTCGACTTCCCTACTCACAAGAGAGTTATTGATAACAAGTGAATTTTCAAGAAGAAGATCAACTCTGATGGTTCCATTGCTAAATGAAAAACACGGCTGGTGGCTAAAGGATTCACTCAAGTCCAAGGAGTAGATTATCAATAAATTTTCAGTCTTGTCATCAAGATGCAGTCAATCAGGACTCTGATTGCGTTAGCAGCCGCGGAAGACGTCGAAATGCACCAAATGGATGTCAAGACAACATTTCTCAATGACAACATCAAGGAAGGGCTGTATACCTTCCAATCGGAAGGATCCTAAGTCAAAGGCCAAGAGCACAAAGTGTGCAAGCTGCACAAAGCAATCTACGGTCTAAAACAGGCTGCAAGAGCATGGTTTGATAGAATCAACTCTTATCTCATTCAATTGGGTTTTGCAAACAATTCAGTTGACTATAATGTTTATTTGAAGCATAAAGACACCAATTCAGTTCACATAGCTCTTTACATAGATGATGCATTTATCTTGTCTAATGACACTTCTCTTCTGCACACTACTAAGAGTGATCTGTCAAAGGAATTTGACATGACTGATTTAGGAGCTATCAATTCTTTGTTAGGAATTCACATTACTAGAAATAGACTTCAGAAGAAGATCTATCTTAGCAGGCATATCTAAAAAGCATTTAAAAAAAGTTTCATACGTCTGATTGCAAACCAATTGATATTCCAATGGATCCAAGTATAGTATTGACTAAATCTACTTGTGATGATTCTAATAGTGAAGTACTCGACATAGCGAAGTACTCTTATCATTCACTAATATGATCTTTGATGTATGCAATGTTGTGTACTAGACCAGATTTAGCATACACTGTTAGCACATTAAGTCAATTCATGTCTAATCCTAGGATCTCCCATCGGAAAGCATCAAAGAGAGTGATGAGATATATTCAGGGAAGTTTAGATCACATTTTGTGCTATGATGGAAATGCTATGGACCCACTCCTCCTGCGAGGCTCTGACTCAGATTGGGGAGGAACAGTCTCTACCAGAAAATCTACCTCCGGGTTCTGTTTCTATCTGGCAGGGGGACCGATTTCGTGGAACTCAAGAAAACAAAAAGCAGTTGCGCTTTCTTCAACAGAGGCAGAGGCTAAAAGCATGGTTTGGTGGTACAACATGGACTGTCAAGGACACTACCTTTTTTGGGTAGAAATACAATTTTGTATAATTATACACTATTTTCAACTAATACTTTTGACTTGCAATAACTTTTTAACCGTACCTTGGAAGTATGTCATGTAACATATCATTGGAAAGTGCTCATAAAGCGTTTTCTAAAGCACTAGACTCTTTTGAAATTGAACTTATGACTAAAAAGTTATGTCATGTGAAATGTACTACCAAAAGGTACAATGAAAAATAGGTTTTTTTTTTGTACCACCAAAACATGCTTTTAGCCCAGAGTACATCGCAACATGTCAAGCTTCAAAAGAAGATGTATGAATTAGGTTATTACTTCATGACTTACATCACACTCAGTTCAATGCTACCACCATTTCGTGTGACAACTTGAGTTGTATTTCATTGTCACTGAATCCCAGATTTCATGGCAAATCCAAGCATATAGAAATCCAGTATCATTTCATTCAGGAGAAAGTTTTCTCAAGGCAAGTGATCCTTCAATACTGCTCCACAACAGAAATGGTCGCAAACATCTTCACCAAAGCGCTTCCCAGGATCAAGCACCAGAAGTTTTTCAGCATGCTAAACCTGACGAAGATACCAAGGCACCAACCGTGACTGTAAGGGGGACTGTTGGAAATTAAGCCCATAGTCTAGATCATTAGATCAGCCTTAGTGGTGTCTATTAGATTGCATAATCAAAATTTTAGCATTTGCATGTAGATTTAAAATAGTCAATCTTTTGTGATTTTGACAAAATCCTAATTTTGATTGGATCTCTAGATAGTGAGGTTTGTGGACTTCATTTGAGTGTGTTTCAATCTTAGGAAGTGGAAAAAGTCATTAGATTGAGAATAGATCATAGGTTGATCAAGATTCCATGATTCTATGTGTTGATTTGCTTGGTATAAGAGCTAGAAGAGAATTTTTGAGATAGTTTTAAATCTTGGTGATTTCTTTTGAAAGCATTTATAGTTGTTCAAAGGAGTTCTATGTGCATTGAAATAGCTTGAAAGAGAAGATCAGGTCATTGTTACATGGCAACCTCAATTGGAGTCATGTTGGAGGCCAATGATAGGCTTATCTCAAGTAACTATTCATTGTGGAAAGTGAGGATGGAATCACTTCTTGAGATGAATGATGTTTTGGATATTGTTGTAGGTTTAGAGGAGAGACCAGAAACAAAACAAGATCAAATGAGGTATGACAAGAGGGCCAAGAAGGCTCTACACATGATAAAAATGAATGTTGATAATGAGCTTCTCAAGGAAGTTGGTAAGTGCACATCATCTTTGGAAGCTTGGAATTCATTGAAGAAGCTTTATGAATCCAAGTCTACTTCTAGAGTGTTGACTCTAAGAAGGAAAATCTTTTCTTGTTTGCAAAAGAATGAAGAAAGTCCAAGTACTTTTGTTTTGAGGATGAAAGCATTGAATGATGAGTTGGCTTGCATTGATGAAAGCATTAAGGAAGGAGAGCTTATTCAAGTGATTCTTAATGGCTTGTTGGATGCACATGATAACATTGTTCACAGTATTGCTATTCAAAAGACTTTTCCAAGTTTGTTGGAACTTCAAGAGATCTTGATCAATGAGGAATATAGGCTTCAAGCAAGAGGTGGATGTACATCGACACTTCAAGAGGATACTATGTTCACAAAGGGCAAATTCAAGGGCAAAGCCAAAAGTAAGTGGTCTAAAGGGCAAGATCAAGTGGATGCTTCTTCAAGTGACAAAAATAAGGATAGATCAAAGCTCAAGTGCTTCTATTGTGGCATCAAAGGACACTTTGCAAGTGAGTGCTACAAGAAGAAGAGAGATCAAGGAGACAAGCAAGGTAATGTTACTCTTGATGAGGATGGTTTGGATGTTCAAGATGAAAATGATGATGTTTTTGTGATATTTTTATGTATGCTTGCTAATGATGGAGATCTAGATCCTTGGTGGATTGATAATGGAGCAAGTTCACACATGACTTTTCACAAAGAGTCCTTCACTTCTTTGTTGGCATATGGAGATGACAAGAGGGTAATTTACACGGCCAATGATGGTGAGTGTGCAATCAAAGGGATTGGTGCAATTCCTATTTCTCTCTCTACAAATAGGAATGTTCATTTGGAGGACATCTTGTCTATTCCATCTATTACCAAGAATTTGTTGAGTGTGAGTCAAATGCTAAGTAAAGGCCTCAAGGTTGAGTTTGATGGAGATGCTTGTATGATCAAAAGGAAGGATGCCTTGGTTGGAAAAGGCAAAAGACAAGGAAAGTTGTTCAAACTAGATGCTTGTGTTACTGCTAACCAGGTTGGATGTGTTGCAAGAGAGCAAATACCTATTCAAGAGATTTGGCATAGAAGGATGGGACACCTCAACTTGTCTTTTGCCTTTTCCAACCAAGGCATCCTTCCTTTTGATCATACAAGCATCTCCATCAAACTCAACCTTGAGGCCTTTACTTAGCATTTGACTCACACTCAACAAATTCTTGGTAATAGATGGAATAGACAAGATGTCCTCCAAATGAACATTCCTATTTGTAGAGATGCCTCTTCCAAGTTCCTTAAATGGAATCAAAGATGTTTGTGAGTCTTGTGCTTTGTCTAAGTCACATAGACAACCTTATACTAGGTCTACAAAGCCTTTTCAACTTGTACATTTGGATATTCATGGATTTACTACAATTAGCAATAGTGGAGCTAAGACGTATGTGACATTCATTGATGATTTTAGTAGATTTTGTTGAATCTATCTACTAAAGGGCAAAGATGATGTGTATGATGTCTTTATCAGATCAAGTCTCTGTCAAAATTTGGATCAAATCTGATATATTCTAAATTGGACTCTGAGAGATTTATCATTTTTTAGAAGTATCGATTGATTGAATTTTGGGTAGGTTTGCCATCTGTGTAATTCACCTGACCATGAGACTGTCTTTTGCAATTTCAACCCTATTTCAGCAACGGTATGCCCAGATGGGATATCGAGATCCACAGTATGGAGGCAATCCTGCAGCAAGACTGCGACAATCTACTCTTGGATACCCGGAACGTCTAGCATTGCCTGCCCCACCAAAACACTCCACTCCTCCTGCCAATTTGATGGAACCCGAACCTTACGGAAGTGTTGAGCAATGGAGCTATGGTAATGATCAGGAAGGAGGATCTTCCAAACAGTATGCCATTTATGCTGCCGCTCAACAACAAGCCTCGAGAAATTGGGCCAGAGCTCCACTTGGATGCTTTGCATGTGGAGAAAATCATAGAGTTGTAGAATGCCCAAATAAAGAAAAATTTGTACCATTCTGTTGTGATTGTGGATATGGGCATTGCTATAAAGACTGTCCAGCAAGACCGAAGCCACCACAACTATAGCACCTGTAAATTTGATAACAATTAAGCAAGGATTGGTAGTTCAGAATAAACCAAGTGCACCCTTAATGGTGGTCACCAGAGCACAAAAGCAAAAAGAACCAGTAGTGGATTCAGTACCTGCTGATTCTATACCATTGAACGATACACCAACAGCATCGGGAGTCTATCCAAATCTTAATACAGAAAAACGAAGATATCATGATATGAGACAGTGGATTAAACATCAGCAAGAAGAAGAGGAACTTGAAGCTGCTAAAGTAACAACTGAAGTTCGGTCTTCACCATTGCAGCCTCCAAGAAATTTACGTACGGATATGAATGTTCAATTACATCATCACGAAGAACCCTTCAAGATGACTGAACCGAAAGCACCGCATACAGAATTACTCATGAATATTTTGTCTAGCAAAATCAATATTTCATTGGGAGAGTTCCTAAAGTTGGTCCCAAAAGCAAAAGAAGTCTTAGCGCAAAAGTTAGCTCAAGAAGAATTAGAAGACCATCAGGAGCCACTTTTTTGTGCTGGATTTGAAAAATCTAACGATGTACTCCATGTTGGAGCCGCTTGGAAAAGTGAACAAAATAATATCACTCTGCCGATACAACATAGACAATTTTCTAAAGAAGCAGCCGTGATAGATGGTCGTTCAGGAGTTAACCTGATTTCTACAAAGCTATGTACAAAATGGGGCCTTACAAGGATTAAGCCTGCTACTTTTGCTATTAAGCTAGCTGATCAAACGATAGTTTGTCCATGAGGAATGGTGGAAGATATACCTGTCAGGATTGCAGGAGTATAGTTCGTCATTAATTTTGTCGTGATGGACTTACCAGAAGCACCAAATGTCTACCGAGTTCTCTTAGGACGTCCATGGTAACGAGTTGCGCAAGTAATTCATAACTGGGGTACCGGAAAAATCACTTTTGAAAATTGTGAATGTGCAGTTAAAGTTGATCCTACGACTTGGACTATCAAGCCAGTGATTCAAAAAGCGGATGACGATTCATCAACAACGGATCACACTTGTGATCGACCAGAGAAAAAATTGGGAGTTCACTACGATTCTCAAACGGATACTGTCAATTGGAATGAAGCTCTTGCAATAATTGATTGTACAGTAGGATATATGTGTCAACAAGATATTCAATCAGAGATGAGCGAGATTTCTTTGTTAGATCAAACTTTGGATACGCCAATCATGTTTCCACTAAATGTGCTGAATGTAGCCTGGATATCAACGGAACCTATACCAGATCCAATTGAGGATGATCTCATACCAATGAGCCATGCCTTAACTTATGATGGCAATGCAGAACTTACAGATGAAGAGATTCTACATCATATGGATCCGACCAAATTTGGAATGCGTAATGTTCCTGATGAACCAACAATCAAATCGCCCAAAGCAATTATATTGAAGGGAGACAAGATGACAGGTTCAATGACGAAGAAATAAGCAAAGCAACATTATAATATGATCCTAAAATGGGAAAATCTCCCTCAAAAGATTGATTCAAAGGAAGTGCCACTTCTATTGGATAAAGGCAAAGGAAAAGTCAAGAATGATTCTTCAAGTCAGATCTCCAGCAAGACATCATCGTCTAGGAAGTCTTCACCTGTGAAGAAAGATTTATCATCCTGAAAGTCATCACCTCCACGATCAATTCATGCTAAGAAGACTAAACGAAGATCCAAGACAAGTCCTTCCGAAAAAGAACAAGCAAATGTAGTCCAACATGATATGCCAGAGCATTTTAAACATTATACACTGGATGATGTGGTTATCATGTTACCTAAAGCACATCGTGAATATGAAGAACACATGCCGAAATCTAAAGAGGTTTACGATGGCCCAGCTAGGACGCAGCCAATGAATCTTGCAGAATAGGAGAACCAAAAAAGATTGTACAAGTGGGATCACAACTTACTCCTGAGCAGTATCAAGCACTCCGTTTGTTACTTATTAAGTATCAAGATTATTTTGCATGGACTTATCAAGACTTGAAGGGTATTCCGACATTAGTCATTGAACATACCATACCTTTAGTACCTGATGCAGTACCAAAGGTTACAAAGTTCTATTGATGTAATCCTAATGTGGCAGATCTGATAAAGAAAGAACTTTAAAGATTGCTTGACGTCGATTTCATTTATGAGATCGAGCATACCGAATGGATTTCACTGATTGTCATTGTTCCTAAGAAAAATGGGAAATTGCGAATCTGTGTGAATCTCAAAGCATTGAATAAAGTGACACGGAAGTTTTACTTTCCGTTACCTTTTACTGAAAGCATTTTGGATCGCCTTGCTGGAGCGGAAGCTTATAGTTTCCTGGATGGATTTAGTGGTTATAACCAGGTTAAGATTGCACCTGCCGATCGCCACAAAACTGCTTTTGCAACAGAATGGGGCACCTATGCTTACAAAGTAATGCCAATTGGACTCTGTAATGCACCAATTTCATTCCAAAGAGTAATGCAATTTGCCTTTAAAAATTATCTACAGAAGTTCCTTGAAAGTTACTTGGACGACTTGGGAGTTCATAGTACAGATACAGACCACCTGGATCAATTGGGGAAAGTCTTTGAAAGATGCCACAAATATCAAATTTCTCTAAATCCAGAAAAATGCCAGATATGGGGTTTCTCATGGAGTGATGCTTGGACATGTGATATCAAGACATGGTATTGCCACTGATTATTCTAAGATAAGTTATTGTGGAATTGCCACCGCTAGCAACAATTCAAGGAGTTTATGTGTTTATGGGTCATGCGAACTACTATCGATTTTTTATTATCTTCTTTGCGGATTTAGCATGACCTATATACAAATTAACTATTGTTCCTATTTGGACAGTAGAGGCGTTAGAAGCCTTTGAAAAGTTAAAAAAAGCATTATCTTCAGCACCGATATTGCATTATCCAGATTGGACATTAGAGTTTCATGTTCATACAGATGCCTCAAAATACGCCATTGGATCAGTTTTGACGCAGCCAGGTGACTATAAGAAGGATTATCCTATACGACATGCAAGCAGACAACTTACAAATCCAGAGAAGAATTATTCAACAAAATAACGTGAAGCGCTAGCCATGATTTTTTTTGTTCCAAAATTTCGTCACTGCCTCATGGAAATGCACTTTGCATTTTATACAGATCATCAACCGTTACTTTACTTGGTAAATAAGACGTGTAATACTGGACATATTGCAAGATGGTTATTATTATTGACTGAATTTGACTTTCGAATTGTGGTAAGAAAGAGGAAGCAACATTATCTAGCCGATCACATTTCGCGAATTGAATCCGCACTAGTTAATACTGAAGTGGATGATGAACTGCCAGATGCTACGTTGTTCTATGTTGAAGCAATACCTGAGTGGGCGACAGACATTGTTGAGTACCTGATGCTAGGACAACCGAATGACTCTTTGACAAAAGTACAGAAAAGACAATTGATTCATAAGGCTCAACCTTATCAATTAATTGCAGGACAATTGTATCGTCATGGATCAGATAATATTTTACGAAGATGTGTTTTACCGCATGAAGTACCAGATCTAATCATGTTTTCACATGATGGCATGGGTGGAGGACACTTCTCTATAGATATTACTGTTCGCAAACTTTTGCAATCTGGTTGTTGGTGGCCTACGCTTCATAAGGACACAGAAAATTTTATTCAGACATGTGATGTCTGCCAGCGAGCACGATGGCATACTCGACAGAATTATGAACCCTTACATCCGATTTTATCGCAAGCATCGTTTGAAAAATGGGGACTGGATTATGTTGGTCCCATTCATCCCGCTGCGCAAGGATCTCAGGCCCGATACATTATCTTCGCAACTAATTATATGGCCAAGTGGGTTGAAGCCAAAGCTGTCAAAGTGGTTGATGCGAAATCTACGGCCAAGTTTCTATATGAAAATATTATAATCAGATTTGGATGTCCGATCGAAATTGTCAGTGATCGGGGTACACACTTTGTTAATCAAACAATAAAGTATTTATTGGAAGATTTTTTTGTTATACACAAATTTAGTACTCCCTATTATCCTAGAGGGAATGGCCAAGCTGAATCTTCCAATAAGATTCTCTACACCATTATGACAAAGACAGTTGAAGCGAGTCGGTCTGATTGGGAACATAAACTGTATGCAACATTATGGGCATTCAGAATCGCTTACAAAAATAGTACAAATCAAACACCTTGTCAACAAGTTTATGGTCAAGATGCTGTTATGCCAATTGAATTTTTAATCCCATCTTTACGCATAGCAGCAATGGAACAATTAAATGACGATCAATCTTTACAAGTTCGTCATGAAGCGTTGCACAAATTATGTGAAATCCGATTGATGGCAGTTCATGCCTTAGCAGTAGCTTCTACCCACTTGGTTAGATAATCTGTAGCCATGAGGGCTTGTGAGCTTTTCGCTGCTGGGTGGATGGGACCAATGTATCCAATCCCCACTTTTCAAATGGTGCTTGAGCTAGAACGAGGTGTAGGAGAAAATAATTCAGTCTAGTTGGTCTTCTAGCTCGTTGGTACACATCACACTTCCTTAGGCATTCTCTGTATCTTTATAAATGGTTGGCCACCAACATCCAAATTGTAGAACCTTGCAAAGTATGATGTCAGATACAAAATGACCATCACCCATACCCTCGTGAGACAATGATATAATCTATATGGTTGGGCATGCTTGTTAACCGGATTCAGATCCAGAACCCAGCACATCTTCACCCAAGTGCTATACCTTAGACACACCAATCACCTTTGGGGTGAATATGATCAATGTAGCATGGCTGTCAACCGAAGCTATTGAGAACCTTGTGGACGATAATTTAGTCCCTTGGCAACATGCTTTTACCTACAACAAGGAGACTGAGCTGACTGATGAGCAGCTCCTGAAACATATGGACCCAGATCGATATGGAATGAAGAAAGTACCAGCTCAGCCACCTCAGAGATTGCCTATGGCGAAAGTTTCCAAGGTGGATCCACCAAAGGCGTCAACGAAGAACCAGATGAAACAACGCTACAATCAGGTGATCTGATGGAGCGATCTACTGAAAGAAGTAATAGCTGTGGTGGATATCGATATTCGTAATCATGAAGTGAATATCACACCAGTTCCTAAGAAAGAACCCAACTACATGGGCAATAAAGTAAAAAAGTGTTGGACTCCTTGAAGTCGGTCCGAATGGACCCAGACACAGCATCATAATCCTCATAGATGACTAATAATCCAAAGATTACAAGTCGCACTAAGATCAACATGCTGAAGGAGGAATCCCACCGAACGTCAGTTCAACGAGATGTCAAAAACCTTCAAGAACTATACCTTTTGGACAACGTGGTAACCATGATGCCGCAAGCACAAAGAGAATCTGACCAAAATAAGGAACCAGTGGAACAAGTCTTCGAAGGACCTGCGCGGACCCAACCCATGAATCTACTTGAGCTTGGTGAAGAAGAGAAAATCGTGCATGTGGGAGAACAGTTGACACCCACTCAATTCACAAGGCTACGCGTATTATTGGTGGAATACAAAGATTGCTTCGCATAGAACTACAAGGATCTGAAGGGTATACCACCACCAGCATACCATACCCTTGGTGGATGGATCAGTCCCGAAGGTGAGCCGATACTATCGCTGCAATCCTAGCTACACGGAATTGATCAAACATGAGTTGTAGAAGCTACTTGATGCTCATTTCATTTAAAAAATTGAGCACATAGAATGGGTATCACCGATAGTCATAGTACCCAAGAAGAATGGAAAAATGTGCATCTACATGAACTTGAAGGCATTAAATGCGGTAACAAATGAAGATCATTTTCTGTTGCGCCGGCGCCTCAAAGGGCGCTGGGACTTGAGCGGTTTCCCCAACACGCGCTTAAGTCTAACATTCATCCATCATGCACTTACGTAAAAGCCAACTCAGAAATGTAACAAGCTTAACCATTCAGACTTAAGAATACTGGAATCCCAACCAACCCAAAAGCCAACTCAGAATCTGTCCCCAAAAGGTAACCAAAGGCAAAGACAAGCCACACATGAAACCCAAGGCATAGTGGTCGCCAAACTAACCAATTGGCATAGCGGCAAGCCCCATGTCGATGATAGGGACCCTTAGGCACCAGCGATGCAAAAAGGTTGTAGTAAGGGTCCTTCCACTTGGACCAGTCCCGGAGGCGAAACCGAAATGGTAATCATCCCGAAGGATCAACTTTATTAGATTTGGAAGAGGTTACATTCATACATAGACTGACCGGTCTCGGGGTCACCAACACGTGCTGGGCATTGTGCCTGGCTCGTGCTGGTAGAGGGAGCTGAGACCTGGCGACTGGATTCATGGCGCTGGTTGAGCTGCCCAAGTTTCTATCTGCCGAACTCCCCCTATAGTTTTGCTGTGATTCGGCGCACCCCCTCTGGTTTGAAACATAGTGCTTGCTGGTAAAGCACGCTTTTTAGGACTTAGTTTTTATTTTGCTGATGAAGCCTGGCAAGCCTGGCAGAATCAGTCTGGCTCCCGGACATGGGTCCCGGGAGCCGTCCCGGTGGCCGAATCAACTTGCTTTCCTGACTAGGCCATGACTCGAGCTCTAGAGCTAGCTCATGACTTTGTGACTACTTGACTGGCTCACCACAGGTCGGAGGCTCAGTCCTTGATGTTCTAACTTGCTCTGGGACCTTAGAGAGTGTCACCCCTTTGAGTCTTACAGGGCACGCTGGGTGCACCCGAGTCAGCTTTACAACATCCTCCCCTCGTTTGAGAAAGCTGATGTCCTCATCAGGGCCAAACTAGAACCTAAGACTCATGGCACGGGCTTAATTCACCGGCCAGACTTTAGTCACATATACAAGGGCACGGGCTTGATTCACCGGCCAAAGGAAACCAACTGTAAAGCGGAGTAATGATATTGTGTTTTACACCCAGCATAGGAAAAGTGTGGATCTAGTTCACTTACGTAAAACCTGTGTGAAGCTGCTGCACTTAGACATTAGACTGAAGCTCACTCCTCGATGAGAAATGCGGCTTACTTTATTAACATGAAAGAATAAGGTGCTTACGGCTCCCTTAAGCCTCAGATATGTCGTTTTCGTCGCACATCTGGTGAGTCCCCTAGGACTCTAGATATTTCGTTTGGTCGTCCAGGTTGAGCTCCTTGAGCTCTGCATCGGCACTTAGATTCACCTTTGATGTAGAAACTGCAGGCAATGTTGGCTCCATTTGACCTCGCGTCAGCTGGTTTGTCACTGTTGGATGTCCTTCGTTAAAGAAGTGAGCTTTCGCTTGGTCACACAAGGTGAGCTCCTTGAGCTCTGCATCGGCACTTGAATTCACCTTTGATGTAGAGACTATAGGCAATGTTGGCTCCATTTGTTCCCGTGTCAGCTGGTCTGTCACTGTTGGCTGTCCTTCGTTAAAGAGGTGAATGAGATTGGGAGGAATGGTTGGCTCAGGTTCATTTGTGTCGTTCTTTTCTAGTTGGTCCCCTGGCACAGCTCTGACGACACAAGGTCTCCTGCCATTATATAATAACACAAGGTTAACCCCTTTTGCCAAGAAGGCCACCACATGTTCGTTAAACCAGCTTAATCCCAAAATAGCGTCGAAGGCATCCATCTTCAAGATTGTGAACGTTAGTCGGTTCTTCCAGGCTCCCAGAGAGATTGGTAAGTTGGTTGCCAATCTACAAGTGGTCATTGTACCTTTCGCGGTCTCCACACAAATAGGAATCACATTTTCTTCACATTGGATGTCCAATTCCCCTGTAAGTTTTTCTGACAAGTAGTTATGTGACGCTCCCAGGTCTACCATGAAGTAAATGATCCTGCCTTGAATACAGCCTTTCAGGTACAATAACTTGGATCCTCTCGTAGGAGTCGCCATAAGATGTTCACGATACGCCGCAAGTGCCCCTATCTGTTGCAAGACATTCAGGTCAGACTCCGTCAAATCCGTTTTTGGGTCCTCTTCGTCATCTTGTTCACCATTTTCTTGATCAAATGCCTCTCTCTCCATCCTATCAAATCCTTCAATGGCAGCCATGATTTGCTTATTCAATGGTTTGGGGCATGACCTCCAAGAGTGACCTTGCTGATGACAGTTGAAGCAATGCATGGAACTGCCCACTGTTGGTGAGCTGTTGCTGTGACTAGCTGAAGGTCCAACATTGTTTCTTCTCTGGAACATGTTCCCTCCATTGTTGCCTTGGTTGCCAAACCCTGTTTTTGTTGGGAATTTGTTCATGCTACTCGAGGCTTGGTTGCCATTTGGAGCTGAGTCCCCCCTTGAAAAGAAGCTCGGACTCGGTCTGGATCCATTAAATACTCTTGTTGAGGTTGCGGGAGTAGCTAGTGCCAATGTGCTCTCATAATCACAAACCATTTCAGCCGCTCGAATAGTTGAATTGAAATCATGGGGCATGTAGTTGTCTATCACATGCCGGGTCCAAGATTGCATTCCAGACAATAGGTAATGAGTTTTGTCCGCCTCAAACATATCTTCAATAACCCATACACTCTGTCTGAATTTATTGAGGTACTCTCGCAATGACCCTTTCTGTTTGAGCCCCGATAATTTTGTCCTCAATCTCATGTGTGAATCCTTCGGTATGAACTCCTCTCGTAACGTGGCTTTGAATGCGTCCCATGTTTGAAAATGCATTCCTGCCATCCGGTACCAATTTGTAGTGTAGCCCTCAAAATATGCTAATGCCAAGTTAGTTCTTTCTTCCTCAGGAGTGTTCATCAGACGAAAGTAATGGTCCATGTGAAACAACCAATCTTCCACAACTCGAACGTCACGCTCTCCTTTGAAAGTAGGTGGTGCTTTCACTTTGGCAGTCTTCCTTGGGCCCTCCGTGTTTCACGCTCATGGTTAGGCCATGAATCGAGCTCCAGAGCTAGCTCATGACTTTGTGACTACTTGACTGGCTCACCACAGGTCGGAGGCTCAGTCCTTGACGTTCTAACTTGCTCTGGGACCTTAGAGAGTGTCACCCCTTTGAGTCTTACAGGGCACATTGGGTGCACCCGAGTCAGCTTTACAACATTTTCTCTTACCATTTACGGAAAGTGTTCTGGATAGAGTAGCAGGATCAGAAGCCTATAGTTTCCTAGACAATTTTAGTGGCTACAATCAAGTGAAAATAAGGCCACAAGATCAGCACAAGACAACATTCGCCACTTAATGAGGAACCTATGCCTACAAGGTGATGTTGTTTGGACTTTGTAATGCCCCAAGTTCCTTCCAACGAGTTATGTAGGCGGCATTCAAAGAGTATTTGCAAAATTTTTTGAAAATCTGTCATGATATACTTATCTTAATTGTAAGGATATGTGGCATAAAAGATTAAAGAAACTCTCAAGGGCTACACTGCACAATTTGCCAAGATGGCGACAGATTGGAATTCCGGTCTTCCTAGTCACCACAAAATGGCATTTTTCTATGCTGGATTACCGCAGGAGATCAAGATTAGTATGCCACTCTTTACATCATATACCAGTCCAAAAGAACTCTATAAGGCAGCCGCTATTGCAGAAGCACAGATCTTGCACACACCATCATAGCCCATATCCAACATTCAAACAATCAGGGATGATAGAGCATCTAATCCACAAGATGCCACAGACAACGCTAGCCAAAGTACTAGTAGTACGGACGATCAGATGCAAGTTGTCAGTGACATAGCTGAGATGTGCAGTCAATCTGATTACCTCCCAAAACCACAAAATGCCAATCAAAAGATCCGACCATTGGACCAGTGCCATTATTGTTTAGGAAAACATCCAACACCTCAATGTCCAATTCAAAATCCGAGATTACAAAATCAAGCCAATAAGGGAATTCTGGAGATTGGAAATCAATCAATAAAAACCTCATCTATGCCATCTAGCTTGCCATCAGGTCGCTCCTCCAAAGAAAGTGGATTGGTCTCAAGGCTTTTAGAATCTTCTCTAGTGGCTAGGCAAGGTTCGATGAAAGTATTGGTTATATCAGTGAGCGGATCATCCCAGACAAGGGAAGTTCAAATTGGCTCACCACTATATTCTGTAGAAGGGATTAAAGGAGACTTGATACCGGTGTACGCGCATCAATTGAGAGGTGACAGAATCTTACACACGGTACGGTGTTTCGGATGTGGAGATAAACATCGTAGATCAGAATGTCCACACCGAAATGACCTATCCTCCTTTTATCCTTGGTGTGAACAATGTGGAATCAATCACCCATGTCGTGATTGTCCACTAAGAGATCCAAGAAAAGCCATTATGACTCCTACCTGCTTGAATCAGCAACCTACATATGACCATGAAAATCCACCCACCGAGAAGCTGCACTACAAACACAAACTTCTAGTGCCACCTGGTTACGAAGCAGATGTGGATGGAAGGAATGAGAGAAAGATCCTAAGACAAGTTGACACGGCCACACGTGAATCACCAACACCACAAAAGATAGAGTGGGTAAAATCTATCTAACCAGGGATAGCAGAAGAAGTCAAGAAATTGGCAACAGATGCAATCCAAGATTTTACCAAGCCTCATTAAACAAATGCTGCAACAACTTCTGATGAATGAATTACAAAAGGGTCTCATGTCAACCACGCAACTTGAAGGCAAACTGACTACCAGTCAACGCAATGATCCATTTGTACCACCTTTAAGAGAGCAGTCCATTGAGAAAGGAAAGACTAAGGTGGGAGATTGTTCTCTGATTTCAATGCCAATCACAAACAAGATCCAACCAAAGTCGGAATGTTTCACTCAACATCTGGCCACCACAAAGCTACATCAGGACATCACATTGCTTAGACGGCCAAATCCAGGGAATCCAAGCCCAAAACGACCAATTGTACAATAAGAACCAACACCTACAATGACAAAGCCTTGTCCTAAATCTTTGATATTGACTGCTGAGGAAAGTCGTGATTGAAAGTGGGAGGAAAGATTGGGAGCGTTCAGACATATGAAAGCAGATCAAAGAAGTTAACTAACACATCCATGACCTGAGAAACGGAAATAAACGAAGCACATTCCTCGCACCCTTGCAGGTGGTTTGTGTGCATGCCAGTAAATACCCTGCCATCCATGCACAAACCCATGCAAGAACCTTGCCATCCATGCAAGAACCCTGCCATCCATGCAAAAACCCACGCGTACAGGAGAGAAGAAGCCAGCGTGGATATAGTGAACTAAATATTTCACAGATTCTAATTTCTCCCCAAAACTAGCGTCATGCTTTACTCAAATATGTTTTAAATATGTGGTAGCCTCGGAAATTAACCTACCTATAAACACGATTCCAAACATCATATAACTGACATTGTAAAAAAAAAAGTGCATGTCCTTCACAATTCACGTTGCTTTGTTTGCCATCAATCCAAGACAGCTCGGTCTTCTTGGAAGTGTTCTGTAAAGAGAAAAGTTGTGTGCGTGTGTATGGAAGAAGCGCAAAGGAAGCCCGATTGTAACTAGAAGAACACTGAGGCTTCTAAGGATGCCTCGCTTCTTTCAATAGGAAATGATTTGAGTGCCTCTTGGGAGCCATTGGGAAACGACGTCAAAGACGAGCTGGAGATTCCCTCAACAAATCCTATGGCTGCTTTGTGTGATGTGCAGGAAAAAGATGAGTTATCATGAATGGTAGAATTTTTAGACCACTTTAACAACATTTTAGAACAACAGGATAATAATATAGCTAGATCTGTAGAATCTACAATAACAGCGAAAGAAGATGTGAAGCTGGAAGTTATTCGAAAATGCTACCAGAGAAGACAAAATGAAGACCTTCAAGAGGAACATAAGGTGATGAAATCGAGGGAAGTCCTACACTCAGAGCATCAACTTATCAAAATGCTGTATTTTGAACTGGAGAAAGAGAGGAAGGCTGCAACTATTGCTGCCACGGAGACTATGGCCATGCTTTCTCACTTAGAAAAGGACCAGGCAACATTGCAGATGGAAGCTCGTTAGTACCAGCCACTAGAAAAAGAGTTGGGACTATACAAGCAAAGGCTGTTCTCTACGGAAGCAAGGAACTTGATCAGAGAAGGCATCATCAACTCTCCAGGGCATGCCATTGGAAGAGGAATGGACATGCTTTTGTTGCAGGGAGACATAATAAAAACGGACCTATGGAGCACTTGCTCAAAGATCCAAGTCTTATGGAAATTGAAGAAATGGCAGGAATTGATTATCGAAGATCCTTCTTGCATTCCTCTTGCAGGTTCGGAACCAGGAGATAAACTAACACAAGGATTTAGCTTTTGGATACCTGACGGAAGAAATGTAGGCCATAAAAAATGTGAAATTGTGATGTTGATGTTGATTTTAGATTATTGAAATCCTACTGCTGTTTCTAATGTGTTCCTGTATGTACAAGATAAATTCTCGTGTCTCACACCTCCCCCCTCCACCTTCCACTCAAACACATGTTGAAGCGCATCTATTTAGTAGCAAAAAGAAAACTAATTTTAGCACTTTGCAATCCTATGCAAATCAACAATTCTCCAATCTTCTGAAGATTTTTGGACACAAAGTTTAACAAAACAGCACACACTTATTCTGACATACCAAGTATCTGAATCTTCACGGATATTGATGTGTATCTGAATCTTCACAGATATCGATCTTCTCACGGATATTGATCTTGGAAATGGATTGAAAGTGAAAGCAAAAATTGGGCACGTTCAGGCATATGAAACTAGTTTAAAGAAGTTCACAGCCGCATCTGCGTGCATGCCATCAAAAACCCTGCCATCCATGGAGAAACCCACGTAAGAACCCTGCCGTTCATGCATAAAGCCACGCGTACACGAGAGAAGAACCCAGCGCGAATTTATGAAACTAAATATTTCAGATATTCTAATTTCTCCCTAAAACGAGCTCCGTCCTTTATCTAAATATGTTTTAAATATGTGGGAGGGCTTAGAAATTAACCAAACTAAAAAACAGTAAATTTAAAAAAAAAATTAGAAATTAATTTCAAACACAACCACGTCAATGTTTGATATTGTTTGATATGATTACAAAGGACCTTGCGTATAAGGCAAGGGAAGGCCATGGCGATACCAAAAGGCTGTGGCTTTAGGGCGCGCTGATACGCCTCCTTTATTTTTTGTTCTGCGCTCGTCATTTAGGAGATGAGACGAGATGAGCTCTTCGCTCTGCATGTAGGAGATGACGGAGATGAGATGAGATCAGAATGGGAACCAGTTCGCCTCGCCTTCTCCTCCTTTCAGCTCATTGGGATACTGTTCTTCATTATAGTACCTATACGAAGCGGCAGCAGCAGCTGCTGCCTGTTAACAGGCCTTCCTCTCGCATTCGAACCATGCCTTCACTCCACCGACATCACCTCACCTCAACCTCTGCTGCTCTCTCAGGCAGCGGCAGCAGCAGCAGGCTTTCTGCAAAGGGTGAAGCTTCTTCTCCCACCCTTAGTTTCACATTTCCCAAGTTTCATCCCCCTTCAGGTAATCTCATCCCGCTTGTGTTGTTACTTGTTCAGTCATGCTTAGCTTAGGGTTGATATTTCCGTGCGGCCTTGTCTTGGAACTCCATCACTATAGAGCAGCTATAGCTTCTTGTTGCCTTGCAAATTTGCTTTCGGAATGGTTTTTCGTATGCGGAATGGTTTAATATATAATGCAGGCGCTTCTAGTCTGCCTTTACTTCCAGTCATTTGAAGCTCATCCTTAAAAAATTCCTGTGTTTGTCCCCTTTCACATGCCCGAGGGCCTGTGAATACTCTTCTATGACAAACGACTTCCTATGAAAGTGACACTCAAATTGCTAAAGATTAGAATAGGTTGCTGTCCAGTGTCTTAAGTTGGAATTTTGGACTCGTATATGTGGCAGTTGAGGAAGAGAGCGTAGAAAAACTATGGCAGGAATTTTTCTCAGATCCTTCTAAGTGGTGGGATCACAGGTTTAATAAGGTGAGGTCTGTGCCAGCAGTTCAATCAAACTTGAGTAATTATATTTGAAAATTGGTTCAATCTGTTCACCTCTTATATTTGGCTTGCTGATGCTGAGATAATAAGGTCTCCAGTTCATAATTCTAGTGCGAGCCTGTACTGTCTAGTCTCAAATTCACAATAGATTGGTTATTGTGATGCGAGAAGGGTTTTTAAGACTGCAGTCTGAGTATCTGATTAGCTTGACACTGGTGTTTTTGAAGCCCAGAGAACTCCCTGTTATCCTGACTTCAAACACAAGCATACGAAGGAGGCTCTATGGGTTGATAAAATATCGAATCCTATATGGGTCAAAACAGAACTGGCTGCCCTGCCAGCAGGCGCAGTACAGAGAAGCGTATTCTCTTGGAATGCATTCTTACGACAGCTTATCAAAGACGGGCATTATCTGAAAGTGATCAAACTCTACAGACAAATGAAAAAGGAAGGTCTTAACCCAGATACATTCACCTTTGCTACGGTTTCAAATGCTTGTGGTAGATTAGCAGCAATTGAAGAGGGCAGGCGTGTGCATATTGAGATCATTCAGTACGGATTTCAGTCGAATCTTTTTGTTGGGAATGCCCTCATTGACATGTATGCCAGATGTGGGAGCATAGAGGAAGCGTGCAGAGTATTCAAGAGCTTGCCCAATCGTGATGTGGTCTGCTGGACGTCCATAATTGGAGCTTGCGTGAAGTGCGGGCAAGGTGGTAAAGCACTCGAACTATTTCGACAGATGCAAGTGGATGGTGTGGAGCCAAACACTGTTACATTTGTGGGTGCTCTAAATGCATGCTCCTCTGTCTTGGCACTGGATAAAGGCAGGGGTATTCACGTGCAAGTTCTTTCAAGTGGACTTAAGTCAGATGACTTTGTTGGGAGTGCCCTGATTGACATGTATGCTAAATGCGGCAGTATAGAGGAAGCACGCCGAGTGTTTGAGAACATGCATACTTGCAATTTGGTCTGTTGGACTGCTATTATCTTTGCTTATGCAAAGTCTGGGCTAGGGGAGAAGGCACTGGAATTGTATTTCCAAATGCAGTTGCACGATATTGAGCCGGACAAGGTTACTTTTGTGGGTGTTCTAAATGCATGTGCCAGCATTGCTGCATTGGAAGAGGGCAGGTATATTCATTCACAAATTCTCCGTAATGGATTTGAGCTGGATGACTTTGTTCAGTGTGCCCTCGTTGATATGTATGGTAAATGTGACAGTATAGAGGACGCCTGTAGAACATTTAACAGTGCTCACTCGCGTGGCGTAGTCTGCTGGAATGCCATGATTCAGGCGTTTGTCAAGTGTGGACTCATGGAAGAGGCCTTGGAGCTTTATCAAGAGATGCATTCGCTTGAAATAGATCCCGACATTGTTACCTACACATGCATACTCAATGCTTGTGCAAGTGTAGCAGCATTGGAGGAGGGCAGACGTGTCCATGCAAAGATTATCCAAAGTGGATGCAAGGTGGATGCTTTTGTAGTAAGTTGCCTGATTGATATGTACAGCAAAAGCGGGAGCATAGAAGATGCTTATCGAGTTTTCATCAGTTCGTGTAATCATGATTGTGTCTCTTGGACTGCCATGATTGGGGCTTTTGCTATGCATGGCCGTGGCAAGGAAGCAATCCAAACCTTTAATCAGATGTGCCGAGAATGTGTGCAAGTGAATGATGTGACTTTTGTTTGTATTTTCTCAGCTTGTAGCCATGCATGTCTGGTGAATGAAGGACATTATTACTTCGAATGTCTGAACCCTGTTTATGGTGTATCGGCAACAGTTGAACACTTCATCTGCATGATTGACCTTCTTGGCCGTGTTGGCTACCTTGTTGAGGCAGAGAGTATGATAAAAAATATGCCATGTGATCACAACGTCACTGCATGGAGTGCCTTGCTTGCTGCATGTCGAACTCATGGCAATGTGGAGATGGGTGAACGTATAGCAGAAAGAGCTCTAAAGCTAAATCCTGATTGTGCATCGGGGTATGTATTACTATCTAATCTTTATGCTGGTGCTGGGATGTGGGAGAGAGGAGACCGAGTTCATCAATTGAGGATAAATAGGCAAGTGCATAAGCAACCAGGGTGCTCTTGGATTGAGATGCATGATCATATTCAAAGATTTTCTTCGAACGATAGATCACATCCCCAAATTTATCAAATACATGCAGAACTGAAAAGCTTGTCTGCAGAGATGAAAAAGGCAGGCTATCTGCCTGAAAGAGGGGTAAATATGCATGCCTTAGAGGACAAAGATAAGGAAGTTTCATCATATTACCACAGTGAGAGACTGGCTATAGGTTTTGGACTAATTAGTTCACCTCCGGGTAATCCTCTCTGCATTGTCAAGAATCTTCGAGTGTGTGTTGATTGCCACACATCTATAAAGTTTATATCAAAAATTGTTGAACGAGTGATGGTTGTGAGGGATGCAAGACGTTTTCATCGCTTTGAAAATGGTTCATGTTCTTGTGGAGACTATTGGTAATGTCAAAAATATAGCTGGACAGTCTTGCCAAAACCGAGGTAGTGAAAGCGTCACTTTGTTGGGTGGGAGTTTAAATGCTTTTGAACCAGGTGGTGCAAAATCTCTGGGAAAGTGGTTCTGTGCATTTCTACTGTTAGTGGATGTAGATCATGTACCCAAGTTATAGCAACTTAGCAAGTACTGTCAAGGGTATTGGAAGTATAGATAAGAAGACTCCAGAATTCTATGCATCACATCATGGTAAATCGTGCTCTATCGTCGGAAAAAGCTGGGTATATATGTGAAACTGGTTTGAAGGAATGTAGGCAGGGAAGGAAAAGTCACTCCTTGGCTTTTGTGTGAGGATTGTGGCAAAGTGAACAGACCACTCAGCTGAATGTGTCACGAATGCTAGGGCTGGAGTTTACCATCTGATGCATTTTGTTCAGAATTTTTATGGGCAAGCGGGGAGTTTCCAGTGAAAAGGCATGCCGCTGAAACTTAATAGAGAAATAAGTTCAATGGTACCTTCTTCCAATGGCTTTTTTCTACTCGAGGTATGTTGCATAATGGTGGAGCTTATTCATGCTTGAAGATGTTCAGCATGCACATGAGATCTATTTTAGCCAAGTGCCCTTATTTTGGGTGATAAAATCTTTAAATCAAGTTCCATCGTAAACTGCAATGTAGAGTTTATGGATATGCAAACCTATATTATCGGGGGTGTCTTACAATCTTTGGTAACTTATAACACAGCTCTACGCATGTTATCGTGTGGACAGTTCCTCTGTTGATAGGCAAGTTTCAAGAAATGCCAGATCCTTGCGGATGCTAAGAGAATTGAATTAAGGTGGGGTAAAAAAGGTCCAGCTTTGAGGTAATGCATGCTTGCATGGATATCAGCACATCTCTTCCAAGGTGATAGGTATTCAGTATATTATTTGGCTTTTGTAGTAAAGTGAGCGTCCAATTCTGCATTTGGAAAATAACAGCTAATCTAGTTTTGCTATCTTTTCTGTGGCTTGAACAAGGGACAAGTCAGTCATGGGTAGACTCTTTGAAAGCATTTGGGAAGTACAATAATGTGTAAAATTTTGGAGATGCCCGAGCTTTGTGCTATTCAGTATGGATGCTGGAGTTTGAACTGTAGCCCTGTGCAGACAAACAAACTTACACTATTCTTTGACCTGAAAAAGGCAGCAAACAAGGACAAGGCATATATACTTGTGCCGATTGATGCAATAATCTTCCAAGCATGAGTTTTAAGAAGAAATTAAGGCCGCATTCAGTCAGTCTGTACTAGATGCATTATGTTGATCTTATGCTGATTGATGCCACCTTGGAGTTTCCTTTATTTAGATTCTCAAAATATTGTTGCAGTATCAAAAAATTGGCATTTGAACAGTTGGAAATATTAGTTGCCTCCAGTTTTTTTGTGTCATGAAGGTGGGGTGATGCACATTTGTTCTTACATAACATTCTGGGATCTAGTACAATGGTAGTGTTTAGAGTGAGTAATGTTCCTGATGATGACAGTTGTAGCAAATAGCTAAGGTTTTGTTCATCATGTATAGGTCAATGGAAAGTGCAACTTCATTGTTGCTCTTTCGATTGTCAAGAACAGGAATCAGCGGGTACATCCTTGATGATATCTGTCTTGACCGTTTGACACCTTGGGTGGCATAAACAGTTTCTCAATGAAAAGATACTTATTCTACTTTCAAGGATGGCCACTCAGTCCTACCTCTTGACACATGACGTATCTATAAGCATCCCAATAGTAGTTGCACAATCACTAGTTGAAGAGAGGTCTTTAACTAGACTAGCTTGGCTAGGAAATTTTGTATCATCGTCTCTCTTTCTTGAAGTGTCGCAACCATCCAAGGAGACCTAAGGAGGAGGATGAGGCTTCAAGCTCAAAGGGCAAGATCAAAGACAAGTCCAAGTACAAATGTTTTTTCTGTGGAAAGAAAGGACATTTTGCATCAGAATGTCTCAAGAAGAAAAAGGCACAAGAGAGCAAACAAAACAACATTGCATATCAGGAGGAGGAGGAGGATGAAGAGTCATCCTTGATGGTTTCCAACAAACCACCATCATCCAAGAGCAACACCAATGATTCTTGGTAGATTGATAGTGGGGCTAGTTCTTACATGACATATCAAAATCTTTAGAAATGATGAATGTATAGCCAAAGGCTTTAAGCAAGGTAGATTGTTTAAGCTTGATGCTAATGTTGTAGTGGAGAGTGTTAACTCGGCAAAGGTGGAGTTATCAAAGGTGGAACTGCAGCACAAAAGGTTGGGCCACTCCAAATACAAAGCCATGAAATCTATGGTTGCAAAGGAGCTTGCAGTTGGACTCCCCAAGCATTTGTCAAAGTGTGGGAAGAGATGTGAAGCATGCAGGCTCACAAACTACCCTTCTCAAGATCTACATCAAGATCAAGCTCTCCTCTTGAACTCATCCATTCGGATGTTCATAGCTTTTCACATGAATCTAATGGTGGTGCCAAGTGCTATGTAATCTTCATTGATGACTATTCTAGATTTTGTTGGATGTACCTCTTGTCTAGCAAATCTATGGTGTTTGATTTTTTTGTAAAGTTCAAGACTTTGGTAAAAAATCAACTTAGTACCAAAATTAAGGTATTAAGGAGTGATAATGGAGGTGAATATATCTCCAATAAGTTGATTGACTTTTGTTGTTCTAATGGCATAAAGAGGGAGTTGTCATGTCCATACACCCCTCAACAAAATGTAGTGAGTTAGAGAATAAGTAGATCTCTTTGTGAGTGTGCTAAGGTCTTAAGGCTAGATGCTTCTCTATCCAAACCATTTTGGGGTGAAGCAATAACTTGTGCTAACTATTTGTGCAATAGATTGCCAAACCAAGCCATTGGAGGAATCACACCATTTGAAGCTCTATTTGGAGAGAAGCCCAATCTGAAGGATCTCAAAGTTTTTGGATCCACTTGCTATGTACATCAATCCTTGGATAAGAGAAGGAAGGATGATGCAACATCCATCAAAGACATCTTTGTGGGATATGGTGAGAATAGCAAAGGTTATAGAGTCTTCAATCCCATCACTAGCAAGGTGATAGTGAGTAGGGATGTTATTTTTTATGAAGGACATGCTTGTGATTTGGATGATAATGCTACTAATCATCTTGATGCCAAGGATCATGCTAGGATGGAGGAGGAGCTTCCAAGTGAAGAAGAACTTGAGGATCCACCTCAAGATGCAAGAACTCCAAGAAGATCTACAAGGGCAAGGTCCGAGCCATTGAGGCTCACCTATGATGGTCAAGGTGATCAAAGGGAAGGCTCATCATCTTTTACATCTTACACCTTTCTTACTTCAATGTTAGATGAGCCAACATGCTATGAAGATGCTTGTAAGTCTAAAAGTTGGATGGATGCTATGCAAGTAGAGTATGATGCTCTTATTGAGAATCATACTTGGGACATAAGATTTCATGATGGTATGATCATTATTCTTGTTTTGTATGTAGATGACATTATCTTGAGTGGTAATGATCTAGATGGAATTAGAGATGTAAAAATTGCTTTAGCAAAAGAGTTTAAGATGGTAGATTTCGACCTATTAAGTTTCATTCTTGGAATAGAGGTTATCAGAAGATGTGATTTTAGCTTCATGTGTCAATCTAAATATGCTACATCCATCCTAGATAGATTTGGAATGAAGAATTGTAAAGGCATTGAGACACCAATGGAGCAACATGTAAAAGCATCTATTGGTTGTGATGAAACATCTTTTGAGGACATCACATTATATAGAAGGCTTATTGGCTCCTTGATCTATGTAACTATAACTAGACCTGATCTTAGTTATAGTGTTAGAAAGTTAAGCCAATTCATGCAAAGTCCTCTAGTTTCACATTGGAAGATGGCCAAAAGAGTTCTTAGATACATTTCATCTTTTAAAAATTTTGGCATTTTGTATAGAGGGACTAATTTTGGCTTAAGAGCCTATAATGACTCGGATTTTGCAGGTGACAAAGTGGATAGAAGATCAACAAGTGCTTTTGCCACCTTTCTATGTGATGGAGTAGTATCATGGCCTTCCAAAAAGCAAGATACCATCTCCCTTTCTTCTACAATCCGAATACAAGAGCTTGACATCAACATGCAAGGAGGTCTTGTGGCTCAAAAGGCTATTGGTTGAGCTTCATGTCATGGAGGAGGAGATTCCTATCGTCTATTGTGACAACCAATCAGCCCAATCACTTGCAACTAATCCTACATTCCATGCAAGGAGCAAACACATCGAGATTGCTCATCATTTCATGAGGGAGAAAGTGCAAGCCAAAGAGATCAAGCTCCAACATGGGCCATCATCAAGTTACTTGGCTGATTTGTTTACTAAACCTTTACCTAAAGATTCATTTGTCAAGCTTATGTCTTCAATTGGAGTTATTGATAAAAACATTGTGATTTCCAAGACTAGATTTGAGGAGGAGTGTGAAAAATTGCCTACATTGGCAAATCTAGCCATGTAGAATACTGTACATTTTGTCAATATTGTTTGTTGGTTACTTGAATGGCCAAAGTGCCACTTGTACATTCACACCTAAAGTAGGTTACCACAAGTCAAGAGGAGTGGTTGTGTCCATTTGATAGTGATTCCTATTTTGTAGGATCTAGACCATGATTTATGATGAGATTTGTACCTACCATGCACCTACCAAGCATGACTTTTGGATCTAGGCTAGGGTTTTCACATTAGGGCAATAAAGTGGAGTCTACTTCCTTATTACATGCTGGATTTTCACCTAACTGAGCAAAGGAAGTGTCTTTTACTATGTATTCTCATTCTCCATAGTGAGGAGATAGAAATTTTTTGGAGCCTTAAGGAGAAACTCGAGTTTTCTCTCATTGTATGGTGATTGCTTTTGATTCCAATGAAACCCAGCTTTGGCACATTCTAAACACTGTCTACAGGCCGTACTATAGCCTTATTTCCACACGTGTGGAGTTGGATTATAGTTATTGATCAATGCTCTAATTGTCTCTACTTGTTTTCTATCAAGCTGCTAAACTAGATCTTGTTTTCTGATGACTAGTATCTGATAGATTGTTTAACAAGTACACAATCAACCTTGTGGATCATTCAAAGATCCATTTATGGTCCTTAGTACTGTACTTTTAACAAGCTTCAACATATAGAAAAAAAAAACCTCTCTTCCATTAACAGATGGTATGCTAGTAGATATTGCTAGAAAACGACAAGTTTTCTATATCAAGATTTATGAAAAAAACCCAATTATAATCTAAGTACTTGAAAAACAAATAGAATTAAAAAAATACTTTGGAAGTTTACCAATGATAATCGATCTAACATGAATGCACTATTGTATAGATGAAGTCCAACAAATAGAACAAGATGTTCAACGACATGAAAGTTTAGGTAATATTAGTAAATAGAATGAAGACATGCACAAAAAAAATGATTGTCTACATATTTAGTACCATTTATATTGTATGTGGTCATTTCCATAGTAATAGGTTCCTGTATATTTATAAAAGATTGTTATAATACATTTTACGTATGACGCATGGGCCTCATAAATAGTGATAACTAATTTTTAGCATCTACTGCATACAGAATGTACGGCTACGACTGTTGATACGGTGTACTTGAATCGAATGCCTAACGAGATACATTCACCACTTAAACGACCCGCAGAGTTACCTACTATTGAACCCGTCTGTAAACGAATGTACATTGTTGAAGCATCTACATCAAAATCACGATCTGCAATTAGACAGGTGTACATAGAAGACAGAGAATTAGGACTGTAGAATGTAATGTTCGAGGGCCAAATCCTATCGAAGTACGACAACTTTGTAATGAACGTACCATACGCGACGTACATGAAATTTGACTTGGTAGACGTATGTGGAAATAATACAATTACATTGTCTATCCAACAAATGTACTACTAGAATTTCGAGACTTTGACTATTAATGATTGTATAAAGCTCTGTAATTTTACAATTCATAAAAAAAATCCTCGAAACGATTATGGGTCCTCGAATTTCACATTGATCTATACCCAAGCAACAATCGTTACGAAAATTGTGCCACTACACATACATCCATGCTTCTTCCCAAAAATTACATTGGCTAATTTTTGAGAAGATTGTATCGAATTGTTAGCAAACAACGCTCAAATCCATAATTCGTACCTGCTTGGAACAGTAGTTGTTGCCATTATTGGAGTTAATGCTATCAATGGAAATCGTCGATTGATTACTGTTGCAGACGGGTTTAATCAATCCGACCAAGGAGAGGTACCTATAAAAAATTAAAAATTGATTTCGAAATTGCAGTTTGAGCATTGTTTTTCCTCCAAAAGTTGTGTATGTATTATACTTTCTGAAATTCGATTTAATGTTCCGTAGATATTATTCTAGAATGACACCAAAAAGTTGTACAATGAAATTCTCGACTCTTTCGAAAGCGAACATTGTTATGCATATAGTATCTAGAATTTGAGAATTTGGAAGAAATCAAATCCACTGCTATTTGTTGCATCATTAAAGACAATATTTGCGGGTGTTCCAGTTGGAGAGTTTTTCGATAAATTGGTATTGGTGCATGCGGAACAAACCAAATAACATCCAATTTCAATGGAGGTGCTAATTATATAAATAAATTTTGGAAGTTAATTTGTTTTGTGTATCAAAACCATACGCATTACTTGCAATTTGATATGATATATTTTTATTAGCAATTTATTACATGCGAACTGATTGTGGTACTCGCAGATTTCGGACCGGTTACGTGTTAAAGAAATTAATGCACCTTTTTTTGAGCATGTTTGTATATTTTGCAAACATGATAAATTCGGCTTTCGAAATGACAACGCTTTCTGCTTCGTGTGTATGCATCCAACTACTTAAGAAAAAGCCTCCTGCTTGAATGGCGTTGTGATTGGGCCAAAAGGTATACAGGAAATTCAAATGAAAGGCACATTAATACAAAAAATATTTAATTTGGCAAAGCCTTTGTCGGTGCTCTAAAATGAGGATCCTATTGCGACTCAGGCAACTTTGGCAAAATTTGAAGGTCGTGGTCGATTTTTGATCGATGAGCATGGTTACATACTTGAATATGAGAAACTATTTGAGTAGCTTTGTAAAAATAGCATCAGGTTATATATTTGAACTTGCGTTCCATTTTCAAAAGCAGTACGTATACATATACTTGTACTTTCGATTTCCATAATTTGTAACTATGTTAAATCACGTGTAGAAGAAAAAACCATGTTTTCCTTTTAAACACTACATTTAATATATATATTTCAAAATTGTATTTCTAGTTGATTATTTATTAGGTAGTACATAATTTTCAGTTTTGAAATCGTTATTTAGATTGGCATGTAATTTTTGTGGTTGCACTTATTTATCGTAATCTAATCTATTTAACATTGTAACTTAGCTTCCCGTAATTTCTAAATATTACCGTAGCTAATTAAATGTACATGGTTTTGAAACTTTGCATTTCTTTAAGTTGCATGTACTTTTTATAAAGTTGTAATTCTATTATATTGATTTGAATGAATTCCATGGATGGTAGTGTTGTATTTGGGTATTTTCTAACATAACGATATTTTTATGATATAAAAACATACACGTGCACACACATGATGATTAAATTGTATGTTTCCATGATCCACAATTCCATATTCAATTGCGTGAATCCTATCTTGATCGTGTATATGGACACTATTGTCAATACAATGACGTGTATCAATTAATTCATCTAATATCAGAGTGCCAGTATGAACTTGCCAAAGCCAGTCACGGTAATAGTACAACTAACATAGTCATCGATGATAGTGTATTCTTCCATAAAAAAATCAGTGCAATCAAATTACGAGAAACATATACACAACAAGAAGTTACTAAACATTCTTTTTATAACCTATTTCGAATCCCATATAGTACTCGGAACGTGTACGATTTTCCTATACTAACCCCCATGCATGTTTTCGTATTATAAACAAAAACTTGCCATTCGACCTAAACCAAAACCTGTTGATTTCACAAATAAAAAACCGTCAGTTCCAAGCATTATGCTATTTCATATGTGATAAAGTTTTGTGCTCCTATGATAATATATTACCCATGCGCTGGACTGGTATTGTGATTTGTATTTTCCAAGGTTACCACCCAGTAACTGAATCTATTGCAATAAATTGGGCCTCCTTCATAGCTCGCACATGCATTACAGATTTATTGAATGTTTCACATAAACGTTTACAAGAGAGCATACACTCTATATCTGATCTAGCTCCTCTATACCTAAAAATGAGCGAGTACTTTTATTGGATTTAATTGCATTTCAAGTTGGTGCCTTTACACCTGCACCTTCTATTTCCTTGCCTTGCAACATATTTGAGAATACCATAATTCCAACATCCAATGTGTGACACCCAAGCTATTCAGTCTACCTCGTGCATTGCAGTTCCATATAACAAACGTGAATTGCCAAAGCAATTGCGGCCCCAGAAATGTTCCATAGTTGAAATTTGAAATAAACATGTCACATACGATCATAAATTTTGCCAGGCAAAACTAGAACAGGCCCATGTAACCATTATGGAATCTGAAAATGAATTGCAATATATGAAACAAAATCTTGAACTGACAGAGGAAGCACACATTATAGAACTTGAAAATGTGCGCAACAAACATGTACATGCTATGCATGAAATAACGATTCTAAAGGAATGCATTGTAGGCCTAAAAAAAAAGAACTATCATTTACAACCACAAAAATCGAGAACAACCGATGTGCACTTCGAGTTCCTTCGGTGTATATTCCACCAATGAAGGAGCCATCTACATGTTTGCAATTATGAAAACGTCATCAAACATCACCTGCCCAATTGGCTTTTGACTGGCCTCTAATCCCTGGCGAATTCCAGACCTTTAGACAAGCACATACAAGTCTTTCAACTTTCATCAATCAATCTGCACAATCGAATGATTCATGCTATGCAAGTTACCTGCCCAAATGGATGGCAATCAAACTCCCAAAAGGAATTCGTCCAAGAATTCAGCACTGGTTCAATCCTAATTTGCCGTTACCAGAAAATAGTGATGTTCTTTTGTACATAAAAGTCCGAGACTTGTCTTGGGGATCACATCGTGCTTGCAGAAATGATAAAGTTTAGTTTTCTAGAGGGTTTCCACACATGTTTTTATGATGTGGATGGTAATCATTTTGAACGAATTCTATTATGTAATTGTTTATTAGCGAATACTTGTAATTTAAAATAGATGAACCACGATATACATAACATTTTGTATATGGCTCTTTTTTGTAAATGTTGAATTTATACATTATGATATTTTTTTTCTTGTATAGTTATTTGACAATCTTGCATTACAAACAAGGTTATACTTGTAAAACCATGAACATGAACTTTTTTAAAACATTTCCATATAGTTTTCAAAGTTATAAAGAGCAAACAAAGAAATGTTGTTAGGAAATCCATTAATAGTACATGATTTATTTTCCACAAATTATTAACATAGCTTCAAACAAAGAAATGTCCTCGTCATAGTATCATACTTCGATTGTCTACTTTTATGACATTAATTTTTGCATGTTACTTTTAGCTTCAATCTCTTGATTTACCTCAATAATGACTTGAACAAGAAAATTACAAACACAATAACACATGAAATTTGGTTAATACTTTGTGTTGTCGTTTCACATATTTGAATCTGTTTTAAAGTAATAGTTAAATTGCTTTTAAAAAAAAAAAGTTGTTGCAATATGTGTGTGTGTGTGTAAAAACCTAACAACCATACATAATTCATCCACGTTTTTTTATAGTTTCAGAAATTGAAAATTAATAGCATAACGTGTTGTTTTCAGACATGTAATTATATGTGTAGTTGTGTTAATAGTCTACAGCCGAAATATTCTCAATAGAAATATGTATTTTGATAACATACTAAATATAGCTCTAACATGTATATATTATGATACATTTTGTCTATTTTGGTTAGCAAAACTATTAACATATGAAATCTGTATTCGACAATATAATCTAACATCTCATAACATTACCGATTATTTTGTATGCATAAATAAAAACCATCTACGCATAAATATATTACTTGTGCTTACAGATCTACCACAAATTTATCCTTGCAAAACAAACAAATGCGTGTTATTTTATAGTCCACAAAATCACACTTCTTCATATGATTGGAGAATGAACATGTTACACAATTTAGAAAGTTTAATAATACAACACCCAAACTCACCTGCTCGACATATGGCAACTTTTTTCAAATCACAATACCCACATATTCCTTGTACAATCCCAAGTATTATCTACCATATTTATAAATTAAAAAAGGTCCATGTCCCACAAGCTTTTGCTATTCGCGAACATAACGCTCTTACTAAAACTTCTCATAACCAAATCTCACGTAAAAAATTGGTGAGCTGCCACTTTTGGACGAGAACCAGAATAAATTCTTTGCATCAGATACTTACCAACTCACCTACTGCCTCGCAACAAACTATCATTACAAAATTTAGTGCTACAAAACCAAAATTGAAAAATACCTTGCATGACCAAATACCCATGTGCATTTATGTTTGGTAGAATATATTTCATGCTATCGTATAACAAACTCTAGCATTCGTAACCATAGAACCCCACAAATAATAAGATTCGTACACTATAATCAGCATAAAGATTATGAAAACTTTTATCGTGAACAACTACTCCTATACAAGCCATTTACAGAATCTGAAAATAACATTACTGAACATTACATAACTTTCAAAGATGCATATGATTCCCATTATAATACCATCCAAATGAATTCCAAGAAATTTAATTATGAGTTTTTAAATCCATGTAGTGCTCTTGTATCATCAACCCATCCTACCAATACAAGCAATACATCAGAAAATACCATTTCCAATATAAATCAACATCATGAACAACAACATAACTATGACATCCAACAGTGACATCTGTTTCATTCAAAAATCGAATGCCCCACATAACCTCCAAGAAAATCCAGCGCCGTTACATAAACTAATGGATCAACAATCTTACTTTGAGCATATCAGGAATTTAACTAGAAAACAATGCCTATTTTTTGATGATATCGTGTATTTAAAATGAACATTCCCAAACAAACGCCTCAACTTATTTCTAACAGGTGGTGCAAGCACTGGCAAAACATTCACATGCTTATTTTAGTTCAAGGTTTATTACGACACTATTAAGAACTGACAACTAGATATCATGACTTGCAACTTGTAGTGTTCGATGAAATATCTTTGCTGGGCAAACGCATATTTGATTTTGCTGACCAACGCCTTCGATCCATTAAACATACACCACTAGTTTTTTTCGAAAATCTTGATGTCATCATTTGCGGTGACCTCTTCCAAACTGGCCTTGTTTTAAATTCTTGGATCTTCAAAAAAGAGTTGTACACAGTAGATATATTTGAAACCTCATATTGGAACGAAATCGTAAAATGTCGCGAATTAGACGAGACCACACGACAACGTGATCCTACATATATCCATATCCTGAACAACATCAGAGAGTCAAAACACAATAAATAAAACATTCTTTGGATTAATAGGCATAGTTACAAACCTATTCTAATCACTCCAAATATACCATACTTGTGCCATGCCAACCAAGACATGGAAACATATAATAAATAGGCTTACGAGCAAGCACGTGGCCACACTTTTTGTTTATAGGCTATTGACACCCGTTCAAATACATGTAGCAAAACAATAGTTATTCCTCAGAAGTCAAGAAACACTGGTGGATTATCATAGACCATACCTGTAAAAACATGAATGCTCGTTGAAATATGTAGTTCTAACATAGACATTGAAGATAGACTCGTTAATGGAACTGATGGCATATTCCAAACAAAAACAACTATATCAGCTACAGACATTATTTGGATTGAATTTTTAGATCCACACATTGGAAAAAAAACTAGACTGGCACATGCATCTTTAAATGCAATAAACAACATATACAATACCTGGACACCAATTCATAAAAGCACTAAAGAATTTCAGGGAGGCGCGTCTTTTCTGAACACAATTACACGCAAACAATTTCCAATACAACTTGCAAGTGCCCCTACGGTACATCGTGCATAGGACTTTACAATTGACACCTTAATTTTCAATCCAAAAGGATGTACCAAACATGGCCTAACATATACAGCCCTAATCAACATCTCAAAGTTCATGCTTCCATAAAACTGAAATGATGTGCTTGCGAACATATGGAAAATGGGAACTCCAAATTCCTATTATGAATACCTATACATCTTCTCATTTACTTATTCAATCTTTAAACACTATATCAATACAAAAACACGCACTTGATATTTCTGCAGATTACAACCTCATGAGTTCAAATATACTTTGCCTACAAGATGCAGATTACAACCTCATGAGTTCAAATATACTTTGCCTACAAGAAACTCGAGACTAACAATTCTCATGGCCAAATGATTTGATTTTTGTGAGTTATCTAGAGTTATTGTTATTTAATTGTTTTTCGTGAAAGCACTCATACATGTGCTTTTCAATGACTTCCTATTAAGTAACATTTTTAAGGAATCAACATCTTTGAGAATTGTTGATCGTAGTTGTTGATATCTGAGAAGCGTTGCGTTTTCAAAGACTAATGAACCGACATGAATTGAGTATCAGATACTTTTTGTTGAACATGGCAACATGATATATTCACGTGTAGTAGTCTAACTTGCATTACCGAGAAAGTTTCTTTCGAATCAACATCTCTGAGAAGTGTTGATACCTAATTTGCAGACATCCAGGCAACATCATTCTACACTCCATTCTCCATTTTCAATGACTTTCTATTTAGTATTTTGAAGGTGAATGATGAGATCTTATCAAAGAGTATTATTGGGAGTGTTAAAACCTACACAACAATTGATTTTCTTCTTCTCATGAGCTTTTATCATTAGCCTTAGTTTTTTTAAATCACATGTTCTTGATTGTTTTAATCCAATGATGAATGAAAGCCTTGATTTGCTACCTGTGGCAACTCATTAATGATTTATCGACCATTTCTAAAAATATACGCTCATGCCTTTTTGCAAGGACTCATGAACCGACATGAATTGAGTATTAGATACTTTTTGTTGAGAACATGGCAACATGATATATTCACGTGTAGTAGTCTGACTTGCAGTACCTAGAAAGTTTCTTAGTATCTCTGGACCATTTCCAATCTTACTCAAACTGAGCTGCAATATTTCAGAAAGCAGTAAATGAACACAAACTGCAAGTGACAAGTAGATCCCTCGATGCCATGTGACGTAGCGTAGCATAAGTCGCTCCTACATGCAGATTAGAAGGCGGATGTGCAACACAATATGATGCTTTCTAACTTCTAAGTTCTAAATTTTCATCCAATGATGAATGACTTAATCACAACCACATACGTTCCATATTATACTCACCATAGATCTTACACAAAATCATATCCTCCTAATTGCAACTAACTGTTATTGTACAACCTTCCTCTCGAAAGCTTCAATGTCATACAAAGAAAACATGAGAAAAATCTTCGTCTCTTCTGGTTGGTGCAGTACAAAACCCAAAATACTTTCTAATAGCTTTGTTGGCTTAAAGTAATAAGATACTTTGATATTTCTAAATGATGATCTGTGTTTGTCTCATGGGACTGAGCATGAACAATGAGTATGACCGTTAAATTGAGTTTTTTATTTTGTCTTAATCTCTTTATATTGCTATCATGTAATTTATATTCATTCAAAATAAAATCTTTTCTGTCTATCATTATTTAACAACGATTGAAAGGATTCTTTAAGCCTAGTATTCCACAAAATTCAGTTTTTTTATTTCATTTTTTTATCGTTTTACATTATAATCACTTTATTTTTATATGTATTGGACTAGAATTTCTTTTCTATTTCAACAATTCTTTAACTTTGAAAGTTCACGTCAAACTTTTCATGATCTTTGAAAAATTACCTGGTTGACAAAGGGACCACCTTATTAATTTCTCAAGTACAATTCAGGTACCAGGCGCCTGACTCCCAATTCCCATGAGTACTAAATATTGCATCAACCCGATCATCAAAAGACCTATTCTTCCCTTCCATTCCCTATTATCTCAATTCTCGACGGGTAGCTGTAGTGAAAAGAGGCTCTGGATCATAAGTTAATGTAGGCCGAGCTACGCATCATCTATCTCTGTTTATAAGAGTTTGGATCCCAACCAACTCCGTATCCCAAATCCCAAACATACCCCCTTAATAATTCCTTGTTCATACATATTCCCTCTTTCCGATTGGTTTTCCAAGGAAAACTCTCTCTCTCTCTCTCTCTCTCTCTCTCTCTCTCTCTCTCTCTCTCTCTCTCTCTCTCTCTCTCTCTCTCTCTCTCTCTCTCTCTCTCTCTCTCTCTCTCTCTCTCTCTCTCTCTCTCTCTCTCCATTACTTTGATTTCTATATGTGAAGCAGGCTCATTCTTTGCCATTAATTTTGATTTGAGATATTGTTGGATCGTTGTTACTCTTTCTTAAGTTTTTGGTTTTTGGTAGATACATGGTGAACAACGTAGCTTAGCAGTTAACAACACTCATTCATTTGCGCCCTCCAATTATGCTCAATTTGAGACATAGTCAACGACAAGGGTAGTGCACTGCAAAAACCAGCATAAATGACCTACTTTAAAGTATTCAACCAATTTGTAGGACTTAGTGCCAAGAGGGCCAACATAGGTCACTCTGCCTCCATGTAACCCACAAGGAAGTAAAGAGTGCACACAACGGGCACTTTTTCATCTCCTACAAGATCCAAGGAATTTGGATTACCACAACAAAGTATTATAACATTCCATCAGTTTCCATTACATGTGATTCCAAAACAAAAGTAACATGTGATTTCAAAACAACAATACATATCATGCCAAAATTTAATTCACACTTACACAGGATTTGCTCCAGATTCGTACTCACAATATAGTTAGAAAAACACATTGGGTAGGAAAAACACAGTGGGTCGGAAATTACACTGGGTCGCGTTGGGTCGGAAAATTTCAATCCGACCCGACCCGACCAAGGTTCAGAAAATTTTGACCCGACCTGACCAAGCTTCGAAAAATTTCGACCCAACCAAGGTTCAAAAAATTGCGACCCGACCCGACCTGACCAAGGGTCAAATTTTTTTACAATTGGGTCGGAAATTTCCACCCAAAATTAGAATTTTTCAATACGGGATCGACTCAAAAAATTCATGATTTTTCGATACCCAAATTCGAAATTTTTTCAATACCCAAGATCAGACGTCCACCCGCCGTACTTCGGAATTTTTCCGAAAGATCGAAGGACCCTTTATACTGTCAAGTCAAATTTTTTAAAAGACTCAAATTTTTTCGAAGACTCGAATATTTTGAAAAACTTGACTTCTTTTTTACAGACCCAAATTCTCGAAGACTAGATTTTTTTCGAAGGCTCGAATTTTTCCGAAGGCTCTTATTTTTTGAAGGACTTGAATTTTTCCAATGACACGAATTTTTCCAAAGACTCGAATGTTTGAGATGCTAGATGTGCGAGATTGGCCATCATCCAAATCATCGGCCGCCACCTAGATCAGCCTCCATTGCCCATCAACGACGGACACTTTTTACAATATTTAATACATATATTTAGGTGGCAAATCTGGAACCTTGTTCATAGATTCCAACCGCGAATTTGTGAACACGATTCTTTTTGGATTTTTTTATTTCCTTATCTCTGGAAATCGAGTGTTTCTGTCCGTTTCAAGTAGCTAGCTCTTTAGGATTTATCTTCTTGGATTAAGTCGGATCAGGCGAAAGGGTTTACAATCTATTACGGCATGTTTCCCAGCTTGTCAATGGGATGATTAGGATTCAAACACTCTAGATACATGCCCACATATTCACTTGCAACTGAAACTCATTCACCAACAGATCTGCATTCAAAACAAGTGAATAACCAAACGATTCTTGCTTCTAATTAACTCAAAATATTTAGGAAACAACAACTTAGATTTACCTACTGATCTGAAACAAGAAACAAGAAACAAGAAATTAATTATCTATCAGCATGCTAGCAATCCAAAGATCAAGAAACACCCATCTATTGATTCTTGGATAGCCCAAGAACGTCAATAATTGGATTGTAAGAGGATATGCAGGATCTAAATCACAAATCCAGCCTATTTAGTTTACTTGGATGCTGAAAACTACTTAGACAAGAACAAGAAAACTAATCCACTCTATCCCAAATTGCATAATCTATTCCACAACCACAAACAAGAGAAAGGAATGCATGTTCATAAAGAAAGCTGCCATGAACAAGGGGCTCCAAGATTGCCAAGAACTCATGGAAGATCTTCTTTATTCAACAAGAGTAAATAACAATACAAGTAAAGCTCCCTCACAAGAGAGCGGGTCTCTTAAATAGACCAAGAGGCTGCCCATGTGGAGTCTAAGTGGTAATTCCACTAATTTACAAATTCCAAGTGGAATTAGCTCTTCGACTAGAGGTCACCATCAAAAGGTGGATCACTCTGATTTATTTAAGAGGGGTCTACATTTATTACATTGCCTAGAAACACTACTAGCTCCTACATGGTCATTCCTTCTCTGGAATTCACCATGAGGCTCACATGATTTAACCTATACTCCTAGCTAGTAGTTCTCGGCTGTCATTCTCGGCTCTCATCTTCATCCTTCTCTCTTCCTTCTGAGACCTCCTCGGTCAAGGGTGAGAGGTGCTCTTTATAACAACTCAGCTCGGCATCTTGGGGATTCCTTGGAATCTGCCAACATCATCCCCCCCAATTTGTTGCAGGACCCATTGCAACACATGTGAAATGACGTTGTTTTGCTTGGCACTTGGAAAAACGTGGATCTTCAGTCGTTTTTGTAAAACCAAGTGCTTATTTGCCACAAAATTGTTTCATTAAATTGGAGATCTCTCAATGGCTGCTACATCCCAGCCCGCTTGAGAACCTCTTGCGAGTCATGCTCGTCTTGTCGTCGTGTGATCTGCTTCCGTGCACTCATTTTCCTTCCCAGGGCTTCAAATACTTGGAAGTGGAGCTCTTCTATAAGATAACGGCCCCAGGTACTCTCATACTTTCTCAATGAAGCCAAACTCTTGCTAGTCTTCAATCATTCTGACATATCTGGAAGACATGAAAGCTTCACTGTAGTAAAGTCAGGCCATCATTTCGTGTTCATCTTTAGATTGGAGAGCCACGTTGGGATTGATCTGTATTGAATCTAAGCCAGGATCCCAAAAACATTCTTGATTCATCAAGAAGGCCATCGATCTACAATATTCGGCACTTTCCCTTATGCATAGATCAACGTTAGATTTATATGTGTGCCCGAAATCCAGCAATTGCAATCTCAGATCATCCATTGATGTGCTATCTAAAATGCCTGGAACTACCGGCCAATTTACCACTTCGACTCGCTGTTGCTCAATTGGCCAAGGATTTTTTTGTTTGAGCGACATATAGAATGGGTCAATTCTCTTCCATGCCGGTGTCCTTAGATACTCTTGCAACTGCCTGCTATCCTTTAGGATTTTATTTTGTCATTCCGGCTGGGGTTGCAATGTCGCAATGATCTCGGCCCTTGCGGAGTATTGGCTTTGATCGATCTCTTCTCGGTTGCCCCTCCTATTGCGAGCGTATTTTCTTTTAAATCTTGTGGATTCTTTGGTGTCTGCCAAATTGTTTCTTGGCCTGGTAGGTGAGGCTGCCCTACATTGTTGAGGCGGTGTTACATACCTATGTAACTAGCAGTACTTCAAACCCCTAATAGTCCCTTTAGTGTTGGGGCTAAATGGCAAGGTACCTTTAGGATTAAGGGTATGTGCCCTTGGATAAGGACGGGCAAGTGACTATACCTTAGTTGGAGGTATGGCGTCACCTGACCGTTGGATAAGGGGTACCCTTAGTATTAAAGGTAGGTGTCTTAGATTAAGGTAGTAGTGTCTTTGGTAAAGGGCATGTAGGTGTCTATATCGAGGTATGGAATCTAGTGAGGTGTTAGAAAGTCATTGGATGACTATTTTCCTAAACCTTGGGCCTCAACCTTGAACCATATCACTTTACTGGTCTAGGACCAAAGTATACTTGCACAACTTGGGCAATGGGACCTAGTAGGAGGGCGCCCTTCGAAAGTGTTCATTGAGTTCCCAACTCCCACAAGAAAGGCATTCAAAGAGTCATAGGTTATGGAAGGAGTCTCTTGACATTCCATAAGCCTATGGAGGCTCTTGGAGATTCTTTAACTCCCCTAGGCTTCTCTCTCTCTCATTGGATGAGCATGGAACCCCATAGTGCATTGGAGGGGTCCATGGGCCATCTATATGAGGGTAGTAGGGCACCCATTGGGAGGGAGAGATCTCTCTTGTTTGCTTGGCTTATGCTCTAGTGTTGCTACTAGTGTGTAGAGTGCTTTCTTGTGGTAGTATGCTTGAGGTTTGGATCTTGCTTATGGTATGGGACATAAGTAGGGTTTGGATCTTGAGTATGCTATGGAGTGTTGTGGTATGCTTGTGATTTGTTTATGGTTAGCAAGGGGGTGCTAGATAGGTCTTGCTTGGAGCTTGGATCTAGCTATGGTTGGGTGGTGAATACTTGAGGCCAGTTTGTTATCTATCTTTGTGTTTAAAGAGTAGGGACACAAGTGGAGGAGAGATCCTTGGAGGCTTGCAGATCCTTACTTACAGGTGCAGGCATCCTAGCTTGGAATTCAGGAGCATCTTGAAGCTTGCAGGTAGGCTTGGAGGACATTTGGAGGCTCTACCTTGGATTTGGAGGACTTCCTCACCTCTACTTGTAAAAGTGATATCAGAGATAGACAAAGGATGGTAACCTTTCTAACCTTCTTCAAGTTCTATTAAGATCACCAACTAAATTTTTTTGGGAAAGATTATAAGCTTTTCTAGTTGTAGGAAGCTTGTCATTGAAGTACCCAATGAATCTAGTTCTCTTTGGAAGAGAGTAGTGATGCTTATAGAATTGTTTAGGGGCTGATTTTTTATCATGTTAGAGAAGTTTTAAAGTGGGCTTTGGGTTTTTAGAAGTTCTGAAAAAAGATTTGTGGGATAGGTAGAGGAAGTCTTCCTCTACATACACAAACTTTTTTTGGCAAAAAGATTGATTCTAGTTATGTGTTTTGATCAAAACTAGTGTTTTTTTTGCATAAATGAAGTGTTTGAAGTTCTGATTTTCATTTTGAAGTTTTGTTTTTCAGACCTGTAAATTTGAAAATCAGATCTGAAAAGTGAAGTTTTCATTCAAACTTCATTAGTTACACCTTTCTATCTCCTAGTTTCATGAATATGACAATGTAGGAAGGGAATGGTAGTGTAACTTTGTGCATAAAACAAGTTTTGAGATTCTGTTTTTTGTCATTTTGAAGTTCTGATTTTCAGACCTGTAAATCTGAAAATCAGATCTGAAAATTGAAGTTTTCATAAAGCTTCATTAGTTATCCATTTCTAGACACTAGTTTCCTGGTTTTGGAAATCTAGAATAGTGAGAAATGTGAAAACTTTGATTGCTTTTGAAATGACAAATAGAATTGGAATGGGAATGAGAATGAAAACTTTATGTAAACATTAGCTTGGATTAGTTAATTGAAGTTTACATAAAGATTTGGTTTTCATTTTTGCTTTTGATTAAGGCAAATGTAGCTTGATGTTGTTGCTTGCAAATAGTAGGCTTGGATTGAGCTTACAAACAATAAGATTGAATGAATAGAAGTAAATGTTTTTTATTTGCATTGGATGTAACAATTGAAGCATTTAAATCATTCTAATTTGAGCACTTGTTGTATTTGCATAATAGGAAAACACACAAGCAACCCCAATGGATCAAACCAATGAAAACCCAACATTTGATCTATCAAACCCATCCAATGTGGCACAAGCTCTTGAACTTTTATACCAACAAATTCAAGCCACTAATAAGCAGCTTCTTGAAACTAATCAAAGAAACCAAGACTTAGAGTCTAGGTTAGCCAATCAAAAGAAGCATGTAGTTCCACCTCTTGTAAAAGTGTTTAAGGGGGAGAAGAAGTATAGGAACTTACAAGTGGTAAGTTCTTGGATAAATGTTTGGAACAAATACTTTGCCATGAACCAATTCCCTGAATCTGAAAAATTATCCACTGTCACCATGTTCCTTGAAGGAAGAGCCTTAGTTTGGTGGGATGACTTAGTTGCAAAGGGCAATCAACCTTCTACATGGGATTATTTTCTACCACTCTTAGATGACTATGAACACTTCCAAAAGTTGAGTCATCTAACCATGAATAAAGGTTTGGAACAGTTTATTCAAGATTTTCATGAGTACCTGAATCCACTTTATAGTGATATTCCACCTAAGGTACAAATGTTAATGTTTATTGATGGGTTACCAAAAGATTATCAAGTGGATGTTCGTAGGAACCATCCAAAAACCCTAGAAGATGCCATTAGGGCTGCAAAATACTTTGATGACACACTTAAGCCACCTAGGGGTCAACAGCCTAATGAGCAGAAAAAAGGTTTTCAATTTAAGAGGAAGGATAGGGAAGCTATTAATGAAACACATCCCAATTCCAACAATCCTAAGAAAAACTTTAAAAACCATCATGGTGGCAATGATAAAGCTGAAGCTCGTAAGAAAAACCTGTGCTTCAAATGCAATGGCGAGGGTCACCTTGCATGTGATTGCGTCAAAAAACAAGGCTCAACCTCAGGTAATCTATCTCGAAGTAATGAGATGGATGTTTGTTTCCTTAGTTCTTTAGTTTTTGGTCCTAATGACCTTATTTGCATTAAAGGTAAAGTTAATGATCAAGTTGTTAATGTTCTTTTTTACACGGAATCCATTCATAACTTTATTAATGTAAATTTGGTGCAGACGCTAAACCTTCCTACCAGAAAAAGTGAGAAAAAATACCGTGTGACAATGGCATCGGGAAGTAATTCCGATTTGATGGATTTTATTGTTTCTAATGTAGAATTGCACATTCAGGATTATTCTGAAAAACTAGAATTCCATGCTGTTCAATTAGCTAATGTAGATATTGTTCTTGGGCAATAATAGCATTTTGATAAGAACAAATCATTGAGAATTGATTTTGTTGAGAAATCTTTATCTTTTATGCATGAGAATTCTTTAATTAGGATCAAGGCTAATTTAAGTGTTAACACTAAAAATGTTAACCCTTATTCTAAACATGAACTTAATTCTATTATGAGGAATTCTGATTTTAAAGTTTATTTATGTTATCATAATGATATCATTTGCTGCAATGATGAAGAACTTAACATAAATGCCATGAATATACCCACTGAGAACACTACAGATTTTGAAGCCTATAATGAACTTAGGTAGGGATTCAATGATGTTTTTTCAGACCTTCCTGTAGGTTTATCACTAGAAAGGACAGTTGATCATAAAATTGACCTAATACTTGGAGCAATTCCAATCGCACAGCGTCCTTATAGGATGAGTGCATCGGAAGAGGCTGAGGTAAATAGGCAATTAGATGATTACCTGAAAAAGGGGTGGGTACAACCTAGTAAGTCTCCTTGGGCATCACCAGTGGTTCTGGTGGCCAAGAAGGATGGGACTATAAGGTTTTGCGTCGACTATAAGAAATTGAACAAGGTAACCGTTAAGAATAGATATCCACTGCCATGAATGGATGATCTAATAGACTATCTTGGTGGTGCTGGGTACTTTATCAAGATAGATTTAAGATCGGGCTATCATCATATATGCATTAAGGCAGAAGATATACCAAAAACCGGGTTTTGAAATCGCTTTGGTCACTACAAATTTTTGGTGTTGCCTTTTGGTTTGACCAATGCACCGGCAACTTTCCAACAAATGGTGAACGATTTGTTCAGGCCATATTTGGGAAGATTCGTAGTGGTATTCTTAGATGATATCCTAGTGTTCAATAAGACTGGGGGCGGAACATAAAGAATATCTTAGGATTGTCTTGGACATTCTGAGAAGGGAAAAGCACTTTGCCAAGGAGTCTAAGTATGACTTTTTTGCTAAGGAATTGTTCTACTTGGGGCATAAGATTTTCGAACGGGGGGTGGAGATTGAGGCTGATTGTATTCAGAGGATTATTGATTGGCCTATTCTCACCACAGTTCGATAAATCAAGTCTTTCTTGGGGTTTGTGGGATTTTTCCGTTGGCATATTCCCCAATTTGCTTGATTGGCATTTTCCCTTACCCAGGCCTTGAAAGGCTATAAGAAGCTAAGCCTGAGGGCTAAGAGTGCACTAGTGGTGTGGACGGAGGATATGAATAATTGTTTTGAGTTGCTTAAGAAAAGTGTCACTTTGGCACCAATACTAATCATTGGCGATCCTAATAAGACTTTTGTGGTTAGGACCGATGCCAGTGATTATGCTATTGGAGTTGTTTTGATGCAGGATAGACATCTTGTGGCTTATGAAAGCAAGAAACTCAATCCTGCTCAGTCTAGGTATTGTACCTATGAGAAGGAACTGTTTGCAATTGTTCATTTCTTGAAAAATTTGGCAACATTATTTGTATGGAGCCAGATTTGAAGTTTTGACGGATCATCAGACTCTTCGATATTTCTGTGATGCTACAGATTTAAAGGGGAGGCAAGCTAGATGGGCTGAGCTGATGCAAATCTTTGACTTTTTTATACGTTATTGTAAAGGAAGTCAAAATACTCTAGTGGATGCTTTAAGTCAGTTACCGATTATTAATCAGTTGTGCTTTACTATTATAGAACCGGAGTTGTTTCAGTCTCTTTATAAACTATATGAGTCTGATCCTTTTTTTAAAAAGTATTGGCAACAAGTACTTTCGGGGGTCGATTCAGGTTTGTAAGATTCCTCCAATAAGGGAAAGATTGAAACCGATTACCTAATTCGAAACAGGATTTTGTTTCGTAAAGGAAAGGTGTGTGTACCGGAGAATGACACTGTAAGGGCCCAAATCTTGCATGAGTGTCATGATAGTCCATGCGCAGGACATCCGGGTATACAAAGAACACTTGACTTAGTTCGAAGGCAATTTTGGTGGCCTAAGATGAAAAGTCAGGTAGAGGCCTATGTACTTAAATGTACTAAGTGCCAGTTAAATAAAGTAGAGAGGCTAAAAGCTAGTGGCCTATTACATCCTTTAGATACTCCTACCAGAAAGTGAGAAAGTATATCTATGGATTTTGTGGTCGGGCTTCCACGTACAGGGAAGGTCCACGATTCGGTTTGGTTCATTGTTGACAGACTTACGAAGTTTGTTCGATTTATCCCAACGAAAACTATTGTTAAAGCTTCAGAACTAGCTCAACTGTTTGTTGAGAAGCTTTTTTGACTGTACCGGATGCCTTGCGATATTGTCAGTGACCGTGACCCAAAATTCACTGGGAATTTTTGGCAAGAAGTATTTGAAAAGTTGGAAACAACTTTAAGTTTGAGTTCTACAGATCATCCGGAATCAAACGGTCAAACGGAAAGGAGCAATCAGATGATGGAGGATATGCTTCGAGCATATGTGGGCCATCGGCAGTCTGATTGGGAATAGTACCTTCCACTGGTGGAATTTGCATATAATAGTGCAAAACATTCAGCGACTGGATTTAGCCCTTTCATACTTATGTATGGTTTTCAACCTCGATCACCAATTAGTGTTGGCATGAAAAACCTATGGGTGCAAGCCGCAGCTGATTTCCTTGCGGATATGCAAGAAATGTTACAACTGGCTAAAGATAGCATAAGAAGTGCCCAGGATTGGGCAAGGCACTATGCTGATCTATCTCGAAAGCACAAGGTATTCATGGTCAATGACTGGGTATTTTTGAGAGTCCCTAGTCACTCTAGGGGCTTGAAAAGTATTAAGTGTGCAAAGTTGGTGCCTAGGTATTGCGGTCCTTTTAAGGTTATCCAAGTGATAAACAAGGTCGCATACAAACTAGACCTTCCAGCTAACGTTAAAATTCATCATGTTTTCCACGTTAGTAAGTTGAAACCCTCGTTGAGGGTTGGGGAGACCCTGGTCCCTGTGGAAGATCTAGTGAAACTTCCTCATGGTGAGTCGGTGAGACCACCTGAACCCGAGGCGATTGTTAATAGCCGGCAGAGAACTCTACGGAGTAGAGTGCTTCGGGAATTTTTAGTCAGGTGGAGGGGCAAATCAGAAGAGGAGGATACCTGGGAAAAGGAGGCTGACCTCCAGAAGAATTTTCCAAATTTTTCCCTACAAGGAAAAATTTAAGTTTAGGGGGAAGGAATGTTACATACCTATGTAACTAGCAGTACTTCAGACCCCTAATAGTCCATTTAGTGTTGGAGGCTAAATGGCAAGGTACTTTTAGGATTAAGGGTATGTGCCCTTGGATAAGGACAGACAAGTGACTATACCTTAGTTGGAGGTATGGAGTCACGTGATAAGGGGTACTCTAGTATTAAGGATAGGTGTCTTAGATTAAGGTACTAGTGTCCTTGGTTAAGGACAGGTAGGTGTCTATACCTTGGATGGAGGTATGGAACCTAGTGAGGTGTTAGAAAGTCATTGGATGACTATTTTTCTAAACCTTGGGCCTCAACCTTGAACCATATCACTTTATTGGTCTAGGACCAAAGTATACTTGCACAACTTGGGCAATGGGACCTAGTAGGAGGGCGCCCTTCTAAAGTGTCCATTGAGTTCCCAACTCCCACAAGAAAGGCATTCAAAGAGTCATAGGTTATGGAAGGAGTCTCTTGACATTCCATAAGCCTATGGAGCTCTTGGAGATTCTTTAACTCCCCTAGACTTCTCTCTCTCTCATTGGATGGGCATGAAACTCCATAGTCCATTGGAGGGGTCCATGGGCCATCTATATGAGGGTAGTAGGGTGCCCATTGGGAGGGAGAGATCTCTCTTGTTTGCTTGGCTTATGCTCTAGTGTTGCTACTAGGTAGTATGCTTGAGGTTTGGATCTTGCTTATGGTATGGGACATAAGTAGGGTTTGGATCTTGAGTATGCTATGGAGTGTTGTGGTATGCTTGTGATTTGTTTATGGCTAGCAAGGGGTGCTAGATAGGTCTTGCTTGGAGCTTGGATCTAGCTATGGTTGGGTGGTGAATACTTGAGGCCAGTTTGTTATCTATCTTTGTGTTTAAAGAGTAGGGACATAGGTGGAGGAGAGGTCCTTGGAGGCTTGCAGATCCTTATGTATAGGTGGAGGCATCCTATCTTGGAGTTGGGGAGCATCTTGAAGCTTGCAGGTTGCTTGGAGGACATTTGGAGGCTCTACCTTGGATTTGGAGGACTTCCTCACCTCTACTTGTAAAAGGCGGCTTCGCCAGATAGCCATCCAGGGCCTTAGTGCCCGTGTTGCTCTCTTTTTTCCGTTTGCTTGTGGAAGGCTCAGCTTCGCCCACATCTGCCGGTTTGGGAAAGAATCTTCTGGTCTTTGGCAAATCAGCCAAGTGCTTGGGTACTTTTTGTTGTAGGGCTGATGGGCCCATCAAAGTCTATACCCCACTTATGGAAGGCTTCGCCTTCGATAATGGGTGTCAAATATTCATACAGTTTTAAGAGATCATTAGAAGCATTTGAATAGTTAGCTCTCTCTCTCTCTCTCTCTCTCTCTCTCTCTCTCTCTCTCTCTCTCTCTCTCTCTCTCTCTCTCTCTCTCTCTCTCTCTCTCTCTCTCTCTCTCTCTCTCTCAAGCCTGTGAGCTTGAACACTCCTGAGCATTCTTGCTCATTTCTTAGAGTTGTTTAGAGATTGCTATTGCGCCACTGCTTATTAGCGTAATGCTTAATTCAAACTTTCTTTTAGCCATTCAAAAATTGCTTAGAGTATGTGATTTTGATCCGCAACTTATTGTACTCATTTACTTCTGTTACATTTTCATGCTGAATCAATACTATCCTTTATTGCGTTCAGCTTCGTCTCAGAATGTATGCATTTCCATAGTTCTTCGCGACAAATTATTTGTCTAATAATTCAATGCTTAATTGTTTGGCTACGTAATCACTGTAGTACTGATGATTTCAAAGTTAGTTACTATAACATTAAACGTGATTTTTATCACTATTGTTTTGTTTGAAATTGATAGGCGTAGTCATGCATTGAGAAAGAGGAAGATAGTTTATTCCGCCATGCACGAAAAGTTTTCTTTCTAGACACACGAATTATTTTCATTCGTTTCTTTTCGAGCTAGCTCTATCTTTTGCACACCACTTTCCGACATGGTATCAGAGCTAAGTCTCTAATACTTGATATCTTTCATGATATCAGTATCAGAGAATTGATTTCCTATTGTTTGCATTACTGCATCTTAGCGTTATCAATATAATTGACAGACTAAGTTTCAAATAGATTCTCAAAGTAAAATCAGTCTTATCAAAAACAAGCTGAATGGATTCAATTATTATTTGTGGAAATTGAATATGAAGACCTTGCTAATTGCCAGCGAATTATGGGATGTTGTTACAAGTACAGAAGTAAAATATGAAGACGACGACTCAAAGTGGAAATCGAAGGACGGTAAAGCTTTCGCGCTTATTATCCTCAATATATCAGATACACAAATTGAACACATAGCTGAAGCTAAAACATCAAGAGACATTTGGGACATCCTGAACTCACTATATGACGTGAGAGACATAACTACTAAGTTACATCTACGAAGAAAATTCTTCACATTCAAGATGTTTCAGAGTCACATTAGCCAGTTTAAGAATCTCTTGCAACAGATGGCCGCTGTCGGATCAGTCATAGATGATCAAGATACAATTATGACATTGCTTTCAAGCTTGCCCTCTACATATGAGAATTGGGTGATGATCATATCGACACACTCATATTTAACTCTTACTAGAGTTATCACTATGTTGCTGCAAGAAGACAATAGAAGAAGTCAAGACACTTCATCTACTTCCTCCTCTCAGGCTCTATTTGTCAACAAAGGCTCGAAGCGACAAAAGCATAAAGGCTCCAAGAAGGCTGCAACGAATCGGAAGCCGACTCAGGGTCAAGAACAGTCATCAAATCCACAGTCGAAGTATTTTGTAGGTATTGCAAGCACAATAAACATGAGATCAAGGATTGCCAAATTATCCAAGCGAAGAAAGTAGCCAAGCAACCTAATCAATAAGCAAACATAGTCTCATCATCTCCCCAGGTCGAAGTGGACGAAGGCGCATTCATGGTCAAAGATCAAAGCACATTTTTGGATAATTCATGGTTTATCGGTTCTGGAGCAACTCAACACATGACCAATCAACGTGAGATTTTCAACTCCTACACGCCTTATAGCATGAAGAAATCTTGGTGACAATAGTACTCACACCATTGAAGGTGAAGGTACTGTAAGATTGCAATTCCAACATGATCAATTCAAATTGCTATCAAAAGTCTTATATGTTTCTAAATTCTCTACAAATCTATTATTAGTAGGTAGAATTATGGATTTAGGCCATAAGGTAGAATTCGAATCTGATCAATGTAGAATTATTGATAGGAGTGATAAGATCCTTGCACTCGGCAAGAGACAGAGTTACTTATGTAAATTGGCACACTGTTATTCTGAGTCTAGTCAAGTCTTGAAAACCTCTGTTCTAGTCAATAAAGCATTACTATGGCATCATCGCTTAGGACATGTGAATCATGCATCTAATTTGAACATGTCCAGACAATCCATGGTCCTTGATCTCGACTATCCTTCTGGTAAGGTCAATCTCCATGTCTGTCATAGTTGCATCTTTGGAAAGCAGACTAGGATTCCTTTTAGATCAAACCATATGCATGCAGCAGAAGGTCTATTAGATGTTCTTTATATAGATATATGTGGACCTATGCAAACTCCTTCATTGCTAGATGCAAATTACCTCATTACCTTTATTGACGAATTCTCCAAAGAATAGTTATTTATTTCATTAGACAAAAATCAGAGGCTTTCATCAAATTCAGACAATTCAAAGAGCATGCTAAGAATCAAACTGGCAAATGAATCAAAGCGCTGAGGTCAGATAATGGAGGAGAATACATCTCCAACAAATTCAAGGAGTACTGTCTTAACAACTACATTGAGCAACAATATATCACCTCCCCTCGCCTCAGTCAAATGGTCTTGCTGAGAGAAAGAACAGAACCTTAGTCGAATCGACAAAGTGCATGTTATCACATGCAATACTTCCGAATTCGACATGATCGATCTGGGCGAAGCTCATTTCTGCCTTGGTATACAAATCCACAGAGATATAAAACAAAAATTGATCTACATTACACAACAGAGGTACATCTACAACATTTTAGTCAGATATAATCTGATCAATTGCAAGTTAGCTCTCTCACCAATGGAACCAAGACTCAAATTGTCACAGGACCAGTGTCCCCAAACATTTCATGAGAAACAGCAGATGCGTGAGTATCCTTACCATTCTATTATATGATCTCTTATGTACGCCATGATCTGTACCAAGCCAGACATAGCTTTTGCAGTAAGCTCTCTCAAGCAGTTTATGACTAATCCTGGTATAACACATTGGAAGGCTCTTATCAGAGTCATGAGATATCTTCAAGCTACTATGGACTTTTGCATTTGTTATGGAGCAGTCGGCAATGACAAACTCAATTTTCTCAATGGTTACACAGATGCGAGTTAGGCAGGAGATGTGGACACTTGTACTACTTCCAGATTTACATTCTTCATCAACAATGGTCCAATTTCCTGGAACAGTTGCAAGCACTCTTTGATAGCTCTATCTTCCACTGAATCAGAATATATGACAGCCTCTCAAGCTACAAAGGAAGAAATTTGGTTGAAGAACTTACTTTTAGATATTGGTCTGAATCAATATGCTCTGACAACATTATTTTGTGATAATCAAAGTGCCATCACTTTATCAGCCAACCCTAGATTTCATTCTAGGAGTAAGCACATTGAACTGAAGTATCATTTCGTCAAAAGCACAATTCTCAATGAAGAGGTCAGATTGCAGCACTATAGAATGCAATGTATGGCAACTGATATTTTCACCAAAGCATTAAGTTTGGAAACACACAGAAGATTCTGTGTAGAACTAAGTTTGAAGGTCAAGGCATTCAAGGATTCAGATTAAGGGGGAGGGATTATTCTCCTTCTTACCAATCGTCTAATTGGTTTTAATCTTCATCCATTGTTAATCCAGTTTTGTGGATTTTTCCGTGTGTTTACACAGTCTGCAAAATTACAAGTGTTTTTACACAATCTGCAGAATTACATGGAGTTTACGACAGTGTCTCTTTTTTCGCCTGTCAGGAATCCCGTTGAAAAATACAGTGTCATCTTTTTCGCATTTTTTGTCTGACAGAAATCTTGTGTAAAATCACAGTGTCTCATTTTTTGCTTTTTCCAAAGAGCCTCAAATGTTAAGGAAATGTCTCTAGCAAAGTGTGGGGCAACCCTAAATGAGATTTAAGGACACCTCCTTTTTCATATTTTTTGCAAAATAAACCCGACAGTGTTGTCACCTATGGCTATTTTAGTTCATTTCTGCAGAAGTGACAGTTTGATTCATTTATGCAGACAAACGCTTTACGGCCAATTTCCACCGCTTATCAGCAATCAATGACAAGAAACCGGATGGATGCCAATGGAGATCAGCCAACTGGCAATCACAATTGACAACCTAATTTCTTAGTATAAATCGTTGTTCATATTCATACAGTTTTAAGAGATCATCAGAAGCATTTAAATAGTTAGCTCTTCCTCTCTCTCTCTATCTCTCTCTCTCTCTCTCACTCTCTCTCTCTCTCTCTCTCTCTCTCTCTCTCTCTCTCTCTCTCTCTCTCTCTCTCTCTCTCTCTCTCTCTCTCTCTCTCTCTCTCTCTCTCTCTCAAGCTTGCAAGCTTGAACACTCATGAGCATTCTAGCTCACTTCTTATAGTTGTTTAGATATTGCTATTTCGCCACTGCTTATCAACATAACGCTTAATTTAGACTTTCTTTTAATTGTTCAGAAATTGTTTAGAGTATGCGGTTTTGATTCGCAATTTATTGTACTCATTTACTTCTGTTATGTTTTCATACTGAATCAATACTATCTTTTATTGTGTTCAGCTTCGTCTCAGAATGTATGCATTTCTGTAGTTCTTCGCGACAAATTATTTGTCTGATGATTCAATGCTTAATTGTTTGGCTATGTAGTCACTGTAGTACTGATGATTTCAATGTTTGAAAGAGATCCAAAAGTAACGGATCAAAAGAAAGAACTGTAGAAAATGAAAGATGAAGACAACCGTGAACCTGCATATAAAGTGAGCTCCTCGCCCAACAAGTGGTGCTCAAAGCTCGACATTGCAAGGGTCCAAGGCTGCAACTATAGAACTATCAGTTCCTCCACCCTGTCACCAAGCCTTCATCATGTTTCTTTGCCGTCACCAAACCATTCGACCAATCTGTTTCTACCACCAATTTTTGATGATGAGTCCATCCCCTTGAGACTGATAATCGAAGTTAGTGTAATCTGCAGATCAAAGGTTTTCCTTGAGATTGACCTGCATCATTTAGAAAAGAGTAGATGTATCTGCAGTAGTTCGATTGCTAAATCGGTGACAATATAAAGTGGATTGGCAAGTGAACCGTGAGTAGATTTCCAACTGGCTTTTTTCTTCCCAACACTTTTCATTTTGAATATAACGGAATCAGCTCTGGGAGACTTTGACAAATGCTATCTTTGGAGATTTTGAAGACATTATAATGGAAATTATTCTTATTTTCAATGGATGGTTGCAATGTGGGCATTCACAGTATGGATCAAAATGCAATTCAACCCAAAATGTGTGCAAATCAACACAAAAAAAGACCTGCTTCACATCCCTTCCATCTCCACCCCTCTCTAATCGTCCTCACCATGAATCACCCTTTGTTGCATCTCTTCCTTTGCTTGCACCGTATCCTCCCCCACATATTCGGTCTTCTGTTTCTTTTTCTCCTTCGTCATCCTCGTAGAATCCTATACCTCCACCCTCCCGTGTACCTTGTCCAAGATGCGGACGTTTTTATATGCAGGGCGCATGCCTTTCCAGGCATCAAAAGGCTTGTACTGCCTTCCAACAACGAGCTTCCCTTTTAGAATCTCCCCAAACACCACATCCTGCTCCACTTTCTTCTTCGGCCTCAAGTTGGGTTTGGGCTCGCAATCTTTTTGGGCTCCTTTTATCTTGGTTTTCCTCGACCACGCCTTTATGCCCGCATTCCTAAGGCCCTTCGCCTTGACGTTCAAAGAGCTCTTCGACTACCTTTGACTCGTTTAGCTACCAACCCTTCTGATATCGTGGCTTGGCATATTTTTTTGCTCTTTTCTCTTTGGTGTTTGCCTCTTCCTCCAAGAGGTGGTGAAGCAGGTCATCGGGAAACGCGTAACAGAATTTGGCGTTTCATGTCACTTGATTGGGAAAATTTGCAAGAGGAACTTTTTGTTCGTTGCAATGCACTTGCAGCAAAACGGGAGTTTAATTCAGGCTCCGACTTGGGTTCCATTCCTATTCATAGTCGTCTACGTCGTTGTGTTTTGCTTGAACAAGCTGGTGAATTATCTCGGGCTGTACATGCTCTTGCTCCATCAATTTCGGTAGCACCTTCTTCTACAACTATTCAGGCATTAGAACACCTTCATCTCCATGCAAGTGATACTCTTCCTTTATTTGTGGAAGACTTTCAACTTGACTCCGATCTTCAACTTGCAGAAGCTCATTCTATGAAAGCTTTTTCGCGTAGTCCTCGCCTCTCAGCCGGTGGACCTTCAGGAATGGTTTTTGAACATCTACGTGATTGTTTTTCACCAGAAGATTCTGCTAGTGGCTTTGATCTTCTCTTCAAGGTGTGCTCTTTCATTGCATCTGGGCAAATCCCACCTTCAGTTGCTCATTTTTTAGGTGATGCTCGTCTTTTAGCATTGGATAAAGCTTCTGGTGGTGTGCGTCCAATTGAAGAGGAAAAATGTTTATACAGGTTGGTGGCAAGGGCACTCTGTTTCCAGTGTCGAGAAGCATTTCATGCTCATGTTTTTCCATTTCAATTTGGGTGTGCTACTCCTGGCGGTTGTGAGACAGTCGTTCATGCTTTACGCGCTATTTTGGATATTCATCCTGACTGGGTAGTATTGCAAATTGATGTTGCTAATTTTTTTAACTCAGTTTCTCGGACGGCTATCTTTTAAGAACTTCATGGTGCTCAAGATACACTTGCCATGCTCATTTCTTTTGTGTGAAACTTCTACTCAAAAAGTTCTCCCTTATACTTTAGGTCATGTTTCTTGTGCTGGTGATGTTACCGTCATTTCTTCTGCTGAAGGAACTCGTCAAGGAGATTCTTTGGGTGGTCCTCTCTTTGCTTTGGCACATTATCGCACATTGCGCGCTACAGTTTCAGCTTTTCAATCCTGTCTATTCCCCTCTATTGCAGATGATACTCATATTGTGGGGCCTGCAAGTGAAGTTGTCCATGCTTTTTTGCATTTCTCAGTTCAACTTTCTTCTATTGAGCTTAGAGTGAACAAGGATAAGTGCATTGCTTGGTGCCCAAAAGGCCTTCCAACAGATATCTCCTTACCTAAAGGTTTCATTACTTCTTAGCTTGGGATTAAGGCTTTGGGTGTTTGGCATTGGTTCTTCTGGATATGTCAATTCATTTATGTGGGAAGCTCTGGATGGATTTGCTCGACATTCTGATTTGTTGCCAAAGCTTGAAAATTCTCAGGTTGCATTTGAAATTCTCACTCAGTGCTTTGCTCAACGTCCTTGCTATCTTCTACATTGTGTATCTCCTTCACATGATATAATATCCTTACTTCGAGATTTTGATGATACTTTATTGGGCGTATTTGGTCGTCTTTTGGGGCTAGGAACCTTTGACACTTGTGAAGGTCAGTTTTCTAAGCGCAAATTTCTCTTCCTGTTTCCTCTGGTGGTGTTGGCCTTGTATCTACTGCTTGCATTGCACCAGCTGCTTTTCTCAGAAGTTGGACTCTTGTTGCCTCTGCACTAGTCTCCGGGTTTCAGCAGGGTAACCAGCCTCTTCTTCTTGATACAATAGCTCATGTGGAGACTAGCAATTTTGCTTTTCAACAAGCTCTATGCACTGCTCGAGATTTACTTCCACCACTTGTATAGCCTTTTGTGCCTCCCCTTGAATCTTTGGTGACAAATCAACAAAGAGTTTTTCAGAAGACTATTATGGAGTATCTTCACTCTTATTCCTTCGGTCAACTTATCAAAGATTCACCTTCTGATGTAGTTCGAGCTCGTCTTCTATCTTGTGCTGGTCCAGGTGCTGGGGCTTGGTTGGTTGCATGTCCAGTTCTTCCACTATTGAGACTCAATAATGGCTTGTTTATAACTACCCTTCGAACTAGATTGGGACTTCCACATCCAATATTAATTGGTATCTTTTAGTGTTCACGTGGGCATGTATTGGATTCCTTGGATACTCATCTTATGCGTTGTCCATCAGGTGGAGAACGTATTGTTTCACATGATTCCATTCGTGATGCCCTGGCTACTGTTGCTCATGATAGTGGCTTTCATGTTGTTCGAGAACAGACACACATTTTACCAGGGCCTTCATCGCAATCTACCCGACGACAAGTTGACCTTGTTTTCTCGCGTGATGGAATTCGTACTCTGGGAGATGTTGTAATTGCTAATCCCTCTCGTCAGGACCTTCTTCGTCGTTCTTCCACCGCGCAAGGGGCCGCTACATCTCAAGCAGTTCAAAAAAAGGACCGAGATTATAATGATCGTGCACTCGCTGAAGATTTCATCCCCTTTGCCTTGGAAGCTTATGGTTGTCTTCACAAGAAATTTAATGATTTTTTATCTTTATGTGCGAAGCTTATGGTGAAACGCCAAGGACAAAGCATTACCTTACCTTCCGTCATTATTTCTTTCTACCGCCAGCATATTTCTATAGCATTACAACGTTCACAGTCGATTTCAATTCTTCGACGAGCTTAGTTTGCAGGAGCGGCTGCTTCAAAGCTTCCTGCATTACCTATTACTGGATCTAATTTAGTTAGTGATTTACATTAGGCAGTTGATTTTGAATAATTAGTTTAATATTTGATTTCTGACTTATATCGGGCAGTTGGTTTTAAATAATTAGCTTACTATTCTAAGTTTAACTTAGCTTTTAGGTAGCTTAATTTGTTTATGCCGTTCTACGATATTTTATTTTGAATACTTTAATCTTTTTGTCTAGCTTAATTCGTTTATGCCGTTCTACGATATTTTATTTTAAATATTTTAATCTTTTTGTTTGATCATGGTTTCCCATCATTTTTAATAAAATGAGGGATAATTATTATTGATGTGAAATAAATATGGAAGCATTTGCGTGAACCATCAAAATTGGCCCATCATTGGAAAGGAAGGATGATTTGGGCACACAAAATATGGGCATCGATTAACGAATTGGAAAGGATCGAAGCACTAAAAATCATGCTTCGATCCTCTCCAATTTGCTAAATGATCCCCTATTTTCACCATAATCAATCTTTGCGAGGGAAGAAAACAGAAAATCATCCTTCGATCCTGCTCTTATCAGCAATCCCTGGAGATGTCTCAGCATCCTGCAGATCTCGAACAAAGGAGGGGAATGGCTGCCCAGCAGTTTTGGAGGTAGGCGGCCAAGTAGCGAGGACATTTGCTAGGCAAAGAAAGTTCTATATCCTTTTGGGCGATTCAGCTCCCTCTTATTTGTGTATTTCTTGTCAAGAGCTTCGTCTCCGAAGACTTCTGGAGATTTTTTGATTTAAAATATTTGATTAAAAGAGGATTTGAGGGGCAGGAAGGGAAGGGGATGGCAATTACACAGTGAGGGAGCTGTTGGGACGGGTCCTTGAGGCGCAGGAGGTTGGGGCTAAGGGGTTTCTTTCTTTCAGGTTCCATTCGGGTGTTACGCCACACACAATGTTCGCAAGAGGGTAATGCTAAGGGGTAGATGTTTTCCTTAGGTTTGCACTTTTTCTGTTCTTGTCTTCCAGGTTTGGCCTCTTTCTAATATTGCACTTCCTGAATAACATCACAACCCTTGCTTTTTCTTGTCTGTCCTAACGATTGCTTATGTCTCAACCCATTTCTAAGTCTTAACCGCTTTTTTGGCATTAATTGTTTTGCATCATTGTACCAGGTCAGTATTTACTTGCATTTGGGACTAGTTTTTTGTGGAAAGTTTGGGAAATGAAATCATGTTACTGATAATAATAATAAGAAGAACATGTATCTATGTATTAAGGATTAGATAGGGTGAGTATGGTAACGGCTCGCCATTGAGATTGCGAATATTGAGGAGTGGGAGGGTTTCATATTGACGGGTGAGGCGTCCGGGGTCTGGGATGTCTGGTGAAGGAATCTATTGGGAAGCGGGGGCGGTGCGGATGGATACGATGTCGGATCCAAAAGGCAAAGAGTACTGGATCCTCCTTATTTTTCTTCTGCTGCATCAGGAGGCCCAAACTTTGCAGCATCGTATCTGGAACCTAAGTCATTCCCGGTCGTCCGATTGCGGGGGCTTCCTTTCTAACTGCCCAGAGGCTGATGTGTTTGAGTTTTTCGCTGGCCTTGATGTTGTGGATGTGCATGGGCCGATTTTCTGGAGAAGCCTATGTTGTTTTTGGTACTCTTGGTAGAAATGGTACAAATCATAGGGAAAGGTTTAACTTTTTGTTTAGATGTAATTTGAATAAACTTCATAATTTTGGAGAAGGTCCTATTAAATGGTCTGTTTTTAAGTCTTTGCTTGTTAGTACTCGTTATACGAATAACCATATTAGAATTTTGAATCGCCTTAGATGTCTTAGAGAAAAACATGTGCATTCCTCTAGGCCTCTTAGCCCAATCCATACCACCCAAGTACTCTATGTCAGTTATAACATACGAAGCAATAGTATGCTATATGTTGGCTAAACTTTTCGGTCTGCTTTTGTATGTTTTCAAGAACATGTTCGAGAAGCTAGAAGAGTACATAGCTCTAAGTTTCCTAAAGAAGAATTAAAACCTTTGTATACTGCTATAGCCACATGTGGTTTTGAGTCTTTTCGGGTCTTTCCCATTGAGCACATTGTTGGAAATTTTTCTAATTCAAAAGAGTTTTTCAAGGTAGCGTGGCTTCATGAACTTTTTTGGATGAGAACTCTTCAGTCCTTTTTTCCTAGAGGTTATAATCTTGAGAGTAAGTCCAAGTTATGAAAGAGTAGAAACTTTGCCAAAAGGACTTTCATGTTGTGGAGAACCCACTCTAAACCTAAAAACATTACACCTTATGTTCGCAATGGTCTGAAAGTTTGGAAACCTATATCAGAACATCTATCCCCTCGTCCAGATTGCTACATTCCACAAGCTGTGATCACACACCTTCTCCTCCCCTCCCTTCTCCTTGTGCTACTTTTAATGCTTCTAACTTTTTGCCCCCTAGTAATAATGTTGTCTCTAGAACGTTTGCTTATAGAGATTACGTAAGGAGGCTACTTTATTTGGATTGTGTTATGTCTTTGGGTAAGTTCTCCCTCGATATGTTTAATAGATACAATCCTAAGAACCTGTTTCGGTTGCTCTATACTTTAGATAATATGTCTTGTCAAGATCTGGGTATTTCACCTTCTCATTTTTATCAGCTTAAAACTCTTTTAAGTCGCTTTATAAAATCCAAAGCTAATGTTAAAACTAAATGCTTTACCTCTAGTAAAGATCTACTCATCACAATTTTTACTTCACCTGATCTTGACAAAATTAGTTTGAGGTCTATTCTTAGAAAGCCTGAAGTTATGAATGCTATTTCTCCTTGTGTGAAGAAAATTTGGAATCATCCAGTGGTTGCTTGGAAATATGTTAAAACTATAGGACAAAAAGCCTTTAATTATGTTGATATTGGTCGGAATCTTTCAGAAAAGAAAAAGTTGCCTATCCTTAATAGCCCTTGTTCTTGTGGTGACTCCTGTTATTCGAAGTTTTGTGATTTTTCTTTAGGTCATATTGTTACTGCACATACATCAATCCTTCCCTCATCATTTTTGAAAGAGTCCTTTTCTAAAGGCACTAAATTTTGTCCTCCTCTTTCAGTTCATGCTTGCTTGTTAAAATCTATAACTACGAGTATTAATAAGTTCATTTACCATATTGAAGAATCTTTTGGAGTCCATGGTTTGTTATCAGAATGGAAAAATAAAGTTCTAACTTATGTAACTTTGAGTTTGAAAAAAGTCTCATCTGTCCCATCTTCTAATACTGATACTTCATTTTCTAATGAGGAAGTTCTTCTTCGTAAGTTTCATAGACGTTTTGTCATTTCGTATGGCAACAACTATCAAGCTTGAGAAGCAATGAATGTGAAAGAACGAAGGGATGACACTTCACAAAAATGTACATCTTAATAAAGTAAGAAAAAATACAAACTCCTCCTACGATCCAACTACATCCAATATTCATCGGGAGGAAAGGGGGGGGGGGGGGGGAGCACATTATAGTTCATGCCGCAAGCAAAGTTGCAATACATTTCTATTGAACCATAGCATGCACACCCCTCTACAAAAGCCTAATACTTATAAACCATAGCACATGTGACATTGCTTTTTAGCTACTCACTTTCTTATATAATAGAATAAGTAAATTACATGAGCCAAATAGAAACATGTCACTTTCTATTTGCATCTCTCTCTCTCTCTCTCTCTCTCTCTCTCTCTCTCTCTCTCTCTCTCTCTCTCTCTCTCTTAGAATCCAAAAAATTGGGGAGCTAAGGAGCTTGCTTTGTTTTTAGTATTTTGTCTTTGTTTTAGTAACTCGTATACACATTATGATCCTTGTTCTGATTTATTTTATTTTATGTTTTATTTTATTTTTAATTAGATTTAATCTGTAAATTTTATTTTTGAATCTCACCCAAGAGAATCCAGATTCTTTCGAAACCCAGTTAGCAACTTATGCTTGGGTATTGATGAGACATAAGCAATGCTTTTGGCTAAGATTTTTTGTTTATTGAATTTTTTATTATTGTTTTGACATAGATCCTGTGACTTTTTGAGTTGCTCGTATATTGTTTCTAAGGTTTACCTTATGACATTACTAACTTCTCTATATAAATTTGTGAAATTGGATATATTCTAATTTCACAATTAGATATAAAACATTCTGATAGTAAAAAACGCTACTAATCATATTCACATTAGAACTATATATAGAGGTCCGATTTACCCATGCCAAAATCATGCAGCCCGCCCCTAATCACTAGGGACTCCCCCATGTGGCCACACCTCTCCGATCGTGATACTTCCGACCCATATGCTAAGGTGTGAATCCTTCCTAACTAACTATCCCATGACACAATTGTCCTATATTATCGTTATCCCTGGCTTGAATTGCCTCAACACTTTTGAAAATTGATTTTCATAGAGGGGTTGATTTTTGTTCAAGCCAATTGCATTAGCTACTTGGTGAGGCCATGATCCATGAGAGATAAGAGATCAAGAGAGATATCTATCATTAGAGAAAATTTGAGCACAAAAGGGGCCTTTCAAAAAGATACCTTTTATTTTTTTTCTCAAAAGTTTCTTCCACATGGTCCAATCAAAACACTCAAATTTGAAATCTACGTAACGTAGCTCCTTCAAATTGATTTTCTTTTCTTTTTAAAAGAACTGTAATTTTGCGTCGGGGGCAGCCCGTAAATAAGCCATTTTATTTGTAGTATAGTATGCAACTCAGCAAAAGAATAGTGTAACGTTTGAACGGCAACTCGGATTGAGACGATTACGGTGCCATTAGAAAGCCCTCGACGAGAGCTTTTCAACGACACCCAACGTGACCCAGTTCAGAGCTACGGTGAAGAAGTTATGGCCAGTCAAAGTTTTGGTCGGTCAACAATTGGTCAACCCGAGGTCAAACCGGTCAACTATGCTTGAATTGGGTTGACCAATTGTTGACCGACCGAAACTTTGACTGGCCATAACTTCTTCACCGTAGTTCGGAACTGGATCATGTTGGGTGTCGTTGAAAAGCTCTCGTTGAGGGCTTTCTAATGGCACCGTAATCGTCTCAATCCGAGTTGTCATTCAAAAGTTATGATTTTTTTTTTCAGTCACAAAATATACTACTCACATAATAGCTAATCATCGAAGATTGTGTGGGCAAGACTGCGGGCAGAAACAGATTTTATTTTAGTATTTTACATTGCCAAAAAATTGTCATCCTACGTGGCAATCCTTATAGGGCTCTTTCCAAGGCCAAATTTTCTCTAATGGGTGAAGAAGTTGTGCCAGGAGACTATTTGGATGTCGCATCCGTTCGTGCAGCACTTTTCCATTCTGTACATAGTGGACGTAGTGATCGACGAGCTACTCATTTCATCCTCATCTTGGAAATATTCATTGAATTTATCAAAATATGATTGAATTCGTCAAAAAAAGAAAACAACTCTCCTCTTCTCGAGTCAGATTGAACTGATCAAACAACATGATTGCTGTGTTCTCATCTCTATCTTAGATCCGTTCTCTAAGTGAGATAATATTGTAAGACAGAAGATAAAAATCGTGGCAGCTACTTTGGTTGCCTCCACAAGTGTCTTGCTCGAGATTGTGCATGCACTTTCGATAGCCTTGAAACTCTCCTTCAAATACTTCCATAGAATAATGCACTTCTCATTTGCATATCTCTCATACTTCTCAAAAAAGCTCATCATCATGTCTAACACATCAAAGAGAGTTTTAGCAAATTGGATCGATTTCTCGCTAATGGCTTCATCTTGAGCGAGCCCTGTTCTATAAGCTTCGGTTCTATCCAAAGCAAATCTATCTTCCAATCGACAATCTGTGACTCCACCATCCCATTCTTCTTCTTATCGAACATCTTACCCATTTTAGAATTGGAAGCTTTCTCTTTACGAGAGATGACTACGCCCAAATGTTAAAATGCTTGCGAATTCTTAGTAGAAGAGAATAGGAGAATTCTTTCATCAGCCAGTGGGATCAGCTTTGAATTGCTACCTGCTTAGAAGTTGGAATAGGCTTCCAAGGCCAATATTTAGTAGTCCCTTGCAACCATCAATTTTATAGATGGATTTGATGCTTTGTCGTGGCACTGCACTATGCTGTAGTGGGATTGGATTCAGCATCAAAATTTTACTTACAACAAGGTCTCTAGGTCCATTCCTCAATCACTAGGTCTCTAGGTCTACTTCTCAGTCGCTAATTCTTTCTTGATCGATACACTTGTTATGGCCCTAATTTGCTCAATTTTTCTTGCAGTTGCAGTTCTTGTTTGTTTGCCAATTGCAAGGGCTTTTCAACCACCTAGTTAACTGTAACCCACTTATGCAAGGAATTGCTACTTTCTATTGCAATTTTTGCAGTCTGATGAGCCAGAGTAGTTCAGTCACGCTGTGATAAACTAGCCTACCTCTCCACAATCAATTTCAACCCAAAATATGTTTTCAAAGATATAGTATGAATCTGCAAGCATCAACATTGCTAATCTGCATCACTTGCATATGCACCTAACAATGGCTATGATTGTTGAGGGTGTTCCAAAATCCAATCAGCCAAGGAGAAGAATAACAATAGCTGACAATTACCACTAAGCCCAAAGGTCGTGAGGGTGTGTGATAGCAAGTCATCCACACCTCCACCATATCCTTCACCATGCCCAACACAATGTGGCTCTTCACTCTCCCGTGAAGCTATAGCATTGCGTTGTGATGCAAAGAAAAGCTAATAATATCAAAGTATTACTTAAAATAGTCAAGAGCATCTTAGTAAGTTAATTGTTATGAGAATAATAATAATCAAGACCGTGCTTTCTTTCTAACTTTTCTATATATATAAATTTAAATTTACTTTAATATTTTTAAAATATCTAAATTATCATTAAATATTATTATTTAATTTATATAAATATAAATTAAAGGCCGCCACAGGTGCATCCTTTGCACGCCAAAATTCATTATGTTGCCATCGTGCCATCATTGGAATGTTATGCTGCCTTTCTAGATCCATTGGACCATGCATCTCAAAGCAATCAACCCGTGAATATATGAATGAACAAGAAATGAAATGCGAACTTCTCTTCCTAGCAACTATGCTCTCCCAGGTGGCCATCGCTGTGAAATTCTGACAACTGCATCCACCAAGCAGCGTTGGATCCAAAGTATATTGCAGATCTGCCAAAATCTTCACAAAGATCCCTAGGGAAGGATAACTATAATGGAACCAGAAAAACAGGTTCAATCCTTGGTTTGTGAGCTAGTAGAGGGAGCCAATGTGTCGTCTTCAACAGAACCTCAATTAGAGATCGCAAATTCCTACCCTATCTGAAGGTTCCGCATGCAAGCCCTTACAAACATTCTATCAGTAACATACATCTACTAGCAACTATCGGCCATAGGTAGATCCATTGTGCACACAACTTTTTCTTAAGATTCAGCTGACAAAAACTTCTGGCATCTATCTAGAAACCTCAGAAAAACACGTGTTGGAAAGAGGATTCGGAACTTGCTTCAATGGTTCATTAAACATGGGTACCTCTCTTCTACTAAAGATTTGATTGCAGGATTGCAACCAAATCAGAGGTTCTATCTTGATCTGATACCATGTTAGAATCGTAGAATCTGTAGACCGACCTTTGGCACCTAATCAGAGGTTCTATCTTGATCTGATACCATGTTAGAATCGTAGTGATTCACAAATCAGAGTAGACTAATCTTATTAGTACTCACACAAAACATCAATCACAATCTAAAGAAGAGAGGCAAGAAGCTATGCTTCATAAACTGAAAATTGAGATAACAATGGAGGTGGGCGCCCATATACTCTTATAGAGACTGCCCACACTCAAAAGCAAAAGCTATCTTGCTACAATAGCAATTGGAATGCTAAATATGAAGTCTTAACAATAGTAATCTATGCTATCTTAGTTAAAATAGATTACTATACTATTCTAGCTAAATTGGTACCTAGGTACCTTACTAAAAATAGACTTGACTTATGATAAAAATAGAAATAGGCCTTCTAGCACGCAGGCCAGCCTCTACAATTAATTAATTAACCATTAATTCTTAACACTCCCCCTTAATGGATAATTGATTATCAATAAGACTTAGAAGTGTCTTGAACTTCTCAAACTTTTCACGACCAAGTCCTGAAGATATTTGCAATTTGATCATTGGTGTCGTAGTAGATCAACCAGCTTCATACTTATCAATAGAGCCATCAGACTTAAACTTGGTTCTATACATCCACTTGCAACCTATTGGGAGTACAACAAGATCCCATGTCTCGTTTTATATGATAGAACTGTACTCCTCATCCATATCACTCTTCCAAACTTGTTCCTTTGCAACATCTTCATAAAATAATTCTGATTCCATTTTCAAGGTATGAAGTTTATTATTCAAGAACAAATCTCGAGACTTACTTGTTGGGATTCGACAGGTGGATCAACCTTCAATGTCTGTTGCAACAAAATGCAGCAACAAGGAATCCTCGGTGCATGAAACTAAGTCTATCGATTTAGTTTTTAGACCGAGTTCGAAGTCTCGAAGTCTATCCTACCTGATTGATCACAACTTCAAATTTGCTGGATCGACTAACTCGATTTCCTAGCCATGCACAAATTACCTTGCGGAAGCGTTGCATCAAATGTAGTTATTAGAGCAAGAATTCAAGACAACATTCACAACTTGAATTGTTGGAATAGAGATGATTTGGTCGTGAAGAGAATACAGTCTGAATGCTGAATAGAGTCGCAATCTTCCTGAAACAATATTCAGTAATAACAGAGAGAAAGATCAAAACTATTGCGCTATGATTCAGTGTTCATGGAGCTTAACCGCAGCAATTGATAAGTAGTTGTATATATACACATGGCTAAACGATTAAAAGAATGATTAATATGTGATTTACAAACAAGATTAAGGCACTATGTGCTGTTGGCAGTCGCACTCGGACAATATCTGATTCAGCTGGAGAATCTGTCCGGTTGTGACAAATGTACTGGTGAGCCGCCAAATTGATGACATTGACGCCTTGATCAAATGTCGAAGTCCTCGACTTCGATGTCGAGAACATCGATGATGTGAAAGTCAAAGACTTCGTAGCCAAACATCGGAGACTTCGATGTCGAGGAAGTCGATGACGTGGAAGTCGAGGACTTCGTAGCTTCTCTTGAGCAGACATCGGAGTTGGAGACTTCGATGATGTGGAAGTCGAGGCCGGGCTCAAAACCATTTGTCAAGAAAAGTTGATGTCGGACATATTGATGTAGACTGTCATCGACTTTTTTTGTATTTCTGCAGATTGTAAGAATATTTACAACAACAAAATGAATGGATCCAGATTAGTAGAGAGAGATAGGGATGGGGCGGATAGAAATCCAACACCCCCCTCTTAATCTGGATCATTTAATGCCTTGATTTGTAAATTCAAGGTAGCACAAAAATTCTTGTGTGCTTCCTGATTCAATCCCTTTGTAAATATGTCAACTGCCATGTACAAAAACAGTCAAAGCTAGCAAATCTGATTGGGAACATATGTTACATGCTGCTCTGTGGACATTCAAGACAATATACAAGGGAAGCAATGATCAGATGCTATTCGAACTGGTTTATGGTCAAGATATTGTAATGCGAGTGGAGTTTTCGGTACCATCACTACGGGTTGCCACCAGACAATGTCTTGATGAGTTCAAATCTCTACAATTACGCCACTTGTTCTACACAAACTTTGTGAGACCCGCTTATTGGCTGTGCATGCACTGGTAGCTGAGAACGCATGGCACAAGGCGTGGCATGATCGTCGGTTACACAAGAAGAATCTTCGTTTTGGAGATCTAGTCCTAATGTACAAGACCAAGGCAATCAAGAAAAAACTGAAGTTCACATGCGAAGGCCCATACTGGATCAAGGAAATCCTCAGCCATGGAGCCATGAAACTTGAACATCTTGATGGGACACGGTTTGATACACCCATCAATGGTAGTCGATTGCATAAACATTGGCCACCACAATAGCACAGATCAAGCTAATAATGGCATGCAGATCGCTTACCAGTAAGATCTTACACTACAAACGATCATTGTAGCAAGATCCAGATCCAGATGGGATCAACCAAGTATCAGAACACCATCTATCAACAAATTTTTTTTGATTCTATAGATCAGATTTGAAGATCTCAAACAAAAATAGTAAAAATAGAGGCAAAAACCACTTAAATTGACGGATCAATTGCCAAATTTTTATAGTAACTCTTGCCATAGCAAGATCTGACCCAGATGGACCTACGGAAAGCTCTACGAGAGTTACTTGTGAAGGAACAACCAAAAAAGAGCCTCTACGAGAGTTCGGACAAGCAGAAACTTCAGAACCTTCACATGCCATCAAGGTCATCTTACCAACCTTTGCATGCAGCATAAATGGAATCAGGACAGTAAATTTGACTTGTCTATAAGATTGGATCTTGAAAATCTGATAAAATGAGCAAGTTGGATGAGAGTTTCCCCCACTCTCGCATGACAAGCAAAAAAGCTTCTAAACTCTCGACAACTTCTCTGGGGTCTTAGAAAATTGTGAAGAAAGTCTCTGCCAAATTTGGTATGGAACTGAGCTGTGGAAAGTGAACTTTTCCTAATACGCACTCTAATTTTCGTCTATATAAGCAAGAAATTCGAGTCATTTTTCACTTTGAATAGCGAAGCTCTTGCCGAATTTTTACCTTTTCAATTGTCTTTGAATGCTTGCAAACTTCATACATGCCATCCTTAGCACTCTCTATCACTCATTCCAGCACCATCTCCCTTTGTTTTCCCTTTATCCAATCAAATATCCACTATTTCTTTTTTTTTTTAGCCTTGTTCGTCTTTTTCTAACCTTTTACCCTCTTTTTCTCTCCCTATCCTTACCAAACTTTTCCAAACCCTATCCACCCACATGGCCTCTTTCACCAACCCCGACAATCAGCCATCCAACCCATCCAACGAAACTGACACCACCCAAATCGCTCAGCTCGAAGTCCATGCATCCACCCAGATCTACGACCTATCCATAGACTCTCAGATTGCACCTTGGATTCAAACAACCTTTGGAAGAAATGTGCATTTACCCAATGATTTTCACCTACGCCCTTTTTTTAGATTTCGTCATCGAGGCCTTCAGGATGTGGGATGACGTCAAATCTAGATTTTATATTCAATACCAAGAAACCATGCACCAAGTGCGTGAGAATCAAGAATCCCTGGCTATATTTGGAATAGTTTCTGGTGATAGGTTGAAGCCCTCACATTGACGTGCCCCTAAGCCATTTCTTCTTTCTTGATTCATCAATGCCTCTAATTTATATGAATGATAGGTACTTGATTCAAGCCATCACTGATCCAGTCATTCAAGCCTCTACCCACCTCCAGAGTAATTTCTTGGCCATCGGAAGTTTGTGAAAGGATCGCATTCCTTCCCTCCTCCATAAACTTGTGAAATCCCACAAGGATTTCCCATCCAATAAGGTTGTGCCCTATGATTGGCACGCCTTCATTCTTTCTGAGTTGAAGAGGGCCATAAAGCCCAACGCACGTGAAAAATTTGTAGTAGGCCCACTTCTCTCCGCCCTTGCCATTACCTCCTCAAACAGAAGGTTTGGGGGTTCCACCGATCCCAAGTTTTGACCACTACCATTTCTTCCATCAACCGTCGACCCCCTATCCTTCCAACTAACTCTCCATCCAGCAAGCATATGCACGGTGCCGCCTCTTCCACTACCGACCCCCCTTCCAATAGCACCCACTCTAGTACTGCATCCACCTCTCCTATCATCAATTCTTCCATATTTTCTCTACCCACTCTTACGCCTATTTCTCCAATCCCTCCTTCTTCCACTACCGTCCTTGTCGCACCCTTACCTTCCATCACCATTGCCTCTTCTATTCCCCCCTTCTCTCTAGATTCTTCTGTCTCTACCCTCCTCCCAAGATTCCCAGTTGTCTCCCGGGACTCTCGCCTTTTTAAACATCATCAACTTGTCACCCCCCACATCTCCCTCCATCCTCGAGACCACCTTGCAGTTTCCCATGCCCAACATCATTTCCTCCTTCGAACAACCCATCCCTCCTCCTCTACACACCTCAAGTCATTTCATCGATTCCTCTCACCAACTCATCCCTACAGAATGTCAAGTCTGAAAAACCATTGGAAAATGACGCATTCCAATAAATAGAGTTTGTCACTTCACCTCTATGTGCTGACCCCACTACACCTGAGGGTATGGCACATAAATTTTTGATCGAAGACAACGACGACGACACAGTACCGTGGGCTACATCTGAACCATTCCCAATCACCATCACAACATTGGACAGGCCACAGGACATCACGACGACCTACCAACACTTGGGTACATTGCTCCGAGGGCTTGTAGAGGCCAAATCTACACTGGATGGCCGAGTGGTAGAGCTCGCTACTAGCAACACCAAGTTGCGAGTGAAGCTTGCTCAACTCCAGAAGGACCTAAAAATAGCACAACAACATGAGCAGGCGGAGAAGAACAAGGTCTTGAAGCTGGATAAAAATGAGGCCAGTCTTCAATATTTCATAAAGGCCCTTTTCAAGTCAATGACCGATGTGGCCGCCAGAGTCCAAGAGGCCCAACAAACTGTGCAGCAGCAATTTGCCTCGTTCCATGCCCAATTATTAGTGGTCGACACGAAAAATCAAGGCCTCGGAGTGGAGGTCCAAGCTCTCCAGAGGGAGAAGACAGAATGGTTTTCCAGCTAGTGCCCACCATCAACAGACCGCTCACTCAACATGAGGCTGATTACTTGACCCAGTAGGTGCAACTCTTCCAACAAACAATGGCAGGCTACCAAGCTGCCTTCGACGAATATCACCTTCACGCACACAATGAGATATCTCAAGCCAAGATAGCCCTCAAGGATTGGCAGCAGCATATCACCCAACAACCACCACTGGCCCCCGTGGTAATTCCACCGCCATCAACATTTGAAACTGCACATGCAGAGTTAGTCCAAGATCAGGGATCAGATGCAGTGCGGTCGATAGATCAAGGAACTGACCAAGGGCTAGGGAGAGGGCAGAGTCTAGCAAGATCGGCGGAGGAGCAACAAGCGTCCACCTCCTAGGGCTCTCGCTCAGTATCGGCTAGTCGAGCGTTCTGCAAACCAAAGAGCGTGGAGGAGGAGATTGATGAATTTATTGTCCAATTTTTTCATGAATCCTTACGCGACGGATGGAAGATATCATTTACTGCCAAAGACATAAAAGACAATGAGATTGTGTGCCTTCTGGCACTGGCTCCTCAACCTGCATGGTGGCAACACATCTTCGAACGAACTCCGTCGACCATCAGGGCATATGTGACCAGTCTGAGGCAGTTGCAGATCAATCCCCATTACGTTCCCATTCCACGCAGACATAAATGGGCACAATTTGGGACGGCTTTGGACCAGATCACAATAAGGATGCTCAACTGGCCAAATATCCATTCTAAGCACGGATGGGGCAAGGATGGGGCACAAACGTAGATGCCAAGAGGGCTCTAGTCCAATTTTCGAAGCAGTATAATAAGTGCCCAGATCCCATAGTTCTTGTGGTTGTTGAATCCGCCCGTGATTTGGAATTTCTGCTATGGGTCCCCACCAAATGGGACAATTTTTTACCACCGTTATTCTTTGATCCCAACAAAGCCCTGATGTCGGACAAGCTAGAAGACCAGCTACCAGTGGCAAGAGTGTATTATAGAGCGGCTATGCTAGGCCCACCTTGGCTGAGCAAATCTTAGACATGGATACTCCAATTTTCATTGGAGGCGTCCATAAGGTCTTTTTTCTATCGAAAGACGAGCAAAGGCTCGAACGCGTCAAATTTATGGAGGAAGTCACATGTTTTCTAATAAGGTGCCGTCTAGAAACACGAGGCCCATACTAGCACCATAATACTGAGGGACTGACACTACTTCAAGTCGGGGGCCCTGTTGTGGGTATTGCATGTATATAAATAAATTAGGTGCGAGGGTCATGGCATCCTGTGTGTGTATTTCAATAGCCCAATGAGCACGTGTAAATAATTGTTGTATGGAATAAAATAGAGTTGGGCCGTGTAGAGTAAAATAATGTAAGAGGAAAGTCTAAGTTAATGAAGTTTGCTTAAGTAGGAGTCAAAGTCAAAATGGTGGTAGGTGGGGTGTGCTTCTTTGTGCACCCTAGATTGAAATGTTTTTCTTTTGAAGGGTTAGGCTTTCAATTCTCCCTTCTTTTAAGTAGCCAACAGAAACAAAGGGGGCCTCCCCAAGAATAAAAAATCACCTCTTGTACTTCATTTTACATGCTTAATAGAGAGGAGAAGACTCTATCATTTTGTAGACAAGCATCTTCATGTGCTATTGCTTTCAATTCTTATGCTCTTTGATTAGGCTTTCTAGTTGTTACCCATTTTTGCAATGTTCTTTGATTTCTGTTCTCTCTCTCTTTCTCTATTTTTATGATGACAATTTTTGGTTAGTGTTAGCTTGGGGTTTTAGTTTTAGAAAAGCAACTAAAGTAGCCAACTAAATATAGTGAGAGTTCTATACTAGTGGAACTAACCCTTTTGACAGGCGGAGGGTGGCTTATGCTTTGCTACAAGCCACACCCTGGTTTGAAATTGTCAAAGGAACAATGTCCTCAAATCGAGGCAAAAAAGAGAGGAAATGAAGCAGTACCCATTTTATTCCATTATTGGATCATTGATGTATGCAATGTTTTGCACTCGACCCAACCTTGCATACTCGATCGGCTCACTAAGTCAATTCCTATCCAATCCAAGGCCAACCCATTGGAATCACTCATGAAGGTCATGAAATATGTTCAAGCAACAAAATATTTGAGCATCTGTTATGGAGGCAATCAATCTGCCAACATTCTTGAAGGTTACACAGATGCATATTGGGCAGGAGATATTGACTCCAAATGATCGACTTCTAGATCTGGATTCTTATTCGATCAAGGCCCAATCTCATGGAACAATAAGAAATAGACCTCAGTAATATTATCATCAACTAAATCGGAATACATAGATGCCACAAATGCTACCAAGGAATATCGAGTAATGGGAATATCGAGTGCATAGTTAATAGATCGTCAATACCTATGTAACTAGCAGTAGTACTTCAGTGACCCCTATATGTCCATTTAGTGTTGGGGGATAAAAAGAGTAATGGGAATATCGAGTGCATAGTTAATATATCGTCAATGAAATTTAGATATCATATAGAAAAACCAATGCTTTCTTTAACATTTTAATATAGAAGATGGTCCAAAGTTGGCAATGAATGGAAAACATTGGATCAAGATTTTATAGTGAATCATCAAGATCAAACAAAAATCCAAGTGAAGCAAAATGATTTTACTATTACAAAAATTGAGATGGAGGAAGATTGGACACTGAATCACATTCGATCAGAGCTTACTTTGCTGCAATACAATATTCCTGAATACTTTTGTTTTCAAGTCAATGAGAGATTGGTACATGTATGTGTGTTTTCTTTAATACACATTTCAGTGTTTTCAATAATTTGCGTTTGCATTTAAAATAATCTCAATGTTGGTATTGTTTAACAAGTTTCTTTGATGTACAAATAAGACCAAGACAAGAAAATCTTATACAGTGCAAGGATTTAAATAGAAGCGTAGAAATTGTCGAAACCTCATAAACATTGGGATGGTAGACGTGCAACAATGTACCTTTCAAAAAAAAGAATAGAAAATTGTCTCAAATGACTTCAAGATTTCATCGAACATATAGTATTCAATATTTTAAAAAATGTACATTGTTTTCAAAATCGAAATAAAATATTCGTGGCTTTTAATAATAGCCCACTTTTTGTTTACTTATCTGTTCTATGCATCATCATGTGATGATATCTTTTATATTTGTATTTTATATCAACAAGTGTCAGAACTTATATATCTATATTTACATTCCAATCATAAGTGCTTGAGGCAGATCGTCAAAAAGCATTGCAGCTTCACTATCCACCTCTCGGACAGCTTCATCTGCGACAACTTCATGCTTGTAGGGCCTTGCAGACAATAGTAGGACTTGCAACATTCCATGTCGAAACTGATGAACCCTCCAAGGCAATGATATTCAACCTTACTGCATAGGACAAATGAGTGGTCATATTTTGCGTGACCTCCCTCACAGTCCGGTAGAAAGTTGCTTTCGGGATCAGAAGCCTAGTTCTCCTTTGTAGCATCCTAAGTCCCTCAACCATGGACGGTGAGGTCTTTCGCGTCGTTGCAGACGAACGTGCTCAGTCTATGGACGGTTGGGACGTGACGAAGCTAGTCAACCTAGTAGTATGTTTCGTCCGAGCCATTGAGGCCGAATATCTCTACCACGCGAGAGAGGCTACTATGGCGTAGTATGGTAGAAAGGTTCGCGTGATGGCGATACTGGTTGAGAAAGATGGATATCACTATGATGCAAGGACAGGGCCACTACAACAAAGAAAGACAAGGTCATTCGCGTTATGGCGATACTGGACAGAAAGGTCTGATATCGCTATGAAGCGAGGAACGGGCAGTGTCAGAGTGTGAAAGGGTGATCTTCGCGTGATGGCGATATAGCGTATGGACGAGCTCTTTAGACATTCGAAGAAGAAATCAAAATCGTAAGAAAACTAAAAAATCTGTGAGAACTGGACGTATATAGGAAAAAAAATTTCACACGTGTGTGACACGTGGCCGAATAAAAATCTGACGTGTGGGCTCGCACGTGTGGACACATGGAATGGTAAATTGACGTGTGTACTCGCACGTGTGGACACGTGGCCGAATAGCAAAATGATTTGTGGCCTCACACGTGTGGACACGTGGCCAAATAGCAAAATGATTTGTGGCCTCGCGCGTGTGGACACGTGGCCGAATAGCAAAATGATTTGTGGGCTCGCACATGTGGACGATTACATTTCGCGTATGAGATCTGATCCGTCGTTGGATCAACACTTGTACGGCTTGGATTTTATTGGTTTTCACTATGTAAATGTGGTTGTCCTCTCACATTCTTCGGAAACTAAGCCATCCACTACTTTGACGATCATAGTTGATGACTATGAGCTGAGTCTTGCATCAATATTAGTTTTGTCTATAAATTTGCACGCCTTTTTGAATTTTTGATAAGTTGTTGATCTAGTTTTGTGTCAAATTTAAACACGTCTGTAAAACCATTGGAATAGTTGGATGATGTAACTATTTTTTTGAGATGTTCCACCGTGTTGTGTATTTGATGAAATACTGCTATGGCTTGTCAATGTGATTTCTCCATTCCTTGTGATGACCAAATACTTAGACTACCGTAAGCTTTTTCAAAAAATAATACATGATGTCATAAAATGTGCTGCAATATCAGGGATACAAGCATTGTCATATTAATCACTTTATATTATTATATGTGCAATGAAATTATAATTCTAAGAGTTACATTGGAAAGAGATTTACCATATAATATGTAATATGATTTTCACCCCAGGCACCTTTAACTGCATCCACAAACTCAATTGTTGATTTCTCAATTAGTAGGACATCAGTATCAGGCAATTTATCTTTTCTGAGCAATTTGACCATGTTGTCAAGCTTTCTCTAGACTTCAACTTTTTTAAGCCTTGTTGTAGGAAACGACGAGCTTTCGATCCTCCTATGCTTCGTATGCAAGAGACGTTTTCCGTTTTTCCCAAAAGCTTCTTGTCCTTTTGTATTTTAACACGTCCTTTATTAAGACACACTTTTGATAGAATTTCTTCCAATCAAGCCATTGCTTGTTTGGCTAATGACTCTGGCTTAGTATTCCAAGCAAACCAAATATGAAAGTATATCAATTTTTCTATAATTCTTACCTCTCCATGTTGTGTACAAATGTGGACATTTTTAAGAGGAATCGATAGTACTGGTTTCTAGGTTGGATCTTCTATATCCCTTGAAACTCTCATGCTCTTTGACATGTCTTGTGTAGTTTTCATGCAATAGAGGCATGGATGTTTTGAATTTGCTCCATGTGAGATGTTGAACATGCATTTCAACGACTTCATGTTTTCAGCCAAATGCCATTCCACATTAAAATCACCTATTCTAGGAACATTGAGTGGTGTGTCGTTCATATGATTCTTAATTATTTCTGGATAATCTGTTTTACTAAAAATCCAAAATAGAATGTCATGATCTTCTTTTAAAATCTGTTTGAAAAAAAATAATCATAGACTATATTAAGAGAACTGAATAGTATTACTCGATCAAGTATTTTTAAATCTTAGGCCTATAATAACAAAACAATATTACATTAAAACACAAAATCATATTTAGTTGCTAGTACTTAATAAAATAGATTTAAATCTTAAAGAAGAACACAACAATATTATCTGAAAAATCGCACACTGAAATTAAGACTCTCCGAGATTATCGTAATGCTTAATGCTCCACTCATAAGTGTCACACTAACCCTTTCCAGCTTTTGTCCCTTTATTACTTTTGATTCATCTAACTTGAAAACTAATATCAACTTTTCAACACTTTCATTTGTGATTCCATAAAACTTTACAATAAATCTCAATAAATGATTCAAATCTACAAACATGTTGTTGGTGGAATCATATGACAAAGTGCCATGTTTTTTTATAAGTTTCATTGATATGGTAAGGAATACCAATGATGTTTTGCATACCCCTGTTCAACACATCCCTCTCTAATTTGATTTGAAATGGCCGAGGAATAGGAATTTTTTTTAGATGTACTTGTCTAAATGCCTCTTTGATAATTTTAAACATTGTGTCATATGCATCCCTGCTAATACCAGAATAATCACATGCTCTTTGTATCAATTTTCGATCAATAATCTTGCCGACTTTGCTCATGAGGGCCTCTGCAATCTTGGACTTGATTCGAGAATATCGTTGATTTCGTAGTAGACTCGTCATTGACTTGGTTGTAAGTCCTGCACTCAAATATTTTCCAATCATGTCCTTGTCTTTCAGATTATAATGGGTGACTAAAGCTGATCTGCAAAATAAAAATAAGATTTAGAAAAAACAATTCACAATCAATGATTTGCTAAATGAAACAAAACACATGAATATTTTAAAACAAAATCTTACTTAAAGGTATAAATTCTTTTTTTTGGTTGATCCCCACTTGATGAAAGCTCATCAATACCTTTTAACGTAACTCTTTTTCGCTTATTTTTCTATATTTTCTTTCGCAATGTGCTCACTTCTGCATTTATTTGACAATATGAGGTATGCAATGTTTGTACAATTAATTTGATATTGTCATTTTCTTGGTTAAAGTTTAATATAAGATTTTGCAAACGATAATTATCTAACTTCAAGATTTTATTCTCTTCTTTTGTTTGCAACAAAAGAGTTTCTTTTTCTTTGGCAGAAATTTGAGAACTCCTTGCTCTTGTACTCACCACCATTGTTAGACCTGATGGTCTGCACTTTCTTGGAGGTGTGTCTCTTTGTGAATGCCACGAACTTCTTGAAAGAGTCAAACACTTCGGATTTTTTCTTTAAGTAGTAGATCGTTGTCATCCGGTTGTAATCATCGATGAACGTCAGGAAGTACCTCGATCCTGAGAGTGAGTCGACTTTCATCGGTCCACAAACATCTGAGTGGACGAGCTCAAGGACTTCTTGGGCTCATTTTCTCTCTTTTACAAATGGACTTCGATGCTACTTGCCCTTCTAACAGGCTTCACAAAAGTCGATGTCGAGTCTGGATATCTTCAGACCTGTGACTATGTCTTTTCTGCTCATGTCGTAGAGGCTTCTCATATTCAGATTGTACATTCTTCTGTGGCAGAGTTGATTTTCGTTCTTTGATGCATTTAAAATACTATCAGAGTTGTTGATAATCTTTGCCTAATACAGGTTACCTTCTATGGACCCGACAGTCAGCAGCTTGTTTGATTTTTGCTCGATCATCCGGCATGTGTTGCCATCAAACAAGACTCGAATTTCGAGATCTACTATCTTTGAGACTGATAGTAGGTCTCTTCTCAGGGTACATAGAGGGCTCTTGGCAGTTCTGCTTGTCCCGATAGTGTACGTAGTTGTAGAGATCCGATGCCTTCGACATCATGTCGGCTCCCATCGTCCAATATCACTGCTCTTGATCTTTGTAAACTTGTCAAAAATCAGAAACTTCTAGCTCTTTTTATTTTTCTACCTTGTTTGATTAATTTTTCACCCAACCTTATGTTCTTTATAATTCCATCTGAATAGCTAGAACTGTAGAACATTGAAAGGGCTTTCCGGAGATATAATTTTGTTCTCATTTCGTTAAGTATTGAGGAAGTTACAAATTTTTTAAAATGTCAAAAAAAAAGAAATTTTGTAACCTTGTCATTAGCTTCAACAATGTCATTGCTAGCAGGTGCACCTATCTACAAGGATCAACATCAACAAGCATTATCTTGGGATCTTTTTTTGGATGGTGTCGACTACCCATTTTTCAAAGGTTATCATGAATGGCCATCAGACCCATATGGCTATTATTGCAAATTTGCATTCAAGCTTTGAGACAGGTGTTGTGGGACCGCCACCAATTTTGGTGGAGGATATTGATGGAGGGTTTGCAGATATCGAGACAACCCTAACCCTAGTTAATGTTGAATTTCACACGTGTGGACTGTCCATTACATGTACTTGTGATCTCCTAAGGTGTGTAGATGCACCAAGATCAAGACTAGATTGAGATTCAAGATCAATCTTGAATCCTATGGCAAAAACACACTACTACATGCATTCAATCACTTCCAACTCTCACTCACACATGTGGGAAGTATTCAAAAAATAATCTAAGTAAAAACAAGCTGCTCTCCTCTGGTAGAGAGAGAAAATGCATCATGAGCTCTCAGGTAGAGAGAGAAAGCTAGAAATCCAATAACTCACAAAATCCATGAAATCACCAAATCAATGAGCTTCAAAATGAGGAGTACAATGATACTAGTAGGTCCACGAGCTATCACTATGCTTAACTATGATTGGACCATATTTTGTCACCTCTTGATCCTATTGGATCATTGATCCATGCACCTCTTAATTCTATTGGACTATATTCAAGCACACCTCAATTTCCTATTGGACCTCACAAGGTTCCACCTCTAAATCCTATTGGACCTCTTGGAATTCATCAAACAAAAACTTTACACTTGTCTACACTCTAATTGGCAAGTGTTTAGCCTCTTACTCGATTTTGGCTCAATAGTGGCATTACAAGTGGAAATGCATAATTTGCCATCTATGCCAAATTTATTTCTATCAACATCCTACACCTAGATGCTTGATGTAAAAAACATAAGACCCCTATATCTAACATAGATAATCTTTTTCAATTCTTCACACTCCTAAAAAATTATCTATGAAGATTTGAGCATTAATCTTGATATAACTCCAAGATTAGATCTATGCTTGATGAAAGCACTTTTGCTCAAAGGCTTGGTGAGTAGATCGGCAATACAAGAGGACGAGTTGACATGCTCCAAATAGATTTCTCCTCAAATAAGCTTTTCTCTCACAAAATGGTGTGCCACTTTTATGTGCTTGCTTCTTGCATGAAATATGGGATTATTGGCAAGATCTTGGGCCGAGATGTTATCACACTTGATCATTGGTAGATCATCCTCCTTGATGCACTTTAGTTCCATTAATAACCTCTTGATCCAAAGCACTTCTTTGGTAGTTGTAGTGAGTGCTTTGTACTCGGCCTCACATGAAGAGAGAGATATAGTATCTTGCTTTTTGGAAAGCCAAAATATTAGAATGCCTCCAAGAAAGATAGTGTATGCACTAATAGACTTTCGATCCATCTTGTCACTTGCAAAGTCCGAATCCGAGTAGCCAATAATGGATAGATCTTCACTTTTATAGAGTAGACCATAATCACAAGATGAAGATACATATCTTAGAATCCTCTTGGCTATCTTCCAATGATGGATCTTAGGATCTTGCATAAATTGACTCAATTTGTGCACACAAAAACTAAGATCGGGCCTAGTAATGGTAAGCCAAATCAAGGAGCCTACAAGACTCCTAAAAAGTGTGATGTCCTCAAAGGATCTTTCATCACCTTTATTAGGATCTTTTACAATTTGCTCCATTGGAGTATCTATGCTCTTAGAATTTTCCATATGAAATTTTTTCAACATAGAGTGAGCATATCTAGATTGGCATATAAAGACATGATTTTAATAAAAATCAATTTCTAGGCCTAGGATGTAATGTATCTCTCCTAGATCTTGCATTTTAAACTCACATCCAAGTGCTAGTTTGGTTTCATCAACTAGCTTGATACAACTTCCACAAAGAATAATGTCATCAACATAAATTAGAAGAATGACAATATTGCTATCAACAAACTTTAGATACATGTAAGGATCATAGTCACTAAGAGTAAATCCTAGTGAGATAAGAAAAGAGTTAAGTCTTGAATACCATGATCTTGGTGCTTGCTTGAGTCCATAAATACTTTTGAAGAGCAAGCACACTTTGGACTCATCCTTGATGAATCCTTGAGGTTGTTCCATATAGATCTCCTCCTCAAGATAACCATTTAGAAAAGCATTGGATACATCTAATTGGAACACCTTCCACTTGAAAAAACAAGCAAGAGAAATAAGAATTCTTAGTGTCACCATCTTTGCAACAGGTGCAAAGGTCTCCTCATAATCAAGACCATGGATTTGAGCAAATCCTTTGGCACATAATCTTGCTTTATGCTTGTTGATGGTGCCATCATGATTGAACTTGATCCGAAATACCCACTTGCAACCAATCACATGCTTGTTGAATGGAGGATCCACAAGCTCCCAAGTATTGTTGGTGATCAATGCATCATACTCTTGTTTCATGGCATTATACCACTCCTTGGTATTGAGTGCCTCTTGTACATTCTTTGGCTCTTCATGAGAGACATAAAAAACATAATTAGTGGAATCAAGATCCACTTGTTTGCCTTTGTCAACATATGAGAGCCTCTTAGGCTCGGATCTATCTCTCATGGATCTTCTTGGTGAAAAAATCCGAGGAGAGTCTTCTTCAAATCTCGACCCCATCACATCATGATTGTCTTCAAAATCAATAATTGTTGATGTATCCATAGATTTCTTGATCTCGGCCTCTTCAAATGATGAGTGTTGATCTTCATGAAAGAAACCATCTCTACTTTCAATAACTTGAGAAGTAGAGAGTATAAAGACTCTATAGGCCTTCTTGGTAGATGAGTATCCAACCATGATCCCTTTGCATGCACAAGGATCTTCCTTCTTCCTTGTTTCCAAGGGAATATGGACAAAGCATAAGCATCCAAAAACTCTAAGGTGATCAACCTTAGGCTTCTTCAAAAATAAGATTTCATATGGTGACTTTCCTCCAAGAGCTATATGTGGGAGCCTATTGCAAAGATAATTTGCACAATTAATGGCTTCTCCCCAAAAATCTTTGGGCAAAGATGCCTCAATTCTCATAGATTTTGCACATTCACATAGAGATCTATTCTTTCTCTCGGCCACTCCATTTTGAGATGGAGAGTAGGCACAAGAAAACTCTCTTTTAATGCCTTCAAGCTCACAAAAATCTTGAAATTTATTGGAGATATATTCACCACCTCCATCACTTCTAAGAGCTTTAATCTTGAATGAGAATTGCTTCTCTACATAAGCTTTGAAAATAAGGAAATGATCAAACACCATAGATTTTGAAGCAAGAAGATATATCCAAGTGAATCTTGTGTAATCATCAATGAAAGTAACAAAACAAGTGGCTCCTCCCTTGCTTGTAGTTGATGAGAAATGCACATCCGAGTGGATTAACTCCAAAGGATGCTTGCTTTTGATAGAAGGTCTTGTAAATGGCTTTTTGTGAGATTTAGCAATAGCACAAGCCTCACAAGGCTTGATCTTCTTGGAGAATGACTTTGGCAAGCCAATAGCTTTGGATTCTTTGATCATAGAGAGCATGGATTTGTAGTTGGGATGTCCCAACCTCCTATGCCATAATTCCTCCATAGAGAGCTTGTTCACAAGAGCAACATTACAAGCATTCACATACTCATTTGGATCTAGTTTATAGATGCCACCAAATCTAGATCCTAATGCAAGTATCTCATCATTCTTCTTGATAGTGCAAGTATCAACATTGAATTTTACATCAAGGCCATTATCAAGCAATTGGCCAACACTAATAAGATTCTTGGTAAGCTTAGGTACATAAAGAACTCTAGAGAGAGAAAGAACTTTAGAAGATGCAAGCTTCAAGGGAATGTTCCCTATGCCTTCAATAGGACATTCAAAACCATTTGTAGTGTATATTGATTTCTTGACTCCATCATAAGGTGAAATAGAAGAGAAAGAGTCCTTGGAGCTACACATATGTGAAGAGGCTCCACTATCAATATACCATAGGCCGTCCTTCTTGAAAGGAGTAGATGAGAAACTAGAGACCATAAGAGATCCCTCTCCATCACTTGCAATAGTGTCTTCCTTCTCATTGGTAATATTGGCTGCTTGAGTTGATTCTTCTTTTTGAAGCAATTGGTGGCATAATGACCTTTCTTGCCACAATAAAAGCACTTGATCTTCTTCTTCTTGAGCTTGGATGATGAAGCATTAGAGGAATCATCTTCCTCCTCATCTTTGTCTTTGGATCTGACTTTGTCCTTGCTTGAGGATTGTTGATGTTGGTTCTTGCTCCTCCCTTTGTGCTTATCCTTGGCAAAGAGAGCTTTGCCATCATTATGAGTGAGAGAAAGCTTGTCCATCCTCAAGAGCTTGTACTCTTGTCTTGATTCTTCTGAAATTAGCACACTTTGGAGAGCCTCCAAACTTGGTAGCTCCTCCTTAATGGCATAGGATTGAACAAGGTTATCAAATTCACTTCTCAAGCCATTGAGAATGACTTGAACTAGCTCATTTTGATTGATGGAATCACCAATGCAAGCAAGCTCTCTATGAATATCTTTTACTCTCAGAACATAACTAGATGCACTCTCATCACTCTTTTGGCTACTTTGAAAGATTTGATTCCTAAGAGTGAGAAGCCTAGAGGTATTCTTAGCCTCATAGATAGTCTTGAGACAATCCCAAGCTTCTTTGGCTGTTGTACAAGTACCTATCTCCCTCAATATCTCATTAGAGACATTCATCTTAATGTAGTGGAGAGCCATCCTAGCTCTCTTTTTGTATTTTTGAACCTCTTGAAGAACTTGTGGTTCTTCTTCAAGGCCAAGAACTATGTCCATCACGTCTTGAAGGATCAAGATGGACTCCATCCTCATTTTCCAAATTGAATAATTTGAAGTGGTCAATCTTTCACTTGGTTCCAAAAAGGATGAACCCATTGAAGACATTTGAAGTGAAGAAAACTCAAATGATGAACAATAAATGTTGTTACACACTTTCAATAGGATCCAATAATTGAGTACTATCTCCTCCTATGAAAGATCTTGCAACAATTTGTGAATTGATTCTCACTAGCTACTCAAATCTCTCTAAAACAAGATCTATTTCACATCAAATGATGGAGTATAGGCAAAGTTAGGATCTAACACTCTTAGCACGTGTGAAATACACTAAGAAACCAAATTTGACTCAAATACAATGATATTGCATGAAACAAAATGGCTAAGATATCAAAACAGTGCCTAGATCACATATAGATGAGATTGGCAAGCATACAACTGTGATTTTGGATCAACCAGACAATCTCTTGACCAAACCAAATGTGTCCACCCAGGTCTAGGTGCCCTACCTAACCCTCTTCAAAAGCTTATAACTTTTGATTGGCTCAACCAAATGGAATGAAACTGATTGCAACAGAAAACTAGAAAAAATAGCTTCAAAACAAGCTATCAACCAAGATAAATGGATCAAACATGAGAGAGAACTTCCAAACTGAAATTGGATGTTCCTCACACGTGTGTGAGCACCTGATTTCATACAGTACCAAGTCAGACCCAATCAATGTCCTTTTGATCTCTTTTGATCCAAGATTGAACAAGATAGCTAGAAAAATGGGCCTTGACAACTTCTAGCTCAAGATTGATGAAATTTTTTTCACTTAGATGGATCAAAATGCATGGTAACCTTAGGTAGGCTCTGATACCATGTTGAATTTTACACGTGTGGACTGTCCACTACATGTATTTGTGATCTCCTAAAGGTGTGTAGATGCACCAAGATCAATACTAGATTGAGATTCAAGATCAATCTTGAATCCTATGGCAAAAACACACTACTACATGCATTCAATCACTTCCAACTCTCACTCACACATGTGGGAAGTATTCAAAAAATAATCTAAGTAAAAACAAGCTACTCTTCTTGGGTAGAGAGAGAAAATGCATCATGAGCTCTCAGGTAGAGAGAGAAAGCTAGAAATCCAATAACTCACAAAATCCATGAAATCACCAAATCAATGAGCTTCAAAATGAGGAGTACAATGATACTAGTAGGTCCACGAGCTATCACTATGCTTAACTATGATTGGACCATATTTTGTCCCCTCTTGATCCTATTGGATCATTGTATCCATGCACCTCTTAATTCTATTGGACTATATTCAAGCACACCTCAATTTCCTATTGGACCTCACAAGGTTCCACCTCTAAATCCTATTGGACCTCTTGGAATTCATCAAACAAAAACTTTACACTTGTCTACACTCTAATTGGCAAGTGTTTAGCCTCTTACTCGATTTTGGCTCAATAGTGGCATTACAAGTGGAAATGCATAATTTGCCATCTATGCCAAATTTATTCCTATCAACATCCTACACCTAGATGCTTGATGTAAAAAACATAAGACCCCTATATCTAACATAGATAATCTTTTTCAATTCTTCACATAAATCACACATTAATCATTCTTTTAATCGGTTAGTCATGTGTATATATACAGCTACTTATCAATTGTTGCGGCTAAGCTCCATGAACACTGAATCAGAACACAATAGTTTTGATCTTCCTCTCTTTTATTACAGACTATTGTTTCAGGAAGATTGTGACTCTATTCAGAATTCATATTGTATTCTCTTCACGATTGAATCATTCTTAATCCAACAATCTAAGTTGTGAATGTCGTCTTGAATGCTCATTTTCATTCATGTTAGAGTGCTTCGTACTAGCAGATTAATTGTTTTGTAGATTAAATCATTTTATATGACTGGTAACACTTCGATTTTTTGCTCTGATAATTACATTTGATGCAACACTTCCACAAAGCTAAATTCAGTAATCAAGGTATGCAAGGCTAGGGAATCGACTTAGTTGATCCAGCAACTTTGAAGCTATGATCAATTAGGTAGGACAGACTTCGGGACTTTGAAATCAATCAGATTACTAAATCGATAGACTTAGTTTTATGCACCGAGGATTCCTTCTTGCTGCATTTTGTTGCAATAAGCATTGAAGGTTGATCCACCTGTCGAATCCCAGCATGGTATCAGAGCCCAGCATGGTATCAAAGCTCCTTCTCTGATTTCTAAGGCAGTTCTAGAGCATTTAGTGTAGGCAGTTGTTACTATTATTTTTAGTCATATCAATCTACTATCTACATATACTCATCTTGAAATTCCAAATGGATTCACAATCACATTCTACTCTAATGGTAGCGAAACTGGTTTTGGGGGTATTCGCACCACGCGTGTAAATAAAAACAAAGTCAAAGTTAGTAGAAATAGTTGCGAGGGTCGTGGCATCTTGCGTGTATAAGCCCATGGCCCAATGAGATTGTAAATATAGAATTTTGGAAATAAACTTGACTTTGGGCCATGTAATTAAAATAATATTAGAAGTCCAAAGTTAAGCTTAAGTTAAGTTACTAAGTTTTTGAGATTAGTCAAAAGTCAAATGGTGGTAGGTGGGGTGTGTTTCTTCCTACACCATAGATTCATTTGTGTTTCTTGTGGATGGTGTGGATTACGATACCATCTTTTGCAAGTAGCCAATAAGAAGCAAGGGGCAGGGGCCACCCCAAAGATAAAAGGGCACCATTTGTAACCCATTTTCATGCTTAATAGAGAGGAGGAGACTCTACAATTTTGCGAGCTCAAGCATCCTCATTTTTGCTTATGCTCTTGTTATGATTTGTTTGTTGTTTCTAGTTTCCATGTCTTTGTTTTGTGCTAGTTAAGTTTTCTCTATAAGCATGACATTGAGCATTTGAGCTAACCTTCATCTCAACTCTCCATCTCTACTCTCTTTCTCTCTTTCTCTCTCTCTCTCTCTCTCTCTCTCTCTCTCTCTCTCTCTCTCTCTCTCTCTCTCTCTCTCTCTCAAGATGAATGCATGTGGTTAGAGTTAAGGGGAAATAGTATTAAGTGGATTTGAGTTAGTGGGGGTAGTGTTAAAGTGGAGTAGAGTTAGGGAAAAGAGTAGAATGCATCTAAATCTAGCAACTAGATATAGTTAGGTACCTATCTGGTGTTCTAACCCTCTTTGACAGGCGGAAGGGCTGCTCACCAATTGAGTCGTTGTCAGGGATAGGTTTCACTAACTAGTTTAGTTGTATTTTTAGTTGTTTTTTTTTTTTTTAGAGTGTTTTTGGGATAGATTTAACTTTTTTGTGTGATTTCTTGTGTTGGACTATTCTCAGCTAGCACATGAGGTGTGAGAGGGTAGTGGAGACCCAAAACAGTCTCTAAGGGCTTGACATCCGAATGAAAACCAAAAAATCAAGAGACATTGAAGACCTCAAATCTGAACTCCTGATCCAACCTTCTCACGACTGGCAGCAGCTCCAAGGTATTGTCCCAGACCTGCATAGAAGCCTGTGAAGGTTCCTACCAAACAAATCTTGAAAAAACTCAAAAAGACCATAAAAAATTCAAAAACCCCTTGAAAAACTAAAAACAAATTAGACCTTCATAAGAACCTTCACAGAGCTCTCTGAAGTTCCATCTTACTAAGACCAAGGCACAAAGAAACTTGCGAAGGTTAGTTCTCAGTTTAAGTACTCTTTGCGAAGGTTTTCAGTGAAAAAAAAAATGTAAAAATCAGCCTGAACCCTCACAGACACCCAAAGTTGCAGTTCCAGTGGCCAAGAACCTTTGTAAAGAAATTTGAAATTTCATCTAAACGAAACAAGGACACAGAAGAGTCTGTGAAGGTTAGTTTGATTCCAATGAGCAAAAAATTGGACTTGAGTGCCTAAAAATCACTAGAATCTGAAGATCCATTAATCCTTGCAGAAGTAACCTTCGTAGACCATCCGAATGTCTTCAAATTATCTTTTTCCATTAGTGATGAAGCCTGCAAATGTTAGTTGCCAAAGATGACTGATCTGTGACCAAAAAAGTGTTTTTAAGCCTTCGTAGATAGCCATAACTTTCTGATCTATAAGAGAGAACCTTGCACGCTTGGAACAAAGTTAGATCCATCCCAGATCCAGTCGTTGACAAGCCTATTAAAGTTAATTCCCAACAGATCTGAAGAAATCAAGATTTTTGACTGCAAAATAGCAAAAGGACCTTTGCATAGCCATCCCTCGCACAAGTAACATTCACAGACCAAATCAATAATTAGATCTACACCAGATCCAGCTATTGTGAAAATCTCAGGCCAATCGGAGCAAGGATTAAAAAGTTATCAAGGAAAAACCACCGTAAGAGGTCTAGAATCACACTTTTGCCAACCAAATTAATTTGATCCTTTAAGGTCTAGATTGAATTCCATAGATCCATCAAAATCCAGCTACCCTAGACGTCTCCATCAAATGAATCTGAGATCCGGACGATCATCACCCAGAAGGATTGCAAATCAAGCTCCAAACCTCCCCAGAGTTACAGCTGCACAAATCGAGGTAGAAGCAGCAGAAATGAATCCCATGGACCCTCCTGTTCATGTCGCACCCCTACAAGCAGTTTGGAGAGGACCTCGACTCAAGATGCCAAAATATGATGGATCATCAAATCCGATCAGATTCCTCTAGATCTACGAGCAAGCGTGTGAGATCTATGGCGAGCGGACACTGGCAGAAAAGTTGATATTGTTTCCAATGTCACTAATTATGGCAGTACATGACTAGTTTTTTAATCTCTCAAACGAAGAAAAGTCCACTTGGGAAGGGGTTAAAGTGGCTCTCATTGCACGCTTTAAACTAAGGAAGTTCTTGGAAGATCTGTTTCTCCTGTTGAGCAAGGTCAAAATGGGAAAGAGAAAAAGGGTCAGGGACTAGATTGAACGGGCCAAGCATTTAAGATCCGAATGCAACACAGCCCTAACTCCCGATCACGCGGTCATTATGTGGTTCTTCGTGGGGTTACCATAGAGTATCAGAAGAGAACTCAAAAGACGAGAGCAATACGCTACATTGCAAGAAGCAATGAAAGACGCCATCTGGGAAGAAGATGAGAGTTCATACGATGAATCATATCCGACTACCCCTAATCCTACTCCCTTGATAACATCATCATCCAACGCTTCCAACATATCAACAGATCTGCTGATGGAGCAAATGACAAAGTTACACAAGCAGTAGATGGAGCAACTTATGACATAGTTTGATCAGAAATTGAAGGCCTTGCAAGGATGTGTAACACCAACTCCAAATCCACCGGAATAGAACCAACTACAATATCCTCATTGAGAGAATGTATGGTATTCAATTTGTACTCAAAACTATACAGCGAATGAGTGTCTAGTTTTGAAACAAAATCTCAAACTAACACAGAGGTTTTGCCACCTATGCAATGCATCTTCGCACAAAACGACATTGTTCCCATTCAACTCGCGGATCATACAACAAAAAAGAAATCAATACCGGATCTCTTATCCTTACCATCAGGGAGCACCGAATGCGGCACCACGGTAGCACCACGGTACGACGTGCAAAATAATCAAGAACGCATGGCCTTACCTGCACCACCTGGGACAATTAATAATCAAATGGCTCATGTAAATCTGGCAGTAGCAGAACAACAACCACCACCCCAACATGAGCAACATCAGTGGTATTGTTGAATTCACACGTGTGGGATGCCCTACACATGTATTTTTGATCTCTTAAGCCCAATAATACCATAAAGATCAGACTAACATTGATTGACAATAGGAAAGCTGATCATACAAGAAATATTATTGTGTTACAAGAAAGATCTGTCAACAAAACATGAAATTAAGCACAATAAATGCCTCAACTCGGCTAGAGAGAGAAAATGAAAGTACAAAACTTGAGTAGAGAGAGAGAGCACAAAGAACTTAGTCTCCAAATTTGCATTACACACAAATTTCATCATTTTCTCAATGGGAGTACATCACATATATATAGATCCATGGACTCTCCTCCTAGTTTGAGTTGAATTGGAGTTATGAATCCACCTCTCAAGCTATCTAGACTTATTCAAGCCATCTCACTATGTCTAATTGTGCCACCTAGTCTTTTCATGTATTAAATGTGGCATGCAAAGTACAAATGGCAATTCCTATGGTAGCTCGAGTTTCTACTTCTACCTACCTTGAATATTTTATTCTAAAATGGGTCTTTACTAAGCCAAAAGAGCTCAATTCATCTTTGGCATTTTTAGGACCCCTACTTACAACATTAGATAGATTTTTCCAATATTTTGACACTCCTCCTAAAAATGTATCTAATGTGGATCAAGCATCAATCTTGAAATAAGACCAAGATTAGATGTATGCTTTGAGAAGGCACTTTTGCAAAGTGGCTTTGTGAGAATGCACAGATGGCAGAATCTATGTGTCAGTCTCAGATTTTGCTTTAGGACTAGACACTCGTTCGCTATATGGTTTTGCGTGCATATTGAACACCATACATTTTCTCGTCGAGGATACTGCAGCTAGGTTGGTTCCGGTTGATGTGGAGTTACTGCTACAGTTCCTTGTAAGGCCTTCAGTTTCTGGTCAAACTACGTCGTAAGTTGCTCCATCTGTTGTTTGTGTAATTTTGTCATTTGCTCCAACAGTTGTTCTATGGATAGAGCAGATGCGTTTGATGATGATGATGCAATCGAGGGAGTAGGAGTGTGGGTGGAAGGATATTTGTTGTCAGATCCCTCATCCTCTTCCCTGATGGCATCTTCCATAGCTTCTTGCAGAGTAGCGTACTGCTCCCGTCTTTTCAGTTTTCTTCTGATACTTCATGGTAACCCGACTAGGAACCACATGATCACTGCATGATCGAGAGTCAGGGCTGCACTACACTCAGATTGTAGATGTTTGACCCGTTCAATATAATCTCGGACCCTTTCTCGTTTTCCCATCTTGACTTTGCTTAGCAGGAGAAACGGGTCTTCCAAGAACTTTCTTGGTTTATAGCACGTAATGAGAGCCGTTTTAACCGCTTCCCAGGTGGATTTCTCTTCCTCTAACAGGTTGAAAAACCAATCCTGAGCCACTGCAAGTAAGGACATAGGGAATAGCATCAGCTTCTCCGCAAGTGTCCGTTTGCCGTAGATTTCACAAGCTTGCTCGTAGATCTGGAGGAATCGGATGGTATCTGAGGATCCGTCGTATTTTGGTATCTCCATCCGTGGTGCTCTTTGAACTACATGCAAGGGTGTGATAGGTACAGGTTGGCCCATTGGATCCATTGGTGCTGGTTCCGGTTCTGCCTCTTGTTGCACAGCTGCTAATCTGGGAAAGTGTGGTGCCTGCTTTGCTATCCTTCGTGCTATTGATCGTCCTGATCTCAGATTTATCCGATGGTGGATTCCAAAGTAATTGGATCTCGCTTATACAATAGGATGTAGTCTGGATCTTCAAAGATCTGATCGATCTGATCGGCCGGAATGAATTTTAGGCCTTTTGTGGTGGTTTTTTCTTTATAACTTTTTTCTCCTTGCATTGATTGACTTGAGATTTTAAAAGTAGTTGGATCTGATGTAGATCTTTCCACTGATCTAGTCTGCGAGAATTATCTTGTGCGAGAGTTGGCTGTGCGAGGGTTCTTTAGCTATTTTTGCAGGTAAAAACCTTGATATCTTTTAGATCCCTGGGAAGTAACTCTCGCAAGCTTCACAATAGCTGGATCTGGGTCAAGTCTCACTATAGAATTTTCTCCGAGAGTTAACTCTCGCAAGAAGTGAAAATTTCACTGTCTACGAGAGTTCAAAATCACTTTTTGTGCTTGATCTTCACCAGATCTTCATACTAACTCTCGCAGGCTTCATCACTAATGTAATTTGACATTCTGAATCGATTGAGAGGGTCCGGAATCAAACTAACTCTCACACGTTTTTTTGTGTCCTGGTCTCACTGAGATGGAACTTTAGAATCCTTTACGAGAGTTCTTGATCACTAAAATTGAAAATTTCACTGTCTGCGAGGGTTCACTGGTACTTTCCCGTCTTTTTTTCACTGGGAACTCTCGCACAGGCACTTAATCATCGAACTAACTCTCGCAAGCTTCTCTGTGTCCTGGTCTCACTGAGATGGAACTTCAGAGGGCTCTACGAGAGTTCTTATAAAGATTTGAATTTTTTTTGGATTTTTTCAAAGGTTTTTTAAATTTTTTATGATTTTTCTCTAATTTTTACAATCTGCTTGGAACTAACTCTCGCAGGCTTCCATGTAGGTCTGGGACAGTACCCTGGAGCTACGGCTAGTCATGCAAGGGTTAATTCCCACTGATTCTGGAGATATAAAAATTTGATGAGTTTTTTTTGGCTCTTTTTCCCTCCAAAATACAGATTGGTGTGTTTTTTGAGTTTTTTGGATGATTGGTTTGTATTTCAAGCCCTTAGAAGTTGTTCAGGGCCTCCTCTACCCACTCACACCTCCTCCGCTAGCTGTGAACATTCCAAACACAAAAAAATACAGAAAACTAACTCTAAACTCCCAAAACTCTACCTAAACTACTCTAAAAAACAAGAAAATAGCTAAAATGCAACTAAACTAGTTAGTGGAAAGCTATCCCCGACAACGGCGCCACTGCGGGGTCGAAGATCTCTCGTAGTATAGCCCTTCTGCCTGTCAACAAAGGTTAGATCACTGGATAGGTGCCTAACTATGCATAGATGCTACTTTTAGTTAAATTCCTACTTTCTCCCTTAACTCTACTCACCACTATGCTACTCCTCTTTAACTCTACTCCTCTACACTAACATTCATCATAGTTGGGTGAATGGAAGGGATAGAAAAGAAGAGGTTGAGAAGAGAAGAGAGAAAGAGAGAGAGATAGAGAGTGAGGGTGGAGGTTAGCTCAAATGCTCCTTATGCTTGCTAATGGAAAAGCATTCACTATGGCAAACAATAAACATGAAAATAGAAAGCAATGGAAAACACAATCAAGAGCATTAGCAAGTAGTGAATAGCAAATGAGGATGCTTCTCTTCCAAAAATGGTAGAGTTTCCTCCTTCTCATTAAGCATGGAAATAGTGTACAAATGGTGCCTTTTTATAAAATGGGGAAGGCCCTTGCCCCTCAATCTTATTGGCTAATATTCACAATGATCCTAACCATTCATCTTGGACCCAACTTGATCCAAGGGTCCACAAAAAGTACATTAGAATCACAAGATTCATGTGAGTCCCAATTTGGACCCAACTCTAAAAAGTGATCTCTAAGTTTAAAAATGACATTGGGCCTCTAGTTTTATTTTAATTACAAGGCTTAAGTCAAGTTTATTTTATTTACAACTTCAATTGCGTGCTCATTGGGCTATGGACTTATACACGCAAGATGCCATGCCCTCGCAACACATTTTATTGGAGGATTTTATTTATTTACACTTTGTTGGAAATACCCCCAACAGTGTATGGCGTCGACTGAGATGGGGTGTATGGCATCGGCTGAGATGGGAGTGTATGGCGTGTATGGCGTCGGCTGAGATTGGAGTGTATGGCATCGGTTGAGATAGGAGTGTATGGTGTCAGTTGAGATGGAGTGTATGGCGTCGGCTGAGATGGAGTGTATGGCGTCGGCTGAGATGAGAGTGTATGGATTAATGGGAAGGAGCGATGGTGAGAAAGAGGTAACTGGGGGAACTGTGGATGGGAAGTGGAGGTGCTGTGGGAAGGTAAGTAGGGCGTGCAGAATGGGTTTTAGGAGTGGCGAAAAGAGGACTTTTGGTATTTGGGTGTAACGAAGTGGAACAGATGAAGAAATGTAAAGAAGGTGACTAGCGGTTAAGGCAGGTGTTTGGATAGGGTAAAATAGTGGGATATGCAGAATAACTGGTGATGTTCAATAGTGTCATGGAAGCATTCTGAGAGCTTGCATGACACTACCCCTCAGCGTGAAAATATGAAAGACGATGTGGTGCTCCTCTGGCGATCTGAGGTTTGGATATTGTCTGTGATGGCGCTCTTTGTGGAACTCGGATGAGGTTTGCTGAAAACGGGTGGGGATGGTGTAGACACGGTGATGGAGGCACTGGATGAAAGAGCGCCAAGATCGTGGAGGGTGTTCGCAAAATCGCTAGAGATTTCTTTCGCCAGGAGCTCCAAGGTCGCATGTCGCTGAGGTGAAAAAGTGTTCAAAATGGGAGGATTTATGGACGCCATCGGGTCGGCGCGGCCGCGATGGGACGTGTGTGTAGCGTCGGTCGAGATTTAAAGGGCGTCACGTTGGTTGAGTTCTAATAAAAATGTGTCGGTCAAGATTGAACTGAAGGCCGTCGGTTGAGATTGAAGTGGATCCCGTCGGTTGAGATTGATCAAATTTTCAATATGAAGGAATGGATCTGTGGTATTCAAGTGAAGAACTTCAAGGGTGAAAAAATATAATTGAGGCACAGAGTAGAAGTTTTTTATGAAAAGAGTGTATTCCCAGAGATGTTTGTATGCTGGAGATACCAGTTAGTCACAGAGATGAGGTGGCCAAAGTGGGAGAAGCAATTGTTGACCTAGAACCTTCATGACCCATGAGTATGTACAGGAAGGAAAAAAATGCATAGAAGAGACATAAAAAGAAGACATGCAAAACTAGAAGTACAAGTAATAAAAATAAAAATTAAATTAAAAATAATAAACATAGAAAAATGTAGAATATGTACTAGAAAAAGATGTTAAATTGGGTCAACAAAGAACAACTCTTTGTAATACCGCCGTAGACGACCACCGTTTACGACAGTGTCTAGAAGTATCCCGTCAAGTGTTTGTAATTGGACGGCACCATTAGGAAAAATTTTATTAATAATGTATGGCCCCTAACTTCTGAACTTCAACTTGCCGGGGTGCTTCTTTGATGTATAAAGAAGCACCTGGTCACCTAAGTGGAGATCTTTATTGCGTAGGTGACGATCATGCCAGGCCTTTTGGCATCGTTTGTTAACTAGTTGTGCATGATAAGATATTAGTCTTGTTTCGCATAACTGGGCTAACGTAAACAATCTTGTTTTGACTTGTTGTTCGATTGAGGCCTTTTCACAGAGATCTGTTAAAAAAGCTTTCGTAACTCTTAGCGAAGGTACTAAGAATTCTACGGGCATTACCACTTCTTGACCATATACTAAGTGGAAAGGTGTAACCTTCCCAGTGGCTTTCTTTGGGGTGGTGCGGTAAGCCCAGATAGCTGAGAAAAATTTTGTTTCCCAATCAGAGCGATTGGTTTCAACTATCTTGGTTAGAATTTTACAGATCGTCTTGTTAGTTGAGTCAGCCTGGCCATTACACCTAGGATAGTACGGAGTACTTTTTCTATGAACGACAAGATAATGGCGTAGGAGATTATCAATGATAGGCTTTAAAAAATACATGTCGTGATCACTAATAAGCTCAATGGGACAGCCAAAATGGGTAATAATGTTTTCGTAAAGAAAATGTGCAACTATTTTTGCGTTGGCGTCCTTCGTTGCTCGAGCCTCCACCCACTTAGTGGCGTAATCGGTGGCTATGAGGATGTATCAAGCTTGGGTATGTTTTGTTGCTGGACTGATTGGTCCAACAAAGTCAATCCCCCACTTATGGAAAGCTTCGCCTTCTATAATGGGGGTCAATGGTGTGAAGTCTGCTTTGGTATTTTTCTTTGTGCGTTGACAGAGATCACATGCTTTAATGACAGCAAACGTGTCTTTAAACAAAGATGGCCACCAGAATCCCGCTCTAAGGATACTCTTCGCTATGGCTTTGGCAGAAAAGTGACCACCTCCAATGCCCTCATGCGCCTGAGATATTATCGGTCGTATCTCAGATTCATAAGCACATCATCGAATAATGTCGTCAATGCCCCTTTTGTAAAGTTGTCCCGCAATTAACTAAAAGGGCGCTGCTTTTATTAAAAAAAAAAAATTTCCGTTGTACTCAGGCCTTCTTCTAGTCAGCCTATTGTGAGGAACTGAGTGATTTTCTCAGCCCATAGGGGTGTGGCATCATCTGAAAAAGGCACGCATCAGGAAGATCATCGTTGACTGGTGCAGTTGTTTTTTCAGCACTTGGTAGTCTGGAAAGGTGATCCGCCATGAAATGTTGGGTCCCTTTCCGAACAATTACACAAAAATTAAATTCCTCCAAAATCAGTAGCCATCGAGCTATTCGTCCCCTATGCCGGGCATGTCGGACACATTGACTGCTCCTGAATTGTAGTCTCTTCATCTTCTTCTAGATCTGACTATATAGGGTGACTACATGAAAGAATGGAAATTGTCTTCTGAGAAGAGTCAGTTGTCAGGGCAGAAATTGTGGACTGTATTTGGCCCTTGCCCTTCAAATCAATAAACTGATCTTCGATAAATGTCACATCCCTATTAGTGAAAACTTTACAGGTTTCTATGTTATACAGTTTGTACATTCCATCAGAATTGCAATAGCCAACAAAAATTGTTTTAAAAGAATGCTTCTCAAGTTTCTTCATGTTGTCCTTCGGGACATTATAAAGATGCGGTAATAGTTAGTATGGCCTAGGAACACGTAAACTTCTTTCACCATTGTGGGTAAAGGCATCTCAACTATAACCTTGATCTTGGATGAATCGGTAGAAATACCATCCTTGGAAATAATATGTCCAAGGACAACTCCATGGGTGGCCCAGATTTGACATTTTTTAGGGTTTAGTGATATACCAAACCTACGACATCGAATGAATATCTTTTCAATGGCTTTGAGTTATTTTTTTGCAGAAGAATGTACACCAAGGTCATCAAGATAGATCTCGACAATCTTGTGTAGCAAGTTTTGGAAGGCCATTTGCATGACGCGTTGGAAGGTGGAAGGGGCGTTGCATAAGCCAAAGGGCATGACATTGTAGGCATATACATCATATTCCATGGCAAATGCAGTTTTGTGTCTATCTTCTGGAGCAATTTGGACCAAGAAATAGCCACTAAACCCATCTAAGAAGCTGAAAGCTTCAGCTTCTGACAATCAAGGATTCATGTAGTTAAGGGTAAGAGGAAATGGTCTCTCTTTATATCGCGTTAAGATTTTTGAGATTAACACAGATACGAAGCCGTTTTTCTTGGGTACTACCACAATGGGCGATACCCAATCAGTATGTTGGACTTCATACATGAAGCCAGCATCTAGCAATTTCTTAATATCTTCATCGATCTGCTCATGATAAACATGGTTACATCTATACGGCGTAGACCTAATAGGCTTAGCGTTCTCCTCTAATGGTATAGTATGGACCACTACTTCATGAGGAGGGACCCCCTTCATTTCAATATAATTCTAGACAAATGCATCTCTGTATTTGCGGAGTAAGGTTTCTAGATTAAGAAGTTGACCTAGCATTAGGTGGGCGCCAACATAAGCTAGATGATTCATCTCCTTGTTAGGATCTTTAAGATTCAACTGGATGGTCTTGGCAGGTCCTTCGAAGGATGTGGAGGCCGATGTAGGCTCCCTTTGTGGTTGCGGCAACAAGATGACAACGTCATCAAGCGTGTAGTCTTTGAAGTGTTGTGGAAGGTCAAAAGGGGGTTCCACAAAGTTCTCAGGAACTTTGAAAATTATTGATGTGGATGAGCTACTAGAGCCAGAAGCTTGGTTGTTCGTATTGGCCTTTTGAGATTCCGACAACGGCTGGATGGGCTGTTTTAGCTTGGCACGCATTTGTTTTTGTCTCTCAATTAATTTTGCATCGATGATTTGTTTGTTTTTATTTAATCGAGGTTTTTGTGGATTTTGTGTAGGCGGTGTGGAAGCATGTCCCACTGGTAGACATTAGATCTGGGTCGATAGGCCACATTGTTGACTACCTTGGATGTGAGTTGCACATGAGCCATTGGCCCTGTTGACTTAATCTCTTTGGGGATCGTTTTAGGCAGATATCATTTTTTATTGAGATACATGAGGACTTGATCATTGCTCATCACTTCACCATTCTCCGAAAGGATACCGTCTTTCGAAACGTGGGCGACATAAGTACTAGGTTCTCCTGGGCACCAGGCTATAGGAATCGGGTCGATCATCATTAATGGAATTATGGGTGTCTCTATGTCCGTAGAAGACGGGAGTATAACTGTGTCTTCTTCGGCGGTTTCTATTAGGCATCTATTAGAGTCAGCACAGTCAACTGTGGCCAATGCTTGGCCCCAATTGATGATATCAGTTAATCTCGTATAGTGTCCGTTCGGCATGATTGGGCCACTGTCTGAGGCATTGAATGTGGTGGATGTCCAGTCATCATAAACCTTAGCTGGCTTGATGTGCCCGGTAGAGTCAATAGTGTCTCGTTTATCATTATTGTCGAAGGTGATTTTACTGCGCTTTCAGTCTTGGACAACACTTGCCATATGTAGCCAGGATGTACCAAGAAGGAGTTTATACGCATTAGAGGAGTTCCAAGCACCAAAAGGGTCGTTTCTCAAGATGCTTTTATTGACTATTCAACTATTCAATATACATGTGGCCCACTAACGTTTTTACACTTCTGAAGGAACGCAACATTGTTTTTCGGTCTGAAAAAATTTGGCATTTTTCGGTAAAATTTTTGAACATTTCGAAACTCCCGTTGGGCAAGTTCTGGAGTTTTGATTTGACAATACTTGCTGCCCACAAGACTCCTGACTGCCCGACTCTTAAAACTTATGGTTAGTCGTAATATATTTTGAGCAAAACATAGTTAAACAAACTTACATGTTTTAAAGAGGGCCAACGTGCAAGAAGCTGCAAAACATCATCTACAACAACAACATCAGCCATTAAACTACGGATGAGTAGAACAACAATAGATTTTCTAGACATTTTTTATATTTTTATAGAATCATAAGCAAGATGTGATCATTCCAATGGATTCTACGTGAAGAGTAGATCATTTTTTCTTTTTAGCTCATCTCTATCCGAGTTCAAATAAGAAAGTTATGGCTAATCAAAGATTTTGATGATGTGGCATATCGCCATGACACGAGATTAGACCAGTTTTTTGGTACCAGAATGCAAATCGTGGCATGGTGGATATACTCCAATGGATTCTACATGAAGAGTAGATCATTTTTGCTTTTTACTTCATCTCCATCCGAGTTCAAATAAGAAAGTTATGGCTAATTAAAGATTTTGATGATGTGCCATATCGATGATGACGCGAGAATAGACGAGTTTTTTTTTACCAAAATGCAGATCCTCGCGTGGTGGAGATATTCCACATCATCAAATGCCACATCATCAAATGCTTATCTTGTGCTATAAATCTTTGATCTACCATAACTTTCTTATTTGAATTCTGATAGAGATGAGGTCAAAAGAAAAATTGATCTACTCTTTGCATAGAATATGATGATGTGGCATATCATCATGACGCGAGAATAGACAAGTTTTGTTTACCAAAATGCAGATCTTCGCGTGGTGGAGATATTCCACATAATCAAGTGTCGTGTCATCAAATGCTTATCTTGTACTATAAATCTTTGATCTACCATAACTTTCTTATCTTAATGTCGTACTATACCAATAGGGTTAATATAGATTTTATAGTAAATAATGTCGTTTCCACAGAGGACAACGTTAGAAAGTTATGTTTTTGGTACAATTATGGCAAGTGGTTTTGAGTGTTATTCTGGTTGTTGACAGACATTAATGGGATGGGTAGTGTTAATAAATTCAGAACAACAATCTGGCCTCTATCGAATTGGATGAAGCGCATTCTACAGATGAGATGTTATCAGAGTAGTACAGCGGTACTACACTCTGGCTGATTAAGGTGTCAACAGAGAATCAAGAATTGTTCGATATTCGCGACTGTGTAGACAATTAATTAATCGCGTTCGCGAACTATTCATTTCTAGACAGAAGTCCTCAACAACTAAAGTCCAACTTAATGGTTAAAGAACACGAAGAGTTTTAGAATACGTTAGAAACTTATGTCAATGCCAATCAGGAAGACAGATCAGAGACTTATTCCTTCAGACAAGGACCGTCATCTCATATGTATACATACAACTTTATTCAATGATCGTGCTAGATTGTACCAAAGATAGTCGTTATTCGAGTGCCAAAAAGAAAGTATTCGCGACAGACGAATAAGATGGTTTAAAGACAGTTCTTTAGAGCATGCTTCACGGAAACACAACAAATGATTGTAATGCAATAGAGCATCTGTCTGATCAGAGAGTAATTCATGAAATGCGTTAGAGATTATTAGCAGACTCAAGATCACTCACACTCAACAATGCGGAGAACAGAGATAAGAGAGAATAACTCATAGAACTCTATTCACTTCTTCAATCTCTTACATGAGCATAAACTCTTCTCTCTCGATGATTGAGACTGAAGTGTGAGATCAATATATGTTCTACGGGGCGAACAAACACACCTCTAAAACAATAGGTGCATCGCTCCCGCGAAAGGGTCTAGTTTACGATTAGACTGAAAATATGTTCAACTATACCATAGAAGGTATACTTAACTATGAGTTAAAGAATTGCAAGATTTACATAACATTCTGTTCAGAATTGCAAGATTTACATAACATTCTGCAAACCTCGGACCTGATTTCACGTGGAGGAAGGTCTCCTTCCGCGGCCATTCCCCCAAGGAAGGGGCGTCCGCCTCGGGCTACCACCCTTGGCGGAATCCCGTTCCTGGGCGGAAGGGCCTTGGAAGCGGACCTTCCCCCTCACATAAAATTATTTTCAGCACAAAATGCAAAGACAATCTTCTATGCTTTGGAAAGTCTTTTTAAGTGACCGTTATGGTCAGATGGTGCCATTTATTCACAGAAAACAAGATGGTTAATATGCCATAATGGACATTACTATTTTTAGTAACAAAGCTTTGAAGGGTGCACGCGTTTCTATCTTTCAAAAGTGAAAGGTGCAGGCGTTTCGCGAGACAAAGAGGCTTCAGCGGGCAACACCATCATCTCCTTTCTCAATCTTGTATCTCACACTTCATGATCAAGGATCGCACAGGCACAAACAAAGGTTTATAAGAAAGGTGGAGGTCGCTTAGTCCTGCTGACTGTTGTAGTTGAAATATCTGAGATAGCATTTAGCTCTGCTGATAAAATTATTTGGCTACATAAGCAAGACAATAAACAAGTATACTTGTATGTAATCTGCAATGAAGATGGGAACAACAAACAATTCTCCAAAAATAGATGCCAAGTCCCAACACCGTCCATCTCCTGCGCCAGTGACATCAGAGCTTCACGTTTTGGCTGTTGATGATAGCGTTATCGATAGGAAGGTTATAGAAAGGCTTTTGAAGATCTCATTTTTTGAAGGCTTTTGTTGCTAATGGAGACGTGGGCACTGTCTGCGTTGTTTTCTGTGAGGATCTTTCTTTCAGGATCGTTTGGGTAAGTTAGAGATGGATGAGCTTTTGTGGAAAAGCATGCAGGAGGACTGCATCAACTGGTACGACTGCCTATACCTAGCCCATTCCGCCTCAGATCCGTGTGCATTCTCTGTATCTCTCTCGCTCTCTCTCATATATATCTCTCTCTCCGCCCCCTCTCAATTTATCTCTCTCAAATCTCAGATCCGTGAAGGGCACCATCTGACCATAACATGAGAGAACGGACGCTGGCCAGTTATGAGATTTTGGGGAGGGCTCGCCCTCCCGGGCTGGCCCCCCAAAATCTCAAAACGGTCCAGGGCCGTTATCTAATACGTTATGGTCAGCTGTTGCTAATTATTCATTAAACTTGGACGCATTAAATGCCATAATCTGCCTTACTATTTTTAGTAAGGCAGCTTTGAATGGCATAAATTCTAACCTTTCAAAAGTGAAAGGTGCAGGCGTTTCGTGAGCTTTTGGTAATCCACTTTCTGTCAGGTAACTCCTATTAATGTCTACCTATCACCTAATGCAGGTCATCAACATAATGTGGGGAAAATGCTCGCATCATTGTTATTGCCACTGATAACTTTCTTGTGATCTGACAATCTCGTTTATGATACAGACACTCATGCATTGCAGTCTCTGTACAAACACACAAAGAAGTATTTGCTATCACAGAAGCACTCGCCCCTCATATTTCATGCCGTTTATCAAAGCCTTAGTGAGAGTTGTACATTGAGCAGTTGCGATTCTGATAAGCTAAATCCTAAGTATCAGTATCATTATTTATATCAGACATTACGTTATTGCTAGCTCATTCTCAACCTTGAAAGCTCGAATTAATCTCAGTGCATCTGCCTCAAACCAACCAGAGAATAGAGACATTCAATTTCGACTGAGTTAACTGAACATTCAGATACATTTCACTTAGATCTCTTATGGATGAGACAGTGCGACTTGAATGTTTATAAAGCTTTGGAGACGTTATTTCCAGACTCCTTCCGACCATCACTCCTTACCATCTCAGACATCCATTGCACCTACATTGTGGGCATTCAACACAGCCAAGCTCAAGTTCTAATCTGTCTGTCTACACGCCCTCTCTTATCGATCACACCTTATCTCTCTCTCTCTCTATCTCTCTCTCTCTCTCTCTCTCTCTTGAAGGGCACCATCTGACCATAACGTGTGCCCATCTGACCATAACGTCAGATAACGGGCCCTTCAGGGCCCGTTATGAGATTTTTGTGTAGCTTCTTCAAAGCTCATGACTGAGCTATTCCACTGGATCAAAAAGAATGCCCTTGACATAGTTTTTCATTGCTGTGTTGGAAGAAAACCCATCAGTCTCAGCATACATGAAATGCAGTATTTTTGCCAAGTTGAGGTGCAACTGCTTGCATGCTCTGGGAACTTTTGTGGGCCTTATAACCTCAGAAACAAGCTGTTTCATTGTGTAATCAGTCTCATTCTGAACCTTGTAGATTGCCTCCTCCTCAGTAATTTGGTACTCTCTCATATAAATGGAAATGCTACTGGGTTTTCCTTGCTGTGACTCCCTCTGCAGAAACAAATATAGCAGTATGTAGTGTTGGTTTGTCTTACTAAGTTAAAAAGTGATTCCTGTGGCAGAATGTTTTTCATAGAGGAGCCGATGATCAGACTTTGCTTACCTTATATCCTTGGATATCATTTAGTAGACGGCCCAAACGGCTCACGAGTTGCATTACTCTTTCGTAATCTGGGTGCGCCACGATTTCATCAGTCAATAACTCTCCTACAAAGTAAGCTGACGTGAGTACAATAGGCTCTAGTGCTATTGAGATCTGAGAGACATTCGTGTACTCCTGTATCGTAGGCTGCTGTCCTGATTGCGTCCACTCAGCCTCCTTCAGGAATGACTCAACCAAGCGTATCCACTGTAAAGACAAGACGCTAATTAGAACTGAGCTTTTGATCTGTGAAACCTGTACTTTATCTAAAAGAAGTGATTGTATCAAGAATTCACATGTCGGAGCGAGCGGCTTGAAAAGTTCTGTAATGAAGGAAAAATGAGTGTGAGGAATGACCTACAATTTTATGTAGATGTGCGCTAATATTGTTGCTCCCTTGGTAGCGTATCCCTTCTTGAATAATGTCATTGGTGGTATTGTAAAGTCCAGCGAATACAGTTTTCATGTCCGCAGACAAATTGTCAAGAGCTGATAAATTCCAGCTGAAAACAGGAGCTATTTCAGCTTTGGTAGTTTCTTACAGCCCACACACATGCATAAATGCTATTGCTAACTACGAAGTACTGATGTAATTTTTTCTTTACCTTTTGACAGCAGTCACAAACTTTTTCAGATCATTCAAAGAAGCTCCAACATCAAAAAGATCGTCAATAACAGTCGTTAGAACACAGCAGCGTGTCCAAACGAATCGCATACACGCCATTTCGGGTTCAAATGATGTTGCTGCAGCTGTAAAGTAGCATTCAAGTGCCTTCTGACGAGAAAATTCCAGTTTCGAAAATTGCATCTCTTGGTTCCAACTGTAAAGAGTAAAATCTGGACTCGTGACGAAAGATGTTCTAGTTCTTAAGGACGTGAAAAGGTCTATGTTCTAGTTTTGATTTCCGAGTACAGAATCTATATATAATGTCAACATGCATAACATGTCCTCTCTGTTTATATTAACATTTAAACCAACACTTCAACTTATAAGTAACAGGTGGCACAGCGGGCTAGACCTGTAAATCTGTTGTAACTCCTTTTGAAAGTTGGATTGGCACAAGTTACAATCGGCCTTCGCTAGATTTAAGAATATGTCATTGCTGATCTTGTTCATTCTGTAAAAAGTCAACGGCACTCAATTATCTTAAGTGAAGATAGACCTGTAAACCTATTACAGGTTAAAAATCGCATGTGTGGCAGCACATTGTATTGAATATCAACATCGATTCGTAATTTGTAAATCTGTATTCACCTATAGACACTTTTTCCTATCCACGGATCGTTTGTTCCATACAATTGCATGTATTTCCAGGTCTCAATTCGTTGCAATGTGGCGCACCAAGGAAAATCGAGAGCAAAGTTAACCTGTAACAAGTTCATAGGGCTTCAAGATGCCAATTCTACATGAAAGAAAAGTTTGTTTTGCCTGCGCTTCATATTAGATCAGGAAATATATAAACATGACCATACCTCTTCAGCTAAATCCTTCTTTATAACCCACTTGTCAGAGAGAGTATTGCCATTGCGCCGCGATCGTTCCAAAAAATTTCTTGTAAATAACTTTGCTTCTTCAAGAATTACTTCCTCAGGAAACTGTAACTGAGAAGCCCCATACAGATGAAGCATACCAGCAGTTGCTTGGCCTATTTGTCCATAGAACGCGAAAAATTCTCCATCCTTCTCGAAGTGACTGAAAACATCTGCCAACAATATCCGACTTAACTCGTATTTTCTGGCTAGTTACACAGTAGATTGATATGGATAGACATTCACCAAGGGCTAAATTTACCAGCAGAGACATCATATCCATGGAGTCGAAGAAGGCGGAACGCCATAGCTGTGTCGTCTACGTCTTGTACAGAGGTTTCCCGTCCCCAACCTATTCCCTTGGGCGTCCAGTATCTGCGGCTTATTCAACAAACGATTCACTTCCTTCGTGAGAGCTATGACGTTGGATGAACCAGGTCCCTGATTTTAAGCATTTCACATAGTCGAAGCTTGACAACACCTAAAACTGGAGGATCTTAATCTATCGTCATCTTAGCTTAACAAATAAATGAAAAAGATAAATTCACCTGTACACGTAATCAAGTGCATCTCTGATCTCTTGCTTAAAGTAGCGAGAGATCCCAAGACGCTCAAGCCGATCCACGACCCATAAACGTTCGAATAGGTCCACAGGGTATGCATTTGGAACTGCACTAGTTTTCAAAGGAAAGGAATTTCAGCTTGCATATGTTCTGAATCCTGAAACACAAAGAATTCCCTCCCTGTTCTGACCTTATGTGCTACACTAATATACATAAAAGTCATATTAAGCTCACCTGCACTGCCAAATTTTTGTAGTATTGAGCTCAAATATTCTTGGCAACTACGATCACGGGTATGCATGAGAACGCATGCCGTTGATGCAGGCGAATTAAAAAACGACCCATTTTTGAACTTGAGTCTCAGAATCTTTGTCCAATCCACATGATGACTCAGCCCTTCTAAGGAGTATAAGAGAGCACTAGGAGTTTCATGCAATTTGTTGATGGATATTCTGTACTGACATCATGGATCAGCATGGCAACAACACGCAAGACAATCAACCGCGTAATGTCAAGATTCTTATTGCTGGTTCTACTAGTAAATTTAGCCTTCACAGTGCGTTTACTATTTTGGAAGCTTGTGATCTGCAATATCTCTTTCTCCAAAATGAAAATATGCTTGTATCTATGAGGGATATCAAAACTTCACCTTTTAAGCTTCTCCTCTTTCATTGCCAAGATTCGCTTTATAATTGGTGCATTATAAGGAATTTCGATGTTTAAGCTTTTTGCTTTCTCTAAGATTGCAGGAAAGACTATCTCAAAGTCTACTGGCATGTGAGTGACATCATCGCCCAGCTCCATTGCTTGCAATTCGCGGTGAATGAAACTTACCCCTAGTCATGTGAATCAAATTTTAGAAAATGTTCACAAAAGCAATAAGCTGGTATTGAATTTCAACAATAATATTGGCTTCCCAGTACAAGTCAAGTATAAGCTAGCCTTTTTGAACGTTGGCACTGCCCACTTTCCAAGTCGACAAGGCTACAACGCACGCAAGCGTAGAACATATTCGATCGAAGGCTAGGAAAAAGTGTGGGTCTCCCCATGAGCCGTCAGGTAGCTGATTGTGGATTATCCACTCCACGCACTTCGGAAACTGAGGCCCTTCAGAGCCTTCATCCAAAGAAGGCACGACCGCAACCCAAGCGGTATCGTAAGCAGATATTGATATATCGCCATCGTCCATCGAGCGTAACATCTTTCTTACTGTTTCAACCAGGTCCTCCAATCGTCCCCTAGGCAAATTATCCTGGGGATTCCGATATGATTAACAAAAGATATAATCAGCCGCTGGTATAATATAGCTAGTTTAAGTCGATGAAGAATCTCATGCTTTCTAATAGAGAAATATTTCCAACAAGGAAATACCTGAATGATTTCAGTTAAAGCTGGTTTGGTTTCTACTTCTCGGGTGCCGTACTCTCCAATTCGAGTGAACTCTGTAGGAGTTGTGCTTCTTACTGCAGATAATATAAGAAACAAAAAGTGGTGAACAATTTATACTCAGCCGCAGTGAAAATAACATAATCTGGGATAGACACACTTGGAAAATTTAATCAAAAGTCTGTCTTGAAACAATATGTTGGTGTCCTTGGAGATCCAACATAAGAAAAAGTCAGACAAGTGCAAAGAGGCAATTTCTGACTGAGACTCTCGATAACAACTGTGGATGCCGGAAGCCTGTCTGTAGCAACAGTACAGTTGAACCATAATAAGAATTTGTGACTAGACCTGTTGCAGATGCTTGATGCTGGGACTAAGATTAGTAGGCGAAATTGCCTTGTGTATGGATTCTGTGCGAAGGGATGCATGCTCCAGAACAAAAATGAACGTGATTGGTTTGCTTGTGTCTTAAAGACTAATGAGGGAGTTGAACGAGTTGGTATTATCAGGCGGTCCGGAATAAGGATCTATAGCTCTACAACATAGCCAACTGTAGTGAGTGTGAGTTACGGCAAATTGGACTCCAAGCAGTATCTGGCATCTCTTTCTTTCATCCCGTTTTCGGATGTTACAAGCTAAACAATCACCGTGTAGCCTTTGAGGGTTTTCATCTGAAGCTCTGAAAATAAAACTGAAGAATCCCACAGATTAAATGATAACTAATAAAAAGATTGAAGATCAAGAGTACCTCACTACATAATGAACCTTGCCTTCCATAATCTTAGCCTGATCAACTATCCTAGAAATACTGTTCATAACAGCCTGAAGTTCAGACAATGTCATTATAGTTAGTTATAAGTATACCAGAATGACAGTTTGTAGCTTACCCGTAAGTGGGCGCCTCTTAATCTCCATGCCCAAGTAAAGCATTGAATGTTTACATTTTGCTTGAAATGGCTGTATGCGATAGAAACCAGAGCCTTTGCTTGACAGTCTCGGAACACTGAAGAAACCAGTAGAGTTTATACTACTGTTGGTGTACATGATCGCCATTCCGCCACACGCCCACTTCCTATCTGTACAAGCATGAGAAGTTGGTCGAGACCCAAAATTCCGCAGATCTGAGTGCAACATAAAGGAAGATTGAGAAAGCCCACTACTCTTCTACTCTTTCTTTATTCATTCTCATTCGCTCTTGGAAGTTGGCATCCAAAGAAATTTTGGTTTCAAGCTGAAGATTCCCCCTCCAAACCAAGATGCATATTTCAAGCACTAGAGTCTAAAGTCCAAGAGTCTTGTGTTTTGAAATTTGTTGCACATACTAGAAGGATTTAGAGTGCTCCCTAAAAACCCACAAATACAAATAGCCCAATTGTTGATTTATAGGTTTATTTTTTTATGTTTCATTTTAGATTTATAGGTTTGTAATTTGGCTCAAAATCAACTGGTTTTAGTTATAAATCTTAGGTTTTAAGGTTTGATCCAATGTTGGGCAGGGTATATAGGTGCCCGGGTGATATCAACAATGGTATAGTAGAACATTCCCGCCCGATATATGATTTTGTGATACTACAGTCGGCGGGCTGGTTTTAGCCCATCAATGCACATATCGATACCCGGATTAGGGGCAAAAAATTTGAGTTTGACATGGTATCGATATGATATCCGTTCTTAGTTAGTTTCCAAATTTACATATGCAAAACATATTATTTATGGTGTCTCAAAGACATTGGTGGGCACCAACAAAGTATTGACCTTTGAAATCATATGCATTTTACATTTAAAAAGGTCATGCTTCTCATTAAATGCATGCTACCCTTTATAAGATGGCTAATTTTTTTAAAAAAATCATATACTTATACCAAGGTTTATACTCGGGTGGTATCACCCCTGCAATACTCAGGTCGTTTGATACCAGCCACCAATTTACAAACATGATGATACTAATACCTGACTGGTATCAAAACTTTAAAAAAAATATAATATCGGGACCCGGTTGGTATAAAAAATATCAATACCCGCCCAACACTTAATTCTAGAATAGTTTTGTGGGTTCTTTATAAGGTTAGTTTGAAACTTTTTTACGAGTACTCAGGATTTCCTATGTTAACATGGCATATTTGTGAAAAGCCTTAAATTCTGCAAAAACCATGACAAGGTTCCTATTTCAATTATTGATGGTTTCAAAGGGTGGGCTTCCTTAATCCCTTACTCACCAAAACTAGTTTTTGAAGTTTCCACTAGGACAAAAGTTCCGAACGGATGGAGTAAAAAACAAGTTGTTTCATGTCCATGGATGTGTACGCTCTTAGGCATGACATAAAAATATCCATAAAAATTTGAGGCTGCTTTGACTTACATAAAAATTTCATAAAGAGCACACCTTTGTAGTTGATAATCTTTCTGTTTGCTCTTCTTTCCAGAGATCTGAGTCAGCCTGTGACAAAGCTTCCTCAACTGTGGTTGGCTCCTGAATAGAATAGTGAGCAGATTCATTAGTATATTGGACAGGCTGAGATCGAATTCTTGATGATCTCCTGGTTGAAGCTTTTGGTTGTGAAGTCTGACTTTTTGTCGGCTTCCTTCATTGTTGCAGGTAGGGGCATGTCCACGATAGCCTTGATTTTTGACGGGTCGGTAGAAATACCGTCCTTCGATATTATATGCCTGAGTACAACCCCGTGGGTGACCCATATTTGGCATTTATCAGGGTTTAGTGAGATGCCGAACCTACGACATCGAATGAAGATTTTCTCCAAGGCGTCTAGGTGCGTATCAGCGGAAGAATGTACACCTAGATCGTCGAGATAAATTTCCACGACCCGATGTAACAGATCTTGAAAGGCCAGTTGCATGACCCGTTGGAAAGTTGAGGGGATGTTACATAAGCCAAAAGGCATAACATTATAAGCGTAAATGCCGTTCTCTGTGGCAAAAGTCGTTTTATGTTTATCTTCAGTGGCTATTTGAACAAGGAAATAACCGCTGAATCCATCGAATAAGCTGAAAGCTTTAGCTCCTGCCATTTCCTCTAATATTTGGGTCGTTAAGGGCAAGGGAAAATGGTCTTTCTTCGTAACCGCATTAAGGTTCTTGAGGTCAATACAGATACGAAGCTTGCCGTTTTTCTTGGGTACAACCACAATGGGTGATACCCAATCAATAAGTTGGACTTCATAAATGAAACATCCATCAATTTCTTAATATCCTCATCGATCCTCTCACGATAGACTGGGTTACTGCAGTAAGGTTTAGCCCTAACAGGCTTAGCATTGTCTTCTAGAGGAATCCGATGTACTACTATTTCAGGGGGGAGTCCTTTCATTTCGGTATAATGAGGATCTGCTAACAATCTAGCCCTAATGGGATCCATCTTAACGGCTCAAGAACCTAAAACTTTCAACGAAGCAATGGAACACAAGGAGTGGCGTGCAGCTATGGAAACAGAAATGGAGGCTATATCGAAGAACAAAACGTGGGACTTGGTTGAGCTACCTGATGGTAAGATGCCTATCACATGTAAGTGGATCTACAAGACGGAGTATGGAACGGATGGGCAACTCAACAAGTACAAGGCACGATTAGTTGCAAGAGGTTTTGAGCAGCAGAAAGGTTTAGACTTTGAGGAGACCTTTGCACCTGTAGCCAAAATGGTAACTATTTGTTCTATCATTGCAATTTCTGCAGTATTACTCTCATGAATGGAGCATTGAGCAATGCAACAAACTCAAGGGATCTCAACTTTAGTGTGTAATCAGAAAACAACATATAAAAATGGTTGTTATTCATGTGCAATTTCTTTTGGTAATTGTTCTGAATATATAAAAACTTGTGATTCCATATGTTGAACAGGTTATCAAGGAGGATCACGATGTTCTTTCCTATATTTTTAGCAGAACAAGTTATGCAGATATCATAAAGGATCATATGAATGGCAAAGTACTTAGTGTTCCTAAAAGAGGTGAATTTTTTGTGGAATGGCATTTAGCTGGAGACTTGAAGTCATTGAAATGTATGTTCAATGTATCTCATGGAGCAAATTCGAAACATCCATGTCTATATTGTATGAAATCATCAAATGACATTTCAAGGAACACAAGAGTTTCAAGAGATATTGAAGATCCCAACTGGAAACCAGTACTACCAATTCCTTTACAAAATGTGCATATTTGCACACTTCACGGAGAGGTGAGGATCATAGAGAAATTAATATATCTTCATATCTTGTTTGCATGGAATACTAAGCCAGAGTCAGCATCAAAACAAGCAATCACTCGATTAGAGGAAGTGTTGTCAAAAGCGGGCCTTCACAAAGGACATGCTAAAATACAAAAAGATGAAAAGCTTTTGGGAAAAAGAGGAAACGTACCCAGTAAACCTAGCATAGGAGGAGTCAAAGCTCGTCGATTTTATCAAATCATTCTAAAGAGTCATCTAAGATCCAATACTCGGTTTGGAAAGATGTTATTTTTGCAACACAAGACTTTGAAGATAAAGGAACAACAAGGGTAAACAAGGTTGAATTTTGGAAAAAGCTCGATAATATGGTTGAAGTGCTTAGAAAAGACACAATTTCCTATGCAGATGCACTCCTATTGGAGAAAATAACAATAGAGTTTGTAGATGCAATTCGGGTGGCTTGGGGCTCACATCACATCACCCACTACATGGTAAGATACATTTGAACAATGTCTTACAATTTTATTATTTTAGTATAACTTGCTTGATAGATTCTAACCAATGCATTTTTTTCTAACCAATGCATAAATCTTTAATATTGCAGCACATACTAAGGCATCATGCATCATTTTTTGCAAAAAACTATGGCAGTTTGAGTATATGGTCCTCACAAGGAATGGAGAAATCACATTGGTAGGCAAGAGCAGCATTTCATCGAAATGCACAACATGGTGGAACATCCTCAAAAAATAATTACATCATTCAGCTATTCCAATGGTTTTATAGACGAGCTCAAGTTCGATACACAATAAGATCAACTGAATATCAAAGATTCAAAAAAGCATGTAAATTTATAAGCCAAAATTAGATTGATGGCATTCAATAAAGACCAAATGCATGTGATCAAATATTCTCAAATTTTACATACATTAAATGGAAAAGAGTACAATCATTTTTTTTCATTGTCTCTAAGGACAATTTTTGTTGTGTGGTCATGAAGGAACTTTTTTCTATCATACGGATCCAAAAATTGAGTGGATCGCCTTTTGCTCATATCTATATATCCTGATAGAATTGCCAGAGCAGATGATCTCATAGGAACATTTTCTGGCACGTAATTGAACACTTTAAGAGCAACATCTCTTTTGACAAAAATGATTCTATATGTAATTTTTGGATATTTATGCCCTTGGCAAAATAAGATAGGGCCTTGAGGGCCATGATTAAGATTCCCGCATTTACAAAAAAACCTTTCATGAAGAATACAAATTTTGTTATTTACAAAATATTTCAAATAATGAGCCAATGAGCCATCCTTCTATCTCCTGCCTTGTCTCTCTCTCAATCCTCCATGCCTGCTAGCAAAGGCATCAACTTCAACGATTTCCTACAACACATAATTAAGTGTTAGTCAAACTAGCAGATCAATCATTAGTTACACGTTAAATAGTAAGTGATTTTTGTGAGAAGGTGTACTTACCAAATCCTCCTCGTCAGCTTGGATCCACACGTGTGGAAACGATGGCCAAATCATTGCATGACATGTGTATACTCCATATCTTGACACGTGTCCTTGCACGTGCATGCCAACTATACGATCGTATAGACTAGTCGTTCCGTGACACGTGTGTGGCCAAGATCGTGACACATGTCCTTGCACGTGCATGCCAGCCGTATGATTGTACGGACCTGTGATGTCCTGACACATGATAGGTTCTTGTGATGACATGTGTCACCACACGTGCGGGGATTGGATGTGTCACATCGCACGTGTGATAATGATGGGACGTTCTGCAGGTATAAAAGGAAGTTTTCGGCTCATATTTTCATTTCGAATTTTCGTTCCATAGCGCTCCTCAGATTTTTTCCGTTCACTTGTGCTCCTCGCTATCTGCATATTGCTCCCACGCGCCCAGACAGTCAGATACCAATACAGCTTCCCCCTCCGTGCGTCGTAGCGATATGCCATCTCCCATATCGTCATTACGCGCCCCCTAATCTGATATCCACTGTTCTTTCTGTTTGGTGCGTCATAACGATACCTCAGCTTCAAATGGCTTATACCAAGCAGACAGCACGTCTTCCCACATTTGCCCCGCCTCCTTGTTCTCCTGTACAAAGGGCTATTGGAGAGAGGGGGGAGAATACATGACAAACACGAACAAGAAACGAACGAGAAGTGAACTCGAACAAAAAATGTTCGTTTGCAGCGGAATGAATTATTTGACTCTCTCTGTAAGCATGACTACGCCTATCAGAATGAAGAGAACTTTAGTAATAGAAATCACAGTCATTCTAGATTACGTAGCCAAACATTTAATGGATGCTGGGGAGGAGATGTTGTATCATCACCAACGTTCACTTCAGCACTGGCTGACGTCGCACCCCTTTTACGCTCACTCCATGCAGTTGCGCTAACAGATTGGACAATGATTGCAGCCACCCACGAACTCCTACAGACAACACATCCACTCTGTACTTTTACATCTACACACCTGTTATGTATATACACATATTCTGAACATCGTTCAGATTATTGTCAAGAATTCGATATGCAACATCAAGCATTCACCATAAGCAATCACCAAGTAGGGAGGCGGAAGAAGAACACACAATATCACTATATCACACTACAATCATACTGAATATAAAATGTACATATAAACCCTGAACCCTGATAGAGAGAGAAAACGCATCCACCTATGGCTGGCCTAAATCCACAGGCAATCTTCGCAACCATACCGCTTCTTGTGTAGCATTGCTAAGTGCTCGATATTCAGCTTTCGTTGATGATAAAGCTACTGTAGGTTGTTTTTTACTGTTCCATGAAATTGCAGTTGTACCATAACTGAATGTATGACCATTGGTAGATCTTCTGTTATCAATATTACCTGCCCAATCGGAATTTGTATAGCCTACCAACATTGGCGCTTTAGGTTGATCATACTTCAAACCAAAATTCAATGTCCCTCGAATGTATCTGAGAATACGTTTAGCAGACTTCCAGTTTGTTTGATTAGGATCTTGCATAAATTGACTAACAACACCAACAACATAAGAAATATCAGGTCGTGTGTGTGTCAAATAAATCAAACTACCCACCAACTATCTATACAAATAAGCATCCACTTTCTCAGATTCATCATGTGCAGTAAGCTTCATGTTGACATCCATAGGAGTACTCAAGGGCTTACAATCCTGCATATTGAACTTATAAAGCAAATCTCGTGCATATTTGCTTTGTGTAAGAAAGATCATGTCTTCTTTTTTTCCATACTTCAATGCCAAGACAGTAGTACATCAATCCTAGGTCACTCATGTCAAAAGCATTGGAAAGATTTGATTTGATTTTATTAATTAACCTCTCATTACTTCCTGTAATAATCAAATCATCCACGTACAACACAATGAACACTATATCTAAATATTGCCTTAGAATGTAAAGATTAGAATCAGTATCACTCTTTACCATTTTCCTTCACTTGAAGTGCTCATCAATGCAAGAGTACCATGCTCATGGTGCTTGCTTCAATCCATATATGGCTTTGTTGAGTTTACAAACCAAATGATCTCTTCCTGGCTCAACAAACTCTTGAGGTTGCTCTAAATATACCTCTTCATCCAATACTCCATTATTGAAAAGTAGGTTTGACATCCATTTGCTGGATCTAGCTTGACCACCAGAATAAGTTTGCTCATACTAACACTTGTGATATTATAGAATTTCACTATAAATTTCAATAAATCAAATCCACAAATAAATTGTTGGTAGAATCATATGACAAATTGCCAGACTTTGAATTGATGTGAAAAAGGGATTCCAATGACGTTTTGCATACCCTTATTCAATACATCGCTCTCCAATCTTATCTGAAAAGGGCGAGGAATGGAAAATTTTCTTACATGCAAATGTCCAAAAGCCTCTTTAATAATTTTATATATATTGGCATATGCCTCCCTGCTAATACCTGAGAAATCACATGCTCCTTGAATTAACGTTCGGTTGATTACCTTACCGACCTCGTTCATCAAAGCCTCAGTGACCTTGGACTTGATGTGAGAATATCGATTATTGTCTAATAAAGACTTTGTGGACTTGGTTGTCAATACCGAACTCAGTGATTTTTCGATCAGGTCATTGTCCCTCAGATGCTCATTTGCAACCAATGCTGATCTGCAAATGATTATGAAAATCAAGAAACCCAAATAGGACACATAATAAATGTCATGCTACTTCACAAAACAAAAATAAAACTGATTCAAATCAAATCCTTACTGGAATGCTTGAATCCTTTTTCTTCATTGGCCTCCATTTAGTGAAAGCTCATCAATGTCCTTCAAAATTCTTTTTCGCTTGTTTCTTTTTAATTTCTTATCTAGTATGCGAGTTTCTTCTTTTATCTGGTCATTTGATATACGTAATGTCTGAACAACTTGTCGGAATTGATCATTACTTGCATTCAAATTTAACATAATATTATGTAAACGTGCATTCTCTTCTTTGGTTTGTAATAATGCGGTCTCTTTTTCTCTATAGTCGGCAAGAAAACCATTTAACATACATTCTAAACCTATATTTTCTAAACCGAGTTTGCAACACCATAAGTCGTCAATCTTTCACAATAAGCCAGTAAAAGAAAATAGACACTCTTCTTCATCCATGGCGTACCTGAGATTCTATGTTTATTCTCTCGCTAGTTAAAACGAGGGACACAATCTCATTTTCCAATTTGAAAAAGTTAGTTAATGAGCGTCATAGGTTCTTGAAGTCACAATTCCATGCATCATAATCGTGTCATGTTAACTACACATTACTAGTAAGGTTAAGCTAAACTGGACCTGAAAGTCCGTCGAATTTTTAAAATCCGGCGTTTTTTTTTGTCCTACGTGGCATTTCTTAGACGACCCTTTTGATGTTTGTAACTCCTCTAATAACTGCAGATTGCACCGCAAGCCAAGAGCATTGTAACTGAATGGGCCAAAGCAAAACCAGAAATAGCACCAAAAGAGCCCTTATACTGTGCGAGTTACAATGGAACGAGCAACATCCTCCATATTGGAGCAGCGTGGAAAAGTGAAGAACACAACATCTCCCTGCCAATCCACCACAAGAGGTTCAAGGACAAAGCAACAATGTTAGATGGAGAATCGGGTGTAAATTTGATGTCCATTATCTTGTATAAAAAATGGGGTTTACAAGGATTGAAACCAACAAAATTTTTGCCATGAATCTAGCAAATCAATCCTATGTAAAACCAAAGGGGTTAGTTGACAACATCCTAGTGAAAATAGTGGGAATGCATTTTGTAATCACTTTTGTTGAGATGGACATACCAGAGTCCCCTTCGGCCTACTACGTTTTACTAGAAAGACCTTGGTTGAGGACCGCGCAAGTGGTTCACAATTGGGGAACCGGGAAACTCACCTTTGAAAACAAAGAACAAGCTGTAAAGGTTGATCCAACCACATGGGCAGTGAAATCGATTATACCAAAAACTGATGACAAATCGTCCATCACTGATCACACAATTGATCGCCTAGCGCAAGCCAAGGGAAGGTCATTACGACTCTGAAATGGATATTGTGAGATGGACGAACGCATTGGCAATTGTTGACTGTATGACTGTGGGCATGCTTGTCAATCGGATTTAGACCCAGAACCCAACACTTCTTCACCCAAGTGCTACACCATGGACACACCAATCACTTTTGGGATGAATATGATCAATGTAACATGGCTGTCAGTGGAAGCTATTGAGAACCCTATGGACGATGATTTAGTCCCTTGGCAACATGCTTTTACCTACAACAAGGAGACTGAGCTGACTGATGAGTAGGTCCTGCAACATATGGATCCAGATCGCTATGGAATGAAGAAAGTGACTAGCTCAGCCACCATAGAGATCGACCATGGCTAAAGTCTCCAAGATAGATCCACCCTGTTAGATTTTAATACTCAGCTTTAACAAATCGTTCAAGTGATGTGCATCCTGAAAACAGCCGAAGTCCGACTACCTTCTTGTCGGACCTTCACATTTTTTGCACCTTCGGAAAAAATGCGATACAGTAACCAAAATGCCTTGAAATCCATTTCAGGCCTACCTTCAGGTTTTTCGCATTTCTCTGCCTTTACCTTTTTGGGCACCTTTGGGATTTGCATTCATTCTCTATTCCAAGGCACCTTCGGGTTTTTCATATTTTTGCAACAAAGGTAAATTGACAGCGCCAACTTATCATCAACCCTAAAAAACAGCTGGACGATTAAATATCCCAAGGGCGGTTACCTACTTTGTACATATACAAAGACCGACATAAATAGCATTCAGTGCCTGTAAGATATTTTTAGAAGACACTTGTAAATATATATATATATATATATATATTACTAGTTGAATCAAGCTAAGTAAGATTTTATTATCAAAGTTTTCTGTGGACAGCGTATTCACGCTCAACATTCAAGTTGAAGTTATCACCTCAAGCCATTGTACTCATTGTTGATATTAATTAGAGTGCAATTTTTGCCTCACTACTGTATTGTTCACTTGTGCAATCTGTATGAATCATTCATCTTGAGTATTGCTGCTGCTAACTATTGTGTTTGCATTCGTACATGCCTACTCTCAAGCTTTTGCTACCTGTCCTCTTGATTTACGACATGGTATTAGAGCAGGCCTTTCATAATCTGGATTTCTACTACGGATTATCAATCTTGTTTTTACCAAGACGTCTTTTCTAGCAAATGCGTAGCCAAAAATATTTTGACAATCGTTGTTTCTATCAACAATCTCATTCAACCAGAATGGATCCATCATCTAGTTCATCTCTCATTGACAAACTCGATGGAGATAACTACCATCTTTGGAAATTGAAGATGAAGGTTATACTACTAGCTAGAAAACTGTGGGACACAGTTGATGGCACAGAGCTCAAACAAGAAGGTGATGTAGCCATCATCACCAAGTGGAGACTGAGAGATGGCAAAGCATCTGCCATGATCATCCTCAACATCAAGGATACTTAGATCAGCCACATACATGCTGCTCAGACTGCTAAGGATGCATGGGACATCCTAGCAACCCTCTACGATATCAGAGATGTAACTTCCAAGTTACACTTGAGGAAGAAATTCTGCACCCTGAGAATGTCTAATGTAGAGAGTGTTTCGAATCACCTCAACACTTTCAAAAATCTTATGGAGCAAATGACTACAACTGGCTTAGTCATAGAAGATTCTGATGCTCTCATGACTCTATTAATGAGTCTATCTGAAGCCTACAAAAATTGGGTCATGGCAATTTTGACCCAAGAGCACATCACTCTGTCAAGAGTGATTTTGCTGCTCCTACAAGAGGAGATCAGAAGATCTGCATCCTCCTTAAGCTCAGAATCGGATCCTCAAGTTCTATATTCGAAAAATTAGAAGTTTAGATCCAAGAGATCTACAAATTTAGGTTATACTAACAAGAAGAGCAACATGAAAACTGGACCAAAATCTGGTTCAGGATCGAATTCAACCTCTTTATCGTTCCAACTAGTGCAGAAACTATTTTGCAAATATTGTAAGAGGACTGGCCACAAAATCAAGGACTGTCGAACTTTGAAGTATAACAACGAAAAGAAGAAGCAGTTCCAACAACAAGCACATAGTGCAACGACCAGTTCGTATTGACATGCTTGGCAGTCAATCATTGCTAATGCATCTGTCCATCTCATGACATCCGTCTCTGAATTGTAGTGACCATCCGTGGCTTGCCTTGGGCGATCTATTGTGTGATCTATCGTGGATGATCCGTCATCAGCCTTGGGTGCAAGTGGTTTCACCACCCATGTGGTTGGATCAACCTTTACAGCTTGCTCTCTGTTCTCAAAGGTGAGTTTCCCATACCCTAGTTGTGTACTACTTGCGCAGTCCTCAACCATGGTCTTCCTAGTAAAACACCGTATGTAGTTGAAGATTCAAGTATATCCATTATGACAAAGGTGATCACAAACTACATGCATGCTATTTTTACAGGGATATCGGCAACACACCCTTTGGTTTTACACAGGATTGATCCGCTAGCTTGATAGCGAATCTTGCTGGCTTCAATCCCTGTAGACCCCACTTTTGGTACAAAGTAGTGGACATTAGATTGACACCTGATTCTCCATCTACTACTGTTTCCTTGTCCTCGAATCTCTTGTGTTTGATTGGCAGGGTGATGTTGTGTTCCTTGCTTTTCCACGTTGCCCCAATGTGGAGAATGTTACTAGTCTCTTCGTAGCTCGTATAGTATATGGGATTTGGTGCTATTGTCTCCGCGTCCGCTTTGGCCCATTCAACTAGAAGGCTTTTAGCTTGTGGTGCAATCCACAATAATTTCCCGAGGAGTAAACTAACACGGCTCACCAGCAAGCTTGTGAGCCTTTCAGTGCATGGTTCCTCAGGATCCAGCATCTGGAAAGGTGGTTCATGACGATGTAATCGATCATTTTGATTAGTGTGCAATGGTGAGCCCGTTCGTGGTTCTCGTTCGCCATCAGCAGGAGGTTCCATAGGATTGTCCACTTTTTGCTCTTTTTCCTCCACTTGTGCTCTCTATACCCAGTGTTGTATCTTTTGGTACTGTCTCCTTTCTTCTCTCACGTTGAAATATGGCACTGAAGTTGAGGGTTGGTCATCAGTGACCGATGGTGGTGGTGAGGGAGCCACTTCCTTCCTCTTTTGTGCTCACGTAACGGCTAACACAGGGGCATGGAATTGTTGCCTTTCCGATGGCATCCCTGCTGGAACTGTTGCTTGTTGTATTGCAATGAAGTTCAATGGTGCGCTAGTCCCAGGTATCAATGGACAATTCTTGTAGCAGTGTCCATAACCGCATTCTCAGTAGAAGGATGTATATTGCCCCTTGTAAGAACATTCAACAATTCTGTGTCCTTCGCCACATCCGTAGCAACCGTAATTTCTTCCGCCTTGACGCTAAGTTTGAGCTGCATAGGCCGCAATATATTCATTTATGACAGGATCCATATATGGTTCATCCAGCCCATACCAGTGCTGCTGCTCAGGTTGAGGTGGTACTGGCATCTTTGGTTCTGTTGCTGTCAAGTTTACGTGGGCCACTTGTTGATTGGTTGGCCCCGGTGGTGCAAGTAAGGCCATACGTTGTTGATTATTCAGTGCACCGTACCTCGGTGCCGCATTTGGTGCCCCTTGATGATATGGATAGGAAGTCTGATAAGGACTACTTTTATGCTGAACAATCTGGGGGTTAAATGGGCAAAATGTCGTATTGTGCGATGTTGCATTGCAAAACTGGCAAAATCTATGGGTCAGTCTCAGATTTTGCTTTAGGACTGGGCACTCGTTTGTTGTATGGTTTTAAGTGCATACTGAACACCATACAATTTCCCGTTGGGGATACTGTAGCTGGTTTTGTTCTGGTAGATTTGGAATTGCTGCTACAGCTCCTTGTAAGGCTTTCAGTTCTTGATCAAACTGTGTCGTAAGCTGCTCCATCTGCTGTTTGTGTAATTTTGTCATTTGTTCCATCAGCAGTTCTATGGATAGAGTGGAAGTTGTTGATGATGATGATGCTATCAAGGGAGTAGAGTATGGGTGGATGGATATTCGTCGTCTGATCCCTCATTCTCTTCCCTAATGGCCAAAAAGATCAATCTATACTGCTAATGATGTAGAGTGTAGATTTGAAGGAATAGGTAGTATTCCACTACATGCATCATCATCAAAATCTTTTTGCTTACATGATGTACTGTATGTACCTAGATTGACTAAGAATCTCATTAGTGTAGGACAGTTGTTTGATAGTGGATTGGATGTCAAGTTTCAAGTTGACAAGTGTATAATCTCAAGAGAAAATGAAGTTATTGCTAGAGGATCTAGAATTGGTAAGTTGTACAAACTAGATTCTAGGGAGAGTGCTAACATTTCAGATATTGCTTATGAGACCAAGGTTCTACAGGAGGATCTGTAGCACAAGAGATTGGGACATCCCAATTTCAAAGCCATGCAATCTATGGTCAAAGAAGGAAAGGTTGTTGGTTTACCAAAGACACTATCAAAGGAGCTTCTACCTTGTGAAGCTTGTGTGCTGGCAAAATCACACAGAAGGCCTTTTCCTAGATCAAGTATCAAGACAAAGCAACCATTTGAGCTTGTACACTCTGATGATCATTTCTCATCAACTAAGAGCAAAGGAGGAGCAAACTGCTTTGTCTCTTTTGTAGATGATTATACAAGATATTCTTGGATCTATATGTTGTCTTCAAAAGCCATGGTCTATGATGTTTTTCTTACTTTCAAAGCTTCTATAGAAAAGCAGTTTCCTTTCAAGCTGAAAGCTTTGAGAAGTGATAGTGGAGGAGAATACACTTCCAAAAAGTTTAAAGACCTTTGTGAGAGAGAGGACAAAGAGAGTTTTCTTGTTCATATACTCCTCAGCAAAATGGAGTTGCTGAGAGAAAAAATAGAACTTTGTGTGAATGTGCAAAAGCCATTAGGCTAGAACCTTCTCTGCCTAAAGAATTTTGGGGAGAGGCAGTTGCATGTGTCAGATCGGCTGGATTAGACGGTTTTGCTGAGAATGCCACATAGGATTTTATTGGTGGATTCTGCCTGGCCATTGCAGCATGGATAATATGGGGAACTTTTGCAATGTACCACAAAAAATTTGGAAAGAAGATCTGCTATGACATAGTTAAGGAAATGTGTTCCCCTATCACTGATAAGCTCTAGAGGACATCTGAACCGAACTATAACCTGTTCATAGAGAAATTTGGCGGTGGAACGAGCGTCACCATTGCGAACAGCTCTTGCTTCAGCCCATTTGGTGCAGTAGTCCATAGCTACTATGATGTAACGAGATTGTGTGTGTCGAGCAGCAGGACTAATAGGTCCGACATAATCAATTTCCCATTTCTGGAAAGCTTCATCAGTGGTTACAGGGTGTAAAGGCATGTAGTCTATTTTTTAAAAGCGTTTTGTGCATTGGCAGACATCACAAGTCTTAATATAATTGTGCATATCCTTGAAGAGTGTTGGCCACCAGAAACTGGCCAAGAGGATTTTCTTAGCAGTTGTTTCAGAAGAGAAATGGCTGGCACCAATACCTTCATGAGTGAGGGAAATTATAGAGGGGATTTCTCCTTCATTAAGACATCGTCGGATAATTCCATCTAACCCTTGCTTGTAGAGTTGTCTTGCAATTAACATATAAGGTCTAGTTTTGAGGACCAACGCTCATTGTTCGGGTTTAGAGAAGGAAGGATCCATCTGCCCTGAAGTTAAATATTCGGTAATTTCCTTAGCCCATACAAGTGTAGAGTCAACTTGGAAAAGGATTGCATTTGGTAAATCATCGTTCACACCTTGATCAGGGGTAGGAAGGTTAGGGATTTGGGATAGATGATCTGCTAAATAATGCTGAACTCCCTTATGAACCACGATCCTAAACTCAAATTCTCTCAATAATAGGATCCATCTAGTAATACAACCTGTGGTGCAGGTCTTGTTGATGAGATACAACAGTGCTTGATGATCAGTGAAGAACGCACAAAGTTTTCCTAGAAGATAATGGCGAAACTTTTGAACCGCATATACCATTGCCAAGGCTTCACGTTCTGTAGTGATATAATTGACTTCAGCAGGTATCAATTGTCGACTAAAAAAATGAATTGGGTAATCATTTTTGAATTCTCTCGATTGGGTGAGCACTGCTCCAATGGCATACTTGGATGCATCGGTATGCACATGGAATTCTTTAGAATAATCAGGAGCCCGGAGGATGGGTGCTTTGGTAAGGGCTTCTTTGAGACGCATTGTTCATCCGTCCATTTGAGAGCTACAACTACTTTGTAGATTAAGTGGGCTTTGTTAGCAAAATCAAAAATAAAGCACTAATAGTAGTTGGCGTGGCCAAGGAGAGAGTAAACTTCATGTATCATACGCGGTTCCGGTAGATTTTGAATGATAAAAATCTTTTCATGGTCAGTGGCAATGCCATTTCGTGAGATAATATGTCCTAACACAATATCATGGGTTACCCAAATCTGGCATTTTTCAGGATTAAGAGAGATATTGAAGCGTTGACACTGGATAAAAAAAGATTGAGCACAGATAAATGACGTATTTTTTCGGAATGTGCTCCTAAATTGTCCAAGTAAACTTCTAAGGTATCGCCCATCTACTGAGAAAAGGCCGCTTGCATAACACGTTGGAAGGTGCTAGGAGCATTGTAGAGCCCAAAAGGCATGACTTTCCAGCAGAAGGTTCCCCATTCTGTGGCAAAGACGATTTTGTGTTGATCTTCTTCAACGATTTGGATCATATTATATCCGCTAAAGCCATCTAAGAAGGAGTAAGCCTCATCTCCTGCTAGATTTTATAAGATGGATTCTCCGAAAGGTAATGGAAAATGATCACGTTCAGTGACGGCGTTAAGTTTCTTAAAATCGACACAGATCCAGAGTTTTCCATTTTTCTTGGGGACGATGACAATTGGAGAGACCCACTCAGTATGCTCAATTTCATCTATAAATCTTGCATCTAAAAGGTGTTGTAATTCTTCTTTGATGTTGGCCTTATAGATGGGATCGCATCTGTACGGACGACTCGTAGTGGGCCTCACACCTGGTTTAAGTGGGATACGATGCACAACTACTTGGGGTGATACGTCTTTCATGTCTTTATAGGTCCAGGCAAAGATATATCGATATTTTTGCAAGAGCTTTTCAAGCCGTCTTCGTTGTTCGCGATTGAGATGAGCTCCGATGTGGACAAGATATTCGTTGGTTTCACTTGGCTCACTCTAGGAAAGGGTTATGGTTTGTGCAGGGCCTTCGTAGGGTGAATTACTAGTGGGCTCACGTTGAGCTTGGGGTAATTTGATTGTGACATCCTCGATCGTATAGTCCTTAAAGTATGGAGAAACATCATGGGCTGGAGATTCAAGGGGGGCCTTGCCTTTATCTTGCCGAGATGGTGCTTTTTTGGGGATGGGTGTAGGCTAGAGGCAATCTCAGGAACTTCCCGAACAGTTGTGAGGTCACCCGGCGGTTAAATTTGAAGTGGTTTTTTCATTTTCTCTTTCATAGTATGACCACGGAGTTGAGGTTTTGGTGGTGGAGAGACAATTGGTATGTCATGGAGAATCTCGTCATCAATTTGAAAGATAGTCTCCTCCTCACATAGATCCCATGGATAGTGTGGGCATTTGGGACGATAGAATTTTGTCTCAGGTTTTTCACTTGCAACCTTGGCAACGGATTCCACCTTGGAAGCATGTTGCGGATAGGTCTTTGGGGGAAGTGCTTCCATATAGTTGAGGATCTGAATATCAGAAATGTCCATATCTTCTGGGCAATTCTGAATTTGTAAGATGTTCTCGTCATCAATGAATAAATCATCTGATTAATTAGTAGGTAGCCATGCAACATTTAGCAGCTCATCATGGTGTGGGATGTTGTTGGTCTTCTGAACAATGGTGTGGTCCTTGATGAAGATGGACTTGGTTGCATTGCTTGTGGAACTGGCTGTTCTTCTTCAACTTTAGAGGCTCCACCCTGGTCCATGCCCGAATCCAACCCTGTATCCATAGGTGCATCAGCTTGGTGCGAAGGGGAGCATTGTGGCATGACCAAAATTGAAATTTGAGTCTAGATTCCAACACCTGAACGGCAGCCTTTTCATATGCGTTGATGGTTGCTTTAGCCTTTTCCAACTCAGTTGAAGCTATACCTTTGAGTCTATCAAAGCGGTTTTGGAATCCTTGAAGCACCACTTTGTAGGTTTCAACCTTTTTGAACAAATACACAATTTTCATCGGAGTTACCGGATGATCAAGTATTTGCATCTATAGATACGCATCATGCTTAAGGGTGGTCGCATCTAATTCACCTTGGAGACGTGTGCGATCTTGTTCGGCCATCTGCAGTTGACCTTGGAGCAGCTGCACTTGTTGCTTTGCATCATGCAAGGCCTTGTCCACTTGATCTTGGGTGGTTGTGAGGGCATTCTACAGGGAACTGACATAATCCTCTTGGTGATCAGCCAATTGTTGTGCCGTCTTCTTTCCAGTTTCAAACTTAGCTTTGTGCTGTTTGGCGATCTTCAATTCTTTGTCCAGCTAGACGACTTTCTGGCTGATGAGCGAATTCTCAGATCCCATATTTTAATTGCACTGCTCCATTTATTTTTTCTTATCCAACATAGACTGGATGGATCACTTGCGCAAGACTTGAGACTAAATCGAGAGCATCACCAAAATCTACCGTTGTGGAGGTGGTAGTAGTAGAAGGACCTGGTGGTACTGTCCCTGGTTGGCATGGAGCAGGTGCATGTAATTCTTCTTCTTCAAAGAGGTCGTCTTCTTCATAGCCCTCGGGCACTGTGGTGTCAAACTGCTTTGGTGATTTGATAGCTTGTCCGACCCGAATTGTGGCTAGTGCGGCTTCAACTTGAGGTTGCTGGTTAATCTAAAAAGAGTCTTCAAAACCAGTAGTAGTATCATGAAACTGTTCGAATCTTCTTCCAGGGGATTGGAGCTCAAAGGGCGTAGGACTCTGGGTGTCAGAATCATCGAACATGTCCATGAAATACTGGGTGTTTGGGGAAACAGCTCCTGTGTGTGGAGGTGAGACGGCCTAGGCAGCTGTGATGGAAATGGTAGCCCCAATTGTCACAGACTATCCATGAGAGGAAGCAGAGGCGTACTTCTGGTGATGTCACGATATCTGATCAAATACTTGTACCCCATGGTACTTGGCTGATCTTGTTGGTCCTTTGTGGAGCACGAATGATTTTGTGTCGCGAAACAATTTCGTGTTGTGTGTCGCAAAATTGTTTGCGAACATTTTTGTTTCGTGTGTCTTTTATGTCAAAGTCAGGGTGAAAAGCTAGCAAAGCTTTGGCAATGGAAACATTTTGTTTCTTCAAGCTTTATGTTCATTAGGATAGCCAATAAAAATACATTTATTTGTCCTATGTTCTAGCTTCTTCCTAAGTTGTTTAGGAATGTGAACAAAATATATACAACCAAAGATTTTTAAATGGCTGACACTAGGCTTGTGCCCATGCAAACTTCATAAGGAGTTTTGTTGTTGACGGCTTTGGTGCTAGATCTGTTCTGCACATAACAGGCTGTGGTAGTAGCTTCTGCCCAGAACTTTGCAGATAGGTGTGTTTGATGTAGCATGGATCTGATTGAGTTGGGAAGAGTTCGATTCTTCCTTTCTGCAATCCCATTCTGTTGAGGTGAACTGTATTCTAATACCATGTTCAACCATGTAGTCGGACATCTCGTTAGAGATGTATTCGCCGCCACCATCAGTTCGGAGTGCCTTCACTTTTGTAGATGTTTGTGTCTTAGCCATGGCCTTGAATCTCTTGAAGCATCCAAAGGCTTTAGATTTGTGCTTAATGAACATGATTGTAGACCATCTAGAATAATCATCTATGAAAGTGATAAAATAGATTGTATCTCCTAAAAACGGAGTTGGCATTGGACCACAAAGATTGCTATGTACAAGATCCAGTACATGCTTTGTTTTGATGGAATGTGATTTTGGAAACTTGCTTCTAGAGTGCTTCCCATAGATGCATGATTCACAAAAGAAAGATTCATATCTAATGAAGAAAGGAAATTTAGTCCATCAACTAAATTATTACAATGCATATAAGAAAGTGATCTTATATTCACGTGTCCAAATCGACTACGCCACAAAACAACACTATCGTTTACATTTTCATTAGATATACTAGCTAATGCAACTGAATTAGAGAGTACGTAAAGATTTCCAACTCTAGTGCACATAGTCAGAGGAGTATCTTCCTCGAGTATTGTACATTGCTCAGATGAGAAAGTAACAGTGTAGCCCTCATCAGTTATTTTAGAGACTGATAACAAGTTTTTTAATAATTGAGAAACATGAAGGATGTTGGGAACACAAATAAACAGATCGTTGTTGAAGGTGATCTTCACTGTTCCTTTGCCTTCCATGTGTATGGTGCCTGAATCTCCGAGGTAGATGAATTGATCTCTACTATAAGCTGCATACTCGGTAAACCATTCCTTGTGAGAGTATGTGTTGGGTAGCACCACTATCCAAGTACTAGCTATCACAGTCTTCGCTGCTGCTGTTGTAAGCCATTAACAAATGTGTATCTTGCTCCTTGAATTCCGTCGCGTTGGAGGAGTCTGGCTGCTGCTGCTGTTGTTGCTTCTTTGCCTTGTTGTCGATCCGGATACGACACTCCTTGATGTCGTGATTGGCTCTCTTGCAATATCTGCAGAAAACCTTCTTGCACAATCCACCATGTTCACCTTGAGTGTGAGGCTTCTGCTGTTGCTGTTGCACTTGATTCTTGCCCTTGGAATAGTCTTTCTTCTTGGTGTATAGAGCCATGGATTTGTCTTTGATGGATAGGCTGCTAGTCTTTCTCCACATTTCTTCTTGAAGAAGATGACCGACACCTTTTGAAGGGTGAGGTCGGGTTGTATGGAGATCATCACCACAAAGTGTTCATACAAATTTGGAAGAGAAGAAAGCAAGGTCATAATAGCATCATCATCTTGAATAGAACATCCTACAGTTGATAACTGATCCAATAAAGACTTGAAGATATTGATTTGAGAAGTGATGGTAGTAGAATCAAACATGCTAAGAGTAAAGAACTTCCTTCTAAGATGTAATCTAGTGGTTACATTATGAGTTTCATAGAGATTTGATAACAAATCTAATGCATCCTTAGAGGTTTTGCATGTGGTAATGTGAGATATTTGGGAGTCGGCCAGATTGAGTGTCATACATGCTAAGGCCTTCTGATCTTTGATCTTCCATGCCTTTGCTTGATCACCATCTTCTGGTTTCAGGTCAACACCTTCTACTACATCTCAAAGATCTCTATCTATCAACATCATCCAGAGTTTTAACTTTCAAATGAAGTTAGAACCATTGAACTTGTCAATGATTCTAGCCTCGTTGGATGATGATGAAGAGCTACCAAGATGAGACATGATAACAATAATGTAAATGGAACAAACTTAATCTCTTGGTTTATTTGAGCTATGCTCTGATACCAATCTGATGGGACAAGGAAGATGGATGAATGCAAATGGAGAAGATAGCAGGAATATTGCGGAACAGCTCTCTCGTTCTAATCAGCTACTAGATGCAAAAATAGTCTAATAGACAGCTTATGCTAAATGTAATCACAGCTTTAAGTATTCTAACTGCCCAACAAGATCTTAAAAATTAATTCATACTCAAAACGAAAGTATAGTCCACCGAAGAGATTAGAAATGGTTTGTGTGTGGTATTACTGAAAATCAGATTCAATGTGAAGTATGGTTCTGAAATAAATGGAAGAGCAATATGATATCACAAGTTCCTCAGGCATCAAAGACAGCCATTGTCTAATCAGAAACTGAGGAGTCGTAGACCTCCGTGTTCTGATCAGAGTGAGTAAACAAGTGCAATCAAACAACGGTAGAGTGCATTCAATCACAGCAAGCATTCATCTACGTTGTACAGAGATAGAAAAGCTGCTGCTACTATCTTACATTGAAGGACAACCAAAAATTGATGGCACAACTGGGAGACTCAAATAATACGTCTCATGGACAAAGCAACCAATAATCTATGCTTGGATGATCTATTTATAGATTTCATCTGTGTATCAACTACATTGAATGCTTGTCACCTAATTAGGAAAGCCATTGTACTTGGAAGTATATGGCTTTTGTGACAACTATACATAGTATATACGGTCAAGAAATCAGAATTGTTGACGCAGATGAGGACGTCGTAAAAAACTCTCACTTCACATTTTACGTGAAGTGGTTTTCTCTCACTTCGCAAAGTTTGGAAAGTGGTTGGGAACATTCCTCATTTAAAAAAAGACAACCTTTGGCATTTTACCTCTCCTTTCGGGTTTTTGCGAAAAAACCGAAGGTGCCTTTAACAAGTTTTAAGGTGCCCTTAGAAACTTGAAGATGTCGTCTTTAGTAGTTCAACTTTCTTGCACTTTTCGAAAAAAGCGAAAGAACCGAAGGTGCCCTTATAACAAATTTTAAGCTGCCCTTAAAAAGTTGGTAAAGGTGTCTTTAACAGTTCAACCCTAAAAAATAGAGGACCTTTTGGAATTTCTCTCTCTTCGCATTTTTGGAAAAAAGCGAAAAAGGGCGAAGGTGTTGAAAATAGTTAAACTGTTGAACTGTGAACAAGTTGACTTCTTCAAAAAATAATTGAACGGAAGAAGTCGAAGGTAAGTGTCGCAGTTTTCGGAAAGTGCAAAAAATGCGAACTGCGACGCTAAGTGTATTTCTGTAGACTGTTCAAAAATAATGTAAATCTGCAGATTGTTCGAAATGCAAGTTTGTGGAAGTCCTTGAAGATGGCCAAGTCTTCAATGACTTCTAGCTATTGAACTTAACATATGAACTTAAAATTATGATGGGATTAATTACCCTTTGCTGGAGATCAGCCAAAAGTCCGTTGTAGACGTCCTTCAAATAAATTGGTTGTCTAAGTTATGATTCCAAGGAGGCAACTGTGGGCTTAATTTCCAACACAAACAACAATGAACTAAGTTCTTTGTTATTTTAGTAACTTTGCTACAACATTTTGATTACTCAACTATTCTGATTTGAATTGCAGTCGATCTCACTATTTTTGACTGGAGGCAAATACATAGCAGCAACACAAGCAACTAAGGAAGCTATTTGGCTGAGGTTTCTTCTACAGGATCTAAACTTAAAATAGAACCACCCGACTACCATCTAATATGATAACATCAGTTGCATACAGCCTATTTTCAATCCTAGATTTCACTCTAAGACAAAACACAAAAATTCAATTTCATTTTTTTTGATAGAAAGTAAATTTAAAATGTGTACACACTTGGTCTCCCAAACTCTCCTTGGCTATTCTCCCCTCCTGACCCCTTCCCACCCCCCGCCCCCCTCCGGTACTCTCCCATCCCGATACTCTCTCACCCAGCACTCTCCCGAGCCAACACCTCCCCAGTACTCTCCCATTCATGAGACTTCTCCCGTGCCTGAGGCCACTTCAGACTCTCTCATTGCTACATCTCCACTAGCTGACATATTGTCCTCATATGACATAGACATGGATGGTCACATAATTGTGAATGCTCGTAGTAAGTTGGTCATCGCGCGCATGGAGCTCATGTATATACACTTTGCCTGGGACATGTTTCATGACTGGCATCATGAGGTTGACAATTCTTGCAAGAATCATGCCATTGATCAGCTACTTAGAAAATTTCATGTCCCCTCCCCCAGTTTGTAATTCTATCTCACACCCATCAGTTGAATTTGATTTCATTTTTTTTTGGCACACCCTAGATTATCTCATATTTGTTATGATCACAAATTAGAATTTTTATTCAAAAATCTGCCATAGGGTGGTCTCCCACCCATGAGGAGTATATGTATATCATTACTCGAATTATTGGAGAGGCAAGGCGTGAGGATAAACTGGGCTGCTGCTCCTGAGGTATGGCTTCAAAATAGATTTTATCCTCTTTACATTCACTAGTCTATCTCACTCTTACCACATTTATCACAACACCATTTTTTTTTTTGCACATGCAAAAACTGTAGGCCTCATCTGATGGCAAGGATGAGGATGGATCAGATGGATCTAGCTAGTTTTTTCTCTCTATAGCTAGCTGATCCATATGTATAGATACTGATGTTGTTAGTTTTAAGATTATGGTCGATACATTTGTACGTGCAATTTACCGATGTGGTTTATATACAGTCTTGAACTTTGACTATTTTTTTAATTCGACTAGTTTAAAATTGACTTTGGGCCTCAAGTTTTATTTTACTTACAAAGGTCCCAAGCCTATTATTTTGATTACAACTTAGCTTGCGTGCTCATTGGGCCATGGGCTTATACGCGCATGATGCCATGCCCTCGCAACACATTTTATTTGTCGATTTTAAATTCATTTATTTAGACTTGACATTTTCCTAAGCTTTTTAAAATGTAATTTATTAATGGCCCTAACCAGGGTTGTTCTGATGATTTGCTTTAAGGTCTTAGTTGCTTCAAGACTTGAAATTATGACCTAAGTTTAGCATGAGGTGTTAGATGTGTAAGCTTCTTCCAAGGGATTCCAAAAATCTACCTATTACCACATATTGCTGGGCACTTAGTGGGTCCTGCCCCTTAAGTACTATTGGCTAAGCTTACCAAGTGAGCCATGCCATAGTACATTGTATAGGTAGAGTAATAAGTGCGAGGGCACTAGCAACCTGCATGTATAACTCCAACCCAATGAGCACACAAATTAGTTTTGTAAAACTTGTAGAACACGAATAAGTGACTAGGGGCTTAAAAACTCTAAAATGACATTAGAGGCCCTAAGTCAAGTTGTTAAAAAATAAGCTAAAAGGGCCCAATTTAGAACTCACATGAGACATGAGACATGAGACATGTGAGTGCCCCTTGTGATTTCTTAGTATCATTAGATTCATTTTGTATTAGTTTAAACAGCTTGGGCTAGGATCCTGGCCATTGTAGTTAACCAATATGACAAAGGGGCAAGGGCCTTTCCCATCTATTAAAAATCACTCCTTGTACCTCATTTCCATGTTCAATCAGGAGGAGATAATGCCCGTTTGGTAATCTGAACATCCTTGCATCTCACTCTCTCTCTTCTCTCTCTTTCTCTTGCTTGCTTTTTGTGTGTGATTGCTAATTAGTTGCTTTTGCTATGTTTTTATGTCTTTGGAGAGGAAAGAGAGGGGAAGGTGTAAGAGACCATACTGTTGAATATAAAAACTAATGATGCAATGGCTATGCTAGATCTATCCATGGTTCGCATTGTAGTGAGTGGTAGACCAATCTGTCCACTTCTTAAGATCTACATCAAACTTACAAACAAAAGGAAAGAGCACAAACAAAAAGGAAGAACACCAAGGCTTTCCAATTGGTGCTAAAAAACTAGGAACAATCTATTTAGGCTTGTTAAGGCTTCCCAACTAACAGGCTATCTAAATAAGCTAGAGCTTGCTAAGGCTTATCCCACTAGCAAATATGTTAATCTAAACCTATCTAATACCCAAAGGGAAACTATATTAACATTAAGTGTGGCTAACTAAGCATAAATCAATAAAAACATGCCACAAATATATTTCCATGAAAAGGAGGCAAGAGGAGGCCCGAGCACCTTTCCTCAAGCTATTCACCTTCCAAAGGGAACACAAGGAAATAGAGAGATGAAATCACAAGATTTCAATTGAGCATAATCTCAATGTGTTATTTACAAAGAAAATGTCTCTCTTCTTATAGCAAGAGGGCCTTCCATAAGTTTTCCACTAACTAATGGGAGTAGCCTTCTAACTTGCTAGTCTAAGTCTCATGACTTCTAACTTAGGAACTAAACTTAGAACTTAAGTTAAACTTGGAATATTTTATTTCTAAGCTTAAGTTTTCTAGCTTAAGTTTCCTAGTTTTAGAAGTTTAGAACTTATTAAGCTTCTACTCATGGTCTTATAACACATATGCCACGGTAGAAGTTTTCTAGCAAGTACTCACACGTGGACTTACAATACACATGCCACGGTGTTTTATTTCTTTTTTATATTTTCTTTGCTAATATTATTACCCTCATTGGATTGGTGGTCCCACACGAATCGAAGCTTTTTCGTCTTGGATCTTTTGAGCTTTCTAGAGGCGAGATTGTTGTTGGCATGTTTGGTAAATCTTAGTGCTGATCCCCTCCACATCTGCTAGCATAATTTGGTAAGGAAGGGCCTTGGGGTATAGTAATGTAGCATACCCTGCAGTAATCCATGGGTTTTCCACAACTCGACCATATCAACATGGAGCATCGAGTGAGGGTTTCCCTGTAATACAGTCGCGCTACATTGATGTGGTCGGCTTTAGTGTTTAAGGACTAATTTATATCAATGGCGATTGATGGTAGTCCCCGATCCCAATAGCCTTCTAATTCTACCAAAGACACAACAATTTGTGATCATGTCATCGGTCGGGTTGCCAATATTCACACCTATCAACATGGGTCAATAAATCTTATTTTTTACCTTTGTGATAGAAAACGGCTCTCGGTGACCTATCAGATAGTAATAGGGATTGATGTGCATATAGACATATGCGTCAAAACAAGATACCATGCCATTGAGGTTGTGCTTTGCAGAAACAACTGATGGCGCCATTTCGGTTGTGAATCGAGGAGTTTGACTGTTTCTTGATCAGTTTTGTAGACATCAAGGTTGGGAAGAATGTATCCGCCTCACTCCTTGGGTTGAAATTTCTTTGCAAACTCTTGAGACATCAGCAAGTTTTTGCTACGTTCATTTGGAGTGATCATATTGTAGATGCTTCAACTGCCAAGCTATGTTTCTACTGTGGATCGGGTTGAGACAAGAGAGGTGGTGAGGGATTGGATTCAGCAATTTGTTGGGAGTCAGGAGAAAATTGGCATTGGATGGAAGGAATGTTAGTGGTGTCAATGGGATTAGAAGTGAAAGAGGGGAGAGGGTATTGGGAGAAAGTACCACTAGCATCCTGTGGGTACGTTGGTGGGAGAGCTGTTGGCATTTGAGTTGGGCCTTGAAGTGATGACCCCTGATTTGTTGGTGGAGGCTGCTGAAAACTTGCCCAATTGCCACCATCTGACCCATCATAGTGTGGCCCTAGTTGGTGAAATTGGGCATGTTCCACATGGACAAAAGGCACTGATTGAATAGCTACTTTTAATTTCTCTTCCAAGGTGGCAATATGTTTGTTGAGGGCCTCGACGAAGGCAGTATAAGATTGTTGCATTTTGTTGTGTTGCTCCGTCGTGGACTTTAACTTCTGTGCCAATTGTTGATATGCTGCCACTGGGATCTAAGCTCCCTAAGGAATAGTTGGAGGTGCAAAATCTATGAAGTTCACTTGTTTCAATTGGTCCTTCATAGTGGAGTGTGCTGCTGCTGCTGCTACCAATGCGTCATTGTGCTTCGTAGTAAGGTTTTCCGTGGTATTTTGCAGGTTGGACATGGTTTGATCCTTAAGCTGGATTTGGTTCTGGAGGTGGCTAATCATCTGCTACTGGTGCTAGATTTGTGCATTGGGCGTCTAGTTCTACAACTGCTAGTGATTGAGATCAGCCATCAACTTTGTCTGATCCTATTGAAGCTGTGAAATGGCTTTATCTTCTACTTGCCTTTGTGCATGATGCCCTGATAACGTGCCAAAAATGTTGTATTGCAGCTTATTGACCAACCACACCGTCTTTTGGGCCACTAGTGGTAATTGATCCCACAACCCAAAGTCAAGAAAGGGTCATCCATAGTTGGGCTAAGGCATAGGATTATATGCAAGAATCGGAAATTTTAGAGAAGATGGATTTTGAGACAATGGAGGTGGAGATGATTGGGATTTTGGAGAACAATGCTGAGGAGAACTAGCCTTTTGAGGAGAAGAGTGGATTGGAAGAGTTGTCACGGTGGTGGATTGGGTTAGTAAATATATCAAAATCATCTACATTGACCGAGGAGTCAAACAGGGTGGAAGTGTGTACGAGGGATGGTTTTTTTGGAATAGTAGTATCAAAGCCCATGTGAAGTGTGATAGATGGTGTGGATGTGGTAATAGATGGTGGAGGCAAAGGTGGGATGGTGATAGTAGATGTTGGAGGCATTGGTGGGATGGTGGCAATGTTAGGAGGAGGAGGAGATACCTGAGTAGCTGAAGTTGTCGCAGTTGGCAGGACCACTCTAGATGGACCCAATCCAAAAGTGCCTTTGTCCAAAGAGCTTCTTGTCGCAGCAACTACGGCTTCGTGTCTTTGTTGGGTCTGATGGAGTAAGGTTGCTTGTTGTGCCAAAACTTCCTTTGGGGCCTTGGAGGATTTAAGGCTCCCTCCGGATTCAACATGTTCTGCCCCTATATCACTTGATAAGATAATAGGGGAGACATCTCCCTCTTCAGTTGGAGCTACTACCTTACCCTTATGCTTCTTCATGGGGTGTAGGTGCTGTAGAGTCTCCAGATACTTGTAGACTAACCCGCTTCTTGGTGCTAGGATATGTTTCCTCTAGCTCTTTGAGAACTGTGGCCAGTTTTTGTCCCATGTGTTTTTGGACCACCATATGTAATAGGTACCCACACTTGGTGGTGGGTTTTCTGGATTTCAAAGCCAGACATAACTTCTCATGAATTTTCTTGGCCCACCTGTAAGTCTAAGTGGGATCGTCCAACGTTATAGTTAAGGAAAAGAGATTGCTGGCTGGAATGTGATGCACTTGGGCAATATATACTTCAACTATTGCATTGATAATTTTTGCGGCTGTCCAGATGTTAAAGTTCTTGATGAGCTTTATGGAAATGTTGTTGTTTGTCTGAGCAATGGTATTGACATCATCCATCAAAAACTTCTTGAAGTAATTTGAATCATTGCTTGTGCCTTTGTCTTGAATCATCTCCCTAGTGTTAGGGAAGCCAATGCCTTGTAGACAGTCTGGAGAGAGGTTGATGACGATATAGCTGCCATCCTTTGAGGTTATCCAGAAAGAGTGAAATTTCTCGAAATAAGTGGAATATGCTGCTCGCACCAAGCTCTCATTCTGTTGATCAGTGAAATATGTAAGATCGAAGCCAAGGCTGGTGAGAATGTCCTTGGCCAAAGTGAGAGTTGCAGGATAATTGTTTATGCTGATCAAGAAAATATTGCTCGTATAAGGTTTTGGGGCCTTACGGCGATGGAGCGAGAGTGAAGAATCTCTGGAGGCCATGATAATAGTGTGAGTTTGTGCTGGAAAGTATGGTGAGAGTTTTAGGAAGTTCTGAAAGTTTTGAAAAATTTCAGCATAATCTCTCCAGCAAAAGTCTCAAATGAACTCGTGGGAGGAATGGGTGAGCCCTATATATAGACTTTTTTGACAGAAAACACAAATTCACTTAGTATTCACTGTCAGTGCCCATGATTTCTTAGTAAGGTTCATAAATTCTGAGACAGAGTTTTGATGGTCCTGCGAGTTCCTACACATTATTTTTGTACAAAATTCGGTTGAATTCTCTGATAGTACAAAAATGGAAGTGATCAGAATTAGCGGATGTGACAAAGAAATTGTGCATCACATTATGAGACTCAGCGAATTGTCTACAAATTCTCTCAGTGAGGATTTGAAGAGAAATGATCGATTTTTCTATTTTTGAAATGTTTGAGTCTGTACTAGAATTTGCGAAGGTGACAGATGAATTGTACACAGTGAAATTGGTCTAGGCAATTTTTGTTTGGTATTATTTTTCATCAAAATTTTAGAAAAAGAATGAAATTTTGTATTTGCACAGAAAAAGACTAATTAAATCACTAAGCTGATGATATCTTGAACAAAGAAACATACCAAAAGTTTCAAAATGGCAAGCAGGTAGTAAGCAAAAAGTAACAATAGAAAAACAATAAATAGGAAATTAAACAAAGTTAGTACATATCAAGATAAAAACAGGGTTTGTAATATTTCTAAGTCTGCTTCTGAAGAAACAAAACATTTCTAATTACAAAGCTTTGCTATCTTTCAGGCCTCTACCTGATGAAGATGTTCGCGACCATGAAAGTCAAGAGACACGAATCACGAAAGTTTCACAAACAGCTAATGAGGAGACACGAACAGAAAGATCGTGAACAAGAATATTTTGCTGTCGAACACGAGAAAGTCAGACGACCAACGACCTAACATGAAAAACGTCGCGAAAGACTTTCTGCCCTCACGCTCCAAAGAGTACCAGCAAAGATCATGCAAGTACCCAGAAGTACAGATATATGACCTGATGGGATGACGTCAGTAGATAAACTCTAGGTCGTGGCTAATTTGCCACTCTTGTAATTTCCTGGTTAGTGGTGGATGCTTATCACCCTAATCTGAAAGATTACATAGAGCGACTATATACTTACTGGATGATAAGTGATAAAAAGTGATGAAGTAGTCTGATGCAAGCAAGCAATCAAGACAAAATATAGACAAGAAGTCCGCATGCGTACAAGACGTGTTCAGTGATCAGGATCCATAGTAATCCACAAGTCCACTAGTAAGCGAGACATCCAGTCGTGAGAGAACTGTAATTCTCTCACACCAATGCACTACGTGGATCTGCATGCAGTGCTTGAAGAATCAAAAGAAAATTAATAGATGATCCTGTAGCCATTGAGCACATGTCTTCTTTTATGTTGTATGATCTTGAATGCAAATGTGTCTACTATTAGTTGTGTGTCTGATTCTACCACACTTCAATTCTGCACATTGGTTGAATTTGTCGAATGCTGCATTAATTTATAAACATAGATCAGCAATGCTTGACTACATTCTGGAGCATTGTAGGAGTGACTCAGCTGGCAGTGTCCAGTGACCACATCTGAACTCCATCCAAATCGCAAAAGAATTGCGGCTGCTTCACTGTCGTGATAGTTTCGCGAAGAGATTTGCGACAACCCATTTTTCTCATCAGTGGTATCGAAGCCATTCTTATCTTGTCGTAATTTGACATAGCCAAGAAGCTAGCAGATCCAGGAGGCCAAGCATTCAGACAAACAACCATCAATGAGGGAACAGACTCCAAGAAGCAATGTCTTCAATCAGCAGCATGCAGAGCAAGACTTGCACAATACTTGATTCTTCAAGATCTAACTTTCTAGCCTGGAAAGTTAAGACATCACTAATACTCAAGGCGGAGGACTCTTCCCCTGGGTAGTTGGCACAAAAGAGATGCCTACAACATCAGACAAGGAGCTATGCGAATGGAGGGAGAAAAATGACAAGGCAGTAGTCTGGCTATCTTCATCCATCGAAGATAGTCTCACACTTGACCTAGCTACACTCTCCATCGAAGATAGTCTCACACTTGACCTGGCTACACTCTCCAAAGCTAAGGAGATGTGGGATGCATTACTCACCAGATTTTAGATAAAATCAAGGAGTCAAATCATGATGCTGGAATATCAGCTGACGAATCTATAGTGGGATGGAAAAGACCTCACTTCTTTCGTAAGAAAGATGAAGGATCTATTCCTATCACTACACAACTCTAGAGTAGAGAACGTTGTGTTAGCTGAGAAGTAGCTCACGTACCTATTGAGAGCCTTATCCAAATCTTTCCAGACAACATGAAGTGAAAGATCTAACCATGAACCTCGAAAAGGTGATTGTCGAGATTCGAGAGGAAGTCGAGGCCAGAGAACATCATGGTTCTGACCAGGCCCTCTACGACAACAAAGAAAAATCCAAGAAACAATTTAAGCCTAAGAGGGAGTCAAATCAGAGGCAGGATCGTGATCAGCAAGTAGAGGGAACAAGCAAGGGAAACTGGAAGACCAAAGGGAGGTTGAAGCAACAATGTGTAGACAAGAAGAATTGTGTGAGATGTAGAAGAGACGGGCATACAGTAGATACATGCTGGTTCAATCCCAAGATTGAGTGTATTCACTGCCACAAGAAGGGTCACGCAACCGTGCATTGCCACTAGAACCCGAGGAACAAAGCGTAGAACAGACAGGAGAACAAAACAGTTCATCCTACGTCGAGGAGGCCGAGAGCTCAAAGATGGGCAAATAAAGAACGAACAAAAATTATTCGACCGCCTACATCTGTGAAGACGTGTGTGTAGCATCAACATCTAACACACATGAGGTGATCCTAGACTCAGGAGCCACCTCACACTTTGTGATGTCAAGACGAATAATGTTTGATTTTAAAAGTGCAGATCCTTCAAGATTCATAGTTCTTGGAGATGGATCTAAATATCAAGTGAACGGTATTGGTTCACTATGGCTCAACACCAATGGTAGAGACAGACGACTCGAAAACGTTCTGTTTGTGCCTACTCTTCAACAAGACTTGCTCTCTGTAGCAAGAATAGCAGATGAGGAATGTGTGTGACATTTTCTGACGAAGCATGCAATGTGATTGACGCCAGTACCAGTACATTGATCGCTCAAGGCAGAAGGAAATGAAACCTATATCATCTAAAGGTATGCCTACCTACATATCAGGTGTATCAGACTCATGATGACGAACCGACACTCTGTGGCACAGAAGACTCTGCCACATAAACTCAATGGTAGTTTACCAAGCAAGCCATCATGGAGCGATAACAGGGGTCATCATCTCGAATGCAACCAGTTCGACCACCTGTGATGCATGTTTGAAGGGCAAGATATCATGCACTCCATTCATCAAAGACTCCTACAGAATGACCAAGATTCTGGAGTTAGTGCATTCTGACATCTGCGGACCATTCAATGTGACCTTAGTAGTGTAAAAATTACAGCAAATAAGGATCCTAAAACACTTGAAATGATGAGGGAAACAATAGATTATGATTTCATAAGATTAGCACAAGTTGAACCATCAAAATCCATAAAAAATCTATGCTTGAACCTCACTAAATGGCCCAAATCCTTGAAGAAGGCTTCACACGTGTGAAAGTACGGCCTCCCATATTCTGAGTACTGTACACCAGGCCTACATTCAATCCTATAATCATTAGTAATCACAAGTACTCAAACAATTATGAACATAGAGAGCAATTGCACCATTATGAGAGAAAAATCATGAAATTGCTTGATTGATTTTGGCGAGATATCATCACCTATATATACATGATCCATCACGATTTTGGGCAGGTATGAGTAGCCCTAAACCTATCCCTAATTCTAATTTTGGTGGATCTTTCATCCCTACCAAGTTAGGGTTGGAATCTTTGAGATCCCTCAACAATGCAAAAACTACCAAAAATAGCTCCTATTTTTTCTCCCTTGTATCTAAGCATAATTTGGACTCATTCCAAAGGTTCTAACACTTAGGTCTACTTGAGAACATCCTTATGAATGGAATCCTATGCTATTTGGCACGTGTGACAAGCCACATCATGACCATCTAACTATTTACAAGTCATATGACCAAAACTAGTCAAGCTAGAATTGTGAATTTTTAACACTCCTCCTCACTATCTAGCTTGGTTCAATCATTGCTTTACTAATCACTCCAAGTGATGATCTGAACTTCATAAAATGTGTCTTTTTAAGTGGTTTAGTAAGTAGATCAGCTACACATTCATTGCTTGGAACATGCTCCAAAGCAATCTCCTTGGCTTGCACCATTTCTCTCACAAAGTGATGGCATATCTCAATGTGCTTAGATCTTGCATGGAAGATTGGGTTAGATGCAAGGTGTTGGGCTGATATATTGTCATTGTAGATGATTGGTGCCTCCTCTGAATCCATAATATTTAGTTCCACCAATAATCTCTTGATCCAAAGTACCTCCTTTGTAGTGGTTGTCAAAGCTTTGTACTCGGCCTCGGTTGAAGATAGAGATATAGTTTCTTGCTTTTTTTGAAAGCCATGAAACCACACCTTCTCCTATGAAAGTTGAATAGTCACTTGTTAATTTCCTATCCCTCTTGTCCCCTGCAAAATCTGAATCACTAAATGCATGAAGGCTAATCACATCTCCTCTATATAGAATCCCAAAATCCAATGTACCCGAGATGTATCTTAGAATCCTCTTAGCCTTTTTCCAATGGATATTCAATGGTTTTTGCATGGATTGGCTCAACCTACATACACTAAAGCTAAAATTTGGTCTAGTTATAGTGATCCGCATTAAGGAACCTATAATTTGCCTAAACAAAGTGATGTCCATGAAGGATCTTTCATCATCTTCATTTGGCACTTTTACATCTTGCTCCATTGGTGTGTCAACACTTTTGCATACTTCCATCTTAAACTTCTTCAAAAGACTTTGAGCATAGTTTACTTGACTTATAAAGATAAAATCAGACCCTCTAAGTACTTCTATGCCTAAGATGAAGTGAAGACACCCTAGATCTACCATCTTGAACTCTAAGGATAGATCTATCTTGATTTTTTCAATACCATCAACACTATTTCCACTAATGATGATGTCATCTACATAAATGAGTAAAAGTACAATACCAACATCATCAAACTTAATGTAAAGAGTAGGATCATATTCACTTTGAACAAAAGAAAGTGAAATAAGATAGCAATGTAGTCTTGAATTCCAAGATCTCGAGGCTTGCTTCAAGCCATAGATGCTTCTTTGGAGATGGCATACTTTGTTCTCCATTCCATGCTTGATGAACCCTTGTGGCTGCTCCATATAGATATCCTCTTCCAAAAAACCATTCAAGAAAGCATTAGAGACATCCATTTGACATAGAATCCATCCAAAATGTGATGCAAGTGCAATGATTAGTCTTATTGTGACCATCTTGGCCACGTGTGCAAAAGTTTTCTCATAGTCTATCCCTCTCTCTTGAGCATAACCTTTTTCAACTAATCTTGCTTTATGTTTGTTAACACTCCCATTTGCATTCAACTTAAGCTTGAAGACCCACTTGCATCCTATTACATTCCTTTGAGGTCTCTCAACAAGCAACCAAGTTTCATTCTCAATCAAGGCATCATACTCATCCAACATAGCTTTATACCATTCTTTGGAGTTCAATGCATCTTCAACATTAGACGGTTCTTCAAAACTAGATAAAGCATAAGAAGTGAGATACCCTCAACTTGCTGTCCTTTGCCTTGATATGTGAGCCTTGATGGCTCCACTTTTGCCCTTGAAGATCTCCTTGGTGTGATAGGTGGGTTTGGTGCTTGCTCCTCCATGAGCTCCTCCTCAAAACCAAGATCTTGCTCCTCGGCCATCTTCTTCTTGATTGTTGGAGCACTTGAGCCTTCTTCAAGCATATGCATATGATGTTCATCAAAGATGACATCCCTTGAAACAACAAATTTGTTCAAGGATGGGAGATAGACTTTGTAGCCTTTGCTTGAGCTTGCATATCCAAGCATGATCCCTCTTGTGGAAGATGGATCCTCCTTGGTTCTTGTTTCCAATGGCACATGCACATAACATATACACCCAAAAACTTTCAAGTGATTAAGATTGGGTTTCTTTCCATACAACATCTCATAAGGAGTTTTGCCTTCAATGGCTTTGCAAGACACCTTATTCATCAAGTAGTTTGCACATACAAGAGACTCACCCCAAAAGGATTTGGGCAAACAAGCATCTAATCTTAAAGCCTTAGAACATTCACATAATGTTCTATTAGTTCTTTCAGCAACTCCATTTTGTTGAGGAGTGTAAGGACAAGAAGTCTCTTTCTTGATCCCTTCCTCCTCACAAAAGGCCTTGAACTCATTGGAGATGAATTCTCCACCATTGTCACTTCTAAGAATCTTGATGCTATGATTATGATGCTTTTCCACAAACAACTTGAACTTTACAAAAGTATCAAATACTTGAGACTTGAAGGAAAGTAAGAACACCCAACAATATCTTGAGTAGTCATCAATGAAGGTTAAAAACATGGATGAACCTCCATTAGATTTGGTGCTAGCAATGTGCACATCCGAGTGTATGAGTTCAAGAGGATGAGATGACTTTGTGATGGAGTTAGGAAACACCTTCTTATGTGCCTTGGATAAGGCACAAGCTTCACAAACCTTGTCTTCCTTCCCAATAGACCTTGGTAGGCCTAAAGCATACTCCTCCTTGATCATAGCCTCCATGCAACCCGAGTTGACATGTCCAAGTCTTTTGTGCCATAAAGTAAAGGTAGATATCTTGCTCTTCTCGGCCAACATGACAACATTAGTATCCACAAATGCATCCAGCTTATAAAGTTTGCCAAGTCTAGTGCCCTTAGCCACTATCTTACCCTTCTTCTTGATGAAACATTCATTTGAAGCAAAGTCAACATTGAAACCATTGTCTACCATTTGGCCAACACTTAGTAGATTATTTGTTATTGTAGGAATGTACAAAACACCTTCTATGTTGATCTTTTTGGAAGATCCTAAGCAAAGGGGAATGCTACCAGCTCCTTCAATCTTACAAGCTTCATCATTTGCTGTATAGATAGACTTTATAGGTCCATCATAAGATAAGAGAGAAGAGAAAAACTCCCTTTTACTAGTCATGTGTGAACTAGCACCCGAGTCAATCCACCAAGGATCTTCTCCTTTGAAGCTTGTTGAAGAAAATATGGACATCATGAGAGAGTCCTCATGTGAACTCTTCTCCTCCTCCTCTTTGCTCATGTTGGCTTGGCTTTGATCTTGCTTCCTCTTGAAGCATTCCGAGGCATAATGCCCCATCTTGCTACAATAGTAGCACTTCACCTTTGATTTGTCCTTCTTGACTTTGGTGGTTGATGGAGATGCCTTTGGGGGTCCTTCTTGATCCTCAAGCTTTGTAGACTTCTTGAATGTTGATCATTTGCCTTTGGACTTGCCTTTGCCTTTGGTGAAGAGAGCTTGGTCATCTCCACCTTGGATGGAAAGCCTATCCATCCTCTCTTGCATTTGGCTCCTTCTTGATTCCTCGGCCATGAGTGTGCCTTGGAGTTCTTCAAGTATGGGTAGCTTACCCATAATTGCATATCCCTGAACCAAATTGTCAAATTCAAAGCTTAGTTCATTCAATATGAGTTGAACAAGCTCTTCATCCTTGATAGGGTCACCTATAAAGGCTAGCTCTTTGTTCAATTCCTTTACTCTTAGGACAAAAGTATGTGCACTCTCTCCTTTCTTTTGATAGCTTCTATAGATTTGATTCTTCAGAGCCAACATTCTAGTTTGGTTCTTGGATTCATAGACCTTTTGCAAAGTCTCCCAAGCTTCTTGAGCTGAAGTGCAATCTCCTACCTCTCTTAAGAGTTCATTTGCAACATTCATTTTTATGCAATATAGTGCAACATTGCACCTCTTGATGTATTTGGCTTTTTCTTGAGGATGAATAGGTTCACCCTCCTTACCATTTACAATTTCCATCAGATCTTGCATGATCATGATGGATTCCATTCTAACTTTCCATATGGAATAGTTAGTTTTGTTGAGCCTTTCATTAGTATCCAAAAGATATGCATTTATAGATGCCATCTAGTCTCCTAATCAAGGACTTGACACAAATGAAGGTTACTTCTAATGATTTGATTGAAGGTCTACCTTATCCCACTTCTTAGGGACCTGAAAAGATCAGTAATAGACTTCCTATAAATGTCTAAGAATGATCTCTAACAAAATCAAATCATAGAATACTAGAAACAATGCACTTGCTTGATTGAAGTAGACAATACTAGTAGAATTGCCCCTCTTTCTATAAAGAACATTAAAGCTTCCAAATGATCTGATCAAGAGTGAATTTCAGCAACCTAATATACTTCCAAAATCACTTGTAAAAGATCTAAATGGAACTTAATGAGGATGCAACACAATCTACTATCCAATCACAAGCAAAAAATGATCAAAATTGATGAAAAATTGATCTAATTTGGTGCATAAGTCAAGCAATGGTTGGACTGAATCTAAATCACTTTAGGAGGTGCCTACTACACCTTAGAACAGCCTTGAAGATTCCCCAAAACTCTGATCTTCCCTCTCCTTGAATGCTAGAAAGCCTCCTCTATGAAATCACCTCCAAAACTCGCTTAGAAATCAATGCTTGGAGCAAGCAAAACTTGCTATCTTGGTAATGTGAATTGAATTCAACTTTGCCTCTGGTTTTAGACACCTAAACACCTGCAAATGAAGTCACACAACACCAATCTCCAATGTATTTGACTCACTTTGAGTTCTAGAATCAATACTAGATGCTAAGATCCAATCTACACAAGATTTAGATCAAAAATTGTGATCAAATTGAATGAAAACCAAGGATTTAGCTCATTTCAGCCTTTAGGCTTTGATACCATGTAAAAATTACAGCAAATAAGGATCCTAAAACACTTGAAATGATGAGGGAAACAATAGATTATGATTTCATAAGATTAGCACAAGTTGAACCATCAAAATCCATCAAAAATCTATGCTTGAACCTCACTAAATGGCCCAAATCCTTGAAGAAGGCTTCACACGTGTGAAAGTACTGCCTCCAATATTCTGAGTACTGTACACCAGGCCTACATTCAATCCTATAATCATTAGTAATCACAAGTACTCAAACAATTATGAACATAGAGAGCAATTGCACCATTATGAGAGAAAAATCATGAAATTGCTTGATTGATTTTGGTGAGATATCATCACCTATATATACATGATCCATCACGGTTTTGGGCAGGTATGAGTAGCCCTAAACCTATCCCTAATTCTAATTTTGGTGGATCTTTCATCCCTACCAAGTTAGGGTTGGAATCTTGGAGATCCCTCAACAATGCAAAAATTACCAAAAATAGCTCCTATTTTTTCTCCCTTGTATCTAAGCATAATTTGGACTCATTCCAAAGGTTCTAACACTTAGGTCTACTTGAGAAAATCCTTATGAATGGAATCCTATGCTATTTGGCACGTGTGACAAGCCACATCATGACCATCTAACTATTTACAAGTCATATGACCAAAACTAGTCAAGCTAGAATTGTGAATTTTTAACAAGTAGGAGGTTCAAAATATTATATAACCTTCATTGATGATTATAGTAAATTTTCTAGAGTGTATTTTATTAAGAATAAATCTGAAGCACTTGATTAATTCATAGAATATGTGAATTGGACTGAGAGATGTACAAGCAATAAGGTGAAGCAAATCAGGACAGATCGAGGTGGCGAATATATCTCAAATCACTTCACTGACTTCTGCAATGATTGTGACATCATTCACAAAAGGACTACAACCTACACACCACAGCACAATGGTGTTGCAGAAAGAAAGAACGGAACCCTGATGAAAGCAACCAGATGCATGATGGCCTACACGAAGGCTCCAAGGGTACTGTGGGCTGAAGCAGTAGCTACAGCCGCATACATCTAGAACAGAACAGGTAAGTCTGGTGTCCCTCACACGACACCACACGAGCTATGGTGGGGTAGAAAGCCCAACTTGTCTCACGTCAGGATCTTTGGTTGTGTAGCTTATGCACATATTCTAGATAAGCTTCAAAAGAAGCTTGATGAGAAAACCGAACAGGGATTTCTGGTAGGCTATGACAACAACTCGTCATACTATAGAGTCTACATGCTAGACACTAACACTATGAAAACAGTGAGAGATGCCAGATTTGATGAGAGCAGGACAATGGCCAATGACGATTCTATCATATACGAAGTTTTGGAGAAACAATACTATAACCTACCGCCAATGATAGAGGGAGCAGAGGACGAACACAAAAATGAAGATTTTTGAGTCGTCTCCCATTCAAATGATGAATAAAAAAAATAAAGATTTGAGAGGAAACCTACTGCTACAGTTCCTATAAATCAAGATGGTTCCGGACCGAGCAGAGCAGACAAGGGCAAAGGCATTGCTGTCCCAAGAGTATCTCCTAGAAGGTCAACAAGACCACGAAGAGTGCCGCAAAATATGTGCCAGGCAGTTCAGTTTTCATATCAAAAGAGTTCTGCAGATTCAGTGATGAACCACAAACTTTTGAGGAGGCAATTGACGGTCCAGACAAGGACAAATGGATCCAAGCCATGAACGAAGAGATGGAGTCCATGAGGAAGAACCAGGTATGGACGTTGGAAGCCAGGTGTTACCTAGGCTTGCAAATTGAAAGGAACTATGAGGGAGGAAAGTTATACCTTCACCAGTCCATGTACACCCAAAAGATCCTAGAGGACTTTGGGATGTTGAACTGCAAAGGAGCGAATACTCCAATGTTCGCAGGGACGGTGCTGACAAATGATGACTGTCCGAAGACTGACAAAGAGAGAGAACAAATGTAGCTAACACTTTATAGGAAGCTGATAGGATCACTGATGTACCTTGCTGACAACACACATCTTGATATTGCTTATGCAGTATTTAGGATGAGCCAATTCTTCACGAATCCAGGCTCGACACATTGGAAGATCGTAAAATGCATTTTACAATATCTTCAATTAACGAGGGATTATGGGTTGTGTTATTGTTGTGAGACATGTTTCAAGATATTTTCCTATAGCGATGCTAGTTGGGCATCTCTCAAAGATGACAATAAAAGCGTCTCAGGAGGATGCAACCATCGCATCAGGAGCAGCAGTTCTCTGGGTCAGCAAGAAGCAGACCGTTGTAGCTCAGTCATCTTGTGAAGCAAAATATGTTGCAGCAGCAAAGATGGCCAACAAGATAATTTTGCTAAGGCAGTTCCTGGACGAATTGGACGAAACCAAAAATGAGCCCCTGGTCTTGCAGATGGACAACACCTCTACAATACACCTAATGAAAGGTCCCGTGTTCCATTCCAGAACGAAGCACATTGCGATCAAGTATCACTTGATCATGGATCTAATTGAAAAGAAGATGCTACAGACCACCTTCATCGGAACGAAAGACATGGTTGCTGACATCTTCACCAAAGCCCTGGACAAAGGACTCTTTGAGAGACAAAGACGCAGTCTCGGGATCATAAAGCTATCATGCTTTGAGAGGGAGCTGAAGAAATAGAACGTTTCTAATTACAAAGCTTTGCTAGCTTTCAGCCCTCTGCCTGACAAAGATGTTTGCGAGCACGAAAGTCAAGAGACACAAATCACGAAAGTTTCGCAAACACCTAGCAAGGAGACATGAACATGAAAGATTCGTGAATGAGAATCTTTTGCAGTCGAACACGAGAAATTTAGACGATGGAGACGAAACCAACGACGCGACACGAAAGACTAGTACGGCTAAACTCGGCGGTCTTGGTTAGAACACCACACAAGATTTTGTTGGTGAATTCTGCCTGGCCATTGCATCGTGGATATTACAGGAAACTTTTGCGATGTACAGCAAAAAATCTCAAAAGTAGAGCAACTATGATAGAGTTAAGAAAATGTGTACCCCTATCGCTTATACTAGAGGACATTCAAAACGAACGGTAACCTGTTCATAGAGAAATTTTGCAGTAGAATGAGCGTCAGCATTGTGAACAGCCCATTTGGTGCAATAATACGTAGCTACTACAATATATCCAGCTTGAGTGTGCCTAGCAGTTGGACTAATAGGGCCAACATAATCAATTTTCCATTTCTAGAAGGCTTTGTCAGTTGTGACAAGGTGTAAAGGCATAAAGTCGATTTTTTTATTTTTTTTTTGGGGGGGGGTGGTTTGTCCTTCGACAAACATCACAGGTCTTTACGTAGTTGTGGGTATCTTTGAAAAGGTTTTGCCACCAAAATCTAGCTAAGAGGATTCTCCTGGCAGTCGTTTTAGAAGAGAAATGACCATCTCTAACACCTTCATGTGTTAAAGATATAACGAAGGTTATTTCACCTTGGAAGGATCCATCTACTCTAAAGTCAAATATTCAGTAGTATCCTTTGCCCAAATGAGGGTAGAGTCAACTTGAAACAAGATGGCATTGGGTAAATCATCATTGGCTCCTTGGTCATGAGTTGGTAGATTAGGGATTCGGGATAAATGATCTGATAAAAAATATTGAACGCCCTTTTGAACAACAATCCAAAACTGAAATTCTGCAATAACAAAATCCAACAAGTAATTCGACTGATTGTACAAGTTTTGTTGATAAGGTAGAGAAGTGCTTGATGATCAGTGAAGAAAGCAAAAAGTTTTTCTAGGAGATAATGGTTCACGGAGTGGTGTATTTGACTTCAATGGGTATCAATGGTCTACTGAGAAATCGAATTGGATAATCCTTTTTGAATTCTCCTGGTTGGGTGAGCACTGCTCTGATGGCATACCTGGATCCATCAATATGCACATGGATTTCCTTGGAGTAATCAAGAGCCCAAAGAATAGGTGCGTTCATGAGAGCTTTCTTCAATTGACTGAATGCAACTCTTTGTTCATCAGTCCATTTGGGAGTAACAAACACCTTATAAATTAATCGTTCTCTATTAGCAAAATCGAGAATAAAGCAACGATAATAGTTGGCATGGCCCAGAAATGAATATACTTCTCTAATAGTGCGTGATTTTGGCAGATTTTGGATGATCATGACCTTTTTAGGGTCAGTTGCGATATTGTTTTTTGAAATGATATGTCCTAAAACAATGCGGCATGTTACCCAAATCTGGTATTTTTCATGATTCAAAGAAATTCCGAAGCATTGACATTGGATAAATTTTTTCTCAAGCACAGACAGATGGCATATTTTCTCTGAATGCACTTTCAAATCATCTATGTAAACCTCTAGGGTATCTCCCATCTACTGAGAAAATGCAGCTTGCATAACACGTTGGAATGTGCGGAGCATTATAGAGGCCGAAAGGGTGTCGAGATACTTGTTTATCCCTTCATCCAGAAAAATATTTTTTTCGGTATGAAAGAAGGAATTTTACTTGGACACAGAATATCAAACAGAGGAATAGAAGTCGATAAAGATAAAGTCGAGCTTATAAAGAACCTCCAGATACCAACCAATCTACGTGAACTAAGAGCTTTCTTAGGATATGTCGGCTATTATCGGATTTATCCAAAATCATACTTCTATTGCTACTTCTCTTACGCATCTGCTCAAGAAACAAGTGGAATACTTGTGGAAGAATGAATAGCAAAAAGCGTTCGAAGAACTTAAGCAGAGATTGATCAATGCTCCTATTCTGAGACCACCCAACTGGGCTATTTTATTTCATAGTTATGTTGATGTTTCTGCATTTTCTATTGGCGTCTGTCTAAGTCAGAAGGACAATCAGAAGAAAGATCATCCCATATACTATGCAAGTCGACAGCTCAGTGCCTTGAAGAAGAATTATTCGGCTACAGAAAGGGAAGCACTTGGAATGATTTTCACTATTAAGAAATTTCGGCATTATTTGCTGGGATATGCTTTCATTTTTCATGTTGATCACTATGCTTTAAAGTATCTTGTGAATAAACCAGATTTATCAAGACGAATTACTCGATGGGTTCTATTTCTACAGGAATTCACTTATCAAGTAGAACTTCGCCAAGGAAAATATCATACGAATGCTGATTATCTATCGCGACTCAGCACGGGAAAAGTTAAAAAACCAATTAATGATGATTTTTCAGACGAAAATCTATTTGAAATTTCATCTACGAATTTGTTATATTCTGATATCATTTCTTATCTCAAGGATCAGATATATCCGGATGGTTATGATTTGGAGAAAAAGAGAGTTTTTCAATATAAGATAGCACCTTATACAATTATTAACAATGTCCTATACAAGCTTGGTGCTAATCATAAACTAAGAAGATGTCTCGAAACAACATATATTAAAAAGTTGTTCAAGCCTTACATTCAGAGGACGTTGGCGGACACTTTGCTTTAAAGAACACTGTTAATAAGATATTGACTGCCAAATACTGGTGGCCAACTATGTTCAAGGATGTATCAAATTATATTCGTTCGTGTGATCCATGTCAGAGATCTAGTAAGCCAACAAAAGTAATGAATTGGCCGTTGACACCAATCTTGCCTCTTGCACCATTTGAGAAGTGGGGAATCGACTTTGTCGGTCCAATCAAACCTGTGACTCGACATACGAAGTGTCATTATATTCTTGTCGCAATGGATTATGCTACAAAGAATGTTGAAGCAGAAGCGACGAAACAAAATGATGCAAAAACTGTCGCGGCGTTCTTATTCAAATTTCTAATCACAAGATATGGTTGTCCTCTTGAACTAGTAAGTGACCGTGATACACATTTTCTAAATGACACAATATGGCTGCTGACAACATATTTTCTGATTAAACACAGAAAGACAACACCTTATAATCCAAAAGCAAACGGGTTGACTGAGAGAGCTAATAGAATCTCATGTAAGATTCTGAACAAGATTACTATTGCACATGCGACTGATTGGGATCAGATATTACCATCAGTTCTCTAGGCATCACAACACAAAAAAGATCACGACAAAACAAACGCCATATTTTCCTACTTATGGTATGCATCTTATTTTGCCTATTGAATTTGAGATGACAACTTTTTGTATTCAAGCTCAACGAACAGATGCAGAGTGTATTAACGAAAGGTTGACCAATATTGAAGAATTATTTGAAGCTCGTATAAATTCACAAAAATTAACGGAGGAAATCCAAGAACAACGAAAGAAAAAGTATGACAGTAGTATCAAGAAATGTGAGCTTAAAGCTGATGACTTTGCGCTGATCTATGATAGTCGACATCAAAAGTTCTCTAGAAAACTTCATATGAGATGGCTTGGACCTTATAAAGTTATAGAGGTGTTTGAGAATGGCTCCGTACAACTCCAATCACTTGAAGTCGAACCATTACCGACACGCATAAATGGGTCCATACTCAAGAAATATTACCTTCGACCAAAAAAAAAAATTTATTATTCTCATTCTTTTCTAGGATTTTTCTGGAATTGATCGCGAATTTTCTTTTATCTTTTCTGGAATTGTTCGCGACTATTCTCCTATATTTTCTAGAAATTTTCGTGAAATTTTCTACCACTTTCCAGCATTTTTTCAGAATTTTTTTGAGAATCTTTTTGAGAATTTTTCTAGACCTCTTCCACAATCTTTCAAGACATTTTCAAAGTGTTTTCGAGAAATTTTCGCCACACTCAATTTGTAATCAAAACGTGTTTTAATCTTCGTGGATCATTTTCAAGAATCTTTCTAGAATCTTTTCTAGCATCTTTCTCCAATTTCTTAAGAAATTGCCTAGCATTTGTCTTTTGAATTATGTTTCTACTCTATTTTTTCGAGAATATTTCAAGAAATTTTCTAGTATCTTAAGTTTCAACTTCTGAAGATGTGTCTTTATATCACTATATACACAGAAATCATCAACAAAAATTTCAAGAAAAGTTCTTAGGAAGGCCGCGAAGATTAACATCATGATTTGCTGAAAAGTTGCTGGTGCATTTCAAAGACCAAAGGGCATTTTGTTGTAGGCATAAGTGCCCCAATCCGTAGTCAACATGGTCTTTGAATGATTCTCCTTTCTCACTCCAACCTGATTATAACCAAAGAAACCGTCACAGACATTGTAACGCTCTTGACCAGCAACTTGATCTAAGATAGATCAGTGAAGGGGAGAGGATGATGATCCTTCCTTGTGGCAGTTGCTAAGGCTTACCCAACTAGCAAACCTATTAATCTAAACTATCTAGCACCCAAAGAGAAATGATAATTAGATTAATAGTGGCTAACTAAGCATAAATCAATAAAAACATGCCACAAATATATTCGTATGAAAAGGAGGCAAGAGGAGGCCCAAGCACCTTCCCTCAATAGTATTCACCTTCCAAAGAGAACACAAGGAAAAGAGACATAAAATCACAAGATTGCAATTTAGCATAATCTCAATGTGTTTTTTACAAAGAAAATGCCTCTCTTCTTATAGCAAGAGGGCCTTCCATAAGTTTTCCACTAACTTATGGGAGTAGTCTTCTAGCTTGCTATTCTAAGTCTCCCAACTTCTAACTTAGAGAATAAACTTAGAACTTAAGTTAAACTTGGAATCTTTTATTTCTAAGCTTAAGTTTTCTAGCTTAAGTTTCCTAGTTTTAGAAGTTTAGAACTTATTAAGCTTCTACTCATGGTCTTATAACACACATGCCATGGTAGAAGTTTATTAATAGGTACTCACATGTGGACTTACAATACACATGCTAAAAGGGAAAGCTCCTCAAGATCCTGCTTACAAGACAAACACAATGGAAAACACGCTATGGAGAAACCACCCAACCAAGTAGAAGCAACCCAAGCCAAGGAACAAGAAGCATGAAAGTAGCATGAGAGCCTGACAATGAATCAACCACAAATGTGAGTAGTAAGGCGAGTTTGGCTCCTTATATAGAGCCTAGAACCACCTGCGCACAAAGACATGCAAGGTTCTAACTCCCCTATACATAGATTCATCTAGAATCGAGTCTCTATGCATGGATCCTCTATTCATAGAATTGTTATTGATAACCCTACACATGCATACATTGTCTCATACCTTGTACTAACTCCATTTAGTGTGTTCTGGACGTCACAAGGATATAGTTACTTTCAGATCACATCCCGTATGATGTGTCATAACTAACAGCTTGTTTCACTGGAGTACCATGTATCCAAGACTAGGAGTATATGTACTAGTCATGGACATGACATTCTTCCCCCCTTGAACTGCTCATGTCCTCAGAAGCTGAACTTAGAGAAATTCTACTTTATGCTATCAACACTCTCCCATGAATCATCATCGTTAGTACGACCTTTCCACCAAATTAAGCACTCAGAGATAGAACGATTTCTCAATTGTTTATCTCTGGTTTTGAGCACTTTCTTAGGTTCCAAAGGTACACTAAGCAAAAAATTTCCAAATGGGATAAATCCTCTTCCTATCCAACTGTATTACCTTCATGTAAACTTAGTTTCAAATGACTTACATGAAATACTGGGTGTGCAGCCGATTTTTCCTGAAGATCAAGTTCAATATGCCAAAGAACCAATTCTACGTACAATTCTGAATGGTCCACAAAAATGGGTAGATAGTTTGTAATGCTTCCATGTACGTAACATCTTAGAATCTTTTGGAATCCTAAGATATACCTAGTCATCAACTTTAAAATCTCTTGGAGTCCTCTTAAGATCGGCGTAGTGCTTATTTCTATCTTGAACACTTTGGATACTATCCTTAGCCACTTGCAGCATCTCTTGCATATCATGCAAGAAATCAGCAACTTTATGGACCTTAACAGACTTTGACTCAACATTTACTAGAGATCTAGGTTGGAAACCATACATAAGCATAAAAGGACTGTAACTTGTAGCAGAATGTTTTCTACTATTTTATGCAAACTCAACTAGTGGGAGGTAATCTTTCCAATGATGTTACCTGTGAGAAACATATGTCCTCAAAATATCTTCTATAGTTTGATTAGTCCTTTCTGTCTGGCCATCTGATTCAGGATGATCGAAAGAACTTAAAATCAAAGAAGCTTCCAGTTTATGAAATACTGATGACCAAAAGTGACTTGTGAACTTAGGACCTCTATCACTAACAAGGTCACTTGGCAGACCATACAACCAAAATAATCTTTCAACAAAGATCTGGGCTAAATCAAAAGCCTTTATAGTTGACTTTACTGGTATGAAAACAACTAACTTAGTTAACCAATTCACTACAACCCAAATAGAATTATTTTGTTGCTGGGCCTTAGGAAGTCCAACTACAAAATCCATAGATATGCTCTCCCATCTCTAATCAAGAATATCTATGGATGCAACAAACCACCAACCTTATGCCATTGCTAGTTGACAAGGCTTTCATTTAATAACATATGACTCGACATATGGTTTGATGAAGCTACATAAATAGCAAATGAAGTAGCTCACAACCTAGTTTGACCAAAAATTGAAGGCTCAAAATACTACAACGCCACATCCAGATCCTTAGTAGCAGTAGTACCCTCGACAGGACAATGTTTGGTGTCCTATTTGTACCCAAAATCACACTTCAAACAAGTGTCTGGTACTGAAGCAAAACTTCAAGCTGATGTACAGATACTATCACCAATGCAATGCATCCTCGCAAAACATTGTTTATTGTCCCTACAACCTGTGAAAAATTGCCTACATTAGCAAATCTAGGCATGTAGAATATTGTATATTTTGTCAATATTTTTTGTTAGACACTTGAATGGCCAAAGTGCCACCTGTCAACTCACACCTAATGTAGGTTACCACAAGTCAAGAGGAGTGGTTGTTTCCATTTGGTAGTGATTCCTACTTTGTACGATCTAGACCATGATTTATGATGAGATTTGTACCTACCATGCACCTACCAAGTATGACTCTTGGATCTAGGCTAGGGATTTCATGGCAAGAAAGTTGAGTCTACTTCCTTATTATATGCTAGATTTTCACCTAACTTTGCAAAGGAAGTGTCTTTTACTATGTATTCTCATTCTCCATAGTGAAAAGATAGAAACTTTTTCGAGCCTCAAGGAGAAACATGGATTTTCTCTCTATGTATGGTGATTGTGATTGATTTCAATGCAACTAAGCTTTTGCACACTTTAAACTCTGTCTACAGGCCATACTACAGCCTCATTTTCACACGTGTGAAATCAGATTTCAGTTAGAGAACAATAATAGGTCGTCCTATGTCGAGGAGCCAGAGAGCTCAAAGGTGGGCGAAGAAAGATCGAATCATGATAATTCAACTGCCTATATTTGTGCAGACATGTGTGCAGTATCAACACCTAACACACAAGAGATAATTCTTGATTCAGGAGCTACCTCACACTTTGTTACATCAAGACGAATCATGTCTGATTTCCGAAGTGCAGATCCATCAAGATTTATCATTCTTGGAGATGGATCAAAACATCAAGTGAATGGTATTGGTTCACTATGGCTCAACACAAACGATAGAGACAGACAACTTGAAGATGTTCTATTTGTGCCTACACTGCAGTAGGACTTGCTATCAGTGGCAAGAGTAGCTGATGCAGGGATGCATGTAACATTCTTAGATGAAGCATGCAATGTTGTTGATGCAAGTACCACTACTCTGATCACTCAAGGTAGAAAAAAAGACAATTTGTATTACTTGAAGGTACGCCTGCTTGCAGATCAAGTGCATCAGATTCATGATGATTTGCCAAATACTCTATGGCACATGAGACTATGCCATATGAATTCAATGACACTATATCAAGCAAGCCATCATGGAGCAGTCACAAGGGTGAGCATCTCGAATGCAACTAGTTTGATGACCTGTGATGCATGTCTGAAGGGTAAGATGTCACGCACTCCTTTTGTCAAGGACTCCTACAGAACGACCAAGATTCTGGAGTTAGTGCATTCTGACAATTGTGGACCTTTCAACGTGATTTCAGTAGGAGGTTCAAAGTATTATATAACTTTCATTGATGATTATAGTAAATTTGCCAGAGTCTATTTTATTCACAATAAATTAGAAGTATTTGACAAATTCACAGAGTATGTGAATTGGACAGAAAGGTGCACTAGTAATAAAGTGAAGTAGATCAAAACAAATCGAGGTGGAGAATACATCTCAAATCGATTCACTGACTTCTGCAATGATCATGGCATCATTCACAGAAGAACTGCATCTTACACACCGCAGCGCAACGGTGTTGCAGAAAGAAAGAACATGACTCTAATGGAAGCTGCCAGATGCATGATGGCCTACTCGAAGGCTCCAAGAGTGATGTGGGCTGAAGCAGTAGCTATAGCTGCTTACATGTAGAACAGGAGAAGAAAGTCTGGTGTTCCTCACACGACACCACACGAATTATGGTGGGGTAGAAAACCCAATCTAACTCACATCCGTATCTTTGGCTGGGCAACTTATGCACATGTTCCTAATAAGCTTTAAAAGAAGCTTGATGAGAAAGCAGAACAGGGATATCTTGTAGGATATGACAATAATTCGTCATACTATAGAGTCTATATGTCAGAGACCAACATAGTGAAGACAGTCAGAGATGTCAAATTTGATGAGAGCAGAACAATGGCCAATGATGATCATATAAGTTAATAAGTTCTTGAAAGATAGTACTATGAACGAGGGAGCAGAGGACGAACACTCAGACGAAGATGTTCGAGTCGCATCTCATTCGAGTGATGAATCAGACGAACAAGCATTCGCGAAGCAACCTACTGCTACAATACCTGTAAACCGAAATGGTTTTGGACCTAGCAAAGCAGATAAAGACAAAAGCATTGCAGTTCCAGGAGGATCTCCTAGAAGGTCCACAAGAGAACAAAGAGCGCTAACAAGATTTGTGCCAGGTAGCTCAACTTCTACGTCAGAAGAGTTTTGTGGATTCAGTGGTGAACCACAGACATTCGAGGAAGCAATTGAATGTCCAGAGAAGGACAAATGGATCCAAGCCATGAATGAGAAGATGGAATCCATGAGGAAGAACTAGGTATGGATGTTGCAACCATTACCAAATAAGCAAAAGACTATAAAATACAAGTGGGTATACAAGTTGAAGTATGGACCGAATGGAGATATCTCAAAGTATAAAGCAAGACTTGTAGCGAGGAAATTTTCTTAGAGATATGGTATTGACTATAATGAGACCTTCTCTCTTGTCGTGAAACATTTGTTCCTACATTTACTATTTGCATATGTAGCTACTTATGATCTCAGGATTCACATCGTGGATGAGAAGACAGCCTTCTTGCATGGTGAGCTAGACGAAGAAGTCTACATGGATCAACCCCCAGGCTATATCTCAAATTCACTGCCTACATATGCATGCAGAATGCATAGGAGTATCTATGGTTTGAAGCAGTCAGTGCGACAATGGTACAAGAAGAAAGATCAAGCCCTGAAATCCTTAGGATTCAAGCCACTAATGGTTGATTCCAATGTCTATGTAAGAATTACAAATGGGAAGATCATCATTGTAGTTGTGTATGTGGATGACACTCTGATACTCTGCAAGAGTGAGAAGCTTATTGCTGAAGTGAAATACGATATCTCAAAACATTTCAAGATTGCAGACCTGGGAGAAGCCAGATGTTATCTTGGCTTACAAATTGACAGGGACTATGAGGGAGGTAAATTACACCTTCATCAATCCAGATATACCCAAAAAATCTTAGAAGATTTCAGAATGTTAAACTGCAAAGGAACGAATACTCCAATGCTTGCAGGAACAGTCCTGACGAATGAAAATTGTTCGAAGACTGAAGAAGAAAGAGAATTGATGTAGCTTACACCATACAGAATGTTGATCGGATCATTGATGTACCTTGCAGATAACACACATCCTAACATTTCTTATGTCGTGTTCAAGATGAGTCAATTCTATATGAATTCAGGATCGACTCATTGGAAGATTGCAAAATGAATTTTGCAATATCTTCAATTAACAAAAGATTTTGGTTTGTGTTATTCTCGTGATGCAGGGTTCTAGATGCTTTCCTACAGTGATGCTAGCTGGGCATCTCTCAAGGATGACTGTAAAAGTGTCTCAGGAGAATGCACCATCGCATCAGGATTAGCAATTCTCTGGGTCAGCAAGAAGCAGACCATTGTGGCTCAGTCATCTTGCAAAGCAAAATACATTGCAATAGCAAAGATGGCCAATGAAATCATTTGGCTCAAACAGTTCTTTGACGAACTGGGTGAAATGAGGAATGAACTTCTGGTTTTTGAGATGGACAACACATGTGCAATACATCTGACAAAAGACCCTGTGTTTCACTCAAGGACGAAACACATTGCAATCAAGTACTACTTGATAAGGGATCTGATCAGGAAGAAGATGTTGTAGACTACTTTTATTGGAACGAAGGAGATGGTTGCTGACATTTTCACAAAGGCCTTAGACAAAGATCTGTTCAAGAAACAAAGGAGCAGTCTTGGAGTCATCAAGCTATCATGCTTTGAGAGGGAGCTGAAGAAACAAAATATTTCTATTGCCAAAGCTTTTCTAGCTTTTCACCCTGATTTTGATAGAAAAGACACACAAAACAAAAATGTTCACAAACAATTTCACAACACACAACATGAAATTGTTTCAGGACACAAAATCATTCGTGCTCCACAAAGGACCAACAAGATCAGCCAAGTACCATGGGGTACAAGTATTTTATCAAATATCGTGACATCACCAAAAGTACTCTAGAATGTGGCTAATCTACCACTCTTGTAATCCAAGATTAGTTGTAGATGTTTAGGGCCATTGCAGATGATCTTTTGGTAGTCTCATTGGGAGTATAACCCAATATCTTGATAGCCGAATCTCTCTTCACAAAAATTATTTTATATGTTCCTCTTGCGTACTTATGGCCTCCTAAACAAACTGATAATGATTTGATGGCCATAATAACAATGGTTGCATATGGATTATAAGATGAATGATATATACAAATCTCATTATTTTGAAAGTTTTTCAAATAATGAGATAGAGAAACATCTTCTCTCCCGGTTGATACACCTCGGACACCTCTATGTCTCATACCAAAGGCATCTATTTCAATACCATCTTGTAAACGAGAAAAGAAAATAGATTTAGAATGATACATAACACTGCAAGCTCAATAAGAAAACTGAACAATATTAATACCAATAAGAAATAAGAAAACTAAACAATATCAATACCAATATAATATCTACTTACCATATCATAATCATCGTAGTCAATGATGTTTGCTCTACTGATGTCATGTCCTCTAATGGCCTCTACATTTCTGGAGGGGATATATCTAGCCCTAGGGGAATATCTTTTTTGAAATTCCAAAAATTCCTCCTTTGTAGGCAAAGTCTTTTCATAGGTTTTAGATTTTTCAATCATGGCCTCCAACGCCTCATTGCCAGATTTCCCGTTGCCATCTTTATCATAATCTATCTCACTTTCATAGTCATCATATGAGTAATCAACAATGTCAGAAAATTTTGATAAATTTTGAGCAAAAATTGAGAGGATTTCATCCTCTCTCAGATTCAATACATCTTCTATATCATTAAATGAAATATAACATTCATCATTTATAAAATATAAAAGAACATCAAGTAGAGTTAATTGATTTACAGAAGATGCAGATGGAAGAGAATCAGAGAGGATTATAGAACGAGGGAGAGTTTTTTGATAATCTGAAGCCATAGAAGCTTTAACTTCAACCCCTATATCAGTATCTACATCATTTACATCAACTGGAGTAGGTGCAGATGTTTCGATCAATGGAACAGTTGAAGAGTCAACAAACTCATCATCTAGAATTTCAGCAGATATGTTGAACACAAAAGCCATTCCTTTGATTAGAAGGCGACATATTCTTTTGTGGATATCACAGTATATATTTCTTTTGAAATGGTCATGCAGGTTAGAGTACTTTCTATTGTGTTTATGCTTAAAAGATGGTTGGAAATGTACAAGGTCCTGAAAATGAACGAAACAAAAATTATCTATATCCATGACAGGAGTACTAATAATTTGAGAAAAATTATGAAGATAAAAAATTAAATTATAACGATTCTCATAAACTAGCTTATCGATATCAAAGGGAGCAAAAAAAATACTAGCAAAATACTCTAATTTGTCAGATGGAATGTCACTGGCATTAAAAAAATCCATAAGTTTGTCATTTGAGGCCATGGAGGAACTAGCCATATTGAATCCGATATTGGTTCAACGCGACTGATAAATATCGGTAGAAGAATAAAGCAAAGTACGCGCACTGATCCGATACGGTAAGGCCGAGAATGAAATTTTTTAAAGAGAACTGGTCGGTAGTGGTTGATATCGATTCGGCGACCCAGAATGAATACGAGCATGCACAGCAAGGGTTGGCCCGCGTCGATTCGATATCAGGAGAATGAAGAAAAACAAGAAGGCTAGAGAGTTCAGAATAAAAGATTAGGAAATCGAAATAAGTCAAGTGGTGCACATATTTATAGCCAATTCTTTTTTATCACAGCCATACATCTGTCAAATAACGAATTGTGATTTACAACCTATATTTATCCACCAATCAGAATGAGACTAATTTGTACCTAAGCTGAAATACATTGACTAGTCTAGTACTAGATTCAACTAATCATCATTAGCCCTGACCCTAGAATTTGTACCTGCGCCGGAATGCATTAAATAGAAAATCACTAGCCTCCTAGAATAATCATTAAAAAAATTATAAACAATTGATTAATGGATATCACTGAAAAATGAACGAGGAGAATTATTACAATCTCTCGTCCTATTTAAGCACCGTAAAGACGAAAATTTTTCCTTTGAGATAATGTTCATTTAGAACATTTTCATAAGTCTTTCATTATGCGTGCCAGTAATATTTTTTTTCATATGGGATATCGGATCAGCGCGCCCAGCAGATGATGTATTAGCTGCATTTGAACCTCGCGTGTCGAATTGTTATTCTAGGAAAAAAAATATTGTCAAAATTTTCGAAACTATTGGAACCTATATGCTTGCGCCGCCCCTCCGCTACCAGCTTACATAATTGTTGAGCTCTGGTATCGCTTCGACATGCCCGACCTGAGGTCTGATCCTGTAATCAACATTATTGCGCGTTGATCCGCTACTACACATTAACGGCGTGGACCAAGCAGACAGCATGTGGGCATTCAGGTGGAATACCAATTTCAGGTGCGGCTCAGAGAAATCCACAACCGCCACCTCGTCCACCACCACTTCCTCTTAGGCCAAGAGGCAGAAGAAGAGACCCTCCATGGCTCAAGGATATTCGGAAGCTTCAGAAGACAAATAATCTTCTGATTCCAAAATCTCACATACAGAGGTCCATCAGGCAGGTGACAAGAAGTCTATCTGCAGATGTGAGATGGACGGTAACGACAATTGAGGCATTGCACACAACATATGAGGAATTCCAAGTGAAAAAAAATTTTGATATTGTTGTTGCAGCTGTCCATGCCAAGAGGGTGACCATCATGCCCAAGGATTTCAACATAGTGTTCAGGCTTCGGAACACATATGGCAAGTTTGTTGAATACTTTAGACCTGCTCCCTCCTCTCCTCCAAAACAAGATTCAAAGAGGAAAAAACACAAGCAATCTCAACCAACACGGCTTGTTATTCTTATACAAAACGGGAGTGTTTCAAAGAAGAGGAGGTCTCTTGACCCTCCATCTAAAGCGAGGAATTTTTCCAAGCCAACTCCTCTTAATACTATTCTTTCTTCTATTCATTCCCCTCCTAATTCTCCTTCTTCTCCTCCTAAGTCTCCTTCTTCTCCTTCCACTCCATCTTTAACTTCTCCTGCTAAATCTTTCTCTCTTAATAAATCTCCACCTCCTAAATCTCCTCCTCCTCCTCGACCCCTAAATATTAGTTCCCCTCCTCCTGTTGTTGGAAGCGATTTAGATGATTTTGTTAGTGTAAAGGTAGAATCAATTTTGAATGACAATTCTTTATGTGGTTTATATGTGTTACTTCTGGCACCCCCTGCACTTGCCTTTGTAAATAGTCCTCAATATGTACAGTATGACCAATTGTTAAATACATGTCTTAAAGGTTTAGGTCCTCGATATAATTTTAGGATGTCGAAGACCAATGTTGGTCTCCCCCTTTCTAGTTTAGACACTGCTGAATTAGAAAGTAGGGATAAAATGCTAGGGGACAATGTAGGAGGTGGAGCCATTCAGTATTGGATGGAGTTCTTCCAGACCCCATTGTTTATAGATGTTGCATTGTTTCCTCTTCAATTCATGGCAGCATATAATTTTTCTGATTTCAAAAGTCTGCACGATGATATGCTCCAATACGTCAAACTAGGGACTCCAATTCTTGTGCTGTCATATATAACAAAGTAAGTGACTATTTTTCAGATTGTATTTTATTGAATTTTGATTTCACATTGATTTTTATAAATTTCTTGTTTTTTGATTTTAGTGATCATTGGAACTTATATGTGTTGTCCTTGTACATCAATGATGAGGGTGTGTGTAATCCAGTTTGTTTGAATGAACTCTATTACACACACACACAAAATTGCCAGGACCCATATACAGAAAATACTAGAACTATTTCCAGTACCAAATGTAAAAGCATACTCGAAGCTAAAAATGGTTGATGCAGAGGTATAAATTTTTCAATATCGGTTCGACGCGCCCTTGTAGTTATTGATTGGTTTATTTTCCCAACGTGCGTGCTGATCCGATATTCAATCAAAATTTTTTGATATCGGATCGACGCGTGCTTATTTTTGTTGTAGATTTTATTCTTACATCCTGCGCGTTGATCCAATATCTCATAATGTTCAAATTTGGATTCTACAGCCCTCCCAACAGATTGATTCTGTCAGCTGTGGCTGGTATACCGTATGCAATGCCAAACACTTTTTTAATTGGCTTGCATTATAAGATGGACTTCCAAACTGGAAGAGGTAATATTCGATTAATTATTTTTAATTGTGTTTTTATTTTTTTCATATACAAACTCCTATTAACTGATCTTTGATTAATTACATTTAATCGTGTTTATGTTTTTTTTTTCAGTTTAAATGTCCGAAGGTCTCCCCAATGGAGATAATGCACTTCAGACAGGAGACCATAAAGATTGTGATCAAAAATTCATATCCAATTGTAGTGGCCGACTGTTCTCCACCCAAGCTACTTCCAACTAGAGAAATGGATTTAGAGATCATAGATAGTTGATTCTGTTTAAATATTCGTCTCACTTTATGTGGATGAGACACATGTACAAAAAAGTTTAATAGAAATATACTTACAATTTTTCTATGGCTGTTCTTACATGTTTTTTTTTCCTCTTATCAATTCAGGTTATGATTCATTCATCTTCAATTTTTACTATTTTTTGACATGTGTGTGTTTCATAGCCTTGGTCTGCCTTGTCTTTACCATGGTCTTTTTTTGGATAAGTTTAGAATGATGATCTGATCGAACCTTTGCCACAACCAATTCAAACATGCGACATTAGTTCACTTAGATTTGTTGCAGCAAAGCTTTGATTAGATCATCATCTGAACATATCCAAATATGCCAAGACAAGAACAATACAGACTAAGACAATGAAGACAAAAAATACAACCGATATATACGAGACTTCAATAAGGGCAAGCGTTCAACTGGAGTTCAAGTGACTGAAGATCTCCCCAATGGAGATAGTGCATTTTTTGTAGAAGACAATGAATCTTGCTATCGAAAACTCATATTATCTTGTTGCAATTACATTGTGTTTTGCACCATGGAAATGGAGATCATAGAAATGAATGAGCCTCATAGAAAAAGTGGTTCATATATATTCTTAAATGATGTATACAAAAAATTGTATTACATAATACAATTTTCCATAGTTCATAATCTAAGGATCTTCAATTTCGATGGATGTTCCAATGTCTTTGCATTTTATATTCTCTTCTTGCCTTACTCTTACTTGCACAAGAGAAATTGTTTAGTTATATATTTTATGAAACTAATTCACTTAGAAATAGAAATATTTTTATATGGCATAACATACCTTTACACCATTCAATCGAAATTGATAGTACTGAGATAGATTGAATTGCAACATGTCTAGTTCTGATCGAATGTGATTGAGACACCAATCTTCCTCGACTTCAACCATTGCAAGAATGTTGTAATTTCTTTTCACTGTTATCTGAAGTTGCTCTTGGGGCTTTATACCAAAATCTTGATCAAGTGGCTTCCAAACATCTTTGTATTTAATCCATCTTCTATAATACAGCAGCAAAGTGAGCATTTGCTTTTCGATGTGATATCTAAATGTCATGCATGAGTAACATACTCTACACTCAACTTGCTGATTTTGTTTTGTATCCCAACCATCATCCAACAACTTGGTGATTATATCAGCACTCAGTCCTTACAAATAAACATTGTTTTCGTTCTCCGAACATTGCATTTGGAAAAAAAATCAACAAAAATTATAAAAGGTAGATACCAACTTAATCTATTATTCTTTGATCCAGTGTTACATTTTAATATACTCTGAATATCAATATTTAGCCTAGATCAAAAACTTTCTGAAATTGCTGCATCAGGAGAAATCCATTCCTCACTCAAAAAATCTGGTAGAGGATATGGTTCTAATCTTCTAACTAAACCATTTTCATCAGGAAAATATGTGTGATCATAATAAAAAAACTCCTGACTCTAAAAGTGATTTTGGAAAACGACCTTTATATTGTAAAATACCGATATCCGAATGTATGACATCGATTATTCCTACAATCGATTGAACTGATTGCCATTCAAATAAATTTGATGGATACAAATCTCCAAAACCAACAAAAACATCTCAAGAAAAATATAATTTAAAGAATGATAAATATAAAGAAATTGAATATGAAAACTTACAATTGCATTTCCTTCTATCATTTGGATTCAGATCATGAATGTTGAGCTCATTGTGAAGATAAGCATGCTGAACTAAAACTTTCGTGATAGATTGACTGGCAGGTGATACTTTAAAATCCATTATCCTGCCTTTCCAAGAGCTTCTATATATGTTATCTGATCTTTTTCTTTTTCGGAATGAGCCTTTTGCAGAGGGATGCATCAAGATCCATTGATATGTTCGATATATTCTTGGTATCCATTGATCTTCTGCATTTTTTTCATTGCAAATATTGATTGCATCAATTGTGAAGAATTGAAAAAGATTATCTATGTTAGATATAGGGGTCTTATGTTTTTTACATCAAGCATCTAGGTGTAGGATGTTGATAGGAATAAATTTGGCATAGATGGCAAATTATGCATTCTCACTTGTAATGCCACTATTGAGCCAAAATAGAGTAAGAGGCTAAACACGTGCCAATTAGAGTGTAGACAAGTGTAAAGTTTTTGTTTGATGAATTCCAAGAGGTCCAATAGGATTTAGAGGTGGAACCTTGTGAGGTCCAATAGGAAATTGAGGTGTGCTTGAATATAGTCCAATAGAATTAAGAGGTGCATGGATCAATGATCTAATAGGATCAAGAGGTGACAAAATATGGTCCAATCATAGTTAAGCATAGTGGTAGCTCGTGGACCTACTAGTATCATTGTACTCCTCATTTTGAATCTAATTGATTTGGTGATTTCATGGATTTTGTGAGTTATTGGATTTCTAGCTTTCTCTCTCTACCCGAGAGCTCATGATGTTTTTTCTCTCTCTACCCAAGGAGAGCAGCTTGTTTCTACTTAGATTATTTTTTGAATACTTCCCACACGTGTGAGTGAGAGTTGGAAGTGATTGAATGCATGTAGTAGTGTGTTTTTCCCATAGAATCAAAGATAGATCTTGAATCTCAATCTAGTCTTGATCTTGGTGCATCTACACACCTTAGGAGATCACAAGTACATGTTGTGGACAGTCCACACGTGTGAAATTTAACATGGTATCAGAGCCTACCTAAGGTTACCATGCATTTTGATCCATCTAAGTGAAAAATTTTCATCAACCTTGAGCTAGAAGTTGTCAAGGCCCATTTTCCTAGATATCTTGTTTAATCTTGGATCAAAAGAGATCAAAAGGACATTGATTGGGTTTGACCTGGTACTGTATAGAATCAGGTGCTCAGACACGTGTGAGGAACATCCAATTTCAGTTTGGAAGTTCTCTCTCATGTTTGATCCATTTATCTTGCTTGATAGCTTGTCTTGAAGCTATTTTTGTCTAGTTTCTATTGCAATCAGTTTCATTCCATTTGGTTGAGCCAATCAAAAGTTATAAGCTTTTGAAGAGGGTTAGGTAGGGCACCTAGACCTGGGTCGACACATTTGGTTTGGTCAAGAGATTGCTTGGTTGATCCAAAATCACAGTTGTATGCTTGCCAATCTCATCTATATGTGATCTAGGCACTGTTTTGAGATCTTAGCCATTTTTTTTCGTGCAATATCATTGTATTTGTGTCAAATTTGGTTTCTTAGTGTATTTCACACGTGCTAAGAGTGTTAGATCCTAAATTTGCCTATACTCCATCATTTGATGTGAAATAGATCTTGTTTTAGAGAGATTTGAGTAGCTAGTGAGAATCAATTCACAAATAGTTGCAAGATCTATCATAGGAGGAGATTGTACTCAATTATTGGATCCTATTGAGAGTGTGTAGCAACATTTATTGTTCATCATTTGAGTTTCCTTCACTTCAAATGTCTTCAATGGGCTCATCCTTGTTGGAACCAAGTGAAAGATTGACCACTTCAAATTATTCAATTTGGAAAATGAGGATGGAGTCTATCTTGATCCTTCAATACGTGATGGACATAGTTCTTGGCCTTGAAGAAGAACCACAAGTTCTTCAAGAGGTTCAAAAATACAAAAAGAGAGCTAGGATGGCTCTCCACTACATTAAGATGAATGTCTCTAATGAGATATTGAGGGAGATAGGTACTTGTACAACAGCCAAAGAAGCTTGGGATTGTCTCAAGACTATCTATGAGGCTAAGAATACCTCTAGGCTTCTCACTCTTAGGAATCAAATCTTTCAAAGTAGCCAAAAGAGTGATGAGAGTGCATCTAGATATGTTTTGAGAGTAAAAGATATTCATAGAGAGCTTGTTTGCATTGGTGATTCCATCAATCAAAATGAGCTAGTTCAAGTCATTCTCAATGGCTTGAGAAGTGAATTTGATAACCTTGTCCAATCCTATGCCATTAAGGAGGAGCTACCAAGTTTGGAGGCTCTCCAAAGTGTGCTAATTTCAGAAGAATCAACACAAGAGTACAAGCTCTTGAGGATAGACAAGATTTCTCTCACTCATAATGATGGCAAAGCTCTCTTTGCCAAGGATAAGCACAAAGGGAGGAGCAAGAACCAACATCAACAATCCTCAAGCAAGGACAAAGTCAAATCCAAAGACAAAGATGAGGAGGAAGATGATTCTTCTAATGCTTCATCATCCAAGCTCAAGAAGAAGAAGATCAAGTGCTTTTGTTGTGGCAAGAAAGGTCATTATGCCACCAATTGCTTCAAAAAGAAGAATCAACTCAAGCAAGCCAGTATTACCAATGAGAAGGAAGACACTATTGCAAGTGATGGAGAGGGATCTCTTATGGTCTCTAGTTTCTCATCTACTCTTTTCAAGAAGGACGGCCTATGGTATATTGATAGTGGAGCCTCTTCACATATGTGTAGCTCCAAGGACTCTTTCTCTTCTATTGCACCTTATGTGGGAGTCAAGAAATCAATATACACTGCAAATGATTTTGAATGTCCTATTAAAGGCATAGGGAACATTCCCTTGAAGCTTGCATCCTCTAAAGTTCTTTCTCTCTCTAGAGCTCTTTATGTACCTAGCTTACCAAGAATCTTATTAGTGTTGGCCAATTGCTTGATAATGGCCTTGACGTAAACACCAATCTTATTGATGCTAAAAGGGAACTTTGGAAAGTTGAGACCAATCTCCTTTTCCATTCCATCCTTTTTGTTAGCCATAACAAAAGCATCAAGCTTGAAAAGTCTACCTTGTTTATTGCCCCTAGCAACCAAGATTTCTTCCTTTGTAATGAAACAAGCATCACCACCAAACTTTACCATGTATCCTTTCTTTATCATTTGACCAACACTTGAAGAACACATCAAAAGAGAATCACCACCACCTAGATCCTCATCATTAGTAGTAAAGTTGATTTGCTTGCCACCTTCATCTCTTTGCTTCTTCAAACATTCATTTGCAAAATGCCCTTTGATTCCACAATAAAAGCATTTCAACTTAGACTTATCTTTCTTTTTGACAAAAGATAAAGTCTCACCTTGATCTTGCCCTTTAGACCACTTTCCTTTGCCTTTGCCCTTGAACTTGCCTTTGATGAACATAGCCTCCTCTTCATAATGAGATGTCGATGTAGATCCACCTCTTCTTGATTGAAGCCTATACTCCTCATTCACCAAGATCTCTTGCAAATCCACAATACTTGGCAAAGTCTTTTGAATAGCAAACTTTGAACAAGATTAGCATGTTCATCCAACAAGCCATTAAGTATAACTTGAACAAGTTCTACCTCCTTAATGCTTTCATCAATACATGCTAACTCATCATTTAATGCTTTAACCCTCAAAACAAAAGCATGAGTACTCTCTTCCTTATTTTGCAAACTTTTAAAGATTTGCCTCCTAAGAGTAAGCACTCTTGATGTAGACTTGGATTCATAAAGCTTCTTCAAAGCTTCCCAAGCCTCCAAAGATGATGTGCACTTACCAACTTCCTTGAGAAGTTCATTGGTAACATTCATCTTGATCATGTGTAGAGATTTCTTTGCTCTCTTGTCATACCTCACTTGATCTTGAGGTGCTTGAGGTCTCTCCTCCACACCTGCAACAATCTCCATCAACTCATTCATCTCCAATAAGGACTATATCCTCACCTTCCAAGTAAAATAGTTGATTGAGGTAAGCCTATCATTGCTCTCCAACATAAATCCACCACTTGTAGCCATGTTGAAGTGACCTGATCTTCTCTTTCAACCTGTTCCAATGCACAAAGCACTCTCTTGATGTCAACAAATGAACTCAAGAAGAAATCACAAAGATATGGAACCTCTCAAATCTCTTCTAGCACTTCTAACTAGAAAATCAACACATAGAATAGTGAAATCTTGATCAACCTATGATCTATCCTCAATCTAATGATTCTTGCCACTTCCTACGATTGAAACACACTCAAATGAAGTTTAGTAACCTCACAAACTAGAGATCCAATCAAAATTAGGGTTTTGACAAAATCACAAAAAATTGAATATCTCAAATTCTACATGCAATTTCTAGAAACTTGGTATATCTTCTTGTAGACTCCAATGAGACCTTCCTAATGCACCAAAAATCATCTAATTCCAGTAAGCCAAGTGTGAAATCGGAATTGATCAAGTATATAACTCTAAGAGTCTAATTATTACACATGTACGTTGAGACACAAGACAATGCATGGGATGTCATACTCTAAATTGTAAAAGCCCTATAAAAAGTATGGACCTCATTAGAGAGATAGAGATAAGTTTTCTAACAATTTCATAATTTTTTTCGTATCTCATGTAGCATGCAACTATAGAGAAGGATCCGACGCCATGACAGTCATGTTTAGCTCAGCCGTTATCTGAGGTAAAGAACTTGCTATCGAGGTTTAGGGTTTAGGGTTGGTGATATTTTTTGCAATTTTAGCCAACAAATTGCAGGTATTTATTCGTAATTGTTTTGGCAAAAATTGCCAAAACAATTGCGGAAATTCATTTTCGTAATTGACACTATTTTGAAAAAAATTACGAAAATGAATTTCCGCAATTTTTTTTCGCAATTTTTGCACAGAAAATTGCGGAAAAATATCCGCAATTTTTGCCACAACCATTGTGGAAATGAATTTTCACAATTTTTTTGACAATTTTTGCCCAAAAAGTCTAGCAAAAAATATCAGCCAAACAAATTGTGAAAACAGATTCCGCAATTATTATCCCAAAAAATTGCGGGTGGGTTTCTTCAACTTTTTTATTGTTAATTTAGCCATAAAAATTGCGAAAAATTAGCCAAAAACATTGCGGGACCAAAATTGCGGATTTGCCAAAAAAAAATTGCGGAATCCGTTTCCGCAATTTTTTTGGCAAAAAATGGCAAAATTTGCAGAAATTGCCACCTTTTCTTGTAGTACGCATGTGCATCCTTGAAGTTCTTAGAAAGTTGACATTACTCGGCCTCCTCTTGAATAGCATCTCAAAAGGTGTCCTTCCATCCAAAATAGAACTCGACCACCTATTGCACAAGAAATTGGCACAAAACAAAGCTTGATCCCAAAATGGTTTATCAAGATTAGCACTTAACCTCATGGCTTTAGCACTTTCACAAAAAGTCCTATTCTTCCTTTCAACCACTCCATTTTGTTGTGCGGTCCTTATTGTTGTATACTCCCAAGTGGCAGGTTTTAATTGGATCTGACCACAAATGTTTAAACTCATCTTCTTTTAATTGAAAGGCCCAAACTTCAATTATGCCTGTTAGCAGGCTTGAGCAGGCCTGCTACCCAGTAGCAGGCAACCTTCAATGCACCAGGGTGGCTGGGTGCATGAAGGCTGCATGCTACAGCCGGTAGCGGGCCTGCTCATGCCCGCTACCTAGTCCAATTTGCTTTTCATATATATTCAAAAATCTTTATGATTTTCATTTGACATTTATTGCTTGTTATTTCACCTTTTGCTTTGCAAATTATTCGAAATTTTCATAAAATGAAATGTCCATACTCTAAACATTGAAACATGCATATTTTGAGTATCAATGAAATATTAATACTCTATATGTGGAAACATGAATGCTCTAAATACTGAATTATGAATACTCTTGATAGTGATCATGAGCACACTGCATACCGATAGTGAATACTCTGAATACTAATCATGAATACTTTGAATGATGTTCATGAATACTCTGAATAAATATTTGGAATATCGATTATGAATATAGAACATGAACACTTGATGAATATTATTTAGTTTAATCATGTAGCTGAATATTCAAGAGTGATAAAAGAATTGAAGGTCTGAAAATAAAATGTTCTAGAAATTTGGATATTCTATAGTTTGATGTGCAATAGAAATTGGCTACGTACTCACACATATGTTGTGATTAGAAAGAGGTTTTCATATAGGCTACAGCTTCTTATATGAATCTGACTATGAAGTATCTTAATTGATAAGCTACTTTTGCCAAACAAAAAAAAAACTCTTGCAGACATCACATATATTTCAATGCAAGACTTCTTTAGAAATTTTGTGAACTGCCATCTACCAGCACTAAGAAATATTTTGATCACGTAGGAGGTGAATTCATCAATATGAGTTTCCGAATTATTTCAAATTAACAACTAAAAAATATCACTCACCACTCAATGCATACCAGAAAAAATCATCACGAACTAGCATGAACAAAGACTTTCAAATATCATTCACATGATCATCTAGTGCACGTTCTAGAATTTTGTCATATCCCTATCCATGCAAAGAATGTGAATCCAGATTTGATCAAAAGATTATAAAATGAAAACGTCAACCGCTATGCTATAGTTCTAAGATCATTGGATTTGGAGATTTACTAATTATCGTGCATTCAATCTTAGTCACTGACTATTTATTCTAAGAAATTTGCGTTCCATACATTTTCATTGCATTTCAGATTATCCTTGGAAAGTCACCGCCCACGATTCAAGACCATCCAATACATTTCCCGAGTCCATTCAGCTCAGGCTATATATATGAGCAGAATTTTCAGGAAGATTACGCATCTCTCTACTTACTCCAATATCGTGTTGATTACTTGTATGTCATTTTCTGCTGGGTAGCTGGCGTGGCATTTATCAGTTTCCAACATAAGCTGGAAGCTGGCAAGCTAAGGAATTCAAGCCCAGGACCAAACATGGATGACTCTCATGCATTTACTGTAGCTTTGCATAGCAAGTGCTCGTATACAAGACGACGTGATGTCCTGCAGACTTTAAGAAATCCAAGTTCATGCACAAAACAATGAAAATGTATGGAAACGCAATGACTCAATCTTGACAGAATATGTAATGAAAATTGCTTGCGTAGACAGAATCTTGACAGAAACGCGCGAACGCATGACCAAATCACACTTGGATATGGCTTTTCCCAGTTGATGCTTCGCATGATAAGCCAAGAAAATATCAGCCTTACAGCAATGTCTATAGTAAACCTAATCTAGACTTGCAGTCTATCTCTTTGTAAAAAGTCAAGACTCAGCAGTGGAGAGGTTCAATTACTTAGTATTACAGATCATGACTACATATGTAGGATGTGCCTGTGCCCCTTAATCCCTTAGTCGTGATATTAAAATTTATACAGATAATCTCTGAGAGCAGATTGATTGAGCTGAGCCGAGAGAGTCGTAACTACGTTGCACCCGCAGATTAATGCTACCAAAACATTGCAGAAGTTATAACTTCAGATAAGCAAAAAAAACTTGACACAGATACCCCATCACGTGGGATTGACTACTCAAGGCAGCTCATTATATTTAAATTTCATGAAGAAGAACGAGAGAAAGAAGAAGCCTGCAGGCAACTTTAAATGGAAGCCATTGTGCTCAATGGCAGCATTGTCCTACAACACCGTGGATAAAGAGCGATGCGAAGAAGCTCAGAGATGGAGAGTTGTGTCAATTTCACCCGAGAATGTGTCCCCGGAAACTGTACTACAAGGATCGAGCAAAACTTTTCGTTGGGTAAACGCACTGCAACCAATTTTGTAGCAATTACCAAGAGACAGGGCCGTCTCCACCTCGGATTCTACAGACTGATTCGGCCATAAGAGAGCCGACGTGGATTCTTCTTCGAGTGAGATAATGCAATCATCGGAGAGCGGATGCTCAAATGAAAATTGTGATGTGGAAGAGTTGGAACTAGACCTTCTTTTTGCAGCGGCACTTATGAACTGTTTATGGTGCAAATCCTCTGGCGGCTGCATGCCGCTTTCACTTTCTGTCGACTGTAGGTAGCCGCTGCTCACCGTACTGTGTCCTGACGACGTTCGACGAGCACGTGGATCTCTGCAAAAAACTGGAGAGCCTCCCTTAGAACCAGAGCTGACGATGCTCCTACTCTGCACAAAGCTGGGTAACTGGTGGTTGAATTGGCATACAGTGTCAGTTCCCACAGTCTTGTAGCTATTTCTTACGCAGTCAGTAGATGTACGCTGCATTGGCTGCTGATTTGAGAACATATAATTCCAGTCTGGGGAGCCATTGCTGGTTAAGGTAGGGAAAACAGTGGGAGAATCCTGAACTATGTGCTGCTGTTCAACAGAAAGCAAGGACAAGGTAGAGGAGAATTCGTAGAGAGCACGTTGATGCTGCAATTGTTTTGATCTCATTTCTTTGCTCCTCTCCAACTGCTTGAATTTTTGTTGCAAAAGGGCAATAGCTGGATGCTGCTGTAAAATTATTGCTTGATCAAGTTGCAAGTGATCAAAACCAGTACCAGCGCAATCGTCTGGTGCTGTACCGCGTAGGTAAGCACGTGGATCCATCTGCTGCAACCGTTTTCTCTGATCATTGACCTCAATGCCTGCAGCCGCGAGTACTTACTTTAGCGTTACAATCATCTCAAGCTCTGAAGTCAATGGCTTGAAAACTATATACTCTAAATTCTTTATAGAGATAAAACATGGTTGTCTATATTGTTTCATGAGCTGGAATCGTACCTGCAGACTCAACGTAGGAATTGAGCATATGATACATCTCGAATGATGTAAAGATTTCGCGATAAACAATCTGTCTTTCTTACATATGATGCACAAACTCAAATTTCATTCAGCTGTGTTTTGCCAGATAATTTGATAACGCACTTCATGTTAACATTGGAGCTTCGACCAAGGTTCTATTGGTTATTATGAGCCTGTTAATCTGTTCCTCAAACCGCCTAGAAATCTGAGGCTGCTTCTTGTCCATTTAGTACCTGCAATACAAACGGCCACTTCAGATCAGCTGCCTATCACAACGATAAATCTAAAATACTTTTAAGTTCCCCTCTAAGTGCTGAGTATTTAGTATATAAATATAGTTGTACAAAGATGACAAGACAAATCACAAAGAATAAGATTAAGAACAGACACCCAAGAGTAATATCTGTATCTTGATCACGCACCACAATGGCTGCTTGATAGATATGTCTTTGGTGTTCAGATAAATGGAGAACGGTTCTTAGACTCACGAGTCAATTCACAATGGTACTGTCATCGAAAACTAGTAGACCAATAAGCACATTTATCAAGATTCAAGCCACAACCTACAGACTAGCAAGATCAGAAGTTTCAGAAAATGAATAATCTAATCGGATGGGCAGTTATTAGTAGGCTAAAATAGAGCTGAACTAGAGCTGGGACGCACCCGCTTGTTTTCTTTATGCGACGGAGGAGACTGGAGTGTTAACACAATGCACTAAACGATAGTTGTCGGCTGTAGCAATGTAGAGCACAATCTAGAAACGGAGATTCTAATCAAGACCATAGCTTGATCGGTAATGCTGCGTCCAGAGTCCAGAGTCTAGAGTGCAGATATAGAGAATGGAAATGTTGGACGATGGCAGGCAATAACAGCCATTATTTCCCCTCCTTCGCCAGCCAGGCCAGCTCAGATGATGCAACTTGCAAACAAAGGATTGATTATTATTGAAAGATACAAGATCTCAGCCTCTAATATTTGGATCTATAAGCTGAGCCTTGATTTGAAGTTATGCTTGACTCGCAGGCCTGGAATTTGAAGGGCAGATCTTCCTCTAAAACTTTTTATTTACTACGGGATTCCTTTAGGCTTTACTTCAAGGATTTGCTCTGTATTTAAGCTGATCCTGGCATAGTATTAAATTTTGCAAAGGAATCTGTTCCTGGGGAGTCGGGACGATAGAAGTTTGTACTGGGCACTGCACACTGGACAGTGGGCAGAAAGGATTCCACCTGGTGCGCCTTGTTTTATTAATCACATTTTGTTTTTTCTATCAATTATGCCTGTAAATGTGTTATGGAAGCAATGCTCAGGAAACCTTTTTCAATTATGCTCAAAAGACCTGCATTTTTCTAAAGCTTCTCGGCTTTTTTAACACTATTACTCATGAAAGGCTATTTATGTTCACCTAAAAAAATCATCAAAGACTTTATTATATCAATTTTTTAAATTATGCCGAATTCATTCCTATACTTTCCCGGTCTAGCACACCAAGGAATTTTACATGTGTTGATAGCAATACTCACACTACTTAGTACTACTCAATCGTGACTCCCATGATGAACAAATCATATATAGCTCATAAGGAGAGATTAGATCCCCTATAAACCATAATCCTTTCAGAAAAAATTAGCCCTTTATTTGGGGATCTTCCCACCAACTTTGCTATAATTTTAAAGGCTAGATGGTCACCAAAAACTCCATTTAGGTTTCAAATTCATGTGTGAAAAGGTCACAAAAAAATATCCCATTTCTTAGTAATTTTAGCTTTCACATTTTAGTATCACATTGTAATCTACATTCCAAAGAAAAAATGCAAAGAGGATTCATTCTTGTTAAACAAAGTAAAATTTCAAAATTGTATTCCAATGAAGTTGATGTGTAGTTTGATGATGTTTCCATAGAGTAAAAGGGAAATAGAAATACCTATTCATCATAATTGGATCTTATTGACTTAAATAGAAAGGTCATAATAATTTTTTTTAAAATCCTTAAGTGCAAAAGATGTGCAAACATTTTAGCTCATGGATAAAACTTCTATGGCATCAATGTTTCACTGTTTATGAGCTATAATGTATGCCTACTCAAATCTTACATAAATTTTAGATTGAGTTTGGGGACCACCACTCCTATGGCATAATAATAGGACCTCATTGTTTTTACAAATTTTATTATAATTTTTAGCCCTCAAAATAGAAAGTCTTCATGGATGAAATTTTGAAATGGCTTAACCTTCATGGATGGAATCTTGAAAGTAGACAATTTTTATAGATGGAATCTTAAAGATACCTAGTCCTTGCGGATGGAATTATTAACAAAATCTTGAAAATGAATTTTTTCTAGTTCTTTTAAGATTTTAATGGCACATTATGTATGAAAATGCATATTTGTCAGCCCATGGTAAGGATATAATGATTTGTTCTCTTGTCTCACCATTATCGCAAATTGATCCAACGGGGTTGGCTCAACTGGTTAGCTTGGCATCCAAAGTTTCTTTGGTCCCAGGTTCGAGCCTCCCCTTGGAAACCAAGAAGCATTATCGCAAATTGACAAAAGGACTTGCCAATTATATCTTTACATTGGGCCTCCAAATTTCAGTGCTACAGATTGAAGGGCAAAATGGTCGTCCTAGGCCTTTTTCCCTTCAAATGAAGGGCATTTAAATCATGGACCCTTCATGAAAGTAAATAAATGGGCATTCCTTCAATTTTAAAGAAACCCATTTTTTTGAAGGGTAGAGTTGCCCTTCAATTTGCAGCACTGCCTCCAATAACCATTATCTAATCCATAATATCCTCTTTATTGTCAGCATTCACAATCTTGTTCTCATACGGCTTTCATGTTGTCTTGTGACTTTCAAGTCGCAATATGCATTACATGTGCTTTAAGTCTAAGATAAAGCATTGAGCCAAGGCCTTTATGTCTGTGGACCAGCCAAGCCCGATCCAAGGCTTTAGCAGGTAATATATGCCATATATGCGTTTTTTGGCCTAGCTTTTATGGGCCTAATGCCCTACTTAGGTAAGCTCCCCAAGTGTTTCAACAATTTTAAGCTCCTATTTCCAAAGAATGGCATCCTTTGCATAATCTACTGCAAAATCAAATCATCAACTGATGCATTGTGAGTCATGACATGTTGACATCTTTGAAAATTTTATTGCACTTCAAGATTAAGTAGGAAAATGATGGGCTCATCTTGTTTTTGTTTTTAATTTTCAATTGAAAGAATGACCTTTCAAATGTCAACATATTATTCATTTCTTTTGGAACTCAAGAAGGCTTTAGACATAATTGCTCTCACAAACTATATATCCTTACATGCCATTTGTTGAGACAAGGCACTTTATCTACGAGTTTTAAATTTTGTATGTTTTCTATACGTAAAATTTACATAATAGTAATTGTAACTTTACAAGATGAATGCTAAGATATTCATTCCAACAATTCGTTTTAAAACATTTTAGGTTTTTAAGGGGTAAATTTTCAACTAAGATTAGTGGTAAATTTCAAAATCATAAGCTTTAATTTTGTAATTTTTTGCCTTTAATTATAGCATTGTAGGTATCTAAAAAGGTTGGGTTGACAATATTATAAGAGCATGCTAATTTGACATGCAATCTTTCATTACAAATCCCAACTTTTAAGCCTCCTCATGACTCTTGACTCTTGAGAGATACTCTTGACTCTTGAGAGATATTCTGGCCTAGAAGATCGGGTCCACATTTTTTCCTAGTCCTGAAAACTTATTTCTTTTGTGAACACTACAGAAGATTTTGAAGCTGACAAATTGCATCTTGCAAGTGCCCAAATTTTGCACAATCTTTACATCTTGCCAATAAGGAGGCTAATTAATAAATTTGTCACAAGCAATGAGGGGGTGGGTTGCAGTGCTCGCAAAAATTGACAAATACAAGCAATCCATTTGTTGAAATTCACCTTTTATCGCTTCATTTTAAATTTATAGATTTTCTTAATAGTTCAAAATCGGTTGGTTTTAGTTATAAATTTTAGATTTTGGGGTTTTATTTTTCCTTTTATAGATTTCATAATAATTTTGTGGGTTTTTTTTTTACGAGCATTGGTGGGTTGGGTTAAAGCCCGAGAATTAATTACATATTGAAAGTCTTCAAAAAATTGTGCTTTTTAGTTATGATAGGTACATTCTTAGTGAATAAAGATGCGCTAAGTCTTTTAACAAGAGATTTATTATACCTAAGCATAACATTTAGTAGCATTGCTCAATATAGTTGGCAAAGTATAGGAATGAAATGGCATTATTTCTCACAAATATATATCATAAAAAAAAATTGACAATTTTTTAAATAAGCATATTAACCCTTTTATGAGTACTGGTTCTAAGAAAACCAAGAAGCTTTAGAAAATGCATGTCTTTTGGGGCAACATTTTTCAGGAATTAACACTCTTTAAGATATTAAAAGGAAACTCAGTGGAGCCTGAGAGATATTGGATGGAACTTCAGGGAAGTGTCTCAACTCTCAAACCGATCAATGACACTCAAAAACGCCAATATATGTCATTTTTCCTCTTGAGACTCATGTACACGGTACAAATCGTGGAAATTGGAACACGACTCGTGTTGTATACACGACAAACTTCAAACTCCAAAGGTGGTAGGATTGTTCAGTTCAGTGCTCAGGGTGACAGCCATATACGCGTCTTCTAATTTCCTTTTCTTCCTGCTGAAGCCAGCCAGTCAGAAGGTGCTTTAAAGTCTGTAGATGGTGCCTGGCCTGCCACTGCCGCTGCGATGCTGCGAAGAGAATTCAGAGCATACCTTAGACTCTAGAGCTGCTCCAGCGACCGGCGATGATCACGTTATTTTAGTGTTGTGGCAGCGTGTGGCTGTGGCGGAGATCGCATTTGGCGTTTGCCATTTGCCATTTGGTTGCAGGGCGGGCTGCAGTCATTTGGGTGTATGTGCACGCATGCATCCAAGCGCATTAAAGCTGCGTTTGTCGTCTTCCTTTCGGCAACATCAGGATTGAAGAACCGTGATCACTGATCCTTGATGCAGAGTCCAGACTCCAGAGTTTCCTTTGACGTTTGCTCTTTAGAACTTAGAAGCCACAATCAAGTCTTCCTCCAAAGCCGGGATAGGCTATAGCTACTACACCTCTATCATCCGTACATACGTACTGTTTTTTTACCTGTAAACACTAAAAATCAATTTTAACCATTGTAGAGCAGGTATCTTGGTGCTCAACACAAATCAATTTGGGTATCAAATAATGTACCCAACCATGTATAATTCTTTGAAATTAAGGTCTATGCCTCCCCATTTCTAGTTTTAGGGGTTAGCCTAGTCAATGCTCATTTAGTTACCTAGATTTGGGCAAAAGGATCGATTTCTCTATGGTATGAATATGATATCCATTTTTTCAAAATTTACATATGTAATAAAAAAATTTCATAATGTCCCACATACATTTGTGGGCATCGCAAAATATTAGCCTTTCAAATCATATGCAATGTGCATGCATGCTTTTCATCAAATGCATCTTACCCTTCAAAACAAATGTCATTTTAGAAAAAAAGCACTAGATATTTATTCATAAGTTTATACTAGGCTAGTAATACCTGGGTCGATTGATATCAGCCACCAATTTGTAAACTTCTATACATTCGTACTCGACTAGTATCAATTTCTCAAAAATAATGTAATACCATGAACCGACTGGTATAAAAGATTTCAATACTCGCCCTTCATTGGTTTTAACCAACAGAAACTCGTTTTACGTGTCAAATTTCACACCATGTGCTTTTGGGCCCTTACCCTAGGCCGAGACGTCGTATAGGACCCTCACGACCTTGGCCCACCCAAATATGTGAATTGTCCTCTGTTGGACACTTTCATATAGGCCAACTGCCATAAATATACTACATGAAAACATTACATGAGCCGTACTTTTTGTTGTATGTAATATGCAGTGAAAAGAAAAAAAGATATTTTCACTTAGGTCACAGCCTGGATGGGTGGCTATAGTCATACTCTTTGATTTGACTCCAATTTAGAGCCCGTTGACCCGTTTAATGTGCAGCCCCACCTCCCCGATGTGCACAGTAATGAAATGAACATTATTTTAGGATCTTAAAGCCCATGAATTTTTGCCCTTGCCCTCGTTTCAAATAGTGGGCCCAAGTCAGAGGGAATAAGATTCAAGCAAGCACATTTTTGTGAGACTTTAGGTTTTGGGCCCGATCCCAACTCAATGGGGACGGAACCTTGGAGGCAAGCGCTTGGAACTTGTTTTCCAAAATCCTAAATCTTTGGAAGGGTGTTGGTTTTTAAAATTTGTTCTTTCAAAATCTAGCTCTAGATTCTTACCAATTAATATTATATCTTTTTTTCGTTATTATCAACATGATCTTCAGAGGGGGATAACACTCCAAGAACCAATCTTTGAGAATCAAAGCATGGGAGTTGGCTAGCGGGCGAGGGGCATCATAACTTGATCTCGTCGATGCCTGTGTTTCAGATATGGCCAGTGCTCTGCTCCAGGCGCAAAGCAAGATGCATACACACTTGGTAGGCATTTGAAAGAGGGGCCAAGCTTGGAGACATTAATTAACCAAAGTGCATCTCACAATCCAACCCTACCACGCGAGGTGCTCAATACGGTCCAGAATGTTGTGACTGAGACACCGATGCACCATGCAACGGAAGTTCTCGATGGGGATAGGGACATGGTACGTCAAAAACCACCCATTGTTGTGAATGTGGAGCACAATAGTAGTACACATACTAGAGTTCAACTTTGAGAATGTGAAGCGAAAGAATAAGGATTAGCCTGGAAAGATGGACTTTCACTTCACACCGTCGTGCTCCAAACCGTTTGAACAAGCTAGTTTTACAAATCAATCCAACACATGCGTGATTGGGGGAGAGAAAGTGGGTGAGCATGAAATACACAACACCTTTTGGGCATTCAGAAGGACCTCACAAGCGTCGTGTCAAATGTTTGGGTTGGTTGCCCCACCATGGAAAATGTGGTATTGGAATTCCAAATTGCTCGAAAGGCTTGCCTACTCCCAGTTTTTGGTCTGCAAGAACACACCCCAATGGCAAAACTCGGCAAATGACGTGGTTTTGCAACACCAATGTTACGCACACCAGAGAAGAGCATTTGCCCTATCTTGAGTAAAATTCCAAATATTTGGCCCGTTGCATTTGACACCAATTTGATGCAGATAGAAGTAGATATGCTCGTACGTGGAGGATTTCAAATAGAAACAACGCCACTTGAAGTAGGAGCTACTAAATCACAGAATCCCACTGGCCACATTCTAGGAGATGTAGGTTTCTCAATACCCAGCACCTATACAGACAGAGTCACCTGCCACTCAAAGAGAGGGCCCACGCCACAAGTTTAGGCCCGGGGTGTCAATTGCAACATGGGAGCGGATAGAGAGAGAAATTTCCATGATTGCTCGCATGATTGTAGTGAGGCAAATGAGCTACATAAATATGATATTGTTCAAATAGAGACCGAAGGTGGACAAAGTTACAGTGTACACATATCTAGCCACCCAACGTGCACATGTCCAGATTTTTAGAAACGGGTGTTGGGAGGGAAATGTCTTGCAAACACATATACTTCATATTTCTCAAGGTGATGGGATTAGACCATAACACAAATATATATGTTCATCCATCAACCAATGTTGAATGAGATATACTTGTTTCAAGCACTGTCAAGAGAACGTACATACCCGTGAGGTAGAGCCAACTTACACATGTGGTATATCTATTGTGAAGGCTAGACAAATATCTAAAACCACACCAAAACCTAAGGGTAGATTGATTGACTATTTTATATACATAACGAATTTTTGGATTATCAAAAAATATCTCTCCGACAGTATGCTAGGATCTCACTGATTTTAAAGAATCCAAAAGAAAAACAAAGAATCTTCTATATGTGCATGCTACATATATTGGAGAGAGGTGAATTATCAAGTGACTTGACAGTAGCTCAATATCAAATCCCCACCCAAAAAGTGGCCTTGTCTTAATTGAATTGCCATGATCCACTTTGAACTTCATTACTAGACTGGGCAAGCAAGAAACCTACTTGACATTAGAGGAGTTCCAAGCACCAAAAGGGTCGTTTGTTAAGATGTTGTTGTTGACTATTCAACCATTTAGTGTACACGTGGCCCAATAAAGTTTTTACACTTGTGCAGTTATGTAACATAGCTTGTCGATCTCAAAAAGTTTGGAGTTTTCCAATAATATTTGTGTACATTTGGAAACTTTTGCTGGGTAGGGTTCGGACTTGTGATTTGATAATACTTGCTACCTGCAAAACTCCTAACTACCCAGCTCTTAGAAGTTATGGTTAATAGTGATATATATCGAGCAAACCATAGTTAAACAAACTTACATGGTTTAAAGAGGGCAAATTTGCAAGAAATTGCAAAACAACATCTACAACAACATCAACCATCAATCTAACGATGAGTAGAATAACAATAATTTTCCTAGAAATTTTCAAAAGCTTTACAAAATCATATGCAATATTTGATCATTCCGTTCGATTCTATGCGAAGATTAGATCATTTTTTTCTTTTTACCTCATCTTCATCAAAGTTCAAATAAGAAAGTTATGACATATCAAAGATTGTTACCATACATTGATGATGTGGCATATCACCATGATGTGCCAGTAGACAGCTTCTTTACCAAAATGCAGATTGGCGTGTGGTGGAGACATGCCACATCATCAAATGTATGGTAACAATATTTGATCTATCAAAACTAACAGTAATTACTTCCAAATTAAACTTGATTCAATCCAACACTCTTCAAAAGCTCTACCTAAAATACTTAGTGAACAAGACAATTCTACACACCTCCAGAGTTTATTGCTTAGGTGAATTCAAAATACATCAAAGTAGCAATAATATGGTTTGTTTTCTTTACTATTTTCCAATCCAGAAATAGCTTTCACCCAAATCTGTCTCCAACAAACATTCCCCTATTACACCACCAAAAAAATCACAATTCATAAATATCTATAGTGCATTAAGTCATTTCTCAAGACAAATCTTATGTGATAAATCCAAAAAACTGTCTTATTTGTTCTTGGGTGTGATTTTTTGGCGAGCTTTTTGCGGCAAGCTTTTGCAGGCGAGCTTTTACGTGTTCGAAGCGAGCTTTTTCCACTAGTAGATTTCACCCACTACAAGCTTATTTTCGCTATATTGCTAAATGATCCTTCCATTCTACATGCATGTCTAAGGGATGTCAATATCAGTGAAATATAACATAATATAACATGTCTAAGGTATGGCTACTCCAATGAAATGCAATATTGCCTCACATCTAAAACTAGTGTATCTCTATTGAGATACCCATGCGTTCAATAAATAGCTTATGGAAAATAGATGTATTTTCTAACAACAAAGAGGGCCCCACGAATTTAAGGATGATAATGCATTGGAAGTTGTCCTTAACATTGGCAATATATTATGCCACTAGCCAACTCATTCCTTTATCATATAGCATGATTCTTGGTTTTTTTTTTACATAAACAAAAGTCTAGGCACATAAGTAAATGTTTATACACAACTACTAGCCACAAGTACAACATCCAGTCTAAGTCTAATCAGCTCAGTTGCTTGGAAGAACGGGATACATCATGGGAGATGGAGAGCATCATGGTATTTCATTGTTTAGGAAGTAGGGTAGTATAACTATGCACAATTCTACAGACCAAAAAAAAAAAACAAATCTTAACGAAATGTCACACCCACACATACATTTAAATGAAGATATATTGATTGTTGTTCACATATAAATCATCAAACATAAGAGTATAAAAGGGCAGTATCTACTATCGCCAATGCAGCAGTTAAAACAGTTGTTGGTAGCTTGAGTCCAATAATTGCATGTATTACAAATGCATAGTAGGATGACAACACTTTAACAAAAAAATCAGTTGATATTTGTAAAGCTTCCAGTATCAATCCCGTGCTAGTGGATTTGTACTTGTATTAATGGTCCTCTTGCACCCATAGAATAATAGCAATCAATTAAAACTTTCGTAGATGTCAAAATCGTCCTTCCTTTCACAATGTGAAGTCAATAATAAGTTTTACTACGAGTTAAAGCCTGAAACATCTACATTGTTGGTGGGCTGATGAATGACTATCTTGCTATTTTGATCAAGGCCCATTACTCTGAGAAATATGAAATTAATATGTTTGCATGCCAAATAGGTTTTATCGGACACTAGCCAATTTTGAAAATCAGGACACGAGCATGTTGGCTTGTTGGTTATGTGAACATCATAATGATTGCTAAGCATAGGAGAGGTTTCTGTCTTGACCTCAAAAACTTCATTTTTTCCTTCTTCCACAACGTTTTCCAACATGATTTCTGCATTCATAGACAGAGCTTTCTTTATGCGGGCTTGTGCAGCTTGGGAAATGACAGGTCTGTATTTTGAACGTCTGCTATCGTCTCCAACTGTCGAGTTTGATTGCACGGTACCCTTATTGCCTCTGACATGCGAGTTTTGCACTTCAAGGGTTCTAACCTGATGAATTGGCTTTGTTTTCGATTGGAAGCCAGCTTTGATGAGAAATTTTGTCTCGAGCTGCGTGAGGTTTGTTCCTTCAGCTACAGGCCACATATTTGGAATATTTGTGGGCTTTGGTGATATGCTCATGTCAGGGTTCCATGTGTGAGTATAGTCACTATTGCAAAACCACATCATTTGTTGTGTCCTTCCGGTATGATGGCTTCTTGTGGAGTAGAAGCTTGGTGCAGGAACACCCTTTGATGCATTGGGAATCAATTGGCCACACTTGCCTTTATTTGGTATCCATAATAGTTAGACATTTGACACGAATGTTAAGGCTAGTTCTTCTAATTGCCCAAAATGTGCTGTGTATTTGACGTTCAATAGCAGCTTCATTGTTTATACAACAAACGTTACTGCCAGCGTGCTTGTCCCTAGCATCTGTTGATCCTAGGTTTGATGCTCCCACAAAAAAGTTTATCCTCGTCGGACGTCCCCTCCCCCTGCATTCTACGTTCTCATAGTTGTACTCTAGCCTATGACTGTCATTCTCATTCACATCTGTAACTGTACTGTCTCCTGGTCGCCTTCCAAGCTAGTGGATTGTCGATGCATTGGTGTTCCTACAACAGCTTGGTGCATTGTCTTGAGTACCGCACTTGGTTTTGCTAGTTTCTTGGATTCGTTCCAATTGATAAGATTTTGTAGACTTGGACCTTTTCCAAGGTGTCTTTTCATCATGTGTGCATGTTGTTTTGCACTCTGCAAAAGGGCATTTGCCATATCTGATACACATGCATCGTACAAAGATATTTGGATCTTGTGGCCTTCTCCAGCTAGCCAGCTTCCATGTTTTGATTCTGACAAATTTGTTTGCAACATCCAACACGTGCATATACCATTCAAGTATGATTCGAATTGTCTCTGAAGTTTTGTTCACATAAACAGTGGTGTTTATTCTTCACTTACCGCGACCATGAATTTCCCCCAGTGAGTGATTCGAACATTCCATCAACTCATCCAACTGTCCAAAGAAGGCAGGTCAGAATATCTCACTTTTCATGTCTTCCACTATTGGTGAATGTATCTGCTTTGTGCAACTACTTCTTCTTTTGTGCTAGCTTTTCTCCATTTCTCACAGATGACTTTGTGTTCAGGTTGATGTTCCTTCTGGATGAACTTCATTGTGTGTATATGCAAAATCTGCTCCCATTGAAACAAACATGATCTTTCTAGCCCCAACCATCTCATTACTTGGATCACCATTGAAAACAGTTTGGACAGCTCTCTGATTTGCTTGTGCCTCGTCCGACAAAAATCCTCGAAAATTTGCCTTACCATGACCCGACTGTTCCATGACATTGTTCAACGAGGTCCGAAATAGGATTTGAGATTGTGTGTCCTCCTCTTTCATTCCGCAAGTTGCTACTGTCAAAAGCTCTTGAATGCTATGGCAAAAAAAACAAGTATCAGTACTACTTACTAGGCATATAATGTGGAGAAGAGTGCTTGTTGCCACTCATTTCACCTGGCATCATACATGTGGCAGGCCATTGTCGACCACCCAATCGCTCTTCTTGTGTGATCAAATTGCACCCACGCATGTTTGAGGTCACCAATGGTTGTTCTTCTCATCCAATTGATCAAGTCTAGACATGAAGCAAGGCCCTTTGTAGACATGTTGAAAACATAGCAACGCTCATCAGGCCCACCTTGGCCTGGATACCTACTGCCATGAAAAAATTCAAACATTGAATTTTTTTTAAGTAGTAGAAGACTATCAAGGCCATCTCCTAAAGGCAACAAAGCAGCCCTTGCCATTGTGACCATCTTGCAAAGCCTGTCATTCAAGTTCAGAGTTATTATATGGAAGTGCACCGATTATTTAAAAGACAACATGCAACAAAAGAAATTGTTATTTGCGGGCACAAGGTGGGGTATGAGCGAACCTTCAATTTTCCACCAATGGCACCAATTCGTCCAATAATTTGTCAAGCTCCACATCTCCAACAGTCTCTTCAGACTTTCTACCAGATTTGAGTATCATGGACATTATTAGGTCCTTGGCTATGCTCATTTGAAACTTTCTTGGACCTACCTTTCTGTCTGCAGTAATTGCATTTTCGACCAATTTTCTAGTTTTTTCGATAGTCCTCTTTGAAGTTCCTGGTTGCACGTCGTGTCCATGTTCTCCCCTATGGATCATTATTTGGGTGAGAGTGGTGTCTCTTGGCATCACATAATAAACCGTACATGGACATGATGCAGATTGCTGTATTTGACAAAAAGAAAAAGAAATTGTGCCAATAGCATCAGTTGAGATACCAACCGGGCATGTTTAGGCCTGTAGTTCCTTTAAAGAAAATGTTGTTTTTTTTTCCAGTATTTATGTATTGGGAACATGTAACCCTTGGGCACTCCAGTAAGCCAACACAATAGCTAATCCTCACTATTGCATCACAAGATACATTGGTGGTCATTGGTTTGGTCCAAACATGCCCATTGTCGCGGAAGCTGTTACGTTTCGTGTTCGTCCTCTCTCTTCTGATTCGCAAACAATTTTCTGTCTTTGAATTTTCTTTTCGTGCGAAAGCTGTTACGTTTCGTGTTCGTCCTCTCTCTTCTGATTCGCGAACAATTTTCTGTCTTTGAATTTTCTTTTCGTGCGGAAGCACTTACAGGATCCCAGACACTCGACTAAGCATCACAAAACATATTTTATTCTAGCAATCAAAAGACACAGCACAAGGCCAAGAGATACACGAAATAGAGCGACTATATTGTCAGTTTGGTTTTAGAGCAAGATCGTCAATGTCTCTCTCGTTGGCGAAATGACTCTCTGCAGCCACACTACCTCATTTGCCACTTTCAAGGCTGCGACGTACTCAGCTTCGCAAGAGGATTGAGCTACCAGGGTTTGTTTTTTGCATATCCAGCTGATTGCAGTTCCACACGCTATTGTACATCCTCCAGTAATTGACTTGTTGTCATCCTTGCAGCTCGTCCAGCTCGCATCACTGTAGTGATGCAGCTCGAATCCTTTCTCCTCATTTCTAGCTCTGTAGGTTAATCCAATATTCTGGGTACCCTTCAGATACTGTAGGATTCGTTTGGCCATTTGCCAATGTGCTAGACCAGGATTGGAACAGAATTGGCTCAATGCGTAAACAAAGAAGGCCAGATTCGGTCTAGGTACAAATTGTCAAGTACATCAGACTCCTAATTAAGTTTTGGTAGGGTATACCTGCCATTTTCTGTTCTTCCTGTTTTTGGGAAATCTTGTTTCGTGAGCTTGGCTCCAACTATCATTGGTGTAGCTTTCTCTTTGCAGTCCATCATGTGGTACTGCTTCAGCACTTTTTTGGCCTATTCTGACTGACTCAAGTGCATTTTGCCATTTGTTCGATCTCTTCTGATCTCCAACCCTAGGCATTTTGTTGCTTCTCCAAGATCTGTGATTTTGTAGCTTTTAGAAATCTGACTCTTCGTGTCTTTGATCAGCATCAAGGAATTTTCTATCATCAGCGAATCATCCACGAAAATGGTCAGTATCACAAAATCCTTTCCTACTCTTTTGATGTAGACATTAAAGTCTAGTTGAGTGGGGTTGAAATCTAGAGACTTCAGAAGACCATCAACCTTTTTGTACCAGGCCCGTGATGCATGTTTTAGACCGTAGATGCATCTCTACAAACGACAGACATATTGTCTGTTGTCGGGGTCTTCATAGCCTTCAGGTTGCTTCATGAAGATCTCCTCCTCTAGATCTCCATGGAGAAAGACTGTTTTCACATCAATTTGGTGAATTTCTAGATTGTACTGTGTGGCGTATGCAAGGAGTAGCCTTATGCTTGTCATCTTCACCATGGGCGAATATGTGTCAAAATAGTCGACACCATATCTCTACGTGTAGCCCTTTGCAACAAGCCTTGCCTTGTAGCGACCAATAGTGCCATCTGATTTTAGCTTTTTCTTGTACACCCACTTGCAGTCGACTATTTTTCTGTTTTCTGGTAGTGGCTCTAATGTTTGTGCCTCATTTTGCCTCATCGACTCGATCTCCTATGACATTGCCTGCTTCAAGAATTCTCCCTCTAGACTCTGCATAGCTTCTTGGTTTGTTGCTGGCTCTTTTGTGAAGCTGCAGTACTCAAACTGCGCGTCTTCGCTCTATTGAAGATTGTCAAAATAGCGGTCTGGAGCTCTTCTTTGTCTTGTTGACCTTCGAGGTTCATTTCGTCACTGCTCGAACATTTCTTGTTCGTGGGGTCGATCCTCTGCTTCCTGTTGCTCTAGAATCTGGGGCTCTGCATTCTGATTTGATGGATGTCCTCGATCTCCCCCTTGAGTAGGCAGCAGTGTGAAGATCTCAAGGCCTCTTTCGTCTTTCAGTCCAAAGAATGTGGACTCGTCGAACTTCACATCTCTGTTCGAAACAACCTTCTTTGTGGTCAGATCGTAGAGTCTGTACACATGTGTTCCGTTCAAGTAGTCGACCATGATTGTTTGCTCGGATTTGTCATCGAGCTTGCTTCTCTTTTCCTTTGGAATGTGCTTGTATGTTGCACATCCAAACACTCGTATGTATGACAGATCAGGCTTTCTGCCTATCCACATTTCATATTGTGTTTTGTTCTCCAACGCTGTCGTTGTAGATGTATTCTGCAAGTGTACAGCTGCAACTATTGCCTCGATCCAGAATTGACCTAGCAATTGAGCATGTGCCATCATGCATTTGGCTCCTTCAACTAGCGTTCTATTTTTTCTTTTTGTCACACCGTTGTATTCTTTGTGTATGTAGGGGTGAACTGGTGTTCGATCCCCTGTTCTTCGCATAATCTTGAAAATTATGTGCTTTTTATTCACCTCCATTGTCAGATCTAAGGATTTGTATCTTTTGCAAGGTGTGTCGCTCTGCGAATGCCACGAACTTCTTGAAAGAATCAAATACATCGGATTTTTTTTTCAAGTAGTAGATCGTGGTCATTCGGCTGTAATCATCTATGAACGTTAGAAAATATCTTGAACCTGAGAGCGAATCTGTTTTCATCGGTCCACACACATCAGAGTGGACGAGCTCAAGAACTTCTTTTGCTCTTCTTCCCTCATGTGTGAATGGATTCTGATGTTGCTTGCCTTTCTGACAAGCTTCGCAGAACTCAACCTCTGGCCTTGAAATCTTGAGACCTGTGACAATGTCCTTTCTGCTCATGTCATACAGGCTCCACATGTTTCGATGATACATTCTTCTATGCCAGAGCTGATCTTTGTTTTCTGAAGCATTTAATATGCTTTCAAACTTGCTGATTATTTTGTGAAAAATGCAAAAATAAGCTCGGTAGAGGCCAAAAATCTTGTATATAGATAAACACACATGTGTGGAGCCTGTTCCCACATGTGAAAATAGTGTTCTTGTCATGTACCATAATCATATAGGTTGTACATATGATTTAATTCAAGTTCTAGTGGCTAAAAAGGCCAAAAACTAGTTTTCTAGACATATGACACATGGCATCAATCTATTGATTGCATGAGCCACATCCTTTGGTTAGGTGTCATATCCCATGTGTAGAGGACATCTCACATGTGTGGAATAAGTTGAAGTAGGCGAATTTTGACTTCTAGAAGATTTCCAAGTAGATCTCCATATAGAAGAAAAATGGACCAAAAGTGCTCAAAATAGAAGGTTTTGTCCAAGTGTCAGTTTTGCATGATGAATCATCATATGACAAAGCACCTTCACACATGTGGGATCAGAGGGATGATCAGTACCACGAGCTCCCACTTATTGTATATATAGAGGCACATTTGGCCATAATCAATGTGAGACACCAATCTTGGTTTTGGAAGCAATTTTGAGTGATTCTCTCCATTTGTCTACATTTGTTTTGATTGTTTTGAGATTCTATCAATGTGTACTTGATTTTCAGGTTGGATTCCGTACCCTGACAGGGTTTCACACGTGTGAAACCAGCAAGTACATTTACCTTCAATAAATGATTGTTCTTGTTTGGATTTTATGTCTAGAATTGATCTAGATTGATCTTAATCTTATGTAGATTGATAGATCAAGTAAATCTAACATCCAATCCCTCTTGAGGATCAAATTAGGATCCACTCTTGGTCCTTTTTGTACTTTTTCCACATGGTATCAGAGCCTAGTACAAGAGGTTTTGTTGAAATTGATAGGGTTAATCCAAATCAAGGCCAAAATTAGCAGTTTTTTGGAAACTAGTCAAATTTTGTGTAGCGAGTTGGATTTGATAGCTATCCTCAAAATTTTTGGTCCAGATCTTGTTGTGGGATGTAGGAACCCTTTTCACACGTGTGAGGCCGTACAGCTCCGTGTTTGACTGAAAAATTTCAAAAATTTGTAGAATTTGACTCACATACCCAATTTGAGTGATTTTTGGTGCAAAATCAAGCATTTTCTATAGTGAATCTAATCCCTTGATTAGTTCTGGATTAGATCAGCCAAAAAATTAAAATTGAAGCTTGAAAAAGGTGCATTAATTGATCTTCTTTGATTCTTTGAGTGTATGTTGAAGTTAAGAGAGATTTTGCTAAAAATCATAGATTAAGAAGTGATATGCAAGGTGAGAGGTTGTAATCCATTGTACCATCACTCTAGATTTGTTCAAGAGTGATAGGGTCAAGTTTAGATGCATCAATTTGCTAGAAAACATCCTTGGATCTGTCCTCCAAGTGAAACCTTTGAGAGTTTCTAGTGCATATAGAGCATCTATGCAAATCTTTTGTAGAATTTGGCATAGATTGGCTTAAATTGAGAGTTCTAGAAAAGAGATTGAGATACAAGTCACAATGTTCAACCCTACTCAATTTGTTTGAGTGATTGTAAGGTTTGAAAAGAGTCATTAAGGTGTCTATGGCAAATGTGTAGAGAGAGATCCAATTTTCTAAGAGTTCCTTCCTTTGTAGAAGGCAAGATCTAGAAGCTCATTTTGTGTTGTTATTGGTGGAGAGTTTGTCTCTTCCCAGGTGATCAAATCTTTCTAAGTGGCATTAGCTCTTTGAAGCACAATATCTTAGTGAAAAAAATCACAACCTTTGATTTTGAATTTCATTCCAAGTCTTAAGAGGTAGAGTAATTGGTGGAATCCAATAGGGGTGATTGAATCAATTTATTAAACAAAAATTGACATAGTATGTATGAAACTCAAATTAGTTCTATTCAACTTTCTTTGTGAGAGTGTGAGGGTCAATTTGAGATCTCATTGGATGTCCAGAATGAGGAGTCTATATTTGAGTATTCATGCATGGTTGAGATCTTTGTGAATCTCTAGTTGTCTAATTTTTTAAGCTTTGTGAAAAATTGGTGGTATAGTTTGTTGTCAAATCAAATCAAATTCATTCTAAATCTCAAGTGTGAGATTATTTGGGTCAAGAGTGAGTCCAAAAGAAGTGATTAAGTTTGATTTTCATGTATTTGAAACAAAACCCATCTTTTGTTCAAGAATCTCAAGTGTTGAGAGAACTAGTCAAGTGAAAAGGAAAATCTAGGTGTCGAATCTTTTTCATATGCATTTCAGCTTTCAAAAGAAAGAGTCATTGGTATTTGATGAGTCCAATAGGAGATTGGATCTGATTTCTTTAGTGATTTGATTCAAAGATTGTGTGCTTTTGTCTTAGTGATCAAAGCAAAGTTTCCAAGTGACTAGTCATTACTGTGAAGATTGATTCTTAGGTTTGTGAGCTAGATCTTTTGTAGATCCTTCTAGATTGTTGAAGATGTTCAAATCTAGTCTCTTGAAAGTCACAAATTACATTTGTAGAATCATATCACAAGTTTTTATTCACATGGCATCAATAGGTGGCATCCTATTGAAGGAAAGAAAGGATCTTGAGTGCAACCTTTGTGGCAAGGGAGGATATTTTTTCTCAAGATGCTACAAAAAGAAGACCAATCCATCCAAGGAGAACCAAATCAAGGGGGCCGAGGTGAAGGATGGAGCTTCAAGTTCAAAATGCAAATACAAAAAGGACAAGTCCAAGGAAAGGTGTTTCCTTTCTAGAAAGGTGAATGAGGCTTGGAGTCTCACAAAGACTTGCAAGATTTGTCTTCAAGAGTCCATCACAACACATGTCAAATCTTTTGAAATTTTTCATTTGGAAGTGCATTGTTTGGTTCAAGATGCAAAGACAGATGTCACTTTCATGAAAGTAACTTGGATTTATTTCATGTCCTTGGAAAGTATTTTGCTTGGAACTTTGGACAAGTTCAAACTTATTGTTATTATCCAAGAGAAATCAATCAAGAATAAGGAGCAATCACAAAATGAAAATAGTTTCATTTATGCGCTCATGTCAACTTATGAAGTACCATTTTGCTTTGAAGAGATTTTTGTATCTCAAAGGTGGATTAAGGCAATACTAGTTGAGTGTGATGCCTTAAAAGATAGCAAAATATGTTTTCCTTGTAAGCTTACATTAGTTATGAAGTCAAGGAAATGGAAATATCTTCATAATGTAGGATCTTTTGGTTTCAATAAGATCATGAATGATGTGTTCATTCATAAAGATGAAAATTGTAAGTTTTCAATCTTAAAGGCAAGCTGTAAACTTCTTATGAGAATAAGTGAAGCATCCAAAGTGGACACTTATATCCATAAGCAAGTAGTTAGCCTTATTGAGATGGAAATGCCTTTTGATTTCAATATTAGAAAAATCATGCCAAGTTGTGGTGATTTTTGGACTTATGTTTTTAGCATAAGTAATTTTGATAATCATAGGAAGTGCATATTGTGTGGTCATAGTTGTTGTGATCATTATGAGATATGGAGGTCTCAAATTTCCATCAAAAAGGAGCACCATGAAGAGGATCTTAAGGAGTCATCTCAAGGTTCAAATGTGCCAAGGATTGAGGAGGAGAGACCTTCTCAAATTGTGATTCCAAAAAGAAACTCAAGAAATATGGTTGAGTCCATGTGGCTCACATTTCAAGGGAAAGAGGAGCATATCTCATGTGGTATACATCACATACTTATTTCTCTTATGTCATTTGATAAATCAATCTGCTTTAGTGAGATCATTGCATCTCAAAATTGGAGTAAAACCATACTAGCTGAGTATGAAGTCTCTCTTGAGAACATAGATGATGTTCTTAAAAGGTTGAAATTGATTTTAAATCAATTGGAAAGCAAATGGTTATTTCATCAAATGTATGCTCTTGAGTCATGCAAGAGCAAAAGTGATTTGTTCACTCATAGTTTGAAAATTTGTATTGAGGCAAATTGTAAACTCTTTATGAGAGTAAGTGAATCATCTTCTAAAGACACTCATCTCCATAATGAAGTATTTAGCCTCATTGGATCAGAGATTAGCATGGTAAACAAGCATGAAGATATGATGCAAACACTTTGTTATTATAGCATGCATAGTCTTGCCAATTTGGATGAGTCTAATTCTCTAGATCGTGGTAACATGATGTTAGATCTTTGTGATCCTAATAAATCAAGAAGAAATATTTATTTTCTCATGAAGGAGCATGCACATGAAGAAGGAGCAAGCCTCAAAGTCAAGCATCTACATGAAATTTGGAAGGACTCAATTTTGGAGGTGCTAGGATGGTGCAAAGCTCTCAAGCTCATCAAAGATGTCAACATCAAAGAAGCACTATCATGGATATGGTGATTTCAGATCAACATCAAGCTCATTGGCTGATCTTCACACCTTTTGAACCAGCAAAGACCAATTCAGCCCATGGAGTCAAGTTCAAGATCATCACGTTTTCCATCAAGCTAGACCTACCAAGCTAGATTTTTGAGGAGTGTGAAAAATGCAAAAATAAGCTTGGTAGAGGCCAAAAATCTTGTATATAGATAAACACACATGTGTGGAGCCTGTTCCCAAATGTGAAAATAGTGTGCTTGTCATGTACCATAATCATATAGGTTGTACATATGATTTAATTCAAGTTCTAGTGGCTAAAAAGGCCAAAAACTAATTTTCTAGACATATGACACATGGCATCAATCTATTGATTGCATGAGTCACATCCTTTGGTTAGGTGTCATATCCCATGTGTAGAGGACATCTCACATGTGTGGAATAAGCTGAAGTAGGCGAATTTTGACTTCTAGAAGATCTCCAAGTAGATCTCCATATAGAAGGAAAATGGACCAAAAGTGCTCAAAATAGAAGGTTTTGTCCAAGTGTCAGTTTTGCATGATGAATCATCATATGACAAAGCACCTTCACACATGTGGGATCAGAGGGATGATCAGTACCACGAGCTCCCACTTATTGTATATATAGAGCCACATTTGGCCATAATCAATGTGAGACACCAATCTTGGTTTTGGAAGCAATTTTGAGTGATTCTCTCCATTTGTCTACATTTGTTTTGATTGTTTTAAGGTTCTATCAATGTGTACTTGATTTTCAGGTTGGAGTTCGTACCCTAACAGGGTTTCACACGTGTGAAACCAGCAAGTACATTTACCTTCAATAAATGATTGTTCTTGTTTGGATTTTATGTCTAGAATTGATCTAGATTGATCTTAATCTTATCTAGATTGATAGATCAAGTAAATTTAACATCCAATCCCTCTTGAGGATCAGATTAGGATCCACTCTTGGTCCTTTTTGTACTTTTTCCACATATTTTGGCCTGGTAGAGATTTCCTTCTCTGCATAAGACCGTCAGCAACTTGTTTGTCATCTTCTCGATCATAAGGCAAGTGTTGTTGTCGAACAAAACTTGAATGCCTAGATCTGCCATCTTGGAGACAGAAAGCAGATCCTTTCTGAGTGAGGGCACATAGAGTGCTCCTATATCAAGATCTTCTTGTTGCAGGTTATGTGAGATGTTGCTCCTGAATTGATGACTACATCGTAGTCATGTTCAGAGTAGCTTGTTGAAGCTTCGTCGAGTATCGTGAAAGCTTCGTCACCTCTTTCAGCATCCTTTGATGACTTTGCAACGTTTGCCTTTTCAGCTTTGTTTTTCCTTTTTGGGTTGAATATGCAGTCTATGCAGAATGCCCTTTCTTCTTGCAATGCATGCAAGGTATTGCTGGATTGAACCAGCATTTGTTGGTCGTATGGCCTGGTTTGTGGCAGTGATCGCAGGAAGAAGATTGCTAATTTGAGGACTTCATCTTCTCGAATCTTGGCTTGTTTTTGTTTTTTCTTCTTTCCTTTCGTGAAGAGAGCCTTCTCTTGATCACTGCTTCCCTCTCCTTCGTCTCTCATCAGTCTCTCATCATCGACAATACTGACTGCTTTGTTGAATGTCATATCTGGTAGACTCAGTATGAGCATTCTCAGCGGCTGATAGGACATCGATAGAGATTTCATGAAGTACATTAGCTGTTGTGGTGGTGGGACCTGGTGCTCCTGTCCTGATGTAGCGAGTTGAGCAAAGATTGTTCTGATCTTCTGAACATGCTGATCTAACTGGTTGCCATCCCACCGTATGGATTGCAGCTGATTGTGAAGGTGCATGACTGAAGCTACAGTATTCACTTCATACTTCTGCTTTAATCTTTCCCACGCTGCATGGCTGCTTTCACAGTCTTCAATCTGCATGAGTAGATCTTCATTTATGGACGAAACGATGATCACCATTGCGCGCTCATCCTTTCTGATATATTCGGCTCTCCTCGGATCTCCCTCTGGAGGCTGCACCTCTAAGAGCTCAGTCACCGACCAGATGCCTTCGCCCTTCAGGATTGTTTTGATTTTGAATTTCCAGATTCTGTAATTTGCACCATCAAGACTGATTGCTACTCTGGTTTGGATTTTTGTAGCCATATTGTGTTGTCTAGAAGAATCACTGCTGGGATATCAGTAGTGATAACTGCAACCGCTCTGATACCATGTTGCATAAGCTGTTACGTTTCGTTGTCCTCTCTCTTCTGATTTGCAAACAATTTTTTGTCTTTGAATTTTATTTTCGTGCGAAAGCTCTTACGGGATCCCAGACACTCGACTAAGCATCACAGAACATATTTTATTCTAGCAATCAAGAGACATAACACAAGTCCAAGAGATACACGAAATAGAGCGACTATATTGTCAGTTTGGTTTTAGAGCAAGATCATCAGTGTCTTGCTCGTTGGCAGAATGACTCTCTGCTCTTTCGCTATGTTCTACTCGTTGGTAGACTTTCATGCACAGCTATGGAATTTTTGCTTTCTTACTCTATTTGCTACGTCTCTCTCTATTTCTTACAGATCTCTGTATTCACTATCTCTCTTCTTTTTTACTCTTTTTGGTTATGATCCAGAGAGGATTGTTTATACCTCCACTATGTGGAGTTTACAAGATAGCTAAACGTATAATCAACTAGTTAGTTAGTCTCCATCATTGCTATTCATTTCAGCTGGGCATGAAGCCCGTTGAGCTGCCAGCTGGCAGCGCGAAGGATCTCTCTTCGTTTGCCCGATGTGTCCACATCAATTGTCTCCAAGGTGAAGTGGGTATGCATGTCAAATTTCATTTCATCAGAGTCTTTTGATGAATCAGATGAGGTGAAGCTGTCAATCTCAATTCTCTCCTTGCGATCACATGTAGGGGCAGTTGGACTGCCGCATCGTTTTTAACAACTCTAACCACATACTAGAATGACAAGGTTTCTTCCATGATGTACTGCTCTCTCCCCTCTATGTCCTTACAGCTCTTTAGTGGTACCATAGAGACAACATCGTTGTTTGCATCAATCACTGCATTGAAACTTTCAAGCATTTTGCCGCATCCAATTCTGTCTTCCAGATATCGTCGGCTAACAATGGCCTTTTCTTTAATGAAGTGTAATTTTACAGATGATACATCGACCACTTCAAAATCAATGGTTGCTTCCATTGCTCCTATCAAATAATGCAAAGAAGATTTTTAAAATTTACATGCTAATCCATGGATCCAAAGTTTCGAGTTTATCAGCTATAGAAAAGAGCAATAATAAATTTCCATTCAACACTAGAGCAAGTTACACAGTTTGTATTTTCTCTCTTGCTAATAGCAATCCATTTTATCATTATATACAGTCTACCTTTCTTAATTGTTACCTCCATCTATATTAAAACGCTTTATATGCTACAAAAATTGGAGCCCAACCCTTGCCACCCAAAGATTGGCAGGTAAGAAACAACACAAAGAAAGAATCACAGTGCCTCTTACAGCTAATATGGACGACAATTTCAAGCTATCCCTATTTGTGATCCACAGATCTCTTCGGCCTAGAGTGTTTTCAAGCATAAATATTGTTCATCCAGAAAACTTGGGCATTCTTTGGGATGCCAGCAAAAAAGCTTGGATGACCATGACGTGCTACAAAAAGTTTTTATTGGATTTTGACAAAAGAATGATTGCAGCAGGGAAAGATAGAATTCTACTTTTGGTTGATAATTTTTCAGGTCATAAACATCACAACATTCTAGATTAGTTGAGGGCCACAACAGTAGTGGAACTATTGCCTTGAAATACTACAAGTACATTCCAACCCATAAATGCATGGATCATTAATTAAATTCAAGGAAAATTATTGCTAAGTACTCATCCGACATAAGATTCAATGTCTTATGTCCGCTAGGAGCACTAAAATTGATGTGTACCAGGTTGTGAAAATGGTTGAGAGGGTGTGGAGAATCGATGTTACTCCCATAACCATTACACATTGTTGGAGACATTACTGTCTATTCCAGATTTGAATGGTCCATTACCAGAGGTTGATCCAACCAATCGTAATATGCGGGAAGTTGCCACTCTTTATTTGCACAAATCTCACAGGACAATAGTTTACTTCCTACTATGGACACTACGAGGTTGAGTTCATCTCAACAATCCTTACCAGCCGACATATGCTGCAATATGGGAGCTGGTGGGTCCTGAAGATGGGAATGCAATCAAAGAGAATGAGGAACCCCAAGAGTCCATTCAAATTAAGGAATCCAGTGTTGCATATGATGCTTTAAATATTGTTTTGCAGTACCTTGAACTGTTAACAACCTATTGATGTAATGAATTCAATTAGAAAAATCAAATCAGTAGCAAAAGATTTAGAGAGCATTCGACTCCGAGATAGTTCTCGGTAGACATCAATTGCTCGCTACCTCCAACGTGTATAGAAACCAAGCATATGTATCTTTGAATAAGCTTTCATTCATGTGTCTTTTCTAATCTACTATCAATAAAATCTGATTATGTAATGCACATGCAATTTATGACATAAGTATTTCATTTTTTCCTAGGCTTACTATTACCTTTGTAAATGTTAATTTTTGAGCTATCACCCTAGCTATATGGCATATGTTAACTTTTTCTTACTCCCAAGCCATAACAATTAGGGAGGGTAGACTGTAATGCAATTTCCATAGTCCATAATATGGTGGCTACTTCGTTCCTGTTAGGATATTGCATAGTGCTTTGTTAGGCACAAGTGCATCTCAAACACAAATTCTATGTCGTTATATCTTCGAAGAGCTATCATTCTTAAGCAACGATTATTTTGTTATTTTGGATATCCACTCAAAATATTGTCACCACGCAGAACAATTTTTTAAAGAGATGTTTGACTTATCATGATTTTTATTATTACATGTATAGCAGAACGATGCATCAACAAAAAAAATGTGAGAATTGTACCCAGTTGTCTGTAGTGTGGCCAACGTTGTCCAGGCTTTCCTCTCCGTGGTCCAAAGTACTGAATCATTCCTGCAAAAGCACTACGTCCAAGACTGGCCAATCTATCTTCTTCGTGCTTCAACAAGGGTAGTTAGGCATGCTTGAAACATCGGGCAAAACGTAATATTTGTATTTTTTTGTGATATTTTGACAATGAAATACAAGCACACTGGCATTGATTTGGTACCAACCAACGGGTGCCTAGCTATTCATAAAACGAGTGCCTAATTCGGGTCTAAAATGGCTGCTGCCTCCAATGGTTGGCTCGTGCCAACTTGTCATTCATATTGCAGCCTGAGCTTTTTTAGAGGACCTCATTGAGACATATATCGCCCTGGTCCCAATATCAAAAATTCATCAAAAACTATTTGGAACAAAACTGTGTATACAAGCTTTGTTGCAAAATATTTTGGCTTGGACATCTCAAATTGCCCAAAACACAAACGTTTGGGGGCCTGGAAAAACTAAATATTTCGTATTTGAGACCCGTTAAAACTAGATGAATGTATCTTTAGCCCCCCCCCCCCCGAATACCATACTTTTGTCCGAAATTTAAATTTTTTTTTTGAGTCACCTGGAGTTGCAAGTACGAATCAGTTCGAACATGCAATTACCTTACACAAACTAAATTGCAAGAACAATGAAGGATTAGTCGTGTAGAGATACAATGTGATTGTAGAAGAGATCAGGCACGTTCTTCTTGATACGATACTTTGTGATAACAGAGAAGAAGAACGATACAATGCGCTCTGAATGAAATTACTGATCTACTGATTCATCAATCTTAGATGAATATGTACACATGGCTGACTGATTAAAAGAATAGTTAACTTTATAAATTAGGATAAAGGCACTACTTGTTGTTGCACGTTGCTTTCAATCAACATCTAATTTAGTTATGTTGGACACGTCGATGACTTCGTACAAGTCAGAGATCATGGACAAGCTGCAAGATGTCGGACAAGTCGATGACATGGAAGTCGAGGACGTAGACGTCAAGGATGTTGATGACTTTGGCCAAGTCGATGACGTGGACATCAGATGACTTGAAGATGTCGGACATGTCGATGACTTCAGATAAGTTGATGACTTCAGACATGTCGATGTAGACTGTCATCGACTTTGCTTGTATTTCTACAGATGTCGCGACTATGCTAATATTTACAACAACTAATAAATGAATCTAGATTAGCATGAAATAAGAATGGAGAGGATAGAAATCCAACAGAAGAAACAAATTGTTTCGAGAAAGCTTTGCTAGCTTTAGAGCTCAAGACTGAAGAAAGACAAGGGAGCTGCATAGATGTGAATAGGAAACCTTCGAGGACCGAAGACACGAAGACCCAATGAGCAGTGTATCTCCACGTGTTAAGATACACGGCGGATCTCCATGCATCAAAGTACAAAGGGATCGTGAAAGTACAAGGAGGACGTCATCTTCAAAAGATTGACAGGATACCGTTAGGATGTGCCTAATCAGCCGTTCTTGTAATTCTCTAATAAGCTAATCGTGTCCTCCTCTCTAGATATATAAAGATCTTAATTATTGATAAGAAGATGCAAGTAAAAGGCATTGGTAGAATACCAATGTAAGAAGAGTACATGCATGCTAAGGCTCAAGAAATCTGCTAGTAAGCGTGACAAGTTTTAATTCGTGGAAGACAAAGTTACTTTTGCATCGACGCGCTGTGTGGGTTGTCAAAACATCGCTCAAGTTGTAGTAGATGTTTATGCAGATGCATTTCTTGTCTTAAACATGATCAAATGCTTAATTGTCTGATAGTTGTATGATTGTAATCAGCTGGTTTAATCTTATTCCACACATTGGTTTTACCTTGTTGAATGCACAAACGAATTACACGTAAGTCAGCAGTGTCTGTCCTCACCTTGGAGGATTGTAGATCTTGTCATAGAGGGCAGTAGGCCCGAGGACAGAATCGAATTCCATCTAGGTTTGTATATGTGGGAATCCCTTCAGTGGTATCAGAGCGAAATAATTCGTGTATGGATATCAACTGTGTTGTTTCCAACAGTGGTATTAGAGAATGGAGAGAGGAGAACGACAAGGTAGTAGCCGTGTTGTCATCATCCATCGAAGATAGCCTAACGCTTGACCTCACGACACTCTCTAATACAAGAGAGATGTGGGATACATTGCTTACCAGATTTTAGATGAAATCACACAACCAAATCATGCTTCTTGAGGATCAGTTGACGAATCTGCGATGGGATGGCAAAGACCTTATCTCCTTTATCAAAAAGATGAAGGATCTGTTCCTTTTATTACACAATGCTGGAACAGAGAATGCAGTATCATCAGAGAAGTAGTTCACCTACTTGCTACGTGTTTTACCAAGATCTTTCCAAACAGTCCGAACAATACTAGTGAAGGATCCAGCAATGACACTCGAAAGGGCAGTGATCGAGATTCGAGAAGAAATCGAAGCTCACGAGCACCATGGTCACAAGGACGCTTCAGACCAAGGAGAAGCCAAAGAAGGAGTTTAAGTCTAAGAGAGAGTCAAATCGCAAGCAGGATCAAGACCAACAATCAGAGTGAGCTAGCAAAGGCAGTTGGAAGAACAAAGGAACACCGAAATAGCAGAATGACGACAAGAAAATATGCGTAGGATTGCTACCAGAACTCGAGGAACAAATAGTCTCAAGGCAAACAGGAGAACAATAATAGTTTTTCCTACGTCGAAGAGCCAGAAAGCTCAAAGATGTGTGAAGAAAGATTGAACAACGAAAATTCGACAGCCTATCTGTGTACAGACGTGGGTGGAGCATCGACATTTGACACACAAGAGGTAATCCTTGATTCAGGAGCTACCTCCCATCAAGATTTATAGTTCTTGGAGATGAAGTGAAACACCATGTGAACGGTATTGGTTCGGTCTGGCTCAACACAAATGGCAGAGACAGATGACTAGAAGATGTTCTCTTCATACCCACAGTGCAACAAGATTTGCTATCAGTAGCAAAGATAGTAGATGATGGGATGCATGTGATGTTTTAAGATGAAACATGTAATGTCGTTGAAGCCAATACCATTGCGTTGATCACGCAAGGAAGACAAAAAGACAACTGTATCATTTGAGGGTACGCCTACCGACAAATCAAGCACACCAAGCTCATGATTCTGCATATGTTCTATGGCACAAATGACTATGCCACTTGAACTCAATAGCCTTGTATCAAACAAGCCAACATGGAGCTATCACAGGAGTAAGCATATCGAATGCAACAAATTCGACCACCTGCGATGTGTGCATGAGAGGGAAGATGTCCCAAACGTCATTTACTAGAGACTCCTACAGAACAACAAAGATTCTGGAGCTGGTACATTTGGACATCTGTGGACTTTTCGATGTGATCTCATTAGGAGGTTCGAAGTACTATATCACCTTCATTGATGATTACAACAAGTTCGCCCGAGTCTACTTCATTCACAACAAGTCGGAAGCACTTGACAAGTTCATAGAATATGTGAACTGGGCAGAAAGATGCACAAGAAACAAGGTGAAGCAGATCAGAACAAATCGTGGTTGTTGCAGCACAATGGTGTTGCTGAAAGAAAGAACAAGACTCTCATGGAAGCCGCAAGGTGCATGATGGCCTATTCAAGGTCACCAAAAGTACTATGGGCTGAAGCAGTAGCTACAGCTGTCTACATCTAGAATAGAATAGGCATATATGGTATTTCTCATATGACACCACACTAACTTTGGTGGGGTAGAAAGCCCAATCAAACACATGTTCAGATTTTTGGCTATGCAGCTTATGCACACATTCCTGATAAGCTTTGAAAGAAGCTTGACGAGAAGGTCAAATTAGGATACCTCATCGGGTATGACAATCATTCGTCATATTACAGGATTTACATGCCAAAAATGAATCTAGTGAAGACTGTCAAAGATGCAAGGTTCGACGAGACCAGAACAATGGCTGACAATGAAGTCCTAGATAAGCAGTACTATAACCTACCAACTGTGACAGAGGGAGCAATACCCAAATACTTAGACAAAGATGTTTGAGCTTCACATCAGCTGAAGCGACGAATCAGATGAAGATAGGGTTCCAAGCCAGCCAGCCGCTAGAACACTTGTTAACCAAGATGGTTCTAAACCTAGCCGAAGAAACAAAGGTACAGGCATTGCAGTACTTGAAGAATCTCCCAAGAGATATACAAGAGAGTGGAGAGCGCCAGCAAGATTTGTGCCAGACAGCTCAACTTCTACATCCAAAGAATTTCGTGGATTCAGTGACAAACCACAAACATTTGAGAAAGCCATCGACAGTCCAGACAAGGACAAATGGATTCAAGATATGAACAAAGAAATCGAATCCATGAAGAAGAACGAGGTATGGACACTGCAACTAGTACCGAACAAGCAAAAGACAGTGCAATGCAAATGGGTTTACAAGCTCAAGTATGGACCGAATGGAGATGTTTTGAGATACAATGCCAGAATAACATATCCACAAAACAGTGGAATGCTTAAGCTATTGTTACATTCATGTAGATACTATCATCAAAGCATCATAGCATATCACATAGTTATGTCCAAACATCACCGTTTGCATAGCTAGTTTCATGAGCACATACCGTTATCAAGTTCTTCATCACTTATCAAAAGTGGTATTGAGACAAGCAAGTCTCAGATTGGGCGGCTAACTACGAGTAAAGCATAGAGATATTATCATGCATCTTCAATAGCCTTATCTATTTATGATTTTCAGAAAGACAACATACATAACAGAGGTCCATCGTGTTGCAGATGGTGGCCAACAGTGATCATTCAATACAAAAGTAGAAAGTGAGAATGGTCCATCACATTCCAGCATGCGGTCATCAACGCATAATAATCACACGTTATAATCATTACTCAAGCAAATCCATAGGAGAAGATGCGGATCACTAACCACACATATTCCATTGGCCAGCGACCACTCAACCATGCAAACATGAATCATTTCTACAACTTTTTTGGTGACTGTTCGCTATCAGAAGCCAAAGAAAATGCAAAGAGACAAATATCATACCTGAAGTGATGTTCACAATAGCTCTTGAGCCAGTGCCCACACATACACGCTTCAAAACATGTTTTTCGGAAGCAAGAATGTAGTATTGATCTATGATAATCACATTATCATGTGAGCTCACTTTGTTCCCAGCAAAACATGCAACTGAACATCCATAGATGTAAATAATCACTCAACCAAACAGTTGATAGATTTCTTATCTTAGCTTGTAGTATCTTTCACCTGAATACTCTTCCAAGGATGTCTTCACAGGTCTCCTCTTATCCAAGTAGAGATGGCAACATTAGAGAAGAAAACCAAGAAAGCAAACCAGTAGAGAAGCAAACCAAGAGAGATAAAGCAAGAGAGAGAGGGAGAGAGCAGGAAGAGTGAAACTTAGGGCTATAGTGATCTTCCTTTTTATAGAAATTCTAGTACCTCTTAGTGCACCAAGTGCTTGAAGACGCTCACCATTAGATTGAATCCCTATATTTGCACTAATCATAGTCATTCGATGAAAACCAAGTTTTCCACCAAAAGACGAAGTTTTTTTTAAAAAACGTTTTTTGAGGCCATGTTTATAAGTTTTAACAAAGGAAGGCATTTTCGTTGGTATAGTATCGTAAGGAAAATGGATTTTTTATAACGTTTCAAAAACTGAATGACGTGTAGTAGCAATATAGTAGAGTTCATGAGAGAGAGAGAGAGAGAGAGAGAGAGAGAGAGAGAGAGAGAGAGAGAGAGAGAGAGAGAGAGAGAGAGAGAGAGAGAGAGAGAGTTACGTCTATGCTACACCTGATTGGACCCAATCTATACCCATTTTTTTATTAGTGCAATTCATACATGTCATCTTTACCCTACACACAAATACTTAGCTATATCCATTTTTAAAATATAGTGTAGTTGAAATCTTTGCATGTTGTAGCTTACACCCAGCCACGAGAGAGACGAAAGAAAAACAGAAACATGCTAGCAAGAGAGTGCCGCAAAATTGCGCTTATCTATTGCGGAAGTGTGCTACACAATGCATGGAATTATTGGATCTAGATATGCTAATACAAATCACAAGAAATGCAACTATCAATCAAACAATAATAGATATAATGCAAAAACTATTGTTGGAAGAACATAATGTCTTTTGCATTTTCTTGTGTTAGAGTGAGTCGGCAGTGCATCACCAAGTAGTCGCATGACGCTCCTCTTACAATTCTGTTGTTGTACTTTGACAATGTTCTTCACTTCTCCTCTTCTTTACATTCACATACTTTCTTTTGAATCTGGTCTATACTTATGCTCCACCAGATGGGATTAAAACAATAGTGTAACTAATCATTACATGAGAGAATTACGTTAAACTACCAGTTAACTATGTGTCTCCTCTTGCAACGTTGCTTACGGCTGAGCGTGATAGTTTGAAGCCTCATGACCGACAAGCTAAGATCCAATAATTTGAATCTCCCAAGAATTCATTCGTTCATAGTTCATCTTAGCACTTGTAGACATTCGATAGTTTAGAGGATGTCCGAACTATCGAATATTCAGATGTCCGTGTCGATCGTGTGCCAAACTATCGGTTGTTCAGAGAATGTGTCAAAAAAGGTTGGTTGAGTTCACCATCTCCAACACTCCCTCTTGAACGATATAACCTTTTTCTTTTCATCCGACTATGATTGGTCTTCTGTGTTTTGTAAACAATGGCTTATCCAACGGCTTGGTTAGGAGGTCTACAATCATGTCTATTGATCTCACAAATTTGACACAGAGTTCTCCTTTCGAGATTAGATCTCAAATATGATGATACTTCAAAGGTATGTGTTTGGTTTTTGAATGAAGAACTGAATCCTGGGCTTAGTAAATAGCACTCTGAGAATCCATCTTCATAATGGAGGGGTCTTGATGTGGTATGCCTTCTAACATCATTTTAAGTCATATTATCTTATTCGCCACCTTAGAAGTTGTCACGTACTCTACTTCGCATGAAGATTGAGCTACCAGTGTCTGTTTCTTGCAGGTCTAGCTTATCGCAGCTCCACATAATATCGAATATCCACTAGTTATTGACTTGTTGTCATCTTTGCAGCTAGCCCAACTTGCATCGTTGTAGTGTTGTAGGACAAAGTCATTCTCTTTTTCATAGATCAACCCAAAATTATAGGTGTCTTTCAGATATTGTAGGATTCTCTTCGCCATCTACCAATGTTGCATTCCAAGATTGGAGAAAAATCAACTAAGCGCATAGACAAAAAATGCTAAATCGGATCTCGTACAAACTATAAGGTACATCAGACTCCCAATTAGATTTTGATATGGGATCCTCTACATCTTGTCTTTCCTCATCCGTGTTTGGGCAATCCTGCTTTGACAATCTGGCTCCAAACATCATCGGTGTTGCCTTCTATTTGCAATCGATCATCCCATATTGCTTCAACACTTTCTTAGCATATTCGGACTGGTTCAAATGCATGACTCCTCTTTTTTTCTCTCTTTCGATCTACAGTCCCATACATTTTGTTGCTTCTCCTAGATCTGTATTTTGTAATTTGCAGACATTTGATTTTTTTGTTTCATTGATTAACGTCAGACGATTTTCTATCATCAGAAAATCGTCCACAAATATTTTCAAAATCACGAACATTCCTTCTATCTTTTTCATGTAAACATTGCAGTTAGGTTATCTTTTCTTGTTTGAAAAAGAATGAGAAAGTCCAAGTACTTTTGTTTTGAGAATGAAAGCATTGAATGATGAGTTGGCTTGCATTGATGAAAGCATTAAGGAAGGAGAGCTTGTTTAAGTTTTTCTTAATGGATTGTTGGATGCTCATGCTAATATTGTTCAAAGTATTGCTTTTCAAAAGACTTTGCCAAGACGGATAGAAGTCTAGAGACTTGATAAGCAATTGAGCTTCTTATACCAAGCTTGTGATGCCTGCTTCAAACCGTAGATACTTCTGTGCAACCGATAGACATAATCTTGATTATTCAGGTCGTCATAACCTTCAAGATACTTCATGAATATTTATTTATCTAAGTCTCCATGGAGGAAGGCTGTTTTGAAATCAATTTGATGTATCTCCAAATCATATTTCATAGAATTAGCAAGATTGTTTTGATATGTTTCATCTTTCTGCTACAAAATTGTATTGTGGTATATATGCAAACATAAATTGATGTTCGATTCATCTCTCCAACTGTTGGGTGCTAGGACTTGATGCTCTTGTCCACATGTAGAGAGTTGAGCAAATATTGTTTTGATCTTCTCTACATGTTGATCCAGCTCATTTCCATCCCATCACAAGATCTGTAGCTGATTATGGAGGTGCATGACCAATGCGGTTGTCCTCACTTCGTACTTTTGCTTTAGTTTCTCCCATGCTTCATGGCTGCTTTGGCAATCTTCAATCTGCATGAGAATTGCTTCATTTATGGAGGATATAATAATCATCATTTTGCATTCATCCTTCCTTATCCATTCTGCACTCCTTAGATCTCCCTCTAGAGGTTTTGGCTCTGAGAGATCTCGGTCACTGACCATATCCCCTCGTCTTTTAGAAATGTTTTTATCTTGAACTTCCATACGCGATAGTTTGCGCCATTAAAATTGATCGTAATCATTGTCTAAATTGTAGTAGCCATATTGTATCTAATGAATCTACTCTGATATTATGCTGCAAAGTTGTGTTTATATATTGCATAAGTGTGCTACACAATGCGTGAAATTATTGGATCTAGAAACGCTAATACAAATCACAGGCAATGCAACTATCAATCAAACAATAATAGATATAAAGCAAAAACTATTATTGGAAGAACAAAATAAATTTGATGTTTGTCCTCTATCAAAATCACCCATTGTACACTTGTAATAAAATGATTAGGCCAAGTTTAGACTTGGATTAGCTTGTGATAGTTGCTTACACTTGGCTTGATGGTAGAGGGCTAGTGACATTGCACCTCATAATCGTATTTGCATCATAGTGAAGGATCCACCAAAATGGTCCAATCAATGTAATACTGGCATGTAAGTGGTCCAATCAAAGTAAGAGGTAATTATAGAGAGGTCCAATCATTGATCACCATTGCCACACCTCTTGAATCTCGAGGTACTCTGAGAGAGTGAGAGAGAGCTCATTCTACATTGAGTTATTTGGAGAGATTTTGAGATTCTACACATAGAGCTTATTCCACACACACACACTCTCTACTCGAGAGCAATATCTTGTATTATCTTTCTACCCGAGAGCAACCCATTTTCTTAGTTTTTTCATCACAAGTTGCCTCTCAATGTGTATGTTGAATTGCGAATGATTCATGCATGTTCTATGTGCTCTTGCCTTATAATTTTCAAGATTTTAGCATGCTAGAATTGCATAAACCAGTAAGATCTGATCATAAGCATAAAAATATAGTATGGTACTATCCATGTCCGTACAACAACAATACAGTATTTTCCTTCACATGTGTGGAAGCAAGATCAATCATAAAATAGAAAACCAAGATATCAAGAGAAATACACATGAGATGGACATAGCACCAAAAGAGATGAATTCTCTACATCAAAAGAGAATACAATGATATGTTCTCCATGTTGCTACTACTATTTATAGCTATTCAAATGTCATTAGGCCACTTGCCCTAAATGGTAATTTCTTGGTATCTTACCAAATGACCTAGAAATTATAGTCTAGATGCAATGTATGAAAATCAACCAATTAGAATGGGTCCGAACTCGACCTCATCCATTTATCTACTTGCCAAAAATAGTAAAAATACTATTTAGGCCTTTATTGACAAATATGAACCTATCTCTAACTTGAGATTTCATGTTGGCCTCCAAAAATGCCAAATAACCAACAAACTAGTTGACAATCTTTCACACTCCCCCTTCAACTAGTTTTAACATAGATTTAACCACAATACTTTGATCCATCTTAAAAATTATCTCATCCTAAGTGTAAACATTCTTTCTATGGTTTTATAGTAACTTTCATAGTTGATATAGAGAATATTATCCATGCTTCACTATTTCTTACATCGATTTTACATATCAAGATGTAACTAGAACATGAAGAACCAAATAGAATGTAAATGCAATGATTCCTCCATGCTTTCCACTTTGAATTCTCTAGAAAATAACAGCAACCAAGCAATAAATGTGAGTAATCAACCAATGCTTGCATGTCTCCACCATGAAAATCCATGAATGAGCCTTCATCTCCATCTTGCCGTAAGATATTATTAACCCTTGATGACTTGACCATGAATGAGTGATATAATGAGCCTCCATTAGCTTCATTTCCATTTGCAAAACCAACCAATAATGCTAGTACAACTCCAACATCAAAATGATGCAAAACAATGTAGCTAGTTTCACCATCTCTTGACAATTTGCACACATTCACATGAAATTGTCAAACATGAGATAAAACAAGTAAAGTAAACTTGAACAACACTTCCTTGCTTCTCCTTTGACCTTACTTGAGTCTTCAATAACCTGCAAAAATAGATCCAAATTATCTTTGCCACTTGACTTCCCTTTGATGCTCTTGACTAGTTCCAAATTGTCACCTTCCCTTTTGTGTTGTTAAAGCCCTTTGAGATCAACCTCTTGATCTTCCTCTTGACCATCAAAGCCATTGAACAAAAAAAAAATCCAGATCCATTAGTTGCATTTATTCCATGAAAACAACCATCCACTTGCATAGCATCCTCTACAAAAGAAGATTCACCAAATGTGTGATAAATGTAAAATGAGTAACTTCCAATTGCTTACCATTCTCATCATGAGTGAGCTCAAAGGTTGGTGCCTTTACCTTGATATCATTCTTGAATTTTTATTTGAATTATGCTCTTCAACATCAACATCCAAAGTATCATCGACAATGTCATCATCAAGAATGTTAGATCCAACATCCACACCACCACTTGAAGATACTTTTGGAAAGTTTTCCTCATAAATAATGACATCTCTTCCAATGAAAACTTTCTTAGTTGAAGGAATAAAAACTTTGTAAGCCTTGCTCACCTCACTATAACCAACAAAAATACCTTTTCTTGAAGATGGATCCTCCTTTTTCCTATCATCAAGGGTCATGTTGATATAGCAAATGCATCCAAAAGTTTTGAAAAACTTGACACTCGGCCTTCTACCAAGCAACATCTCAAAAGGGATTTTTCTATCCAATACCACACTCGTCCACATCTATTGCATAGAAAATTAGCACATAAAAAAGTTTGATCCCAAAAGGATTTAGGAAGATTTGCACCTAACCTCATGGTTTTGGCACCTTTACATAAGGTTCTATTCTTCCTCTTGGCCACTCCATTTTGTTGTGGTGTCCTTGGGCTTGTGTACTCCCTCTTGATCCCATTTGCATCACAAAATGTCTTGAACTTGGTAGAAATGTACTCACCACCATTATCACTCCTCAAGCACTTGATCTGTAAAAATTGTCAACATTTCCTAGCTAGTTTGAGGCCTAAATTGACAATTTTTGTACATGGTTTTGTATACTTCTGTGGATGAACACTCTCCTTTGTGGATGAACACTTTCCTTAACTAGATGAACCTTCTCCTTAAGTGGATGACAAATACTCTTTGAGTGATTTCGTATTTCTCCAAAAGGCTTAGCAAGGCTCCCACTTATATGAAAGATCCCCTTTTGGGTGAACAGATTGTCAACAATCTTTTGCATAAATTTTGGTGTAATTTGTTGAGCATGTAAGTAACTCTCCTTATGTAAGTTGATTGAAGCATTTGCTAGAAGGTTTTAACCATTATGCAAATGTGTTTTCAGGTTCTTAACAGGTTGAGGAACATTCTCATGTGAAGTGATCTTAGATCTACATCTAAACACCAAGATTTGACAAGCTAGTGAAGCTAGTCTTGTAATTCACTAAGTGTGCTTTTTCATTCACCTCTAAAGCTTGTATTTATCATTTGCTAGAGTTTATAAACTTTTAGAAGTGTGTTTTACATGTGGTTTTATAGGTTTAATCAATATCTTAGTGTGTTGATCATATGTTGATCAAGTTTGTTCAATTCTAAGTATTCTTGGCAGCCTAGTCTTGTGTATTTTCTAAAAATGCAAGTAACTCTTCACACCATAACTTGATTTGGTCACTTGCTGGAAAGTTTGAGAGCTTAAGCAAGAGTGTGTTCAAGTTGGTTTGAGTTTGTAATCCATGCTTAGTGTGTGCAAAGTGTTGAATGTGTTTCAATCTTCCTTTCTATGCTTGGAAACCAGCCAGGTTCAAGATAGAAGTGTTTTAGGGTCCTAGATCTTCTGAGATCTCCTTATTTATCATTTGTTGAGAGGAAAGTGAGTGCTAGGTGCATTAGGACGGAGCCTAAAAGTTGAAAAATCATTATATTCATGGCTTCCAATGGTGGGATCATGCTAGAAACTAATGATAGGTTGAGTTCATCAAACTACTCTACCTAGAAAATGAGGATGGAATCCTTACTTGAGTTGAATGAACTCATGGACATAGTTGCAGGAACTAAAGAGAGACCACCCACAATTCAAGAGCAACAAATGTTTGATAAGAAGGCCAAAAGGGCTCTTCATATTATTAAAATGAATGTTACCAATGAACTTCTCAAGGAAGTTGGTAATAGTCAAAGTGCAAGTGAGGCATGGAATGCCTTGAAGAAGCTCTTTGAATCAAAGTCCACATCTAGGGTATTGACCCTAAGGAGGCAAATATTTTCTAGTAGGCAAAGAGAGGGTGAAAGTGCTCATGCATTTGTCTTGAGGGTTAAGGGTTGTTGATAATGACTTATTTACTCATTTGGAAAAAGATGGTGCTTTGAGCATGATTGAAGAAAAATTTTCTTTTGCATCTTTATGTGATGAGTCCAAGAAAGTCATTTGTGCAGTGGTGTCACATGTATGCATAAAGAAATTAGATCAAAAGGCTCTATCATGAAACTTGGTGAGGAAGATCTCAAGTCAAAAGGGAGAGATGAATGTGAAGTGCTCAAAGTAGGATGTACTTTGAATGATGCTTTTGTGAATGATAGTGAGGGTTCATTATCATTACCTATATCATTGACTAGAAGTCTAGGTTTGACAAGAAAAAGTACTTCAATCATTCTTATGTTGAAGGTACAATGTATTCTTTTCATGGCTTCTAATGTTCGAGATTCTTCCATTTCTTATGATGCAACTATCAAGAGAGAGATTGCTAACTATTGTGGTGTGATCATTAAGAGGGAGTCTTGTGAAGGAAAGGGTAAAGGAAGAGTGACTCTTGGGAAGATCCAGGGCATGGATCTTACATCTCTTCGTCAACTCAAAGGATGCTATGATTGTGGTGGAGAGTTCATGCATGATCAAGATGGCAAAAGGTTGGATGAAGAAGACTACATGGAGCAACTCAAGTGGCAATTTTTTCAAGGAAAGGAAGATCTCATTGGTGAGCTCATTGAGGTTTGGTTTGACTCAAATGGGTTGCTTTGATTAGGTTTGATACTCAACTTCATCTACTCTACTTCATGTTGGATAGAATTGTAGAAATCTATCTTTTGGTTTATGATGGTGACATTGTTTTCACTAACTATAGTGAAAGGTTGAAATCAAGCAATGATGAGATCTTGTGGGATGTTAATTATGTGTTTGAGAGGGAGTATCTTCAGAGGTTCAGATCTGAAGATGTTTATAAATGCAAAGTCCTTAATGTTTTATTGGAAGAACAAGATGTTGATCTTGAATTGCTTCATCAACACCAAGAGGCAAGTAGGAATTGGAAGCTAGTCAAAAGCATCAAAGGGGAGCCACATGGGCAAAGCATTTTGGATCTATTTTTACAAGTTCTTGAAGGTTCAAGTAAGGTTCTTGGAGCAACAAAGAAGTGTCCTTTTACTCTACCTTACTTGTTTAATCTCATGTATGAACATTGTCATGTCAATGTGTTGGAATTGTCAAAATTCAATGAAACTAGTTCCATAGTTTTGCATCCTTTGGATCTTGGATATGGAATAGCTATCATTGCTGGTTTCTATGATCAAGTACATGCATTCATTCAAATCTTGAAAGATATTGAAGTGGTCAATATGTATCCTTTTGAGCAAAGTTCAAGATCTAGCATCCTAGTGTTGGCAAATTGGCAAATTGTTGACAATGTAGGATCAAGGGTTGTATGCAAATCTTGTGGAGATACTTCAAGTATTTCAAGTTTAGGTTTTGCTTATTCACATGGAGCAGAGAACACATCATTTTGGCATTCATTCACTCAAGGGCTTTCATGGATTGGAGATCTACAAAGGCAAGGTGGTGATGGAGGTTCATTCATGGAGATACATGGTGCATTCACTATGGGCATAGTGGAATGTGGAGGAGGCATGCAAACACTTGTTGGTTACTTTCACTTACAACTTGTTTTCTGCTGTTTTACAGAGAATTCAAAGGTGGATACATGGATGAATCCTTTCATTATGATTCTATGTTCTTTTACATGTATCTTGTTCACCATTCTATGTAAAATTGATGTAAGAAATAGTGAAGCATCCTATATGGACACTATTATCTATATCAATTATGTTGTACTTCATATTGTACATATTAGAACACTTGAGAAGAGATCTATTATCATGATGGAGATCATTCTTAGGTTGGAGCAAAGTAGTGTTGCAAAACTAGCAAGTTAAGTTGAAGAGGGAGTGTGAAAATTGTCAACATTTCCTAGCTAGTTTGAGGCCTAAATTGGCAATTTTTGTACATACTTTTGGATCCAACCTTTCACAAGTGTGAAAGAAGCCTAGATACTTTTATTTTAGTATATATTTTGTATTGAAGAAGTCTCAAACTTCAGGACCTTCGAAATGACACCAAAATCATGTTATTTGGACATATAGACCAAAATTGGCTATTTTAGGCTACTGGTGCCCTAAAATTGGGTCCTACGTTCTAAAGAGAGGAGAGAGAGAGTCATCTCTCTCACCTATATTAGGCTGAAATTCGTGGAGAACAGATTGGAGAAACTTATTGTATTGTTGAGAGATCTCAATAGATCATTGTCACAGTTTCTTCCTCCATTGAGAGCATTGCTTTGTGTATTGTCTTCAAGCTTTTGTGTATGATCTTAAGTGGTTTCCAAAAGTGGTATGCTGCTGTTGGGAGCCCTGTTTGCTGATATTTTTGGCTGCCATCAGTACTTTTTATTAGTTTCTTTTGTCTCTTGAATGCTTTGTCGAGTTCATGTGTATCAAATGTAGCATTAGGATGCTTTGCCATTTCTAGCTAAGTATTTTGGGAGTTTGGATCCATTCAAGATCCACTTTTTTCACATGATCTTGGTAGAAAATTGAACCTCCCTTGCAATCTTGAACATGAAAAAGACATCAAACACCTAATCTTTGGTTTTTAGTAGATAGACCCAACAAAATATACTAAAATCATCAATAAAAGTCACATACATCTTAGCACCTCCTTGGCTTTTGACTTGAAGGAGGCTCTTCACCATCAACGTCCAAAGTACCATCAACAATGTCATCAACATCAAGAATGTTAGATCCAATGTCCACACCACGACTTGAAAAAAAATTTGGAAAGTTTCCCTCATCCAAAATGACATCTCTTCCAATGATCACTTTCTTAGTTGAAGGAATATAAACTTTGTAAGCCTTGATCACCTCACTATAACCAACAAATATACCTTTATTTGAAGATGGATCCTCCTTTGTCCTATCATCAAGAATGATGTTGATATAGCAAATGCATCTAAAAGTTTTGAAAAACTTGACACTTGGCCTTCTACCTAACAACATCTCAAAAAGGGTTTTTCCATCCAATACCACACTCGGCCATCTATTGCATAGAAGATTAGCACACAACAAAGCTTGATCCCAAAAGGATTTAGAAAGATTTGCACCTAACCTCATGGCTTGGGCTCCTTTACATAAGGTTCTATTCTTCCTCTCGGCCACTCCATTTTGTTGTGGTGTCCTTGGGCTTGTGTACTCCCTCTTGATCCCATTTGCATCACAAAATGCCTTGAACTTGGTAGAAATGTACTCACCACCATTGTCACTCCTCAAGCACTTGATCTTGGTAGAAAATTGAACCTCCCTTGCAATCTTGAATGTCATGTGCCAAATCTAAACAATTAGCAATTACAATGGAAGTAAAGCTAAGAGCAAGAAAAGTACAAAGCATTCAAGATAGCATATCCATAGAAAGTTAGAAACACAAAGATCTCCATAGAATCACAATAGAAATGAAAAGAAGAATACAAAGCAATGTAAATGAGCATGGGTTCATGAAGATAGGGCACATGAGACCTAGCAATGGAGATCCCTATGGCTTGCATTCACAAGGAAGCTAGAAGCTCTCACTTGAAAATGAGCCAAAAGATTCACAAAATGACGTCTCTTTGCTCTCACTTAACTTAACTTAACTTAAGTATCTTGAGGGATAGTTAGCCCTTGTTAAGTATTATTTAAACTACATTGGGCCCTTATTGGCCTATTATCCTTATTAATTACTTTGGAGGGCCTAAAGAGGGAACCGCCTTGTTCTTAAGGCTAATAGCTCCTTTTGGGCCTACAAAGCTTACAATGGATATTATATTGCCTTGAAAAGCACTAATATACTAAAAGTACATGACACTTCCCCTACTTTAACATTTTTGTCCTAAAAAATGAAGACGCTTGTTTGATCAACTTGATTGCCTTGGTTAAGTAGTCATGATTGAGGATGTGTCATCCAAAACGTATTGCCTCATTAAAATTGAAATTATTTTGTTGGCTTCAAACTGTAATCCTTGTTCCCATGGAGGAACATTGATGGTCAAAGAAGAGTTTGATGAAGCACCATATTGCTTGTTGGTAATCAATCTATATGGGGACAGAGTGTGTCACCACAATATCCTCTCTTTTTTGCTTCCTCGACATCATACCAATTCGGATGCTTATCCAATTCCCTTGGATTCTTGGTTTTGTCTTGCATCCAGCTCTTCTGTCGTAACTGCCCATCCATGTTGTTTAAATAATTTGATGAAGAAAATTACAATTCTGTCATAAACAATGGTAGTCATGAATTGTTGTTCATATATAAATGCTCTATATGAAGTACTCGACATGAATATTGACACTCTGTCATATGATGAAACATACCTCTGGGCTTACTGTTGACTAAAATATATTTCTTTAAATCTGGACAAATTTTCATTCAAATTTGGCCAAGACAAGTCAACTCCATTGAATTCTGCTTCTACCAATTTGAATTTTAAATGAAATTTACTTTCAGAAATCAGTAAACCATAACTGGCCATGTATACGCCTGAAACATTGATATAGGAAAACGTATTCCAAGGTCGAACCATGGAAATAACAATTTTGCCATTCTGATTCTCCCATTGTAGAAAACCATTGTTGACATTATTCCATTGAATATTTATCTTGTTAAAACCCACCGAGCAATGCAAACTTCTGGAAAGAAACTGATATAGATTGCTGGCATATTTAAAAATCAGTTTCCAATAGAGTGTTGATTGATTGAGAGAACATTCCCAATCATTACTCACATCCATGTTTTCCAAATATACATGCGAATTAGATGCTGGTAGTTGAGTTCTAGAGAATCCATAAAAATAAGATTCTCCAACAAAAGCCACTTTAAGCTCTTGTAAAATGGATCTGTGAGGCGTTGAACAATAATCCAAGGTATTGATACAAGTAGGATTTCCATGGATTAATGAAATCTTTTCATTTCTACTCGTATTCATGTTGCATACCTCATACTCCATTAGATCATTGTCAAAAATAAAAATATTCTTGAAAGCTTCCAAATCGAAATGAATTGGTTCGCAGATCGGATCATTTAAATAGTCACTCAATTCCAAGCCATGGAATGTCGGTGTCATATAGTCCTCAATCTGGAAGTTTGGTAAATGTCTTGATCAACTTTCTTCGAGCATAGAAATATTCTCAATCTGACGATCCATAGTTGCTCGTTCATTGACCAGATTAAGGCATTGATGTAGGTCAAGTTTCGGACTTTGATGGTTAAAGTGAATCTCGAAAGGATGTTCAATAATCTTCACATCCTGATTTGAATCTTGAATTTCGTCTGAATCTTGTTGAAGCACATTTCTAATAGGAGTTTGAAGAGAATTTAAATAGTAGTCCAAGCATTTTCTATACTCAAATTTTTTCCTTGGAACCAATGCCAAAAATTGTTGATTGAATTGATATGCAAATCCAGTTTGCTTGAGCAATTCAAATGATTTCATGTAGAGCCTTGTAAAACTATCAATGCAAGCAATTTTGAAGTTACTCCAAAGCATTCTGATTGGATGTGCTTGAGTATCCCACCATGCTCGAACTTATCCTTGAAAGCACAATGAAGTAAAAAAGATTTTATTCTCTTTAGAATAATGGCGATGACGAAAATAAGCTTCTAATTTAGTCAACCAATCATCAATGCTAATTGAGCTTGGTTGTTCGTCAAATGCAAAACCATAAAGTGCGAATTCAGATTGTATTTCATCAATAGATGAAAGTTGAATGTTTTGACTATAACTGTAATCCATCATGAATGACTAGTGAAGACTGGTGGACTATGAATTCACCGTCTGAAATTTATTCAAAATGGTATTTTACAAGCTGGTAAAATTGCTCTTTTCCACCCACTTAAAACTCAAAGTTCTACAATGAGTGAAACTGAGAATGGCAAAATCTTGTAGACATGTGAAATTGAGCACTTTTGCTTTTTACCGCATTGAATTCCGAGCTAAAACGGAAAAAATATGAAGATATGAAAATAACCAATAAAAACACGTAAAAACTAACTCAAGAAGAGGGGTCTTGAAAAAAAATGGAAAGTACTAATTACAAGATTTTGACAACTTCTCAATGTCAAACTATATCATGAAGGTGCAAGCCTTGCATGACAAGAGTTTACTATTGATATGGCAGCTTGATCTTCTGGGAGGATTCGACTGATGAACCACTCTTGGGAATTGTTGTTGGGTAGCAGCAACGTCTTCGTGTAATTCGCTGTCAAAAAGTGGGTCAACAATAGACACGCCTGAGCCAGAAGCTCGGGTATTCGTGTCAATGGTAGGTGATGAAGGTTCTCCTAGAGCACTGTATCCCGGCTATACAAAATTTGTTGGGTATCAGGATCATACAGCTTGTATGTATTATCAGATGAAGTATATCCAATCAGGATGGTCTTGAGACCTTGGAAGTCCAATTTCTTCCTCGTGTCTTTTGGGATCTGCGCGTAGGCAACGCATCCAAACACTCTTAGGTTCTTCACAGAAGGCTTAAAGCCTGTCCACATCTCGTGGGGTGTCTTGTCTGAGAGGGCCTTGGTCAAACATCTGTCTTGAACGTAAGCTGCAGTGGAGACAACTTTGGCCCATAATCTCTTGGGTAGCGATGCATGCGCTAGCATACATTTGGTTGATTCAAGCCAGGGTACGATTCTTCCTCTCGGCTAAGCCATTAGACTGAGGACTGTAAGGAGTGATGAATTGCTGCTCAATACCTTGGCTTTGGCAGTACTCCTTAAACTCGATAAAGATATATTCTTCACCATTGTCTGACCTAAGAGCCTTGATCATCCGTCCAGTCTCTTTTATTGCAAGCTCTTTGAAGATTCTGAGGCAGTTGAAGGCTTCTGATTTCTTCTTTATAAAGTACACCACAGTCCTTCTGGAAAATTCATCAATAAAATTTATAAAATACTTCGCACCCTTAAACGAAGGATTTTTCATCGGGCCACAAATGTCTGAATGTAAAATGTCTAACAATCCTCTAACAATATGCTGATGGCTTGATTTAAATGGTTTCCTAGTCTGTTTACCAGCTAGACAGTCTTGACAGACAAGTAACTCGACTTTATCATGAGGATAGTCGAGATTAAGAACAATAGATTGTCTAGACATTTGTTGTACAACAACATGATCCTATATCCGTCACACATATATGCAATAGATGATAGTTTACTTTTGGAGACCAGTGACCATCTTTCAATACTTTAGAGGCCCGTGCTCAGAGTCAATAAGCTTATCACTTGTATAGCGATCAATACTCATTTGCATGTGGATCAACGCGCTAGTGCTCATATTTGAGCTTGAAAGCACTCGTTTCCTGTGTATGACTCAGCACGATGCAGATGAACTTGCTTCTCAAAACAGAAGTACATTTTCACAATTGTCATTCTGATTACTAATGAGGCAAGGTGTGTCAGCGCTCCATAGATAATACTTGAAATGTCAAGAATCAACACTCAATTGTCAACGATGACAACATTACAATGTTTTCTAACAACTGGTGTTCATCAGGAGTGGTCCTCCCATCAAGAGTGCGATTATTAGAAGGTTCTACTCTGAGAGCAAACACTCATGCATAGGAGATTCATGCGATTGATCTGTAGGTGACTTCCTCTTTTGAAAGGTACCAATGAATGCCTCTCTACCGTCAGCTCTAGCTTAATGATAGCTATGAGACTATGGCTTAGACAACAGATGGTTTTGAAGAGCGATCCTCAATGGCTCCACGGTTGCTTAAATCCATGAAGGATCTCTTAGCCAAAACAAGAAAGTCTCAGGTGGCTATGATTTCAGTTCACTTATAGTTGCATACCAACGCTCAGTGGCAAGTAAGGAAGTGCGTGGACTAGCACTCAAAGATTGTGTCATAATGACTGGAGCCTTATAATCCTTTGGTGTAGTGAGTGGAAAGATGGATCTCCGTGCTCAGAATCAAAGATGATTGACGAACCATCGCTCAAAGTCGTGGATGAGGTAGCGTGATCTGGCGCTCTAATGAGAACGTATAACAACATTGCAATCATAGATAAGACATCTCTCCATCAACACTTTTCTCAACACTCATAACAAGTAGCTCTAAGATACTTCTCTTCTTTTCCCAAGATGTACTCATCCACGCTCTTTAATAATTCCTCCACACGTGCAGATACACGTGTCCTCTTTTCAACCACACACGTGTCACCTATGGATTTGGTCAAAATTTCACATAAATGTTTTGCACGCATTACAGGACTTGACGTATCTCTGATGTGTCACATATCTAACGATGATTTTCGAACGGCTACGATGAATCTGCAGGATCTATATAAGGGCTAAACAACACCATAAAACATTTTGCTATTCAGAGATCATCAAGGCAATATCGCAACCACATGAGTCCACTGCGTTCAATTTTATTTGCCATCACTCCCTCGCGTGCTGCCGAATATCGCTATGACACAACGCTGTTACTTTTCTCTATTTTTCTTGCACACCGTCGCGTGCCTGTGATATTGTTACATACTTTTTTGCCTGATATCGCTGCCATGCGACAGTCTCTTTGTCAATCCAAATTGTCTCCATTCCTCGCATGCCTGTGATATCCAGTATCCAGTGTTCTCTGTCATTTCTGATATGGAATCTGACAAGCTGCATAAATTTTTCTCTGACGTTGGTGTTCTAGACAAGACTGAGTACTTTTCATCGTTTTTTTCGTCTTAAATTTGATGTTTGCTAGGTCTCATGTGCCTTATCTACATGAATCCATGTTCCATTTCCATTGATTGTACTCTTTCTTTCATTTCTATTGAGATTCTATGGAGATCCTTGTGTTTCTAGCTTTCTATGGATATGCTATCTTGAATGCTTTGTACTTTTCTTGCTCTTAGCTTTACTTTCATTGTAATTGCTAATTGCTTAGATTTGGCACATGACATTTCTTGATATCAGAGCATAGATCCTAAATTCATGATGATTCTATGTGAATTTCATTAGATTTGATAAGTTTATTGCATTTGTAACTTTCTTTTTGACAATTTTTAAGTTTGAAATTTTTAGGTCTACTCAGACCAATTTTTGACATGCAATTTTGGTTTTCATTTCTAAGTTGATTCAAGCATTTTTTGAGCTTTGTTTTAACTTTAATTTGCACCAATTTTCAAGGCATTTGGATAAGAGATGCAAAAGTTATTGCACTTTTACCAAAAGCTGTCAAAATAGGTGACTAGAATTTTCCTTTCATTTTGTTTGCATTTTTCAGATTTGATTTGAGTTTTAACCTCAAGTTTCTTTCCATAGCATTTTAGAGCATTGTTTTAGCTTAGAATTTATTTAGATGGCAGGTCATTTGGACTAGTATCCAAGGAGTTATGACAATTCTTGTTTTCTAGCTCTAGTTTTGCTAATTTTCTTCTTTCAAAAATTTTAGCCCTGTTTTGTTGTTAATCTGACCTATCAAATCACATTCAATCGTTGATCTAATCCTGTAGACTGATAGAGCTTGTTGTTAGCTTTCCAAAGGTATTGAGTTTGTGTGATTTGGATCGATATTGAGACGGTTAGGATCAAATTAGTGGAGATGGGTCAAGCTAGCAAAATTTTTTAAAAAAATGGGAATTTTTCCAAGTGAGAGAGAATCGCTTTAACTTTTCAAACTTGAAGTTTTGTTTCTTTGTAAAAAAAATTTCAGTTTTTTCATTATAAAGTTTGCAGGTTTGAAAAAAAAAAAAATGACCTAACCCTACCCTCGCACAGCCTAACCCTACCCTCGCAGATTAGGTCATGAGAAAAAAAGCCAAAAACTCAAAAAAGACACCCTGCCCAGTTATTAGAACCCTAATATTTTAGGATTTAAAAGAAACATAGACCTAATGTACCCACCCTTAATCTCTCTTACCCTAAGGTACCCTACCCCTAATCCACGCTCCCCTCACCTCTCCTCACGCGACCCGCCCCGGCCTCATCCTCTCTCTCTCTCTCTCTCTCTCTCTCTCTCTCTCTCTCCCCTCCTACCCCGACTCTCCATCGCTCCCTGCTCCTTGGCTGTACCCGAGCCCGCCCTCTCATCTCTCTCTCCCGACTCTTTTTTTGGCCCCCCGCTCTCACGCCTCCCTCCGATCCCTGCGCTGCCCAGCCCTGCCTCTTCTGTGAAAATTCTTCTACATTATTCCCTAAGCAACCCTCGAATATTCTTATCCTCTCCTTTGTGCCCGCGAATTTTTTATTTTGCTGTAAATCTTCAAAATTTCCTACGGTTCCTCCAATTTCTCCCGAGCACCAAAACATTTCATGGATTTCAAACTTTATAGAATCCAGTTTGTAATTTTTTTTTAAAAAAACCCCTTTGCCTTTGTTCTAAGTTGTTTATTTAGTTTTTTTTTTCCCCATTCTTTAAACCCCTATAACTTTCTTGTTTGGGTTTGGTTTCCAATGCAATAAAAACGAAAAGTGATCAAAAAGTCGAGCCTGACACTGCTAAGTTATTGAAATCTTGTAATTATTACTTTTCAATTTGTTTTTAAAGACCTTTTTTTACCCTTAGACAAATTTACTTGTATTTTATTTGCTTATTTCAAATCTTCATATCGTCTCCGTCTGAGCTCAGAATTGCAACCTACAAGTTTTTGCCTTTCAGTTTCACTCATCATAAAACTCTGAGTTTTAATTCTCAGGATGGATGTTGAGTCCAATTTCGAATATATAGATGACAGTGACTCCGAATACGGAGATCAATCCAACTATGATTTTGAAGATCAATATGAGGAGCACAATGGCAGTAATTCAGATCAATATGAGCAACACGACTCATATGGAGATTGTTTGGGTTATAATGAAAACTATTCTGACCAAAAAAAAAAACATGAGCCATACCAATCAAATCAATCTAATTTTGATGGCGGTTTTTATAGTAGTGATGAGCTATATTCACGACAATCAAAACATCATCGCAATTCACAAGGTGGTGAGCACGCACTACGATATATGAGTTCTACGTGCCAACTTGAACAATCGTCATCTCCTGTACAACGTTGCACACAGAATAGCACAATCAATAATGCCACTCCTCATATCCATTGTAGTTCATCATTACTATTGTTCAATGGACAATTGAACCCTACTGAAGAAGTGATGGAAGAACTGCAGGTTTCGAACCAACAAGGAAACATATTAAGTAAACTGCAGGCCACACAAGATCTGATAGTTGGAATGTTGTAGAAAATGAACCAAGATCGGCAAGCTGACGAGGTGAAATGAGAAAGATTGTTTGCTAGCCTATCTGGTGGACAAGATGCATGACAGAAGAATTCCTAATTACAACTTTAGCCAAGGCCAACTAGTCTTGTATTACGATGCTAGGCACGAACTAATGTCTCAAAAATTTGGTATGCATTGGACTGGACCATATGTGATCAAAAAGTTGTATGACAACAATACAACTAAGTTAGCTGAAATAGGAGGAGGCTCATTCAAAACTCATGTAAATATTGATAAAATCAAGTCATACTATGTATAAGGAAAGTTGTACGATGTATAGGGTATAATACCAATTTCTTTTTCTTTTTCTTTTGCAGAATGTTTAAACTTTCTACCATGGCTATTGAAAGTATGGACTTTAGAGTTTGGGAACAAGAATTGCTCCAATCACTCTCAGAGACCATAAATTTCAACGTGTATAGCTTTGTATGGGATGATACCAGTTTGGATTGTACAGTCAATTCCAAGTGTCATGTGCCAAATTTAAGCAATTAGCAATTACAATGGAAGTAAAGCTAAGAGAAAGAAAAGTACAAAGCATTCAAGATAGCATATCCATAGAAAGCTAGAAACACAAGGGTCTCCATAGAATCTCAATAGAAATGAAAGAAAGAGTACAATCAATGGAAATGGAGCATGGATTCATGTAGATAAGGCACATGAGACCTAGCAATGGAGATCCCCATAGCTCATATTCACAAGGAGGAAGCAAGAAGCTCTCACTTGCAAATGAGCCAAAAGATTCACAAAATGATGTATCTTGCCTAGTTATAGACAATGCTCTTACTTAACTTAACTTAACCATCTTGAGAGATAGTTAGCCCTTGTTAAGTATTATTTAAACTACATTGGGCCCTTGTTGGCCTATTATCCTTATTAACTACTTTGGAGGGCTTAAAGAGAGAACCGCCTTGTTCTTAAGGCTAATAGCTCCTTTTGGGCCTACAAAGCTTACAATGGATATTCTGATGCATTGATAAGCACCATTGTACTAGTAGTACATGACACTCCCCCTACTTAAACATTTTTGTCCTCAAAAATTAAAATGCTTGTCTGATCAGCTGGATCGCCTTGGTTAAGTAGTCAGGATGGATGAGGATGTGTCGTCCACAAAATTATTGTCTCATTACAAATCCAAAACTATCGAATTGAATTCATTTTGTTAGCTTCAGAATGTAATCCTTGTTCCCGTGAAGGAGAAAAGATGGCTGAAGAAGAGATGGATGGAACACCATATTGCTTTTTGACAATCAAATTGCAATATCCTCGTTTGTCTTTTTTTTTGACATTGTAATAAATTGGATGATCTATCCAATTCCTTTAGGATCATATTTTAGCATTGCATATGGATGTGCTAGTGTCATGTTGTTTGATAATCACTTTGTTGCTCAATCCAAATGCTTCAATGATAACCATTAATCTTGAAATTGAAGTGTTAAGATCTCATATGGAAAAATCATTGTTATGATCAATTCCCAATTTAGGGACTAATATGCTTTGATTGATCATCATTGGAAATAGCAATTGATATTCTGATTGGACATTTATTTCCAGAAACATCGAGTGAATGAGATGCTTGCATAGAGTGATGATATCTCCTTCGCTCAAAGTCTCCACAAAAAATCTTTCGTAGATTACATTATCATGTTCAAAAATATTGATATCTCCAATATTTTGAACCACAAACTGGACACTTTGATATAATGGTTCTTTGATTATTTGTCTCATCTCATAGCTAGGACAATTTCCAGCCTGTATAATACAAGTTTCATCACATTCCGTTGTGTGTAGGGTCGAATATCTCGCATAGTATAGCCCTCCCGCCTGTCAACAAGGGTTAGATCACTGGATAGGCACCTAACTATGCATAGATGCCACTTTTAGATAGTTCTCTACTTTCTCCCTTAACTCTACTCACGACTAACACTACCCACCGTTAACTCTACTCCACTACACTAGCATTCATCATGGTTGAGGGTGAAAGAGAAGAAAAGAAGAGAAGAAGAAGAGAGGGGAAGAGAGTGAGAGAGATGAGATGGAGGTTAGCTCAAATGCTCAATATCATTGCTTATGGAGAAACCATAACTAACATAACCAAAAAGCATGAAAAATGGCATTAAAAAACAATCCACAACAATAGATTAAGGCACATACTTACCATTTTGGTGTTCGGACCATACACCAATATAAGGACCCTCATTATTAAAAATATTCCCGACCTTTCATTGAGGGTAAACCTAAACGGAAAAGGAACGCTTGAATGGAAGGCTCTAAGGAAGAAGCAGAATGCTCTACTTCTGCCTTCAATCTGGGCTGGGGGATTCCTCCGGATCGAAGGTTGAAGTTGAGGAAACAGTAGAAGCTTCTAAGAAAGAAGCTGAATGATTACACTACTTTTAAAGAAAGCAGTACTCCTCAACGCAGCCTTCGCATGAGTTCCTTCTGCGTTCGAGCTTTCACTCAGTTGGGTCGAGAATAAATTGCATTTTCTTATCTCCTGCCAGAATCCAACATGATCGCTATTGCAGGAAAGCAGCAAGTTCCTGTATGTTACTCATGTCATTTGGAAGTTCACAAGGATCACTGGGAAAACGAACCAAGACCTGAGACGGAAGCGAAACCAAAAGGAAGTTCAATGAGAGAGCCTATGATGATAGACGAAGAAACCTCTCTCTACTGCAGTTCTATGGGAAGTGCTCATTTCAAGCATGTGGGATGGAAAATTTAGGCTTTCCTTAACAATATATGATAACAAAAATCTCTGAGAAAGTAAGCAATGAAATACCAAAATGAAAGCTGATTTAGTAATGGCTCCAGCGGGCTCCAGGGGGCTATCCCCTACTGCGTTTGGAACTGCGAAAAGGGAAGCTCGGGACCTCCCTATCGCAGGCTTCTGGAGGTTCGAACGATCAGGAGAGAGCGAGAGACAGAACGATGGAGGAGATCACGATGGAGGGAGAGAAAGAGAGAGAGGGAGAGAATATCCTGGAACGAACCACAAAGGAAGAAGGATAACGGGTCACCGGGGGAGCAGCGCCGGCACTGCTCCTCCGGCAACTCGAATTTTTTTTTGAACTTTTTTTGAAAGCCACCCAGAGGAGCAGCAGCGGCGCTGCTCCTCCGACATTGCTCCTAGGACAAGCTTTCTAAAAAAATTGAAATGTCCGAGGAGCCGCAGCACTCCGGCAGCCCGAAATATTTTTTGAAATTTTTTTGGAAGCCACCCGGCGCTGCTCCTCCGACAGGCTTCCTAAAAAATTTGAAATGCCGGAGGAGCCGCACCGGTGATACTCCTCCGGCAGCCCAAGTTTTTTTTGAAATTTCCTTTGGAAGCCTCTGGAGGAGTAGCGTCGGCAGGCTTCCTTAAAAAATTCAAAAAAAATTTCGGACTGCCAGAGGAGCAGCGCCAACGCGGTTCTTCCGGCGACCCGTTATTTTATAGGGCCGACGGAGGACCTCCGGCATTTCAAAAGAAAATTGGAAGCCTACCGGCAGCGCTGCTCCTCCGGCGGCCCACTGTTTTTTCAAAGAATCGAGCTTGGTATTCGGGGGGCCCGAAAAAACCAGATTTTTTGTTTTTCACAACCTCCCCTGTGGGGCATCGCCGACACATGTAAAATGCACAATGTAGTTTCAAACAGACTCTTCGCGATGCATCTTGATATGGGTAATTTGAATGAATGGGCTCTGAGTCAGTTTAGATGGTTTGAAATGCTTGGTGAGAGCGTCCTTGAGGGTGGTCCAAGAAGCAAGATCAGAAGCTTCAATATTCAAATACCACTCCTTGGTTGTTCCATAGAGTATGGAAAATAGACGAAGCTTTTCAGTTTTGGAAGTATCTTTGTATGACTGATAGCTTTGTTCGATTTCTTGCTCTGATCACTACATTTAGTTCAACGCTTTTGCAAAGCTAAACTCTTTAATCAAGGTAATTTGTGCATGGCTAGGGAATCGACTTAGTCGATCCAGCAACTTTGAAGCTATGATCAGTAGGACAGATGTCGAAGACTTCGAAATCGGTCTAATTGCTAAATCGATAGACTTAGTTTCATACACCGAGGATTTCATGTTGCTGCATTTTTGTTGCAATAGGAATTGAAGGTTGATCCACCTATCAAATCCCAACATGGTATCAGAGCAATTATTTATCTGATTCCTAAAGGCAGATCTAGAGCATATAATATCAGAATAGTTGTTTTGATATAGTGTAGATAGTTGCTATTATTATTTTCAGTCATATTAATCTACTATCTGTATATACTCATCTTGAAATTCCTTCACAAACACAATCTGCTCTAATGGTAGAGAAACTGGATGGTTTGAATCACCATTTATGGAATTTTAAAATGAGAGTAGTACTGATGGCCATAGAATTGTGAAAAAATAGTCGCTGGAATCGAACTACTTCCCACCATCGATGAGCAAGCCATTTCCAAATGGAAGCTCAGGGATGGCAAGGCTTTTGTCCTGATCACCCTTAACATCTCTAACGTAGATCGGTTGTGTCTGACTACTCTCTGAAGGATTGTAGGAGTGATACAGCCGGCAGTGACCAGCGATCACATCTGAATTCCTGACAAACAAATCGCGAATCCTTTCGCTTCATGCTTCGCTTCGCGATCACTTAGCTAAAGGGTAAATCAATTACAGAGCTCACCTAGGTTTTGTTTCATTTCGTTTCTTCCGTTTTGTCTCATCCCGTCTCGTTACAGAGCTTCTTGAATGATCTTGTCGTGAATTATTTCACTTCGTTTTGTTTCGTTTCATTTCGCAATCTGTGCTTCCAACATGAATCAATGTCAGTGCAAGTTTTGCTTCGCTTCGTTTCGTTTCGTTTTCTTGGAGAATTCATTTCGTTTTGTTTGGTTGCATTATAGAGCTTGATTGATCCAACTCGAACAGAAATAATTCGAGTGTCGCGAAACATTTCGCAAATCGTTCGTGATTTAATTTTGTCAGTTTGTCACCAGAGTTATTTTGGCTAGAATTTGTGCATTTTTCTGCATCTATTTATCGTTGAGTGGTATCGAGGCCCACCTTGTCATAATTTGACATAGCCAAAAAGCTATCAGATCCAAGGGGCTAAGCATTCAAACAATCAACCATCAACAAGTGGACACAAAATTCAGAAGCAATGGCTTCTATCAGCAACATACAGAGTAAGATATGTACAGTTCTAGATTCTTCAGGATCAAACTTTCTAACATGGAAAGTTAGGACATTGCTGATACTAAAGGGTGAAGGTTTATTTCCCTGGGTGGATGGCACAGAGGAGATGCCTACAACATCAGGCAAAGAACTATGCGAGTGGAGGGAGAAAAATGCTCCCATCGAAGATAGTCTCACGCTTGACCTGGCTACACTCTCCAAGGCAAAGGAGAAGTGGGATACACTGCTCACGAGATTTCAAACGAAATCACGAAGTCAAATAATGATGTTGGAAGATCAGTTGACAAATCTACAGTGGGATGGAAAAGACCTCACTTCTTTTGTAAGAAAAATGAAGGATCTATTCCTGTCACTACACAATTCTGGAAGCAAAAATACAGTGTCAGCTGAGAAGCAGCTCACTTACCTGTTGAGAGCCTTACCCAAATCTTTCCAAACAACCAAAACCCTGCTCGCAAAATATCCTACAATGACCCTCGAAAAGGCAATTGCCGAAATTCGAGAGGAAGTTGAGGCAAGAGAGCATCTTGATTTCAAAGATGGTTTTGACCAGGCCCTCTACAGCAACAAAGAAAAGACCAAGAAACAATTCAAGCCTAAGAGAGAGTCGAATCAAAGGAAGGATCGCAATCAGCAAGAGGAGAGAACCAGCAAAGGCCAGTGGAAGAGCAACGGGAGGCCAAAACAGCAAGGTGGAGACAAGAAGACTTGCATGAGATGCAGGCAAGATGGGCACACAGTTGATACTTGTTGGCTCAATCCAAAAATTGAATGTATCCACTGCCACAAAAAGGGTCATGCAGCCGTGGATTGTCACCTGAACCCGAGGAACAAATCAGCATAGAACAGACAGGAGAACAATAACAGTTCGTCCTATGTCAAGGAGCCTGAGAGCTCAAAAATGGACGAAGAGAGATCGAACAAAAATTGTTCGACCACCTACATTTGTGCAGATGTGTGTGCAGTGTCAACGCCTGACACACAAGAGGTGATCCTAGATTCAGGAGCCACCTCACACTTCGTGGCATCAAGACGAATTATGTCAGATTTCCGAAGTGCTAATCCTTCAAGATTCATTGTTCTTGGAGATGGATCCAAACATCAAGTGAACGGTATTGGTTCACTGTGGCTCAACACGAATGGCCGAGACAGATGAGATGTTCAGTTTGTGCCTACACTACAACAGGACTTGCTTTCTGTGGCAAAGATAGCTGATGCAAGGATGCGTGTGACATTTTTTTATGAAGCATGCAATGTGATTGATGCTAGTACTAGTACCCTGATCACTCAAGGCAGAAGGAAAGGTAATCTATATCACCTGAGGTTATGCCTGCCTGCAGACCAGGTGCATCAAACTCATGATGATTCGTCAGACACTCTGTGGCACAGGAGACTATGCCACATGAACTCTATGGCACTTTACCAAGCAAGCCATCATGGAGCAATAACAGGGGTCAGCATCTCGAATGCGAACAATTCGACCACCTGTGATGCATGTTTGAAGGGTAAGATGTCTCTATAGATCATTCTACACATAGAATTGCAAGCAATCACCAAGATAGTGCACCAATGGATAGTAGAACCATGTATAAGCATGGAATGAGATAGAGAAGAGAGAAGATTGCTCTCTCCATGAGTCACATCCTTTTATAGCAGGTCCAAACCCTATTTGGCCACTTGGCTTTTCTACCAAAATGCTAACCCTACTAATTTTGGGTCCAGATTCAATGTACCCAACTATTCAAATTGAATCTACTCAAACTCGCATTCTAACTTTCCCACACTTTCAAAAAGTGTTTATTCAGATGAAATTTATACTAATGAACTTTGAAAAGTCAACCTCTAAGTCTAAAACAATTTTTGGCCTCAATATGCCAAATATGGAAATATTGCAAAATGATATGAAACTAGTTGAATCTTTCACAGTCCCTCTTCAACTAGTTTTAGCATAGACTTTGATAATACTATGCTTCATGAACAAGTCTTTTCCCAATGCTTTGGTGAAGATATCAGCTACACATTCCCTTTAAGACACATGTTGAAGCTCCACCTCCTTTGCAATGCCTTGCTCCCTCACAAAATGATATTGTATCTCAATATGCTTGCTCCAAGCATAGTTTTTGACCATAGAACTTTGATCCATCATAAGAATGATCTTCTTCCTAAGAATAGATCTCCTTTCAATGATCATGTAATGCTCAAAATAGAAACAACCATAATTGATATAGACTCATAGTGTCCACTTGAGATGCTTCACTATTTCTTACATCAATTCTACATATCAAGATGTAACTAGAACATGAAGAATCAAATAGAATGTAAATGAAATGATTCCACCATGCTTTCAGCTCTGAACTCTCTGGAAAAATACAACAAACAAACTATAAATGTGAGTGATCAACTTTTGCTTGCATGTCTCCTCCTCCTTTGTCCTTTGTTGCCTTGTATCCACCATGATACTCCATGAATGAACCTCCATCTTCATCTTGCCATAAGATGCCATCATCACTTGATGACTTGGCCATGAATGAGTGACATAATGAACCTCTAATAGCTTCATTTCCATCAGCAAAACCAGCCAAGAATGCTAGTACAAATCCAACATCAAAACAATGCTCACCAATGTAGCTAGTTTTACCATATCTTGACAATTTGCACACATCCACATGAAAATGCTCAAACATGAGAGAGAACAAGTAAAGTAAACTTGAACAACACTTCCTTGCTGTTCCTTTGACCTTACTTGAGTCTTCAATATGCTACAAAAACAGATCCATAACATCTTTGCCAATTACCTCTCCTCTGATGCTCTTGACTAGATCCAAATTGCCACCTTCCCTTTTGACTAGTTGAAGCGCTTTGAGATCAACTTCTTGATCTTCAACTTGATCATCAAAGTCATTGAACAAACTTTGTTTTCCAGATCCAATACTTGATTTTACAGCAAGATAACATCCATCCACTTGCATATCTCCATGTACACAAGAAGATCTTCAAAAGATGTTCCACTCTTCATAAGAGCTTGATACTCAAGATCCATTGCTTGGATACACTCCTCTTCTTTCCTTGCTTGATCTACACTTGTAGGCTCATCCAAAGAGGTTAGGAAAGCAACATAATTTTCAGAAACTACTTACTTACCCTTTTGATCATATGTGAGTCTTGAAGGTACTTGTCTTTCTCTTGATGTTCTCCTTGGCTTTTGACTTGATGAAGGTCCATCATCACCACCATCCAAAGTAGGATCCTTCTCATCAACATCAAGAATGCTAGATCCATCCACTCTACCATCAATCATGCTTGAAGACACCTTTGGAATGTTCCCCTCATCAAAAATGACATCTCTACCAGCAATCACTTTGTTAGTAGAAGGAATGTAAACCTTATAGGCTTTACTCACCTCACTATATCCAACAAAAATACCTCTTCTTGAAGATGGATCCTCCTTGGTCCTATCATCAAGAGTAATGTTGACATAGCATGTGCATCCAAAGGTTTTTAGAAAGTTAACACTCGACCTTCTCTTAAATAGCATCTTAAAAGGTGTCCTTCCATCCAAAATAGCACTCGGCCACCTATTGTACAAGAAATTGGCACACAACAAAGCTTGATCCCAAAATGGTTTGTCAAGATTAGCACTTAACCTCATAGCTTTAGCACTTTCACATAAAGTCCTATTCTTCCTTTCAGCCACTCCATTTTGTTGTGGGGTCCTTGATGTTGTATACTCCCTCTTGATCCCATGCTCATCACAAAAGGCCTTGAACTTGTTAGATATGTACTCATCACCATTGTCACCTCTCAAGCACTTGATCTTTGTCGAAAATTGGTTCTCCCTTGCATTCTTGAACTTGACAAAGACATCATACACTTCAACCTTGCTCTTTAGTATATAGATCCAACAAAATTTACTAAAATCATCAATGAATATTACATACATCTTAGCTCCACTATTGCTAATTGTAGTAAATCCATGAATATCCGAATGTACAAGTTGAAAAGGCTTTGCAGATCTAGAAATAGATCTAGTATAAGGTAGTCTATGTGACTTAGACAAAGCACAAGACTCACAAACATGCTTGACATTACTTAAGGAACTTGGAAGGCCAATCACAACCTTCTTCATTGCCATTATCTCCAATGACTTGAAGTTGAGGTGTCCCATCCTTTTTGTGCCAAACCTCTTGAATAGAAATTTGCTCCCTTGCAACACATCCAACTTGGTTAGCAATAACACAAGCATCAAGTTTAAACAACTTCCCTTGCCTTTAACCTTTTCCAATCAAGACATCCTTCCTTTTGATCAAACAAGCATCTCCATCAAACTCCACCTTGAGGCCCTTACTTAGCATTTAACTCACACTAAGCAAATTCTTGGTAATAGATGAATAAACAAGACATTTTTCAAACAGAAATAAGAATTGTGCCAATCTCTTTGATTGCACACTCACCATCATTGGCCGTGTAAATCACCCTCTTGTCATCTCCATATGCCAACAAAGAAGTGAAGTACTCTTTGTGAAAGGTCATGTGTGAACTTTCTCCACTGATCTAGATCTCCATCATTAGCAAGCATATATGAAGACATCACAAAAGCATCATCATTTGCATCTTGAATATCCAAACCATCCTCATCAAGAGTAAGATAACCTTGCTTGTCTCCTTGATCTCTCTTCTTCTTGTAGCACTCACTTGCAAAGTGTCCTTTGATGCCACAATAGAAGCACTTGAGCTTTGATCTATCCTTCTTTTTGCCACTTGAAGAAGCATCCACTTGATTTTGCCCTTTAGACCACTTATTTTTTATTTTGCCCTTTGTGAACATAGCATCCTCTTGAAGTGTCGATGTAGATCCACCTCTTGCTTGAAGCCTATATTCCTCATTGATCAAGATCTCTTGAAGATCCATCAAACTAGGCAAAGTCTTTTGAATATCAATACTTTGAACAATGTTAGCATGAGCATCCAACAAGCCATTAAGAATCACTTGAATAAGCTCTCCTTCCTTAATGCTTTCATCTATACAAGCTAACTCATCATTCAATGCTTTCATTATCACAACAAAAGTACTTGGACTTTCTTCATTCTTTTGCAAACAAGAAAAGATTTGCCTTCTTAGAGTCAACACTCTAGAAGTAGACTTGGATTCATAAAGCTTCTTCAATGAATTCCAAGCTTCAAAGATGATGTGCACTTACCAACTTCCTTGAGATGTTCATTGGTAATATTCATCTTTATCATGTATAGAGCCTTCTTGGCCCTCTTGTCATACCTCAATTGATTTTGTTGTGTTGCTGGTCTCTCCTCCAAACCTACAACAATATCCAAAACATCATTCATCTCAAGAAGTGACTCCATCCTCACTTTCCACAATGAATAGTTACTTGAGGTAAGCCTATCATTGGCTTCCAACATGACTCCAATTGAGGTTGCCATGTAGCAATGACCTGATCTTCTCTTTCAACCTGCTTCAAGCACAAAGCACTCCTTTGAACAACAACAAATGCTTTCAAAAGAAATCACTAAGATTTGAAGCTATCTCACAAATTCTCTTCTAGCACTTATCCAAGCAAATCAACAAATAGAATCATGGAATCTTGATCAACCTATGATCTCCTCAATCTAATGACTTTTGCCACTTCCTAAGATTGAAACACACTCAAATGAAGTCTAGAAATCTCTAGAGATCCAATCAAAATTAGGGTTTTGACAAAATCACAAAAAATTGACTATTCCAAATCTCCATGCAAATGCTGAAAATTTGATATGCAATCTATAAGCCACCACTTAGGCTGATCCAATGATCCGAAAATCGGCCAAATCCAGTATGTGAATTTAAAAATCGGAATTGAACAAGTATATTGACCTATTTAGTGTTTTGACCTACAAAAGATCCAATCTACAAAAGTAAAAAATCCGATTTTGGTGTAGAATCCTCTCTAGCATGCTCTAGACTTGATATCTTCACCAAATCATTGATAGATTTGATTTCCTCCTTAACCTGAAACAAAAGCTCTGATACCATGTGAAAGATTTCAGATCCTTAAAATCCAATCTACTTGAATGATCTTTGGTTAGAAAGAGAAATACACTACCAATCTCACCACTTGGTTTTCCCACCAAAATGCTAACCCTACTAATTTTGGGTCTAGATTCAATGTACCCAACTATTCAAATTGAATCTACTCAAACTCGCATTCTAACTTTCCCACACTTTCAAAAAGTGTTTATTCAAATGAAATTTAGACTAATGAACTTTGAAAAGTCAACCTCTAAGTCCAAAACAAGTTTTGGCCTCAATATGCCAAATATGAAAATATTGCAAAATGTGATGAAACTAGTTGAATCTTTCACACTTCATTCAAAGATGACAAGGCTGAACAGGGATTTCTGGTAGGTTATGACAACAATTCGTCACACTACAGAGTCTACATGTCAAACACGAACACGGTGAAGACAGTGAGAGATGTCAGATTTGATGAGAGCAGGACAATGGCCAATGACAAACCTGTCAGCTATGAAGTTCTGAAAAGACAGTACTATGATCTGCCACCAGCGATAGAGGGAGCAGAAGACGAACACGAAAATGAAAATTTTTGAGTCGCTTTGCATTCGAGTGACGAATCAGAAGACTATGAAGAATCTAAAAAATCAATAGATGATTTTGTAGCTGTTGTGCACATTATTAATCTAGATGATTGAATGATTTCAAATTTATTTTTGTCTGATATTATTCGTATGTCTAATTCGCTTGTTCATTTTGATTCCACACCTTGGTTTGATCCTTGTTGAATGCTACATTATTTTGTTAACAAAGATCAGATGTGTCTGACTACTCTCTGAAGGATTGTAGGAGTGATACAACCGGCAGTGACCAACGATCACATCTGAATTCCTGACGAACTAAATTCGTTCGCAAATCCTTTCGCTTCGTACTCCGCTTCGCTCCACTTCGCTAAAGGGTAAATCAATTATAGAGCTCACCTAGGTTTCGTTTCGTTTCGTCTGTTTCGTCTCGTCTCATCTTGTTACAGAGCTTGATTGTTTGATTGATCTTCTCGCAAATTATTTCACTTCGTTTTGCGATCTGTGCTTCCAACATGAATCAATGTCAGTGCAAGTTTCGCTTCGCTTCATTTCGTTTCGTTTTCTTGTAGAATTCGTTTTGTTTTGTTTGATTGCGTTATAGATCCCGATTGATCCAACTCGAACAGGAATAATTCGAGTGTCGCGAAAAGTTTTGCAAATCGTTCGTGATTTAATTTTGTCAGTTTGTCACCAGAGTTGTTTTGGCTAGAATTTGTGCATTTTTCTACATCTATTCGTCATCGGAAAAAGTGCAATCATCATCCTATAAGTAAATGGAGACTAAGACATCACCCAAATATAAGCTGAAAGTAGACATAATACCCTTGTCCCCTGGTACCAGCCCTTTTGGGGTCAAGTGGGAAAGAGGCGGGTGGCTAGGCGGTGAGGATGGGATCCCACGCGCGGCCCGTAGGTGTGTGCATTGCACGAGAGCGTCTACTAGACCGGAATGTTTCCGCTCCCGACAAACTCTGACATGGTATCAGAGCCAAGTGGGGGTCCTGTATGAGCAAGTGGAGATGTACTTCACCTTGTGCTCGCTTGAGTGAGGGCGTTGGAGGGGTGTTGGAGGGCAAGCTACGCACAGGCCGTGGCTGCCTCTGTGGATGCACCAGAAAGAGTGCAATCATCATCCCATAAGTAAATGGAGACTAACACATCACCCAAATATAAGCTGAAAGTAGACATAATACCCTTGTCCCCTGGTACTTGTAAAAATTACAACAAATAAGGATCCTAAAACACTTGAAATGATGAGGGAAACAATAGATTATGATTTCATAAGATTAGCACAAGTTGAACCATCAAAATCCATCAAAAATCTATGCTTGAACCTCACTAAATGGCCCAAATCCTTGAAGAAGGCTTCACACGTGTGAAAGTACGGCCTCCTACAGTCTGAGTACTGTACACCATTTGATCCTATGATCATTAGTAATCACAAGTACTCAAACAATTATGAACATAGAGAGCAATTGCACCATTATGAGAGAAAAATCATGAAATTGCTTGATTGATTTTGGTGAGATATCACCTATATATACATGATCCATCACGATTTTGGGCAGGTATGAGTAGCCCTAAACCTATCCCTAATGCTAATTTTGGTGGATCTTTCATCCCTACCAAGTTAGGGTTGGAATCTTGGAGATCCCTCAATAATGCAAAAATTATCAAAAATAGCTCCTATTTTTTCTCCCTTGTATCTAAGCATAATTTGGACTCATTCCAAAGATTCTAACACTTAGGTCTACTTGAGAGCATCCTTATGAATGGAATCCTATGCTATTTGGCACGTGTGACAAGCCACATCGATGTTCTCAGGTCATCGATGAGACCTGCTTCTCGTGTGGATCTTGTTAGGAGAATGCAATCTTATTTTTGAAACAGACTTGGTGTTGTTTTGATCATGTGTATCGCGTGAGGGAATGGGTGACCATGGCATGTCAGGTATATAATACAAGGCAATCAATAAAACAAGTACATGTTGTGAATTTTTCAAATATGACATTTACAAATAGATGAAATGCTTTGATTTTTTTTTTTGTCACAATACAAGCAATGCAGACAATTGTTATATGTGAAATGAAAGTCCAAGATGGTTAGACTCAAACTTTGTTTTGGAAATTGTTGAATCGTGTCATGGCTAGCCATTAAGATAAAGCAATTACATTCAGGGGATTCATGGTTGATGAAGCTCAAGCCAATTGGCTGGCAATAAATGCAATTTATGGAAGAGATTTAAATACTCCATTACTTGGAAAAGAGCGAGCGCTCTTGCTACTTTCATTTCATGGATAACGTAAGAAAAAACACAAACAAATATATCAAGGCTGACTCCAAGGAAGAACATATTGCATTGTGTGTGCAATGAAGAAATGCATTATGCAAATCTGATGCAGATGATGTATTCAACAAAATAATAGCTTGGTGGCTTCTGAAAGTAGCTACGAGTTGGTTGACAAGAACGAATTATTCATGCCCACAACCACTGTGTCTGAAGTTGTCCACAATGCATGGAAGAGGGTGGATAGCCAAAGCACAAAGGTGACACTGTATGAGGCAGATGTGTGTAGGTGATATGGCAAATTTCATACTTCAAAGTGCAAGAGAAAAATCTTTCATTGCAGGGCAATTCATTGGGAGAAGACCAAATCTACATGATCTAATGTCACGTGTGTGTGTAAGTCGTCATGCTTCTATTGTTGGTGCCTCATTTTCAGAATATGTTAATAATTTTGTGGCAACAATAGACCTTGCCTTCGAATGTACCAATGATAAAAATGATACTCAAACAATGAGGAAAACAATGAGAAAGATACCATATTACACCGACCAGATGTAGAGCACATAACAAGTCAACGTAGAAAAAGTTGTCCTCCCACCTTCACTTCTGGTACTGCTACTAATCAAAAATGGGTATCCAATAACCGACAAGATATGGATCTACAACAAACGATAGAGCAAAAATTGAAAAGGGACTAAAGCAGCGAAGGTAGGTAGAATACAAATTGGCCAACAGGAAAAGGTTTGGTAGGCACAGGAACAAGGCAGGATACAACCGCAACTCAAGCAATGAGCAAGATATTGGGCAGGCGTAGCAATGAGGGGGTGGCAGGCATAGAGCAAGGACAATAGAGCGTAGGAACATCATGGACAGCAAACCAAGTAGAAAAAAGTTAGTTGGAGTTGGGAAGGCAAGGCCTGGGGTGACTTGACAAGAGGGTAGGCAAGAAAGTGGGGTATAGGCAAGCAAACAAGCAGTAGATCAGGGCACAAAGAAAGAACATGGGCAATGGAGTGGAATGAGGTAGCAAGAAAGAGAAATTTTAAACGCGAAATCGTTGGCAACAAGATAAGGCAGGCAGTAGTATGCATAGGAGATCGTTGTGTAGAGGAAGCGTTATAGGCGGCTAGGAGGTAGGGAATCAAAAGTGGGAGAAAGATGTATGAAGCAATGAACATAGAGAAAGAGATATGGAAGAGGGGCGTGGTGTTACGTACCCAAAAGGACACGGAACAGATTATTTGAGATGACGGTTTCATTATATAGGACAAGATGTTGGTCTAGAGCTATAGGTTGTTGGGACGCCACATGTCGAAGTTCTATTCACGCAAGGTAACCCAAAGTTGTCGACTCACGGCGGTGTACACAACCCAAGAGCATCAATGGTTATGACTTGACCATGTTCGCAGAAGTGACCCCACTTATACTATGTATATAGAGGTGTATATCTCCATGAGCTTGGCATTCACCTGGAGAATGAAGATCTCTCCCACTTGGTTAGGCCAAGATGAATTCTTGCCTCAAGATGCAGGTATGTAAGGGACGAAACTAGATGCAAGGATATAGGATGTTGTACCTCGGTGAGGCCCGTCGCCTTAGCGTGCTTGATGGTTGTCTATAGCTCCTATAAAGACCTCCTCCGAGGATCGAAGACTAGGATGCTGAAATCCATAGAACCAAAGGGAAACAGATGGTGGACAAACCAACCCAACCAAACCTAGATCTTACGAATCTAGCCCCCAAGCTATGGTTCTACCAATGCTCAATAGGAGAGAGATATCGACCGGCAGCATATGGCTACCATCACGCCATCAAGCATACACTAGTGAGAGCCCAATGGGTATACTTATACCCTCCAAGGCCCATGCACCACTAGTAGTGCACTGTGACACCTCACTGGACACCATGCAGCCTATCTGGGCCACATCATTCACTTCCCTGTGACTCACTGATAGACCCATAATAATCCACCATCATGAGTTTTAGGCCTTGAACCCTTAATTATGACCATATGCACATGAGGGCCCCATACCCCTCACAATCATAATTAACTTACGGGTCGAGATAGGCCTACTGACCTCTACCGAGATAACTTATCCAAGATCAGTCGTGGGCATGACAGCTCCAGTGCATGGGAGTGAGATGGTGGTATCTCTATGGATGGGTGGTTTCAAAGCATCATCACCTAATTGTGTTCTTGCTTTGGTTGACTTCGACAATGGGTTTCTAACATGTGGAGTGATAGGCAGAGCATGCAACTAGTGTTGCGCAAGGAATCGCTAGCTACAGCAACATAGAGAGGCAAATACAAATAATTGTAGGTAGATTAGGTTAGGTGGATTGTACGTAGAAGAGAAAAAGAGGAAAGAGCATTGAGAATTATAAATGGAGCACGCAAGTAGGAGAGAGGTAGCATAGAACAGGGAAAAAGAGTAGGAAGAGTAGACAGTAATAGGTAGGTTAGACCTTAGAACACGGATATGGTGGAGGAGAGGGTCTAGATTGCTAAAAGGTATGCCAGCAAAAAATGGTGGAGATGGCAGTTGTGGAAAGATGGAAGCACTCCCAAAAAGGTAGGAAAGTGCTATGATACCATAATATAAACACATTCACTTTCATTGGAGAGAAAAATGAGAACATTCAATTTTCTCAATCCCAATCAAAGCGTTAAAGTTGGAAAGGGGGGGTAGTGCTCACCAAAGAGAAAATTAATCATTCATCTACTCGAAGTTTTGACAAGGTCATATGAAATGCAATTTTAGAGGCTATAACCATATATGAAATATTGTGCTCTCTCTCTCTCTCTCTCTCTCTCTCTCTCTCTCTCTCTCTCTCTCTCTCTCTCTCTCTCTCTCTCTCTCTCTCTCTCTCTCTCTCTCTCTCGGTCTGCCCTGCCTCCTGAATGTGAAGGTGAGCGTCTTGCCTCCTAAACGCGACGGTGATGGTGCATTGCCTCCTGCAATGATGGAGCGCCCTGTTGCATGATGTGCTTGATGCAGATTCTACGTTGTTGCCTGCTATTGTCGTGTGAGGATGCTACACTGCTGCTTGTTGTAGACATTCTCTTCCCTATCCAAGAAAGTTGTGCCTCCACTGTGGAGCTGCGCTCCTACTGATGCCCTGCTGCTTGCTGGAGATTTGTTGAAGGATTTGTCAACCATGGCCAAGAATAGGAAAGGGGTTGCACCTACCTCTGCTCATCCTCTTTGGACTCCATCGCTTCTACTTCAACATCCTCATCTGCAATGCCAGCTACACCTCAGCCATCTTCCATTCCCTCCCAGCCAGAACCACATTTTTCTTCTTCTTCATTGCCTATAGCTGACTCCCTAGCTAACAGTGTTACTGTAGCTCTTCCCTTAACTCCAAATAACCTAGAAGCATTCGTGCCTCCATCCTTCATGATCTATGTCATTCAGGTAGATCAAGAACGTTTGTTCCAATATCTTAACGATCACTGAGAAAGACTTGCTGCTCATGAATCTATGATCCTAGCTGTGCAAATGCACCTTCAACAGCTAGATATGTCCATTGGAGAACTCAAGAAAGAAGTTGCAAATAACAAAGCCGAAGCGTCTTCCCAAATAGCCACCTCAGCTAAAATCCAACAACTCGAAACGCAGGTGGAACAACACCACACGACTATCCAATCCTGGACAGATGTACTTAAAGGTTCAACTCATGCTATTCCTCCACCTCCTCCTTCACCTTCATTTATCTCAGCCACGTGCACTGAGGAGCATCTGCGAGAGCAGAAAGCTCTTAATGTTCGTGTTAGAGGCATTCTGAACTCCCAAGACGCTATTAGAGAGGCTAAGAAGTTTTTGGAAGAGAATCTTCAGCATCACAATAAAGGTATGGAAACTGCTTGGCAACCTAAGAAGGATCTGGATACCCTTGTTATGCGTTTCACCTCAGTGTCTCACCGTCGTGAAGTGTTAGGGGAGACAAAGCTACGGGATACCAAAATCTACTTGGACGAAGACCTTACTGTCATCTAGGTGCAAGAACGCAAAAAGGTAAGGCATGAAGCTATAACAACTGGTAGACGGCTTATTTATCGTGATGGCATTATCCGATTTGTGAATCGTAAGCCTACTGCCATTAATGAGTGTTTGAATTCTAAGATAGAACTTGAGTAAGAGAAATGAAGAGATGGCCAGTAAATGGTCTCCGTACCACATAATCTTGGCTATAAATCTCTTCTTACTTAGCTAGTTTACTTTAGTTAAGTTGCTGGACGGCATTGACCCGTCTGTGTTTCATCTTTAAAACTGATGTACTATTTTTCGTCTTATGCGCCTTATGGCATGGGAGAGAAACACACACATAGAAACAGGGGCATAACTGTGCTTTTCATGAATATGACTATAGCTACAAAATAGAAGATCCACCAAAAATCATCAGCAAAACAGTGGAAGAGGTTAAATGTAGAAAAATTAGCACTACTTTATGTCAATCTCGTTCAAAATTAACCATGCCACTCATTAAGAAACACTGCTCTACAATAACTCTTTAGCTTTTAACCTATGCCGCAGACTTTCCAACTAGCACTGAGGCTCACATGTACTGCACAACATGTACTGCACAAACGAGGAAATTCCTAACCCAGCCTGACAATGATCCCACCTCACTGCAGCCATTCTGCCATATCTTTCATTTATGTGATTGAAAGACTGCATAAAAGTTCAACAAATTGCAGGATGGAGTGGAAACAGTAGCTGTCTGTCACTGGGTACAAAAGCAAGGATCAAAACTTGGGTTAAGCAGGTAACACTTTCTTGCAATTACATGTTTCTGCAACATGGGTTGTGCTTGTGCAGATTCATCGTCACAAGGTGAAACCATGTCAGGTTGGGGGAGTCGGGACTGACTCCCTTGTCCATACTGCAGTCTGCACGTCACCCTCCTAAAGGCCAAAAAATTCACAAGATCTTCCAGATTTTCAAACTAAGCTTTAGCATTAAGTGATCTGTTTCTCTTTCACAGACATGTCTTCTTTCTAACCATATTCTGATAATAACAGAAGTGGACATTCCAAAAGTGTGCACACAAACCTGTAGATATAGATAGAAGGGCAATAAAAGCATTTTACTCACCAATACAACCCAATGTTAAGGCTTTAGAAAGGACTGATGTGCTCACCAAGGAGAAACAGTTTGATTGAAAGCTTTCAACTCCCTCTGCGTGGCAAAAGTAGCTCAATAATGTACCTCCAAGATATAATGGAGCTGCAAAGAAGAGCAAGAAGAAATTAATCAACTAGCCAGTTGAACTAGTCATACATGGGAAAATATAGCATCGTATGCCATTCTTCTCTGTTCTCGTATGCCATTCTTCTCTGTTCTACAATAGAACAGTTAAAAGTCTTAATGAGCATCAAATCTAGAGTAAATCTTCACCTTAGCTTCATCTCATTGAGCTAATTTTTCAGTTAGTACTTAAGCTCATTATTCCATTTTGCAATTAGGTTGTCTTACATTTTCTTTGTGTTACTGCAGTTTGTCGCTCGCCCTCCTGATCGCCAAAAGCGATTCCCAATCACCACTCATGTTACGACAGTTTTCAATAATATTTGGTTTTCTCCAGCTGCTGACCATGACAAACACCTGCTTAGGGCAACATTGTTATAAGGAGATAAGGAATGCACACCCCGTATGTCTACACAGAAAGCTGTGAAGAGAAGGCAATGAAAGTGTTAAAACTTACTTTGCTTAAAACCCCAATATATTATAGCTTAAAGGAGGCTTGTGCCTACAAAGAGGGGAAAGTTTCACGTGCTCAAAGTGTTCAATGGCCTCCTTTGACAAACAATATCTAGATTGTGTGCTATCATTACTGTAGCTGCAAAATAGAAAAACAAGAAGAACCAAATCAGTGACATACATACAAAACCACGAATAAAGGTCAACCAAAAATTTAAAAGAGTTGTGAACTTACTATTCCAGTTCAGGAAGAAAGACTGTCACCAGTAATCTCCACATGAACATAAACCACCATAAAAATGATGAAATCTATTCAAATCCCGAACAACAATCTTGCGTTTTGAGATCTTGGCGATGAATTTGAACGCAGCATGACAATCATCACAAACCCGAAGGTTCTTGATGACAGTTAATTTTGTTGCAGGAGGTGTTCTAAGAAGTCCAAAAGCAACGGCCAATCTCTCACTATGAGCAAAAAGCAAACATTCCCTATCATCCTCTTCATCCACGTCATGTTGCACAAGATTTGTCTGAGGAACATAGCCAAGCTTCTTCATCTGGTTGCTGAGTCTGTCGAGCTCCCTGTGAATCTCTTCAATTTGTGGGTGCAGCTTGTCTCTTGCAATAAACTCATATACCTGACCGTCAATATCAATTGAGCTGCAACCTGCAAGCTTATTAATACATCGGTCTTCCATGTCCTTTCTCACCCTTGCTTTCTCCTCCCACCTACCACCTGCAGCGTAAATGTTTGATAGCAGTAGATAAGGTGCAGTGCTTTGAGGGTCAAGTTGAAGAAGAAGTTTTGCTATTCGTTTTCCCCGCTCAACATCCCCATGGAGTTTACAAGCACCAAGTAAAGTCAGCCATAGGAAACCAGAAGACCTGCAGGGCAACCTATTGATATGATCCTCTGCCTCATCTAACCTTCCAGCTCGACCTAGTAAATCGATGATGCAACTGTAGTGCTCCCAATCTGGTTCTACGCCATGTTGAGTGCTTACAGAATCAAAGTAGTGACAGCCGTTCTCCAGTAGACCTGCATGGCTGCATGCAGAGAAAATACTAACATAAGCAACCTTATCTGGCCTCAGGCCCTCCCACTGCATTTGTCCTAGGACATGAAGGGCAAACTTGCCATGACCATGCTGTGCATGTAGAGCAAGTATTGCACCCCATGAAATCTGATCACGAAGAGACGATGTTTCAAACATTACCTGTGCTTTCTCCAAGTTCCCACATTTGCCATACATATTGATCAGGGCATTGCCCACTGAGATGTCAGATGCTAACCCACTGTCAATCATGATCTCATGAATTAAAACTCCTTCACTAAGAGATCCTAGAGTTGCACATACATCAAGAATGCTAAGGAATGTAACAGTTATAGCTGGTACACCTTCCCATCGCATTTTTTCATACAGTTGAAGAGCCAACTTTTCTTCTCCATGCTGCCCATATGCTGCAATCATGATGTTCCATGAAATAACATCTCTAAGATGCAATTGATCAAACATACGACGTGCATCTATCAAACTACCACACTTACCGTACATACTAAGAATGGCATTTTCCAATACAATATCGGACTCCAAACCACTTTCCACAATGAAGGCATGAATCAGTTTACCTTTTCTTAAGGCTGAAAGGTCAGCACATGCATTCATGACAATTGTGAATGTATAAGTATCAGGTTCTACACAACTTTTCTTCATTTTTTCATAGAGCTGAAGTGCTTCTCTAGCATGACCATGTTGGGCATAAGCGGCCATCATGGCATTCCATGAGACGACGCTTCTTTCAGGTAGAGTATCAAATACCTTTCTTGCCTGCTCCAAATCTCCCCATTTGCCATACATATTAAAAAGAGCCGTCCCAATATAAGTATCAGATGACAAACCACTCTCAACAAGATGACTGTGTATCAGTTTGCCCTCTCTCAAAAATCTTGGATCAGAGCATGCTTTGAGAAGGCTCACAAAGGTGATTTTATCTGGTTTCACACCTTCTTGCCGCATTAAGTCAAAAACCTCCAATGCTTCTTCGCCTTTCCCAAATTGAGCATAAGATGTGATCATTGTCGTCCATGAATACACATTCTTCTCAGGCATTGTATCTAGTACTTTTTGTGCTTCTGTCAACGCTCCGCACTTGCCGTACATGTTGATAAGGAGGTTGCTCAGGTACTGGTTACTGTGACGACCACATCTGCTAATATGAGCATGAACCCTTTTGCCCTCAAACAGTGCCCCCATTTTGCTACACTGCAACAATAAAGAAGCATATGTTTGAACAGCCACGTGCATGGCTGATCTATCCAGCGAATCTACCATTTCCCTAAGGTTACTTTGCTTACTCACGTTCCCCATGTGCATTATGTCCGATCTATCTTTGATGCTGGAGATGGCACTTGTGGAGAAAAACTTGCTTAAAAGGAACCGATTCAATAGAGCCTTATCCTTCAACCCTAAAGCTGAAAACAAAAGAACTTGGGACATGTCTTAACTCCATTTGAACTTGTTATTGTAGCATAAGACCAACATTAGCACAGAAAAGAAAAAGAATAAACAGCCAAACCCTCTATATTCTACCATCAGACCCTCATAAACACACAAAAATACACAGAAGAACGTGGGAAATGTCTGAGGCCTTATCCTTCAACCCTAAAGCTGAGAACAAAAGAACATGGGAAATGTCTTGAATCTTATTTGGACTATCACAAGTAAAGTGCATCACTGAACAAAAAGAAAATGATGGAACAGCAAAACATTGTAAATTCTTCTTCAAAACCATTGTAAGCACAGCAAAATCAACAGAAGAAACAGGCGGACCTGATAGCCTCCCCGCAGAGGTCTGTCGATTAGTTGTTTTCGAGAAGACGATGAAACAAAGAATAGTTCGCTTATGCTTCATTGCTGTGCCTCCACCGCAGTCAGGCAGGCATGCATGCCAAATCAAAAGATATATGAGAATCTATATATATAAATATATGAGGGTGTCTTCAGGCAAAAGCCTAGGGCAACTCGTCTGTTCCTGGCACGGAGGTTTAACAGATACACATGCCAGTGAAAACAATTGGAAGGGGCTTAAGCCACATTTTAAAGAGTTTGTAAATTGGTTACTCATTTGTATTTGTGGTGAAAAGTAAGAGCATTGGAGTCAATTAAAATTAAAAAATTTAAATGCATCATTGGAGTGAATCAAAAGAATGAAATTTTCAAATTGTATATGCTAAGTATTTACACTATATAACCTCTCTATATCCTAATTGTTGTTTGGGCTCATAGTAGACAGGTGGCAGGCAGGTTTTTATTGGATCTGACCACAAATGTTTAAATCCATATTCGTTTGGGCCTTTCAATTGAAAGGCCCAAACTTCAATTACGCCAGGTAGCAGGCTTGAGCAGACTTGCTACCTTGTAGCAAGCAGCCTTCAATGCACCTCGCCGCAGAACAGCTTGGTGCATGAAGGCTGCATGCTACAGCCAGTAGCGGGCCTGCTCACGCCCGCTAGCTAGTCTGTAAAATTGATATACGAAAAATCAATCATTTATACCTATGACTAACATTTTAAATCACCCAAAAGGGTTTTTGAAATTGGGATTCAATTAGAAATAGGTCATGAAATTATTAACAGAGATAAGAATGGAGATTTTTAGTAACACAAAAATAAGCGCTCCTTTTCTTTTTTGATATATATGGCAAGAATTTAGTGTAATGAATGCATAGGCTTTTATTGTTATATTAATGTTGGTACATAACAGAGACGGGGGGGCTCAAATAATGCATATGACTTACTTGTACCTACCAAACAGAGGTGGTAACATCAATGAACTTGTATATTCCCATCTGACAAATGCATCCAGTTTTTTTCACAATTGTAATCTTGTTCAAAGATGGATACTTTATTCATCAGTCTATGTAATATTAAAATCATATACGCCATGGATGAACTTAATTTCACATTATGCAACCAATTTCTCTCATTAATACAAGTATGGCCATATCTTGATCAACTTTGTGGCCTTTTTGGTTTGCTTGATTGACGTTGTTGATATGACTTTAAAAGAGAGTTTTATATTAAATATACCTCTTTTGAAAATGCCTTGTTGGAATTTGGAGTTTGTTAGGCTTCGACTCTAATATGTCCCTTTACATATAGGTAAGTAGAATCTAGGTGCCAATATGTTGTGCCGCATCTCCTAAATAATGTTTTACTTTACTAGTGAATAAACTATTAGTTTCTATCTTTCAAAGCCTTAGCATTTTTCCTTATTTTTTTTTTCGCGACTGTGCATTTTGAACTATGTTTCGCACAGTTTGCATTTTTTAATTGTTTTGTCGCACAGTTCGCATTTTTGGGTCATGAAGAAAACTCATCCCTAGGCCTAAAACACTTAAAAATTAACTCTGGCAACTTTTCCCGACATTGTCGCATTTTTTGCGAAAAAGGAGACAGTGTCGCTAAAATGCCTTAGAAGAGGCATTCACTAGTAAGAAGCCTAAGATGGATGAGTTGCGAATATTTGGATGTCGAATATATGTTCACATACCTAAGAGTGAGAGAGCCAAAATGCGGGTAAAGGCCTTGAACAAACCAAGGGATATAGATGTTATGATCCAGAGGGGCTACGTGTGCACATAAGCCGTGATGTCTTATTTGATGAAATCCATAGATTTGGGGATGAAGAAAAGAATAATGATGAGCTATGCAAGCTTCTCAAAGAGGATGAAGTAGTTCTACCACCACAGGAAGATCATGATGATGATGATGAGGGACGTGGTACTCCTCCCACCATAGAGACGAGATGGAGAGCGAGAAACAAATCTATTGGATCGGAAAAGACTGAGGTAGCAGGTGATAAAAGGAAGGAGCAAGATGCACCATGGGATTCCTATTCACCTCGTAGAGGATCACCTCAACGTAAGTTACCCAAATGGTATACTAAACTCATGAGTGACAAAAAAGGAGAAATTGCCGAGCCTAGCAAGGAGAGAGAGTTGCGGCATTCCACATGAGAGAGGAAGGAACCTGACAAGTTTCAGGTAAATCTTGCACTTATGAGTGACATTATTTCATCTACTGAACCCTCTTGCTTTGAGGAGGCCAGAAATCAGGAGATATGGCAAAAAGCAATGCATGAGGAGATTGATTCCATCAAACACCATGACACATGGGAGATAGTGGATCTTCCAAAGGGCAAAAGACCCATTAGCAACAAATGGGTATACATGACAAAGTACAATGTTGATGGAACTATTGCAAAACACAAAACAAGGCTTGTAGTGAAGGACTATGAGCAAAGTAAGGGCATTGACTACAATGAGACCTTCATTCCTGTGGCCAAGTGGAATACACTTCGCATGGTGATTGCTTTGGCGGCACTATTTGGATGGAATCTACATCAGATGGACGTAAAGTCTGCATTCCTGAATGGTAAACTTGCAGAAGAAGTGTACATGGAGCAACCTAGTGGCTTTGTGATACATGGCATGGAAGACAAAGTGTGCAAGCTGAAGAAGGCCTTGTACGGATTGAAACAAGCACCACGTGCTTGGTACAGCCACTTTGATGAGCATCTCCTTTCTAGAGGTCTGATACGCACTTCTTCAAATTTCAATCTTTACTACTTTGCTCGTGACTCTAGTATCACACTGAATTACAACACTTACAACATAACTTATGTCAGGACGAGTAGTTGTGAGATAAATCAGCGAACCAACTAATTGACGAAATAAAGTGGCATCAACTAGTGCACTCTCATCCTGGTTAGATAGTTTCTTACCAACCTCCACAGGTGTGGATACTAGCTTGTTGTCGCACAACAACCTTGCCATACTTCCACTCCCAAACAATAGTGCATCAAGTTAAGATCAGTCATATCAAAACTAGAAGATAAGTCTTTCTTGATTGCACCAATCAAATCATCATCATTTCTTGTGATTATGAGGTCGTCTACGTACAACACAATACAATTCATGGCTACTCCTAGAGAGATTCATTGGAAAGCGGCGAAGAGAATTCTTCGTTATGTGAAAGACACGTTAACCCATGGATTGTTATATGAGAGGCAACATACTTTACCAGTTTTACAGGGCTTTGTTGATTCAGATTGGGCAAGTTGTATTGATGACAAGAGATCTACCACAGGTTATATATTTCATGTTGGTAATGGTGTATTTTCTTGGACAAGTAAGAAACAAGACACAAAAGCACTATGTTCAGCTACGCAGGAAGCAGTTTGTCTAAGAAGAATGTTAGAAGACATTGGAATTTCGCAGAATAAGCCTACTGTGATCAGATGTGACAGTCAGAGTGCTATACAGTAGCTAAAAATCCTGTATTTCATGCATGCACGAAGCATATAGAAATTAAGTATTATTTCATTAGAGAGAAGTTATTATCTAATGAAATAGACGTAGTGCATTGTAAGACAGAGAATTAGTTAGCCGATATATTCACTAAACCTTTAAGTACTGATAAGTTTGAGTTTTTTAGAGAAAACCTCTTTGTAAAAAAGATAAACTATGGCTTAAGGGAGAGTGTTAGAATAAGTAAGCCCGAGTTTCTCTCACAGTTCATGACTTTCTGTGCTAAGCAGTGATTTTGAGCTTTTTACTACCTTTGTGATAGTATGCATGTGTGCCAGTTTGACGGTACACGTAGTGTAAGTTGGGACATGTGTCCCGTAACGGGGACCGAACTGCCATGCAGCGATACCCCACAAAAATCAGACTACGTATATATATCTTTCAGTCTCTTTTGTAAATATAGTTCAGAAGTGTTTTCTTGGGTTTGTGTGTGATCTCTCTTTACTGTTTATCTTATTGATGTCAGATTGCTTGCAAATTAACTAAGTATACTGCCAGTAAGATCCTTGACACTATGGCCCTAGGTTGATGGCACAGAAGAGATGCCCACAACCACCGGCAAAGAGCTACGGGAATGGAGAGAGAAGAACGACAAGGCAGTAGCCGTGTTGTCTTCCTCCATCGTAGACAGCTTAACACTTTATTTAGCCACACTCTCTAAAGCAAGAGATGCGTGAGATGCTTTGTTGATCAGATTTCAAATGAAATCATGAAGCCAAACTATGCTCCTTGAAGATCAACTGACCAATCTCAGATGGGACGGTACAGACCTCACTTCCTTCATCAGAAGAATGAAGGACCTGTTCCTCTCGCTACACAATTCTGGAACAGAGAATGCAGTCTCAACCGAGAATCAGCTCACATACCTACTGTGAGCTCTACCAAGATCGTTTCAAACGACCCGAACACTACTTGCTAAAGATCCAACGATGACTCTTGAGAAGGCTGTAATCGAGATCAGAGAAGAGGTGGAAGCCCGCGAACACCTTGATGACAAGGATAACTCTGATCAAGCTCTGTACAGCAACAAAGAGAAGTAAAAGAAAAATTTCAAGCCTAAGAGGGAGTCAGACCAAAGACAAGATCAAAAGCAGCAGTCAGAGGGAGCGAAAGAAAGCAAATGGAAGAGCAGAAATAAATCAAGACAGCAGAACGGTGAGAAAAAGACCTATATCAGATGCACACGAGAAGGCCACACTGTTGATAAGTGCTGGCTCAACCCAGAGATAGAGTGCATCCACTGTCACAAGAAGGGTCACGCAGCCATTGACTACAACCAAAATCCCAGAAACAAGAAACCAAAATCCGGTACTTGTCGAACTCCGCCTGATAGCTGTTTAACGTTTGGTTATGTACCTGCACTTGACGCCTAAAGAGATTCATCTCTCTTGAGAGATTGGCCTTGAGACTGGTGCGGATTGAGCTAGCTAGGCGAGTTTTTTGCTTTGTAAGGCTTTCATTTCCGCCCCCAGGCGCGTATTCTCTGCTTCATAAATTTGTAGTTGCGCCTGGAGGGAAGCAAGCCGTTGGGACGCTTCGGACTGAAGGTCCCGCACCTTCTTGGAGGCATCTGTCAACGATTTGGAGAGGCTTTGAATATATTGGTTTAGGCCATCCTCCTTCTGCTGCAGCTTGGCGATCTCCCGATGCCCGTTCTGTTCATGCTGTTGAGCTATAAGAAGCTCTTGCTGCAGCTTCGTGAGTTCCGCTCGCAACTGGGTGTTGCTTGTCGCCAAGTGGAGTACTCGGCTATCCAAAGTGGCCCTGGCCGCTATCGCCTCTTGGATATATGCCCCCAAGGTTTGGTACGTCGTCGTTAAATCTGTTGGAACAGCCGGTACGCTGGCACTAAAAGGGGCTTGTGTGGTAGTGGCTCCAACGACTGGTAGAGCACCGTCGTCATTGTCTTCAATCAGATTCTCAGGGGACCTTCTGTCATCTGGGCAGTGGAATCAGTCCGATCTGGTGATGGTATGAAAATTGTCAGAACAAATGCGTCATCAGGCAATGGTTGGTTGTCCTCGACAACCTTTGATGGTGAAACAGGTGGTGCGAGAGAAATAGAAGTGGAAATAGGGGTGGGGACTGTTTGTCCAAACCATAGGATGGATGGAATAGAGGGGAACTGAAGTGTAGTTTGGACGAAGGTCGAACAATTCGTGACAGTCAACATGACTTTGACTCGAAGCACAAATGAAGACAATTCGCGATAGTCAGCGTGTCTTTGACTCGAAGCACGAACGATTCGCGAATCAATTACGAATCGCAAACACCCCTCCAAGACCGCAAAGCCCAAAAAGGGACGCGAAACAAAAACTACGAAGAGAACGAAAGCAAACGGGAGATTAAAAAACAAACGAAGGAAAATCTTTTGCGATGCCAGCTAGCAGCTCAACGGGCTTCACGCCAACTGAAACGAGTAGCAATGACACAGACTAACTAACTAGTTGACTAGCGTTAACTAGTGATGTGATTCTATGTTCAGCTATCTTGTAAACTCCACATAATGAAGGTATAAACGATTCTCTCTGGATCATAAAGTAAGAAGTGAATACAAGTAGTGTATACAAAGATCTGTAAGAGACAGAGAGAGAGACGTAGCGAATAGAGTAAGAAAGAAAAGACACCATAGCTGTGCATGAAAGTCTGCAACAAGCAGAACACGAGTAGAATGTTATTCCGCCAAACGAACGAGACACTGACGAATTCACTCTAAACTAAAACTGATAATTCAGTCACTCTATTTTCGTGCATCTCGTCTTGTGTTGTTGATCATGATTGCTAGAATAGAATATGTTCTATGATGCGTAGTCGAGTGTCTGGGATCCTGTAAGGGCTTTCGCACGAAAGAAAATCAAAAGACATAAAATTGTTCGCGATAAAGAAGACAAAGTGAGGACGAACACGAATCAGTCCCACGCACTCGCTCCCGCAACATGGTATCAGAGCTAACAGGTTGTCACTACTGATATCCCAGCAGTGATTCTTCCATACAACATAATATGGCTACGACCATCCAGACTAGAGTAGCAATCAGTCTCGATGGCGCAAATTACAGAATCTGGAAATTCAAAATCAAAACATTCCTGAAGGGCGAAGGCATCTGGTTGGTGACCAAGCTCTCAGAAATGCAGCCTCCAGAGGGAGACACGAGGAGAACTGAATGGATCAGAAAGGATGAGTGCGTGGCGATCATCGTTTCGTCCATAAATAAAGATCTACTCATGTAGATTGAAGACTACAAAAGCAACCATGCAGCATGGGAAAGATTAAAGCAGAAGTATGAAGTGAGGACTATAGCTTCAGTCATGCACCTTTACAATCAGCTGCAATCAATACGGTGGGACGACAACCAATTGGATCAGCACGTTGAGAAGATCAGAACGATCTTCGCTCAACTCGCTGTATCAGGACAAGAGCACCAGGTCCCAGCACCACAGCAGCTGATGTACTTCATGAAATCTCTACCGACGTCCTATCAGCCGCTGAGAATGCTCATATTGAGTCTACCAGATATGACATTCGGCAAAGCAGTCAGTCTTGTCGCTGATGAGAGACTGATGAGAGACGAAGGAGAGGGGAAGCAGTGATCAAGAGAAGGCTCTCTTTACGAAAGGCAAGAAGAAGAACAAAAGGAAGCCAAGATTCGAGAAGATGAAGTCCTCGAATCAACAATCTTCTTCTTGCGATCACTGTCACAAACCAGGCCATACAGCCAACAAATGCTAGTTCAATCCAGCAATACCTTGCATGCACTGCAAGAAGAAAGAGCATTCCGCATACGACAACAGATTCAACCCAAAAAGAAAAAACAAAGCTGAAAAGGCAAACATTGCAGAATCATCTAAAGATGCAGAAAGAGGTGATGAAGCTTTCACGATACTCGACGAAGCTCTCGACAAGCTACTCCGAACATGCCTACGATGTGGTCATCGATTCAGGAGTCACATAACCTGCAACAAGAAGATCTTGATCAACTTTTTGCAAACTCGAAATGACAGAGCAATAATTCTAGGCGATGGAAGCAGGACACGATATCAAAGGCAATCGGCTCTCTATAGCTACGAACACTGTTAGGCCAAGCAGAGCTGCCAGGAGCACTCTATGTGCCCTCTACCAGGCCAAAATAATTAGCAACTCTGATAGCATATTAAATGCTTCAGAAAACGAAGTTCAGCTCTAGCATAGGAGATTGTATCATCTGAACATACAGAGCCTGTACGACATGAGCACAAAGGACATTGTCACAGGTCTCAAAATATTAAAGTTCGAGGTTGAGTTATGTGAAACTTATCAGAAAGGCAAGCAACATCAGAGTCCATTTACACACGAAGGAAGAAGAGCCAAGGAAGTTTTTGAGCTTGTCAACTCTGATGTGTGTGGACCGATGAAAACATATTCGCTCTCAAGTTTGAAATATTTTCTAATGTTCATTAGATGATTACAGTTGAATGACCACGATCTACTACTTGAAGAAGAAATCCAAAGTATTTGATTCTTTCAAGAAGTTCGTGGCATTCGCTGAGCGACACAACCTCGAAAAAGATATAGATCCTTAGATCTGACAATGGAGGTGAATACAAAAACACAGAATTCTCAAGATTCTGCAAAGAACAGGAGATCGAACACAGTTTCACTCTTGCATACACACCAAAATACAACGGTGTGGCAGAAAGAAAAAACATAATGCTAGTTGAAGGAAGCCAGATGCATTGGATGGCACAGGGCTCAATTGCCAGGCCAATTCTGGGCCAAAGCAATAGATGCGAGCAGTACATCTGCAGAACAAATCAACAACGACAACGCTGGAGAACGAAACACTTTACGAGATGTGGACAGGCAGGAAGCCCTGATCTGTCATACGCAACGAGTGTTTGGATGTGCAACATACAATTCCTTGATGTTAATCAAGGACACGAAGAGTCAGATTTCTGAAAACTACAAAATCACAGATCTTGGAGAAGCAACAAAATGCCTAGGGCTGGAGATCATGAAGAGATCGAACAAATGGCAAAATGCACTTAAGTCAGTCAGAGTACGCCAGAAAAGTGCTGAAGCAGGTACCACATGATTGACTGTGAAAAGAAAGTCACACCAATGATAGCTGGAGCCAAGCTCACAAAACAGGATTGCCCAAAAATAGAAGAGGAAGAACAGAAGATGGCAGGTATACCCTACCAAAACTTAATCAGAAGTCTGATGTATTTAACAATTTTCTCTGTTTACGCATTGAGCCAATTCTGTTCCAATCCTGGTCTAGCACCTTGAAAAATGGGCCAATGGAATCCTACAGTATCTGAAGGGTACCCAAAATGTTGGATTAACCTACAGAGCTAGAAACGAAGCGAAAGATTCGAGCGCATCACTACAGTGATGCGAGCTACAAAGATGACAACAAGTCCAAAACTGGAGGCTGTACGATAGCGTGCGGGAACTACAAATCAGCTGGATATGCAAAAAACAAACCTTGGTAGCTCAATCCTCTTGCGAAACTGAGTATGTCGCAGCTTCGAAAGTGGCGAATGAGGTAGTGTGCTGCAAATGAATGTTGGAGGCAATTTGGATACCACAAGAGGGGCCAAGCACACGATGATGATGGACTCTCAGAGTGCCATCTATCTGTCCTAGGAGCCTGTCTTCCATTCAAAGACAAAGCACATTCCTCTGAAGTACCATCATATTCGAGATTTGATCTCGAAAGGATGAGCTCCAGGTCCAGTTACATAAAATCAGAAAATATGATTTCAGATCTCCTCACGAAACCGCTTTGACAAGACTTTACCAAGCAAAGAGAGGCAATTGGATTAAACGAACAAAGCTGCAAGGTTCAAGAGGGAGTGTCAGAAATGGTGAACTCATGCAGCTTTGTGGCAGCAACGAACAAGACACAAAGTCAACGTGACTTTGACTCGAAGCACGAAGGATTCGCAAATCAATCGCGAATCGCAAACACCCCTCCAGGACCGCAAAGCTGAAAAAGGGACTCGAACGAAAACTACGAGAAGAACGAAAGCAAACAGGGGATTACGAACAGACGAAGGAAAATCTTTCCCGCCTGCCAGCTAGCAGCTCTACGCCCAGCTAAAACGAGTTAGCAATGACACAAACTAACTAACTAGTTGACTAGCAGTAGTTAACTAAGAGATGTGATTCTATGTTTTAGCTATCTTGTAAACTTCACATAGTGGAGGTATAAACGATCCTCTTTGGGATCATAAAGTAAGAAGTGAATACAGGTAGTGTATACATATATCTATAAGAGACAGAGAGAGACACAACGAATAGAGTAAGAAAGAAAGACACCATAGCTGTGCATGAAAGTCTGCCAACGAGCAAGAACACGAGCGAAAGAGTAGAATGTCATTCCGCCAACGAGCGAGACACTGACGAATTCACTCTAAACTAAAACTGATAATTCAGGTCACATCTATTTTTGTGCATTTTGTCTTGTGCTGTGGATCATGTTTGCTAGAATAGAATATGTTCTGTGATGGGTAGTCGAGTGTCTGGGATCCTGTAAGGGGCTTCCGCACGAAAGAAAATTAAAAGACATGAAATTGTTCACGATAAAGAAGACGAAAGTGAGGACGAACATGAATCAAGTCCCACGCACGCGCTCCCGCAACACGAAGGTTCCTGCGAGGGTTCAGACTGTGTGTGAGGGTCAACTCTCATAGGAGGTGATCTCTTGCATATTGGCTAGCTTATCGTCGGGTTGGTTGTAACATCCTTTCCTCTTGATTCATGACACATGACCTGCCATGTAGGTTGTTTTCCTTGCGGACTACTATCCGAAAATCAAACTCCAACAACAGAAGTAGCCATCTGGGTGATTCTCTTTATGTTGCAAGTTTTGTTAACAAGATAGAGCAAGGGTTGATGGTCCATATAAAAAGCAAAATGTGTGGCCATCAGGTAGTGCCAAAACTTCTTAACGGATAGATCATCGCCAGATGCTTCCCACTCTGTTGTTGAATAATTCATCTCTGTATCACTGAAACTGTCGGCTTGCAAAATCGGATTGTGGAAAATCTTTGTTGTGTTCTCCTGGCTGGGTTAAGACTGCTCCAACTGCATACTTCAATGCGTTCGTATGCACATGAAACTCAATGGACAAATTGGGTGGAATACATCTTTAAGCTTTTGGAAGCCTTTAGGGCTTTCCTCGTTCCAATGTGGATCGGTTCTGAGTTTGTAAATTGGTCGGGCTAACTCCGCAAAATCTAGAATAAGATCCTCTAATAGTTAGCATGACCCATGAAGATGTAGACTTCGCGGATGTTCCTGGCGGTGGTAGATCAACAATGATCCTCATCTTTGATAGGTTTGTGGTGATCCCGTGTTAGATACTATATGGCCGAGAATCAAGCCACGTGAAATCCAAAATTGGCATTTTTGTAGCACCTTCTCCCAAATTGGATGTGTGTTCTGAGTCTGGTCCATGCACGCACAGATCATCCAAGAAAATTTCCAAAAAATTTTGCAAATACTCTTTGAATGCCGCCTACGTAACACACTGGAAAGTGCTTGGGGCATTGCAAAGTCCAAATGGCATCACCTATAGGCATAGGTTCCCCATTATGTCCTGGTCTTGGGGTGCTATCTTCACTTGGTTGTAACCACTGAAGCCATCTAAAAAAATATAGGCTTCGGCCCCAGCTTACTCTATCAAGGACACTTTTCGTAAGGGTAAAAAACAAATGATCCTTTTTTGTGACTGTATTTAGTGCCTTCAGATTCACATAGATTCGCATTTTGCCATTCTTCTTGGGTACTATAACTATCGGCAATACCCATTCTGTGTGCTCGATTTCGATAAATGAAAATCTGCATATAACAACTTTTGCAACTCCTGTTTGATCAATTTTGTTGCAGTTCGGGTTGCAGAGCGATAGTAATGACTCACTTAGGGACTGCTTCCATTCACCAAGGGTTGGTGTGTTGGACTACTGTTGGTGGGAATGCCCTTCAGATCACTGTAACTCCAGGCAAAACAGTCCTTGTATTCCACCAACAATGATCATAGTCTCTTGAATTGTGGTGGGTGTTAACCTGCTCTCCCACATGCACTATCTTTTCTTCTTCACCTGGCTCGACAAGGTTCATTGGGCTGTGTCCGTGAAGATTGTTTCGTTTGGTGCTTATTTTAATCAGGTTCTTCGCTGGGGGGGCTTGTGACATCATATTACCACGTCATCCAAGGTATAATTCTTGAAAGTCTCAAGCATCTCGTGAACTGGAGTTCATCGAGATTTCTCTTTCAACATATTGATCTTAGCCCGACTGGTCATCTTTTGCGTCTCTCCGTCATCTGAGTAGAAGATGACGTTGTATCTGAGTCCATCTTGATTGACCTCAAGGAATCCAACACCTCTTTTTGCTCTTTTTTGTCATATTGGTGGGATTCGTCGATGTTGTCCTTCGACGTCGTTTGTCCTTCATCGGGAACTGGTGTGACATTGGCCTCATGGTTGCGAATATCAACATCCACTATAGCTATAGCCTCTTCGGGTAGATCACTCCATCGGATTCACCTAGTTGTAGTGTTGCTTCAAACTAATTCTTCTTGTTTGCATGTGCCCTTGGTGGATCAATCCTTGTGACTTTCACCAGAGTAGACTTTTGCGGCGGTTGAGCTGGACTTTCTTGATTCCATAATGATCTGGGTCCATGTGTTGTAGGACCTACTCATCAGTTAGCTCAATCTCCTTATTATAAGTTAGAGCAATTTGTTCAGGGAAAGCTTCAAAATACTCTGGTACACCTCTTTACAAGCTCTACATGGTGAGTTTTTACAGTCACCGTGACTATCCAACTTTATGGAAAAAAAAACAAGCAAAAATGATGATGTTTGGCTATTTTCCGATTTTTTCAATCACAATAAAGTGAAAATTCATGACCATACAACTCTTTCTCAAACACATGCAAACGGATTGACAGAATTATAATCATCTAATTGGTCTGATCTTGTTAGATTTTGGTTCTTACTATCTATGTTGTGCCAAAAAGCATGAAAAACCAA